>CM059220.1:18019929-19219929 GCA_030347435.1 Clarias fuscus
TGTTAAAGCAACAAAACTACTCCTCGTATGATCTCACCCTTTTATTGAATTCTAAGGCTTTATGTTTGCGGTCCAGTCTTGAGCTTTCGTTGCTTCTCTGCCACTCGTCTATGGAGCTGCTACGCTTCTGCCGGCTGCCCATGCAGAGCACTCCAAGGCGCAGCGTGCGACCCTGTGATGCCTTTATTAATGTAGCAGCCATCTCATGATGCTTCACAGGGATTCCATTAACTTCCATGACGTAATCTCCAGCCCTCAGACCACTGCGCCCAGCAGGGGAGCAAGGAGAGCAGTCCTCCACCAGCAGCGGGCAGTCTCCAACAATAGTAAAGCCAAAACGGCCATCAGGACCTGGGATAATATCCATCTGCAGAGCCCAAGAGAAACTGGGAAGTTGACTACTGTCTGAGACATGAGTTACTTAGGAAAAATATTTCTAAGAAAGGAAGTAAAAAATAAAGATAAGGTGAAACATATGCAATAATCAGGACTTGCTGTGCATGATTATTTAAAGAAAGAAAATAGAACAAAATAGAGGTCATCCAATGCACACCAGTCTAGTAAAGACTTTGAGAACTTGGCAAGAAAACTCAGTAATGATGAAGCACATTCGAGAAATGGGAATTAATAGGAAGTTACTGAGGAAGACATTGTTTCAGGCATGGTCATCCCAAACTTTCTGAAAGTTATTTTTCAAACCTGCTGTATTCTGGAGACCACGCCAATGCTGGGGGGGATGTTTTTTTGTGCCTGTGCCAGGGCAATGACAGCATGAGCTCCCAGATTGGACACATCTTGCCCTTCAATCTCCAGGACCTGGTCTCCAGCCTGCAGGCCAGAGAGGTGAGCACTGCTACCCTCCTCTACTGTAAGGATATAGCTGGGCCCAGTGCCCCCCAGCTGGAAGCCAAACTCCTCTGGCCAGCCCTGGTTAGATGTTGGCATGCTAAGAACTGTAAGAGAGGAAGAAAAGCAGCTTACATTTCTCTTTTTGAACACATGTTCACTTGAGTGATGATGCCATGACTGGATCTGAGCCAAACATTTTTACCAAACCACAAACCTGTTCTCAGATTACTAAGCAATCGTTTAGGGTAACTGACAATTAGCCAGTAGCCATGCAAGCAGGCAAAATTGCTTAGTAAATGATAATACCCAGGTATTAATGCAAAGTAGAAGAACTGAGGTATGAGGTTGTGTTGCAGGCTCACAGCTGGGAAGTCTCAGCTGACTCCTCAAACCTTCTGCTGTCATTGACCTCATTGAGAACACCCATGCTTAAAAGACAGACCATTACACAGCCATTTTTCGCTCAGCCGCATGCCATCAAATTTCCCAAACCTTTCACAGCATAATGTTTACTTTAAAATGGATATAACAGAGGAGAAAAGAATATCAGTATAAAAATATTTGACAATCCACATATGTTGAACAAAATCTAGCAATTTACCGGTTTAACTGGAGTTACTCAGGCTTAAACATAAACCTACTGTAATACGTGTTCAGACTTGTAAATCAACATGTCTCTTTTCTGTTAGTATCTATGCTCAGTTTATGAGAAAATCACATTCTTCTATATCCTTATAAGCTATTTAAAATCATATATATAAACTTACAGAAATCTTTAGGTGGATAACGTGTTCCAGACTTCTGGTTTTGGCGTAAGGATGACCTCCCTTTCTTATTTTGCAGGAATCTCCTCATTTTGCCCGAGTCAACAAGTGTAGATAGTTATAACAATAATAAAAAAAAAAAGTGGTACACTTCTCCCACCTAAGTGACTCCTACATGCATTCCTCAGATCCTGTAATCGAACATTAGCAGGCAAGGAGCAGTACCGCCTCAATGTCCTCCATCATCAAACTCAACAATGCCGAGTACTGACACATAAAAAGGTGAGATGCACACAGTGCCGAAATCCTTTTCTTCGTCACATTGACTCTGCATCTCTGGCAAGTCTGTCTAGTCTTGCCTGCAGAGCTAACACTGTGAAACTGGGACAGTGTAGCACAGATCCTTAATAATTCTCTCTCCAAAAAGGGTAAAGTGAGGCCCCATTTTGCTAAAAATATCTTCCTCCCATACTCTGACAGCTAACTCCCTCTCCAAGGGATGGAAAGTGGCCCAGTATCAGCATGGGGATGTAGCAGAATGGTTGAGGCTAATTAGAACGTCTGTGAGAGGATCGCAGTCACGCCAGTGCAATTAAATCCCTTGCTCTGGATTACACAGATTAAACGATACATGTTAAGATCACCTAACCATATGACAGAAACTCACACTTGGACAGTGTATCCTGGGAAAAGGCGTGTGAAAGGGAGATTGATTTGCTCTATGAACTCAATGGCAAATATGGATTCAGTGACCATATACGGTGCTTATTCCCCAAGTAGAACATTAATGCAATACTCAGTAAAATGCAAAAACAATCGCTTGAGTGTATAGATGTAATAATTAAATTTTTTTTTCAAATCTAATTAATGCAGTTTTACAAGTAACTGCCAGGTACAAAGGCAAGTGACTCAGGGTTATGTGAATTATTTAGCAACAGTGCCAAATACACACTCTTCCTCAATGAATGTCTCATCTTACCAGTTCAAAGGCTTTGGACCATAAGGCAGAGAAACGGTTTGGGATTTCAAAGAAAGTGCAGTTCTTTAACTGTGCACTCAATTAAAACACTTTTGGTTGTACTAACGTAAAATAGTCATTAGCTGTGTGGGCAGTGGTGGCTCAGAGGGCTAAGGCACAGAGTTACTGATCGGAAGATTGGTGGTTCGATTCCCAGCTCAGCCAGGTTGCCATTGTTGGGCCCTTGAGCAAGGCCCTTAACCCTAACTGCTCCAGGGGCGCTGTATCATGGCTGACACTGCGCTCTGACCCCAGTTACGCTGGGATATGCGAAGAAGGAATTTCACTGTGCTGTAATGTATATGTGACAAAATAAAGGCTTTACTTTACTTTAAAGAGACAGAATGCAGTACAATTTGGTGAATTCCCTGAACAAAAACAATGATTTAACTTACCAGTTAATACCTGGTTAAGTAGATGCTTTAAATGTTTAAAGAATGGATCCAATTTAAAACAATTTATAAAGAAATATAATCCCTATTTTTGCCTTAAGAGAGTACTATAAATTAAAAATACTATGAATGACAATCTGCTTTACTCCCAAAACATGTGCACACAGAAAATGAATTCTGTCCAATCTCAACAAATAAAGAGTACAGTAACAACTCTGAGAGAACCACAACCCCCAAACACCCCTTGTTTATAGGCTAAAATACACCAGTAGAGATGCTTACATACCTTTTTTTTTAATAATTGTTGTATTCGTTGCTGGACATTGAGTCCTTGAGGGCTTTTTTTTCTTCACTACCAGGTCCTGAAGCCGTTACCTGTGTTGCGCTGTAACCTGAGAAGTGTTTGCAGCTCCAGCCAGGTTTCAACCACAGCAACCTGAGACTTACAGATGTCCATCTAGAACCGTTCTAATACAGTAAAAATTAGGGCAATTATATAAACACTGCAGGATTTATATTAGACAATATTAGAGAAAAATCTGCAATATGTACTTTAGTGAACATTGAGTGGGTGGGTGAGTGGGTGGGGGGGGGGGGGGGGGGGCGTATGGGTACGTCTATGTTTCACCTGGCACATCAGGCAACAGATTCTCCCCACTCTCAACGTATAGAGATATATGTGTTGTTTGGCAGTTACTTACAGGGTCAGGTTGCTGACTGTATCTGAGCACTTGGTTTGATGGACCATACTCAAGGGTCCAACCATGGCCACCCAGCTAGGGATCAAACTGGGGACATTCTGATCAAAGGTCCAACAACTTAACCACCGAGCTACCCCTGCCCCATTGAGTGAGTAATGACAGACATTTTTAATGTCAAATTTTTGAAGTATTCTATGTATCCTAATTTTTTTTATGCCAAAATTTTATATATTAATGGTTCTCAAAATGCTGCCCAAGGTATCCTCAGAGTCAAGTTATGTAATCAATCATTAATTCCTTCATTGATTAAAATGTCAGTTTATTCAGTCATTAATTTGTAGACCTGATGATAACTATGGGGGAAACATTATTTAAAAAATATCTTATGATAAATATAATTATAATTAATATAACTATCTATAATTATATAATAATGATAATTACACATTTCAAGAAATTGCTTTTTGTCAAAGAAGCCTTCCTCACAGCCAAGAATAACAACAGGTCTCTTTGTATCAGCTGCTGATTGGTAGATAAGTACAGCGCTGAACAAGTATCTCAAGTTTCCAGACCAAATAACCTTCATAGCACCCCATCCTGAAATGGTCACTTTTTCAGTTACCACCAGACAAAGGTAGGGGTTTGCACAAGGGTTGTCATTATTAACCGATGTGATTAATCTACAAATGTTAATGTGTTTCAATTTTTTTTTTTTACTTAAGTGACTCAAATGATCAAGTTTGACCCTAATGGCTTTCCATAATGGAAGCACGGTCACCCGACTGTGTGTGATGACTGACGAAACATCACCAGGTGTGCTGAATGGCAAATTTCATTATAAAAAGCTTCTAGATAGAAGTTTGTATACAACTAAAGTTGTGTGCTCAAGCTACCTTCAAGGGGAAATATTTTTACAAGAATAAATTGACTATATGGTTTGGGAGTGGTCGCTCTAAGTTTCTTAATTTCAAGTCTGAGGATCCAGGTTTGAGCCCTGCTGTGGGTTGGGAGATTTTCATTTAACATTTGTTAAATGTTAGTGTTTGAGATATTATAAAACTGCACAATCTGTTTCTCTAACCAGTTTGTCATGAATTTCTTTATTCCAACATTGCACATTTATAATACAAGTAAATCTTAAAGTATTGTAAAATTGTGATTAATCACAGACTATGACTGTGATTAACTAAATTAAATTTTTAATTGATTGACAGCCTTTGTTTCCATGCAACTTACTATCCCACATTATACCAATGCTACACTCCCACCATTTGCTTTCATCAGGTTTCAAAACAGTGATGCTTGCTTACAATGCGAAAAAAGACCCATATCCAATTTACCTTAAAGCATGACTGTGTATTAGCATAATATAAAACTCATGTCAAATTTACAATTCAATGTAAAATTCATAACTAAAAATAACATACATTTATAATATTAAATATAATTACAGTACTTTGGAAAAAGGCTTAGGTGCATGCAAATAACTGCTGTAACGCAAGAGCTAGGATGTCCTCAAAGTTTCTACATTAAAAAAAAAACACTGTAAAAATAGTAAGCAGTAATTGATGAAACACAGTCAATAATTAGTGTGACGAATATTTGTTTAAAATATAGTCTCAGGTACAATTCGTGCAGTTTTATAAGGATATTAACTGCTTAGTTTTCCTGAACATCCTACAGAATGAAGCACAGACTTTCCGAGGCTTTCTTTCTTCCTTTTTCTATTTTTTTTCTGAAGCGTAGACTTTTATATAATATGCCTTTTTTTCTTAATCAATTAATTGATTTTTATCAATTTGACAATATTTCTGGCTTAATTTAGTCAATGTTTGTACAAAGGAAAAAACAGTCACGTTTAAGACTTTTGCACAGTACTGGACGGTATGTAACGTATGTATTTTAATATGTAATTTAATGTTACAAGTAAAGCAAAACTACACTATTATAAGCATTACACTTTGTAGCATTTAGCACTCTGGCTAATTATCCCGAATGATTTATAGGGAAACTTTTTTATTTCTTTTATAACCAAACAAACTAACAAATTGTACAAATTAAACCACTATTAATTACTTCATGAATTAAGCGATTTAATGAGTAAATAAATACATTAATAATAAATTAAGTGCGGCCTTACTGAGGACTTTTACATTGACGCTAACTGAAATGCACGCTGTTGTTTTTACTCGCTTCACGCTACTGTTACCTGAGGCGAAGGAACAGAGATGAGGAAATGATCTGGAAGTGTGGGAAAATGTTTTGTAAATGAATAAAGGTAGGGTTTCTAGTAAAAGTGTCTGCGTGTGGCGAAATAAAATTAAATCGTTAAACAGTTGTTATGTATCATGCTGTAACTTGTGTAGCCTCCTGGCTCCGTGGACTGAAATTAATGTACAATGAACCTAGAGCGAGCACATACACACACACACACACACACATATATATATATATATATATATATATATATATATATATATATATACACACACACACAGTATATACTGGAGTGAAAATAAATCAGTGTGCTTTGTTTGTGCAGCAGGTAAATGGACTTCCTGACTCTTTTCGGGATCTATGTGGTGGTGGTGCTCACCTGCATCGCCCTGGTGTGTAAATACTCTGGCCAGCAACACACTCCTTTAAGCCGAGTCTACAACAAGCTCTCTGAGGTAAACCTCTTGCAACAGGCAGACAGGGAGCTCTCCTCTCACTAATCTTACAAACCAGAAGGAAAAGTTTAAAACTCTCTATCAATTCCCTGTAAAAACAAAACAGATAATGTGTTAACCTAAAGATCTCAGATAACACAAACATTTTCTGTTGCTGAATTATCAGGGTTGTCAGGATCAAAGTGTATCCAAAGTCTATCCCTGTACCATGGGGTGCAAGGCCAGTCCATTGCTGGACACCATTTACACACACATTCACATTTATGTACAATTTATAAGAGACAGTCTGGCAATTTGTTATTGGGAGGTGAAATCCAAGAAACCCCTGTGGAGACATGGAGAATGTGCGAAACTGCACACAAACTGCAACCCAAGCTCCGGACTGAAGTGGCCCCTACAGGAAAATTATAATTTTAGATTAGATTGTTTAATAGACAAATTTAGAACATAATTTACAAATATCTGTGACTTTATTCATTCATTAATTTTAACAGCTGCCCCAGACAATCCAGTATACTGTAAGTGCATTTTAATTAAGAAAAAAAGTTTTGCTTACAGGGAAACATACACTACACACAAGATAGATTGAAAAAAAAGGTGATATATGCTTAGATAGACTAATTTGTATAATAAACGTATAATAACGGTAACATAAAATTGTTAATTTAAAAATAAATTAAAAGTCCTGTTGCTGTGAGCTAATTTAGATCCTGAGTTACTTCATGTCTTTATTTAAGTCTCTAAATATATTTTCTTATTATGTCGGAAATGTATTACAACATTATATTATGATTAGAAGAAAAAAAAAAGAAAGAACATTAAAAAAAAGCAAAAAGTAAAGCTTTATATTGTGACCCTTCCGTTACTGGACTTCCGTTTTTAAGTATACCTGTTTCTTATGTATTTATTTTTTCATTAATTTTTTAAGATTTTATATGGATTTCACAATACAAGATGAAAACAAACACCGCACCCCAGAACACCCCCAACCACTGCATAAAACAACAGCTGCAAAACACCTACCACCCCTAAGGGGGGGGGCGGGGGAACAGTCAGCCAGACAATCTAAAAACCATGATGAATTCACAAAGAATGCATAAAAATAAAACTGATACTTACTACAAAACATAAAAACATTGCCCTCATAATCAAGAACAAGAGCAACGTTGAGGTGTCCTAAAAAGGTCCCCACATTTTAACTTTTTCAAAGCTTTTGCTTTAATGTATCTGATTTTTTTGAGATCCAAAGAAGAAAGCATCTTGTTCAGCCTCTGAGAAGTGATGACTTCCACTTTCTCAAAATTATAGGTATCATAGGTAATTGATTTGCTGCATCAGAGCAAGCTTATAGCCAGGAGTGATCTCTTTTTCATAAATATTTGGATAACATTTAAATACATCTTGTAAGAAGCCAATTGCCTTAAGACAAAACCAGAAAGTATGAGCAATCTGTTGCTAATGGATGAGGTATTTTAATTAAAATTATATTGAGCTTAGTTTTAGAATAATGCCGTTTTTGTATTACTTTTGTATGAGACCGAGAATTGACTGAAATACCTGTTTTTTTTCTACCCAGGTAGTTTCTCCTTGGATTCCACAATGCTTTCAAAATATTTGTTACAGGAGCATACACAGACTCTTCCACCAGAGGTGAGAAATTTAGCCAAGTCAAATTTTACCTAAATCTGTATGAACGTAATATTGATTAATATTTTACATTTGCTCTTCATTATATATGAGCATTTCTAAAATTGTTGTTTAGTGTCCCTTTTGTGGGTAGTTAACCTCATTAAACAGTAAAAATATTAATACTTCATTTTTGTCATCTAATCTAATGTCTTTATACACTAAAAATATTTTTTATACACAGGGCTTCACTTTAAAATCAAGATTTTATTCACAAGTTCTATTAGTTTTTAAACAACAGCCTCAGTTTAAAGGTTATTGTGTCTTTTGCAAGGTTACTGGTTTAAGGGAAATTGCATACAACTTGCTTTATGTGCTGGTCTGTTCTGCTAAAATGCACTGGTTGATTAATTGCATAATATTTATTATGTGTGCTTTTTTTTTTTTTACCACTCTTATGCAACAGAAACAGATTCTTCATTTACTTACACATTGTTCTTGAGGCTGTTGTGTATGGCGAATTCTCCTACGAGATCCTCGGGTTCTGTTTAGAAATGGACACCACATTGTTTAACGCATGTCTTCCATATGTCTTCTTGGCAATAAAGTCGTACATCTTTTACCTGTGCTGTAGTAAAGATCCAGGTAAGCAGCATATGATTCAAATGATTGCTTGTTAATGTGGAACCTCGGACAGTCCTGCTAAGTTAAATTTCTTTTTAGGTACACTGACAAAGGAAAACCATGCAGTTCAATTGAAGGTGTACCAGTATGATGAGAAGTTGTTTCAGAAGGGAATCATTTGCCAAACGTGTCAGTTGCTGAAACCTGCCAGATCTAAACACTGTAGTGAGTATTAATTCATCCAGGGAAGTACAGAAAGCTAAGCATTATCATGCAGAGTCTGATTTGGCAGTTCCATCCCATACATCATGTTGTCTTGCTGTTTCACTGACATTTCTAACCTGGAAGAATTGTTGATAGATTTGTTTTCTTTTGTTTTGGTCATATTTAGGTGTATGTGACCGATGTGTCCAGAGATTTGACCACCACTGTATATGGGTAAATAACTGTATTGGTGCTCAGAACACTAGATTCTTCATGCTCTACCTGCTGAGTGTATGTGCCATGGCATTGGATATTGCACTTCTCACAGTAGACATGTTGTTTCATACTGTTGTACGATCTGGAATCATGCACGCACATTACATTGATGCAGAGGGTCTGCGTCAGCCTGTTGGACCACTGTTTGTCGTACAGGTAAGTCTCTGAAAAATGTATCCTTACCAGTGGCGGCTGGTGCAAAAAAATTTTTTTTATTATTAAAATTAAACTTTTAACACTCGCCTGTAAATAGGTATTTATCAGGTGATTATGCGGTGATCATTACTACTAGCATAAAATAAAGGCATTACTCTCATCGCATCCAGTCAGCAGCTCCGCTTGCCCTAAGAAGTGCTGGAAAAGACTCGTTGAGAATGGTCCAATCACATGAGCCCAAATATTTTAAAACAATATGATTCGCTAAGAACAAAAGTGGGAGGGTTCAGGGCGCACAGTGCTGCGCCCGAAGGATGATTTGAAAAAATCCAATCAGAGCTTAGCCTCAGGTCACATGCTTTTCAAAGATGTGTGTGTCTACATAGACACTCGTTTGCCCGGCGCCCCGCGTACATGAACACAAATGAACGTTATACACTTTAGATTTTTTTTTATTGCAAATAAATTAAGAAATACATCGGAATATTGTGACTAAATTACTTTATTTCATTATTAAAAATAGTAATGATTATGTTAAATAATTACATGTTAAAATAGCATTCTTCTCTGCCTAACTTTAAGGGGGGGGCGGCGCCCCGTATTGACCGGCCGCCACTGATCCTTACCTAAATAGTATTATAAAAGAAATGATGGAAGGAAAGATGGATAATAAGTACAAGAATGTATCCACAGTCTTTGAACAGGGCAACCCCACATACTCATTTTTATAGTCACTTTACAGTAATGCTAAATTGAGTCTTTGTTTATGCTCGTTTTTATAATAGCCTTATTGTTAATTCAGTAACACCTGGGGGGGAATAAGATCTAATTTCACAGTCCAGGAAGTATTGCCTGACATTACACCTGCTTAGATAAAGCTGACATTTCCAAAGCTAAATGATTCAAACCTGTCTCCACAGCACCTCTTCGTAACCTTCCCCAGGATAGTCTTCATGCTTGGATTCGTGGCATTTGTGTTTTTCCTCGTGGCGGGGTACACCATGTTCCACTGTTACCTGGCTCTGGTGAATCAGACATCTAATGAATGGTTCAAGCGGAAAGGCCATGGCTGCCAGTACTGCAATCCTGTCTCTGGACATCAGTGCCATACTTCCCACAACCCTTTGCGTGGTTTTTATCACAGAGGAGCCCTCAAAAATATTGGAGAAATAATTTGGCCTTTATGTCCTACTCAGAAGAAAGACAATTAGTTTCTGGTTAAAAAAAATGACACAACCTTCTCCTCTAACCTCAAATGAAGCGATATGTAATAATGAATTACAGTGTTCGCTCGTGTTGCTTTAAAGCCATCAGTTTAATGACACTGTCCAAATATCAGTTGTGTAGAAGTCATATGTTACAAATAATTTAGATAACAGTTTATATATGATTGTTTTCAGACCTGTTATTTCACATAAAAAAAATCTGACAAACTGTGTGACGTACTGCTTGCATAATGCTTTCTGTTTACTTATTGTCAACTTTACATCTGTAGCCCCAGGATAAAGAAAAGAAAAAGCAAAGTTTGAATCCTAAATATGACTACTTTTATCTGTGATTTCCACTTTGTCTGGATGTTTCCATTTTAATTAGATTTTTTATTACCAATTTTTTGTTGTTGTTAAATACAACAACAAAAAATTTTGGCAGGTGAAATTTTTGGAATAAATGCTTTTTAAAATTTTTATTATTAATCTTATGTTTGTTATAAAGTTGCTATAGTTCAGCTGTATGTCTCCAATATTCCCTGTTGAAAAACTGATCAGCTCTCAGCTGAGCTAGTCAGATCCTTAGTCTTTGCTTGCTGATGTTTTTTGAATTACTACTACTAATTCCATGTTACATACGCAATGTATATAGAAGAAAAATATACAGTACTTTTTATAGCCAAGATTCCAGGCTGTTGTGCAATTAGGTGTCTAGTCTAGAGTATACTAGTTTTACACTTTAACCCTTACTATTACATATTTACTGGAGTCTGGCATGCACCGTTTTACAATTACTGGAGTCACCCACACACAGTTTTACAGTTTGCCCTAGGTCTCCTGGGATAGACTCCAAGCAGCTGAATACAGGATAAAGCGGTATAGACTGAGTGAGTGATGAGACTACCACACCACTTTTTGGATACTGGAGTTAGGCACACACCAGTTTACCGTTAATGGAGACTGCCACACACCAGTTTACCATTACTGAAGTTTGTCACACGCCACTTTACAGTTACTGGAGTCTGCCACACACTACTTTACAGCTCGGTTACTGGAACCTGACACTCCACTTTGCTGTCACTGGAGTCTGCTACAGCACGCACCAGTTTTCAGCCACTGGAGTCTACTACAGCACGCACCAGTTTTCAGCCACTGGAGTCTACTACAGCACGCACCAGTTTTCAGCCACTGGAGTCTACTACAGCACGCACCAGTTTTCAGCCACTGGAGTCCGCCACACACGATTGTTAGATACTGGAACCTGGCGCACACACACCACTTTACATTTACTGGAGTCTGCCACACACCAGTTATTAGATACTGGAACCTGGCGCATACACACCACTTTACAGTTACTGGAGTCTACCCCACACCAGTTTAGCTGGAGTCTAGTGCAGATTAGTTTTATTTTGGCGTACATTAGATTTCAGATACTGTTTCGCTCATTTTCGTCACTGTCCCTTTAAGCCGGTGCGGAAGTGCTGTGTGTGTGTGTGTGTGTGTGCAGTCAATGCAATAAGGTCGTGTCAGAGTCTCTTAGACAAGCGAATGCATTACTTAACACCAGCTATCTCGTGTTACAGCAACACTTTTAAACACACTCTTGTCCGTTAGTATTCGCTCACACAGGTGACCGTCGTAACAATAAATAACGGAGCGGAGCAGGATTCAGCAGCGGCGTGTTTAACCGGCGAACTCACTGTGTGTGACAGCAGCTTATCTCTCAATGGCGGTGTCGAAATGTACCCGGCTGACTGGCCACTTGACTAAGCAGGTCCTAGACTCCGTGGATAGCGTGCTGTTTGACTGCGACGGAGTGATATGGCGAGGAGATCAAGCCATCCCGGGCGCCCCCGAAGTCATCAACTCGCTGAAAAAGGCCGGGAAGCGCGTGTATTTCGTCACCAATAACAGCACGAAGACGCGCAGGATGTACGCGGAGAAGTTGGGCAAGCTGGGCTTCGAGGCCAGCGAGGACGAGGTGTTCGGGACAGCGTACTGTTCAGCCGTGTACCTCAAAACCGTGTGCAACATCCAGGGCAAAGTGTACTTGATCGGAAGCAATGCGATGAGGCAAGAGCTGGAGGCGATGGGCCTCGAGGCGGTCGGTGTCGGACCCGATCCCGTCTCAGGGGGGCAGCAAGACTGGGCCAGTGTTCCTCTGGACCCTGAGGTCAAGGCCGTGTTGGTTGGTTTTGACGAGCATTTCAGTTATATGAAGCTGAACAGAGCGTTAAAGTATCTGGAAAATGCCGAGTGTCAGTTTGTTGGCACCAACACAGACACCAGGCTTCCTCTCGAAGGAGGCAAATCAGTTCCAGGTAAGCTTTAATTTTCCACTGGTAAAATAACTATACAATAAACCGATCATCTAGAACATTATGATCACCTGCCCAATATTGAAAAGCCCCCCGCCTCCCTTTTGCCACCAAAACAAGAGATCAACACATTCCTACTGAAACCAGCATGTATCTTTTAATCATCTTGATTTGCACTTGTATTGGATCAGACTACATGGGCCAGCCTTCGCTACCCATGTGCATCAGTACGCCTTGTCCACCCATCACCCTGTCGCCAGGAACATCCCACAAGAGCTGCAGTTTTGGAGTTGCTCTGACCCAGTCCTCTAGTCCTTACAATTTGGTCCTTGTCAAAATCACTGAAATCCTTAAGTTTGCCCATTTCTTTCCTGCGTCCAACTCCACCTGCCTAATATATCCTATATCCCACCCACTTCCAGCCACCATTGAAAATGTAGCTACAGTGAGAAGTAACTGCTACTACTCAAAATTAGGTGGGTGGTCATAATGATCTTGCTGATCAGTGTACTGTAGACTGAAGTGTTGATTGGTCTACTATGGTGTTGTTTTACTTTAGGTACTGGCTGCCTGTTGAAGGCCGTGGAGACAGTGGCGCACCGCCATGCCCAAGTGGTCGGGAAGCCCAGCAGCTTCATGTTCAAATGCATGGCTAGTCAGTTTGGGCTTGACCCAAGCAAATGTCTAATGGTTGGGGACAGACTGGACACAGACATCATGTTAGGTTCAACCTGCGGTCTGAAGACTATGCTGACCCTCACTGGTGTCTCAACCGTAGCAGAAGCAGTAGAGCACCAAAGAAGCGGATGCCCCAAGCGTCTTGGCATGGTGCCTGATTATTATGTGGATAGCATTGCAGAGATTTTACCAGCCCTGCAAGCATAGTGCATCAGTATTGATGAGGATATTACATGTTTCACATAGGTTTAGCAGAAATATAAGATTTTATTAATTATTAATATTTACAAAACAGAACTAATTTGAGCCAATGTGATCAGTAGTCAATGTTAACACAAGTGCTGTTTCTTAATTTGGTCTCCGGGACCTCCAGTCAGCACATTGCCCAGGTAATAATACATGTATATTTTTTGGCTTAGATGTCTCTGAAATTTAAGAAGAATAAAACATGAACTGGCTTTAAGTTCTTGAAGACTAGATAAAGACCAACTGCAACAAATGATTATAACATAGCTATATATTTTCAAGGAGGATTTTAATCTGTTGTAGCACTAACGACCCAGAGCCCTCCAATAGTTTCAAGTTTCCCTTACTCCAGCACACGTAATATGCAGTTTATGATTATTTTTGAGGATAGAAAAAACTAGAAGTGAATTCCAATGAGTGGATTTCATATCTAATATCCAGCATTTTGTACTGACAGTTAAAAAAAAAAAAAAAACTGCCTATTATAAAGACACATTTTCTGTTAATAATGTGCTTCATCAACAGGGTCTACCTCTGTTATTCCACAATAGTGTCTGAATATTATTGTGCTTTTTGCCAGTACAATGTTAGAGTAGTTTTCCTTTATAAAAGTTCTGATAATAACTACACATGAAGGTACACACCTATAAGTAAATATACTCTCATATAGGATCAACATGTGATGCTTTTTCTGTATAGTTCAAATCTCAGGTACTGAAACAATGGGCTGCAACAGGCAAGATGGCTTATTGGTTGATAATGCAACCAAAGTGATGATTTGCACTGATGAGCACTATTACATATAACTTATACACTATGTTCTTTCTTAAGGTGCTTGTTTTTTGTTATTATTATTATTATTATTATAGATTGGCCTGCTTGTAAAGTTCAGAACCACAGCTATTGTAACGAACTTCAGTTTTATGATCACTTGTTATGGTTTCTTTTGTTGTCTTGCCATGAACAAAGTACTCACCACAGAAAGATCAAATAAATAAGCATCATTTCAGTCTAAAAGATGTGACTAATGTACTGTGTGCAAGCTATTATGTGTAATTATGTTATGTTTTATGATCAATTACAGTATTTGAAGTTAAAGTCACCTTGGCCAGTAGCTAATTCAGGGCAAAAGCAATGCATTTCTAAAATAACTACCTCTTAGCGATGACAAGCCCTGTCCACAGGAAGAAAAAAAAATCTACCTCTCCCCTTTGTCTATTGTCCAGTGTGGGGTAGTAGCCAGTGGGTTGGACTATGTTTTGTGTGGAGTGTGTGTGTTGGGAAAGTTAAAGACTAGCAGTGAGAACCTGAGCAGGTATATAGCAACCTCTTTTGCTCAGTCTCAGGCAGTCATGAGCACAGCTTAATTCAGACAAGCAAGAGCCAGGGACTGAGGAGAATCAACTAGATGCAGAAAGATGAGGTGGTGCAAATTCTCAGAAACCAGTGTGGATGAATCACAGTGTGTGGTGAGTTTGACGCTCTCATTCATTTACATCCACAATGTTGTCCAAGTGTGTATTAAGTGTAAGAACATACTAAAGTGTGTTTAAAAATATAGTAATTTCATGAGACAACCTGATTTTATATTAAAGTTTGGCATTAATCTTTGGGAATTTTGAATAAAGTGGGTGAAATATTTAGTCCAAAATGTTCCCCTTAATCCAAAAAAAAATACTCAAGGGGGAAGCAAGCTAAAGCAGTGTTATGAAAGAGTGACAAATTTCTTCTGGTCTCAGCACTGTGGCCCTCTAGGCTCCTCCAGGTTTCCACAGCGTGTGTTATGGGGCAGCCTCACTGTCACATTGCTCATCGTTATCATTGCCCTAATTGCTCTCATCATCACTGGGAAGGTCACACTCCAACCAGACACACAGGTAAGAGAGGGGTCTACTTTAAGGCATTGTTTGTTTGTTTACAAATCAACAATAGACCGGCGTTTTGTTTTTAATAAGACTCTAAAAGGACCTAAAGCTCTCCCCAACAGTCTTCATTGCAGGTTGTTCGTATCATAGCTCCTGACCACCCTGCTGCTCTGATCAATCAGTCTGCATTAGTAGACAAGCACAACAGTGTAGTGACGTACTCGGTGACCTCGCACACAAATCACACATCTACAGTGCTCTTTGACATTAAACATGTAAGAGTTCTATTTTCTTATCGGCTTTAACAAAATATCCAAATGTAATAGGAATTCTTTAAAAATAATTCCTCCTGTTTAGGGGTTAATATACTACAAGCCTGACAACCAGGACAGCTGCTTTCTTCGCCAAATGGAGATGACTGATTATGAAAACATGCATGTTCTGTTGAATGAGTCCAAAAAACAGGTAATACTGACTAATCAACAGCAGCTCAAATCTCCTAATTAGTAAAAAGTCACAATGTAAAAATGTACCCTGACGTCATTGAAATACATCAGGCTCTTTATAGGTAGCACAGCATGATCTTATGCATGTCACTATGCTACTTAGCTAGCAGATTGACTGACACTGCTTTGACTCACATTTGAACACAGCGCCACCTTCAGTGCTCCTGAGCTGATTAAAGGGTACTTTTGGCTGCTATCTCCTTTCCAGCTCCAGAAAAGGAGCACCAGACCGCACAGGTTCAGACAAACTCAGGCCTAGCTGGCTCTGAATTCCTTAGCACATTTGATCTGCCTCGTACAGATCCCATTACAGGATAGGACCACTAAGTGCACAATGGCCGCTCTGTTGCTTTTTCCTTCTTATAAGTCTGTACTGTGAGGAAAGCGCACTCTTCCGTTAACAGGCATGAGACTTGTGCTGGCCACACTTCTCTCAGCACTTAACAAGCTGTTCCTGTGGTGGGTTATGATCTGCACAGAATAGAAGGGTTGTTCCACTTGACTTGGTGTGTATCCATGTCCAGGTAAAAAGTCTGGAGTAAGATTAGATTTTTTTTTTCTAGTGTTGCACCTAATCAAGGCCATTAGACAACTCCGAGTAATTCAATCCGCTCACCAGAAGAGAACGCTTATTCTACTGAATAGGCATTTTTAGCAAATAGGCATATTTTTATAGGATATTAACTGCTTTATATCTTGTTCACAGACAGATCAGATCTCATGCACATGTCTTTCATTTCACTAGAGTAGCAATTAAGTATGGTATAATTGCATTGCATATTAAACCTACAGATGCATTAATACAATTTTTTACAACATGACAGTATAAAATGTATTTACAGGACCTAATGCATTTGTAATTTAACATATACTAACAATAATAAACTTTAATGCTGTCATTATTTCAGGTAAATCAGATCTGGCTTGTGGGAAACGAGACTCAGAGGCACACTGAGTTTTTAGGTGTATTGTCAGGCCATCGTGTGGATACATCAATTCTAGAGCAACCGCTGCAGGCCCTTTGTCAACACAGACCTGTGTACTGGACCAGAAGAACTGCTGGTGAGAGTTCCCATACAAAAACTTTGAAAAAGAATAAAAGAAACCTAAATCTGTTAACTCTTTTGTCATTTTTAATACACTGCTTTGTTATCCTGAAGGCAAACAAAGGAACATTTTGAAGACTAATGTTGGCGAACAAGCCAAGTACAGGGGCACATAGCGTAAAGCACTTTAAAGAGCAAAGTGTGACCGAGAAACATTATCCAGCACTTTAGCCGTGACCTTTTCCAAAGTTGTAGTGACTAACTGTGGCAGAACCAGGAAAGTAATTTTGTGATTGATGCAAGTAAGAATACTACCTCCCTTACTGATCAAAGGCTCACTGCTCTCCTTTCAGGTCCCAAAGAACGACTAATTTACTTCTGCATTGACATCTGCTTCCCAAACAACATTTGTGTGTCTGTGTGTTTTTACTACCTGCCAGAATGAGTTTGAATCCAGAGTGTGTAAGCACATAGAATGGAGACGCATATCTCTGTTATGGAGGCACATTCATGTTACTATCAATGAGGAAAAACTGAAGGAAGGACACACACACCTCTGACAAGGCAAACAGACACATCCAGTCATGTTATCCACTATGTCCCCTGCCTTTGAAAAAAAAAAAAATAGTTTTTAATTCAGAGACTTGCTGCTGCTTATATTTGTGTAACCTGATACAGATGAGTAACTGAAAGCACTGTTGCGTTAATAAAGTGTCATGATTTTGAGTGAGTCATTTTTTCCTGAGCACATACGACATGTATGATTGCAATAGGACATTTTAATCACAGATTCATCTTGGTGGTACACTAAAAGGGACAGCTCAATACTGCTAACCAGTGTTTAATATATCATCACTGGCAGAGATTACAGTGACCAGTCTATTAATTCAGAGATTTACTAACACAGATTGTATTCAGGATACAATTCAGGATACAACCCTAACCCTTGATGTACATATGCAGAAGCCAGAAATATTTGTAAGGAAAAAATATTTAACCCCATGCCACATATGATGAACCAGTATTTAAATGGTTGGATACCTTTAGGTCATGAGAGCTATTTCAAACTTTGTGGAATGTTTTTTATTAACTCGTCAAATTAAAGGGCAAAATATCGGAAAAGGACATTATTTCAGCAGCAAAGGTTTGCATATCACAAATATATATTTTACAATAATTATATGTTCTCCTTTTATTGCTATTTTAACACATTTTATTTGGGGTTTTAAATTTTATCTACCACCTGGATATTTAAAAATCATGTACCTTTTAGAAATAAGAACAATCATATGCAAATCCTATTTAACATTATTATTATTATATTTTTACACTCTGAGGTGAAATTAAGGTTGCACAATTAAATATTTCCCTATCAGTTTCCTGATACTGCTTTGTATGTCTAAAGGTCTTAATTAATATACATTATTTAGCATAAATAATTATGCTAAATAATTATCTAGCATATCCGAGATACAGTCTTGCAAGTTCTTTGATGCTACCTTGACTGGTTTGATTCCACTGAGTGGACTAATGTTCGTTCTTCATAAACGGTGTAGTTATACACAAACAATAATACATTACTATTTCACAACAAGCAAAATAACATTTACCATTTCTGTCACTAACATAACATAGTTTCAACCTTATGTATCTTGATGTAGTTCTCCAGGCTGTAATCCTTGAGACAGTAAAGAGTCTTGCTGCCTTCTTCCTCAGAATGAGAGATAATGACTATTTCTATTTAACCAAGCACACTGTCATTGAAGGCCAGACACACCACAGCCTTCTGATGCCCACTGTACTCACGTTTGATTTCCCCTGTCTCTACACACCACAGACGTGCCAGATTATCTGAAGAGGCTGAAAGTCAATGTGGAAAAAGTACAAAATCAGTTGCAGATAAAAATTAATTAAATTAAAAAAAAAAATTCTTAAAGGTAACATGGCACATACATATGCAGAGTGAACGCAGAACATCTTAAAATGCAAAGTGTTTCATTAATGTGTAATAAAAAACCTTAAAGAAAAATTTATCGCATTTTTTTGACTGACAACTGATTCGTGTTTAAAGACGATGATTTTACAGAACATGACTGCATATTTTAATGAACACCCCACCACCACCACAAAAAAAGTTAAATGATAATTTATTTCCTAGTTCACTTCCAATGCATTCCATTCAAATCCCCACGTTTGCATGACACCTTATGACCTAACCGCTGCATCTTTTTCAAATGGACTGCCAAAAATCAGCTAAAATGCATAAAACAGAATGATAACTGCTTTAATCACTATACATGAGCAAAGAAATGCCCTTGGTTTAACAAACAGATTCATCACAATTTTCATACTCGTTATCCTCTGATGACAGAAAAAATACCTAAGAAAAGAAATAAAACAAGGACTGAACAGTTTTATAGTGGAGGAAAGTTTTCCACATTAGACCTTCAGTGTCTCCCCACTACATGCTCACCTGTGACAATATACTGCGAGTCTCCAGAGAAGGCACAGTCCCACATCCAGCCACGAGACGTCTCTCCAGGGTTGTTGCTCTTAATGCTCAGCTCCGTCATCAGTGAGAAGTTTGATGTCCTCCAGATCTTACATGTCTGGTCTGCAGAGCAGGTAGCCAGCAATCTGTATAAAATTAAAAAATACATTAAAAAGGTTTAAGGACGATTGGCAAAATAAACTACAAAATTCCTTACATTTTCAAAATGAATAAATAAAAAATAATTCAGGATGTACTTACGTGGAGTCAGGACTAAATTTACACCGCAAAGAGTAACGTTTGTGAGCAGGGATTTTCGTTTTGGGAATAAGCTGCGTCACCTCGTCACCAATTCCTCCAGCCAAATTCCAAACGTAACAGTTGCCCTAGGAGCCAACACCAACAGATATATTAAAAAACAAGTTTTTGTAGCATTTAAAGCAGAATATCTATGCATGTATAAAGGACAGAAAACTCATGACACAAAGAAAGTGGGATGCAGATACTGACAGAGCTATTGACGGCAGCCATGTAGCTAGCATCAGGGTCGATGTGCACAGAGTTGACGGACACCTCTGGCTCTGGGATGAGCTGTTCGTTATGGTCTGTTTTAAGATCCCAGATATGGATCACACCACTCTGATCTCCAACAAACAATTCAGCCTAAACATAAATGTACGTAAAAATATTAATGCAACATTAATGCAATTATGCAAGAGTCTATATTAGATCATTTCATTTTATTAACACAAATATAAAACACAGTCTTACTTGGTTGGGATGAAGGCACACACAATTGATGGGCGCATTGACCTGGAAGATTCTTTGACACTGTAAATTTCTTGATCTGAATGAAAACAAAACAATAAAAAACATTAACATTTCAAACTGATGTCTTATCTAAAAAAGCTACCATTGGTCATCACCTTAGATCCCAAATACGAGCCATGCAGTCTTCTCCTCCGGTGTACATCCATCTGCCATCCTCATGGAAGCCGACTGATGTGATGTTTTTGCTGACGCCATCGTAATTGATTACAGGATTTGGATTGTTTGAGTTGAGGTCATACATACGTATGTGCTGATAACCTGTAAACAGAGGCTGACAGTAATTACAGCCCATTGCACCAAGCTCACTTTTTATTGCTAATCTGTGGATTGTAACTCACCAGCTGCTGCAATCATGCTCCTATCAGGAGTTACTTCTAGTGAATTCACCTGCTGGTGTTGGAGTTAAGCAATCTTTGGGATGATGTGATAAGTCCATTCATCTACAGTATCTATCTTTCTATGTACCCATCTACCCTATATGGACAAAAGTATACCCAAATAAATATACTTCAATATGTAGTTGGTTTCCCTTTTGCAGCTATAACAGCCTCCATTCTTTTTGGAGTGTTTCTTGCCCATTCATTCTGTGGAGCATTTATGTGGTCAGATACTGATGTTGGACGAGAAGGCCTGACTCAAAATTTCTGTTCCGATTCATCCCAAAGGTGCTCGATGGGGGTGAGGACAGGGCTCTGTGGGGGCCAGTCAAGTTCTTCCACACCAAACTCATCAAACCATGTCTTTGTAGTCCTTGCTTTGTACACTGGGGCAAAGTCATGTTGGAATAGACAAGGGCCTTCCCCAATCTGTTGCATAGCATTGTCCAAGATGACTTGGTATGCCAAAGCATTAAGATTATACCCTTTACTGGGGATAAGGGGTCTGATTAAAACAACAGAATTCAATAATTAACAGGTTTGGCCAAATACTTCTGTCCATATAATGTAATGTAAAGTGATATTTATGCAAAACACCTGTATCAAAACCTATAATGTCTCAGATATCAATGTTTTGACCTCTTCACTGGAGATAATGGGCCTGATTTAAATACATTAATCCAATGATTATGCAATTTGGCCAAATACTTTTGTCCATATAGTGTATGCATCTTTTCGTTCAGTAATGAAAAGTCATTAGCATTTTAAAAGTAATATAGCATACATGCATGTACAAAGGATACAGAGTCCTGGTGCTGCACTGTTCTGGTGCAGATCCCACTGTGTGCCTGCCAGAACCGCACTGTGTGGTCATACCCAGCGGTGGCCAGGATCACTGGGTCACTGCCGACTGTGCCTTGGTTTACATTCATGTTTAACTCTGTACTGGTGACACACACCGGTGCTCAACTGCAGAAAGCTAAACCATAAACAATGCATAAACAACAAACAGCGCGCCAGTGTGTGACACTCAAAACACTGCGTCCTGTCTGTAGTAAAGCTTGTACGTTTTGAAAAGCTTTATCTCAAGCTGTTAGCATTCAATGCAGAATAATAACTAGTAACTTACAACTAACTACTTAGCAACACGATGCTTTTCCTCGTCGACTAAGTTATCGGTTAACATCAAACAGAAACAGAAACGTTTTACCTGTTAGCAGATGCACGATTAAGACGTCCTGAATAAAAATAATAATAGTAATGTGACAATAAAAAAATACACCGTAAATTTTAAAACATTTATTTAATAGAAGGGCAAAAACAAAGCCCGATGGTCATCCGAAAACATTCCCACTGAAACACGAAACGCAATTTAATAGTTCCGGCTTAGAGAAAGGACCACAAGGGCAACGCGGCAAGCAAATAGAGACAAAAAATAACTTCACTCTTATTTTAGAAAATGTAACAATCAAATAGGTATTATATATAAAACCAAAACAGAATACAAAGAAGCAATTTCCAACGTCAAGAATACACGTTTGAGTCAGATTAGATATAAAGCTTGCCTGACTTATTCATCTAACATATAGGCTAACACTATTGGATCTCATATCCTGTGTGTACTGGTTGTAACAGCTGCTGAGCCCACTCTCATTTAGCTAGTCAGAGTAGACATGTTTTGCTTGACTTCTACTGGATCGGCAAGTGTGCAAGACAGGATGCTTGTCCTCATGCCACTTTTACTTTTTGCTGATGGTAACACCTGAGAGAGAGAGAGAGAGAGAGAGCATCAGACAGACAAACACAAACATCTTGGTGCAATCTTTTCCTCTAGCAGTTTATCAAAACAGTCCAGTTCTGATGTTCACATGCCGCTTACAGGTGTTTGTGACACCTTCCTATTATAGCCAACCTTTTCAACAATTTGTGTTGTCTGGATTAGACTAAACAGACTAGCATTTTTTTTTTCTCCCACAAGCATCAATGGACCATGGGCATCTATGACCAATAGGTTGTGTCACTAGTCCTTACTTGGACCACATTTAGTAGATACTAACAACTTTATACAGGAACACCACACAGGACCTGCCCATTTGGTAATGGGCTGACAAGGTCACCTAGCCATCACAGTCTGGAGCTTGTCAGATCTTTACACTTGTCCCTTTCTTGAGTGTTAATTTGCTGTCTAATATACCCCACCTCTTTGCTAGGTGCTACTGTAATGAGATATTTAATGTTATTTATGTCACCTCTAAGTGGGTTTAATGTTATAGTGAATCAGCAGAAAGATAGATAGGTCTTTTTTACCTTTACATAAATTTTGCATCTTTCCAGCAGAGAACCTCCACTTCATGGCTGTCCGGTTTGGCTCAGAGAGACATACAAATTCCTTGGACTTAAATAGAAGCAAAGTTTGCATTTGTGAAGAGAGCTTTTCCCAGTATTAATAATCTATTTATAAATAAAAATAAAGGTTTTGTGTGCACATTGGTCAGAACTTGCTCTTTCAATGATACCTTCACGTTTAATACATTGGAGGACCAAAAAACCAGTCTCAGAAAAATTTTCTGTCTGTATGCATGTCCGTACAGAATTTAAAAAAAATTGAACAGTACATAAATCTGCATCCAGGTAGGCGTGGGTATATATGTCACTGATAATATCACTGATTATATTAATCGTGATCAGCTTATTTACATAAAATTTTTAAAATTATTTATAAAAACTCTTTCCCCGTCAACAACGGGTACTTAACTGCTAGTATATTAATTAATGTGTTAATTAATTAGTTAATTATGTTAGTAAACATGTTCTTTCCATTTTGGGATTATATTTGTTGGATATAACCTTTTGTTCTTCCACACACATTTATAAAAAATTGTGGTTACTAAAGCTGAAATACTGAAGCTGCAAATTACAGAATTGTGCATAAGAATGTGTACAAATAAAAAAATGCACACAAGTGGATAGGTTTCTTCCTGTGAACTCATATACTGAACTGTACCAAAAATGTATAGCTATTCTGAAAATACTGACATAACAGATTTTTTTTTTTTTTTATCTCAGATTTATGCTTGGTTTGTCTATTTCACTGTTTTTTTTTTTTTTACTTAATAGGGGTATAATCCTAGGTATTGGACTACAAGTGTTGTCATGCAGATGTGGCAGTTTATTTGGAAAAAGATTTTGCTGTTTGTACTCACAGTACATCCCAGAGTTTGCTCAGCGACTGTGCCTGACAGGTTGAAGCCCTGTAGAGTTCCTGTGTGATCAGCAACATCCACCAGCAGATCAAAGGCAGCACTAACTTCACCTACTTGTCCTTGTTTTGGACATGCTGCATTAGTGCAGACCTCCATCTCCTCATTGACAATATATTTGCATCTGTCACTATAAAATAAAAAGTAAAATAAGTTACGTGGAGAAAACACATGCAATTATACTGGGTTCATCAGCTTCTAAGTTTTTCTGACTTACCACCTGCTGCGAATTACTTTAGTAATGCAGGAATCTAATCCTAAAGTGGTGATGAACCCATATAGGACACCATAAAAGGCATCAGAGCTTTTCTTCGCTCTGTCTTTAATTTGACTTACTGTGAGTACATCACTAATGGAGTCCACTGAGAAATACATGGGGAAAGACAGATTCAGTATCTACCTGATTTCATCATTTGAAACTTTACATAAGCACAAACAGCTAACAAGAACACAACTTTTATGCTTACAGGGAACATTAATGTTCACTTCTATCTCTGGCTCTTCTAACTGTTCACTTTCTGATAAATCCTTGGCATAAGTAAAGAGCTGGTTGGCTTCTAATGTATCTAAATATAAAATAAATAACATGGAATTTTTAGTCAAAGGTTAACCTTGTTTTTGCAAAAATGTACACAAAGAATGAATTATATTTTAATGAGATTTTTAAAGAGGTATTAAGAGAACATATAACTTACCGGGGTTTATAGTAATGATTGTTTTTGAGGTAGCTGTTGCCACCATACAGTTACGGAAAGTATCAAAGCTGATGCGAGCATCGACTATGAAAAGCACTACAAATAAAAAAATATATACAAATGAATCCATATAAATTAAAAAATGTACTTTACATTCATTTATATGTTGCTCTTTTGTTTATTAGAATACCTGTCTCTCGTGGTGGCAAGGTCTGCACAAACTGAATTGTTTCTCGATCCCAGCTATGAATGACAATATTTTTAACAACAAATATTATAACAATGAGAATGTGAATCTGGCATAAAAACGGGGTACCATATAAAAGGGAAGGACATCAAAGTTTCATCAAACAGTTTAATCTCTAGCTTCTGCCCTTTTCGCCCATCTGAAGTAGTGAAGTACTTTGGCTCTCCAAACTTTGTGACACAAATTACATCATGTCATACAAAAAAAATTCTTTAAAACTGTTTTGCCAATGTTTCAATGCCAGGACATCTCATCATTTCATACCAATCGCACAGCAGCTAGAATATTAATGAAACTCCCATCTAGGCTTTGTCCATTTGCAGTAATGTCTCCCAGTGAGTAGAAGTCCCCTGAGTCCTTCACTGGTATGTGGAACAGAGACAGTAATCTGCTCTCTGTGTCTAAATTTGTACACATTCTTATGGTTGTGTGTGCTTCAGTCACCAACAATCTGTATAAACTGAGGACAATAAACTGTTTTATACATCAGAAAAAAGTAAGGATAAATTGTTTCAGGCTTATACTAGATATCTTTTAAAAGGCTTTCAAAAATATTTTATTAACCTCGGGGTTGAAGGACAGAATCGGTCCTCTTTTTCTGGATCTTTAGTAGCAACAAGAGGATTTTCAATGACAACTAAAAAAAAAAAGAGGTTAAACAGTTAAGGTTACATCACACAGTGCTTGAAATATGCAAGACTGAGTAACTTGAAATTTCCTTTTTTTTCCATTTTCTTTCCCCTCTATTTTTTATCTTAGGCTTTTTTTCAGATAACCTTTAATAAATTATTTGACAAAAGACAAACTTACTAAGACCATTTAAAGGAACACTTTGGAAGAGCAATTGCATGCAGATTGCATGCTGAGTGGGAGAGATGACTATGTGTGTATTTATAAAAATGACTATCACAAAGTGGATTATTTTGTAAAAAAAAAAAGTGTTTGATAAAGTCTTAAAATCCCAATTTCCTTTATGTATGGAAATTTTGGGATACACCAAAGTTCTATTCTTACCACAGTCTCCTATTTTGATTTGACTGGAAAGCCCTTGAATGTATCCTTCAGTTCCCCATGAAGACACATTAATGAAATGTTCTGGTGAGTCTTTAATTGTAAAGCTGAAAGTAAATCGCTCTGAACCAACATCTAGAATCCAGTAAAATAAAATTATCATTATTATTATTATCAGTAGTAGTAGTAGTAGTAATACTAGTAGTATTGAACCATAGAATATACACTGCCTGGCCCCCAAAAAAGTTGTGATTTGAGAAGGGTCAAATTATTGGGGTGCATTAAGCAAAAACAATAAAAAATTAAAGCCATTTAAAATTACTGGAACTGGATTAAGAACCTTGCAACACATTATCAAATCCTGGAAGAATGGTGCACATAAGAAATGGGGTCAGAATAAAAATTATGAATTAAGATCACTCAAATGCTTGGTGAAGTTGCATGATAAAAAAAAAAAAACATTGGTAAAATGTTATGTTTAATAGTGAAAATAAGAGCATTTCCATACATACACAATGGAATTAGAATTCCCAGGAATGGAACTCAACAGCTGTGTTACCCAAAGAAAACAACCTATTATGAGAATAACCAGTAATAAAGCTGGGATTTAATCGGGTCATAAAGATTGGATTTTGGAGCAATGGAAATAGGTCATGCGGACTGATGAGCTCAGACTGACCCTATTGCAGAGTAGGGTAAGAAGAAAAGCACATGGAGCGATGCCCACAAGCCGGTTAAAATGCCAATAAAATGAAGTCAGCTGATGACCTGAATCTACTGAATATCACATCTATGTGATATGATTTTTGGAGGACTTAAAAAAAAAAAAAAAAAAAAAAAGAATATATATTTGGCCAGGCAGGGTATGTTACAAAGCCTTGAATGAATGAATTAGTCAACTTTTCCTGTCAGGGAATCCTCTTGCATCAGTTTTTCCAATGATAATCCCAACCACATTCTGAAATACACATACAGTTTTATTCATACATTAAATCAGCATATAAATTAGGTCAACGTAAAATGCCAGTGTGTGTTAAACAGTTATTTTCGAAGTTAGCGTCATAAACTGAAGTCAAATCTTCTAAACCAATTATGTGTTAGTCAATATTAAATCAAATAATTACATAAACAAACAAATAAATCATTATAAATAAAACTCTCACCGGACGGGTGATATTCGGGCTCAAGTCAGATATTGAAACACATTCCATCTTCCGACCTAAAGCTAAAAACGACAGCTCTAAAACACTTAAACCTCCAAGTTGTAGATGTTAAAAATTGCAAATTACTTTTATACGTTACATGCTCTTGTACATTATTAATCATATTTTTCCTTACCACAAACCCGTCAAGACAAACCAGTGTTAGCTAAGTGCTATCTGCAGGTGTCACGAGCTGACACCTAGCTTAGTGGCGCTGAGCGCGTGCGCAACGCCTCAGCAACTCAGAAACATTGAAATTGTGGAAAGTTCCGGAAAATTCAATTTCCTCACGTTTCCCCGGTCAAACCATGACGTCATCCACTATCTAATTACGTGGACTTTGACGGACGTGTGCAGGGCAAATGCACAAAAATGCTAATAATTTCACTTACTGTATATTAGTCATTATGTTATTCTAATTATATATAAATTATACTTTATAATTGTTTATAATAACTAATGCAATTGTAGACTATAGTACGCGTTTATTAACTACTAATGACACTGGTTTCATTATACACATTTAAACAAAATCCAGCATTTAAACTGTGTGTATCAAACACACAGATACAGCCATTAAGAGACACCAAACTTGTGAAATAAAAGATATGTGGCCACTTAATTAGGTACACCTTACTAGTACTGGGTTGGTCCCCATTTTTCCCTTCAGAACTGCCTTAATTCCTCATGGCATAGCTTCAGCAAGGTGCTGTACATAAATGATGTGAAATCGGTCATACTGCGGCTGTCATATACACACAACATCTATTTATACTTCTATATTCTTAAACATTTTTACCTGAGAGTTTACAAATTATTTCTGTGCAGTCTGTAAAACCTGCCTAATTTATACCCTTTTATTTTACTTCTATTTTACGTGTCTAACGTTGTAGACAAATACCCTTCTATATAATGTTCCTAAATTTTTATGCATTTTTTATATTTTTTTATATGTTTATTGAAAAATGTAATTGTACTCTCCTGTACAATATTAGAAATATCAGAATATTCAGTGCCTGACATTACCCCGCTTCATGCCCAAAGTCTACTGCGAGAGGCTCAAGGCCCCCCACGACCTTCTATTTAGGATAAAGCAGTATAGATGATGAGTGAGTGAAGGAGCGAGTGTGATTGTGTCTGACATTTAAACTCTTAATGGTCAGTTTGTGTAAATGTTTGTGTACATCTGACCATCTGTGCTTTTTGAACATCCCATTCCACAATCAGTCACCAAATAGTCTGGGGAGAAGTCGGCATAACCGTTCATCCTAAATATATTCAGTTGGGTATGTTTTATAAAAATAACACATATGTGCATGTATTAAGCTTCTTATTCAAATGTGTACAAACATATCTGACTACATGACATGACATACCTCATTATGAACAATTTTATTTTCAATTATTGTCCTTATGATTTTCATTGAAAGATTGTGATTAAACCCACAATTAAATAACAAAGTATAAGTAGCAGTGAAATAAGTTCTTTATCAAAAAAAAAAAAAAAAACACATTTGATAAATTTGGGTCATGACATCTGCCATTTAAAAAATAAAAAAAATAAACCTTTCACAACCTGTCTCGATACGAGAACCTGACTAGTGAAGGTGTTCTTAAATATTCTGCAAACTCTTTTGGTGAAAAAGAGAATCCACTAAACCTCTATCAATATTAGACCGGCTCAAGTTAAACAGGGACTTTTGATTGTGCAGAATAACAGAGCACAGGATGAAAATAAAACTGGAAAATCTTTATTTGGCTATACAGTATAATCAATCCCCTGCTACACTAATGCACTTACCCAGCGTTTTACTAGTACTTGGATACCATAAAGGCTGAAGGTTTACTCAGTACATCAAAGCCATAATCTGTTTCATGTCATCATCACTGCTGAAACACTGACCTACCAGGAATGCCTTTAATACCTTAAACTTGTGAAAATCATTAGGAGAGGTAAGGACTTTACAATGGACTGCAAGACTGCACATGACTGCAGTGGGCTCCAAGCTACCTTGCTGGAATCGGCATTCATGGACATATATAGCCTTCTTTAAATCGCTTGCTCCATTCAGGTGTTTTACTGCAGCTAAAGCACTATTCGGACGGGACTAGTTTTACTGGGGGACGTTTGAGTTTGAATTTTTTTCAGCCGATGTCTGTCATTTCATGTATGGATTCGGACGGGACTAATATCTCCGTGTTTATTACGGAGGTGGGCGTGTCTGTGTTTTTCATGTGGACGTTGCGCAGAAACTCGAATACCGGCGCGCTAGAGATTGTACGGTAGTTCACGTTGACCAAAACACACAAGAAAACGCGTCTCGGAAATTTTTTTTTTCGGCAAACACAGACATTCGCATTCGGATGGGATTAGATTTCTCAGAGGACTGCCGAGTTTGCTGAAAAACAGTAGGTAATTTGCTCTGGAATTTTTACAGAGGTCGTGTGAGAAAAAGACAGACATGGCAGATTCGGACGGGATTAAAATCACAAAG
This sequence comes from Clarias fuscus, assembly GCA_030347435.1. NCBI lineage: Eukaryota > Metazoa > Chordata > Actinopteri > Siluriformes > Clariidae > Clarias > Clarias fuscus. Next base: position 18,049,688 of record CM059220.1, read on the forward strand.
TACCTCTGTGAAACAGAAATTTCTCTGACGTCCGTCCCCCAGTAAAACTAGTCCCGTCCGAATAGTGCTCAAGTCTCTCATCCTGCTTGGTTTTATGTGTTCATTCATGAGAAATCACAAGTTCCGGTTTTAATTAACTGCTTAGTTTAACAGATTTATTTTTACCAGAAGTTAAACTGTTTCAGTACAGTAAGCAAATATGTACAAATTTGCAGATTGACAAAAGCCTGAACATTTCATCTAAAACCAGATGCAGTGTCAGAATTAAAAGATCCACCATATTTTTAACAAAAATAGAATGTTTATACAAAAAGTAATAACAAATAACATCTATACATTATAGATCCCAGTTTGAGAAGCACAGACCTGGAGAGTTTGTACTACTCACTCACTGTCTATACGCCTTATCTTGTATACAGGGTCACATGGGGCCTGGAGCCTATCCATCGCAGGGCACACACACACGCTCACGCAAACACTATGGGCAATTTAGAATAGCCAATTAGCCAATAATGCATGTGGGAGGAAAACGGAGTACCCGGGGGAAACCCGCCAAGCACAAGGAGAAAGAACATGCAAACTCCCTGAGGAGTTGCACCCTGGAGGTGCAAGGCGACAGTGCTAACCATTAGTTGAGAATATTAATTACTATGACCCATATGAAAGCATATGTTTTAGATTCTATAATATTGTATAACTTTTTTTTTTTTTACAATGAGGTACAAGGAGGACAACCACATACATCTGTGAACAGGGTCTCCAGTTGGACTTTTCCCTGTCCACTTCATGAACTGAGCGTCCTCTTAATGTACATGCAACAGCTAGAGAGCTTGTTCATGGCTCTTGATTTACATCCATACTTTAGTGCTGTTCAACTTTGTCTGTAAAAACAAAACAAGTCATGAAGTAAGTAATGTAATTCATAGACCGTCAGATCTGTAGCATAGTTAAAAAAAAAAAAAAAAAGAATTAATGAATACTTGTGTTATGGCCTATATACCTTTTGAGACAAACTTCAACGAGTGACTAAAAATTCAAAATCTTGAAATTCCTTCTTCTGGACCATCATTTAGAAACTCATGGCCTAGACCATTACCACACTTGCCACACAGCACCTGCACATGAACCCAAACATAAACCAGTAAAGATTAAGCCTGCTGTTGTAACACTGCAGCTCGTGTAATAATGATATTCACAGATCACAGTTTTATTAACCTTATAAGCTGTGAGTGTCTCCATCACTTTAGTTACACTGTCCTCATGCAGGGTTTCTGTGAAGGCTGGCCAAGGTGAGGAGTGGACATACTTGGATCTACTTGAAAACAATGGGTTTGCACATTGAGAGCAAACATATATTCCTGAAGAAGGGGGGTTAATAAAATATTAAATAAATTATACGATATTGAATTATATGATCAATTAGTAAATCACTTATAAAATGTGTCACGTAAATTGCATCAAAATAATTTGCCATTTTATTTCTAAATCGAGACAAGTAACTAACATTAGAAAAGGAGTTTTTTTGTAAACTGGATCAAGCTAAGGTTCAGTAGATAAGAAACCTTTAGATGATTACCTGGATTAAAGTGATCTTTGTACACTTCCTTCCCGAAAAAAGAACAGAACGACATTCTGAAGATCTAATAGCACAACATAAGCGCCACAGTGCAATTCCAGTACGCATGCGCCGTTGAAAAATTCCGGCCACGTGATAGTTACAAACCTCAACTGGGTGTTAACCCTAAATGTCCAGCAGATGGCAGTGTGTATATGTATTATCTACAGTATGCTCAATGATAAACCCTCCTTTCTTTCATTCCTAGATGAAATTAAAGACATAACCATCGTACTTTTTTTTTTTAGAAATTGTCCATCGAATTGGATTAATTAGAGACATTTGTTTTATTAATTTGAAAAAAAAAATTTATTGGCATAATGGTACGATGGCATAGTGGTAAACTATTTTGCACTGTCACCTTGCTCCTCCAGGGTTGAGGGTTCTGGGTGCATGGATTTTGTATGTTCTCCCAGTGTGTTCCCAAACTGCCTGTTGTCTGAGAACAAGTGTGCCCTGCAAACTTTACAGGGTGTATCTTGCCTTGTGCCCTAAGTGCCCTGGGTTATGCCCCAGACTCCCCATGACCTTGTTTACAGCAGTATAAAGTGATACAGATGATGAGCGTGTATTGGCATATCTTTCTGACATCCATTTATTTAAAATGAATAAATAATAAAAAGAATAGTCACAATAGGTTCAGTTTATTCCAGATGAACATAAAAGAATTAGAGTGCTAATTAAAATAATGCTATGTAGATTTATTGTTTGCTATTTGTTATATACCTGTATTCAACGTGTTGTAATGCAGTTCTACTCTTCAGAGTGTAAACTATTTTGCTCTAAGAGCCTTTGCAATTCTCCAATTAGTCCTTTACTCAAATTTACAGTAATGTTTTAGAATCTCTGGAAGTTCCAACCAGTTCAAAGCCATCCTGTGAATGATGTGCTTCTGAATGGTCTGGCGACAAAGTGTCTGCAGTGAGGGAACTAGAACAAAAAGAGAAGAGAGAAAAAAAGTATAGTGGTTATAGTGTGTGTGTGTGTGTGTGTGTGTGTGTGTGTGTGTGTGTGTGTGTGTGTGTGTGTGTATGAGGGAGAGAGAGAAGAAAAATATTGGGGACTCACGGCCATATTCCACTTGTACAATTCTGACACTTTTAGTAGCAGCAAATACATCCACGACAGCATAGAGAGGCAGGCTCGTGGGAATTCCTTTAGCACAGGCACCCATGTCTTCACCATTGATGACAATATGCATATCAGCAAAACCTTGTTTTTTTGGAACATACAAAACTCCTATGCGACTGCGCCTGGCAGTGGGGGGCAAAGTATTCATTTTGTACAAATCATCCAAGATGTGACTAAACCAACCAGGTCGACTCCGTCCCACCAACTTTTCCTTTGGTATGCGCACATTCTCTATAAACAAGTGACTTTCAGTAAAAAAACTTTTAAGATTGCTGCCTTCATTCCCATCTGTTTGCCTCCCACCTGCTCCTTGGGCCTCCTCAACTTCCTCCTCAACAACCTTGTTGTGGTTTCTGGTTATGGCAAACACCCAGCTTTGTCCTTGTTCCACCAGGTCAGGCAAAGAATATTCTGGAACCTTTTCCATCGTTTTAGGATCATGTGCGGTTAGTCCAACCCTAAGGTGTCCACACCAGCCTATCTCCTTGTCCTCAATTTCAACCAGGAAAATCTCTCCAGGGTTTAAAGGATATTTACTAAAGCATATTCCATTAGCAAAACTTTCGACTCGGGTGGCCTTAGTCCCACAGCAATCCAGTTGCACATTGGTACCATGAACTGGGTGAAACTCCATAAACTGCCCCAAAAAGGTAGCCATTTTAAAAAGACATCTACTTTTACCTGATTAAAATGTTAATCTTACACAAATGACACCAAAGATTAATTAAGAATATGTGTCTTCTAAACTTCTTTACTTACTTTTACATATTTAAATTCTTGCTAAATCCCCGGTTTTGTGACCGACAAACCTCTACAACACACTCAGATGACACAAATGACACGAGGAGAAGGTTCTAGCTTCAGAGTGCTCGCTATTTTTGACCCACTGCATGTGTCACTGGCCATTTAAATAGATGTCAAAGGTATGCAGGGGCGATATGGGTGACTGGGAGGAGTCTGGAGAATTCCTAAATAAGGATGCCCCTTTAGTTCCAACTACAGGCGCATTGTATATTTAACAATTTTTGCAGTTTAGAGTATGCCAAGATTAAGTAAATCCAATACAGACAGTTCTGTACCGCAGACAGTTCTCCTTCTTATCTATTTAATTCTAAAATTCCCAGTTTGGACTCCACACACCTTTATCTGGGCCAGAACAGATTTAATTTGCCCTACCTTCTTATTTGGTACAGTCTCAAAGGGTGAAGGAAGCACAAGGACTTTTGAGGGAAAGAGGTTGCTAGGGAAAAGGTGCTGCTGTTGTTTTCAGTGTTATTTCACAGTTATTTAATCAGAGGTTACAGGTATCAAGAAAATTTCTTGTCCAGCCTTGTCTCAAATCCTGCACCAAACACCCTGAAATTGTCCCATAAACTGAGCACTGGAAAAGTCTTTCTCAGCATGTGAACTACTACATTTCTGATGTACTAACATTACTTTATAATCTCACTTTTTTCTTTAAATCTTTGCAATATACTCTGTGAACGATTCTGTGCGTAACACACTCAACAATTTTGATTATTTGCTTTAAAATAAAATCTTTGTGGCTGAGGAATATTTTTACCTTTTTTATTACTTATTATTATTTTTTACGGAGAACCCTATCATTAAAGTCTCATTACTGTACTTAATTATCTGCAGAATTTCAAAATTTCCACTTTACTATTTGTAATTTAAAAGAAGAAACGTTACAGAGACAATCCTACTATTAGGTGGCGGTAACGCACAATAAATGCATATTTGCATTATCGACCGAAATAGAAGAAGAGCGAGCAATAACGAAGAAGAAGAATATCTGGAACGGCTCTGCAGCCCTCATGTTCCATGCGCGATTTAAGAGCTAGATGGCATTGTTGAGCACATTTAAAAAAATTTTTTTTTTTAAGAAATGAACTAACGATTGTTGGAATTAATATGTACAGTGAATCTCGAAACTTTTATATATTGTGAAAGAAGCAACAGTTTAAACTGTTAAACTCTCGTATATTCTAGATACATTATATGTAATGGGAATTTTATTTTTAGAGCATTCTTTGTTTTCATTTAAATTATTATGGCTTACATCATATGAAATCAAAAATACACTTATTATATTACTTATTACTGTATATTTGATGTGGTAAACTGTTGCAGTTCCTCTGTGATTCTACATGTGGTGCCCTAAATTATTCACACATTGACAGGCAGCACATATTCTGTGTAGTTAGTTAGTTTAGAATTGTAATTAAATCTAAAATAACAAAAATGACTAGGCCATTCCAAAACTTAGATAAAACTTTTTTTTAATTATATATATATATATATATATATATATATATATATATATATATACACACACACACACACACGTGGACAAAATTGTTGGTACCCTTCAGTCAATGAAAGAAAAACTCACAATGGTCACATAAATAACTTTAATCTGACAAAAGTAATAATTAAAAAAAATTCTATGAATGTTAACCAATGAAAGTCAGACATTGCTTTTCAACCATGCTTCAACAGAATTATTTAAAAAAATAAACTCATGGAACAGGCCTGGGCAAAAATGATGGTACCCCTAGAAAATACTGAAAATAATGTGACCAAAGGGACATGTTAATTCAAGGTGTGTCCACTAATTAGCATCACAGGTGTCTACAATCTTGTAATCAGTCAGTGGGCCTATATATAGGGCTCCAGGTAGTCACTGTGTTGTTTGGTGACATGGTGTGTACCACACTCAACATGGACCAGAGGAAGCGAAGGAAAGAGTTGTCTCAGGAGATTCGAAAGAAAATTATAGACAAGCATGTTAAAGGTAAAGACTATAAGACCATTTCCAAGCAGCTAGATGTTCCTGTGACTACAGTTGCACATATTATTCAGAAATTTAAGATCCATGGGACTGTAGCCAACCTCCCTGGACGTGGCCGCAGGATGAAAATTGATGACAAATCAAAGAGACGGATAATCCGAATGGTAACAAAAGAGCCCAGAAAGACTTCTAAAGAGATCCAAGGTGAACTTCATGCTCAAGGAACATCAGTGTCGGATCGCACCATCCGTCGTTGTTTGAGCCAAAGTGGACTACATGGGAGACGACCAAGGAGGACACCATTGTTGAAAACAAATCATAAAAAAGACAGACTGGAATATGCCAAACTACATGTTGACAAGCCACAAAGCTTCTGGGAGAATGTCCTATGGACAGATAAGACAAAAATGGAACTTTTTGCCAAGGCAAATCAGCACTATGTTCACAGACGGAAAAATGAAGCATATCAAGAAAAGAACTACTGTCCCTACTGTGAAACATGGAGGAGGCTCTGTTATGTTCTGGGGCTGCTTTGCTGCATCTGGCACAGGGTGTCTTGAATCTATGCAGGGTACAATGAAATCTCAAGACTATCAAGGGATTCTAGAGAGAAATGTGCTGGCCAGTGTCAGAAAGCTGGGTCTCAGTCGCAGGTCATGGGTCTTGCAACAGGACAATGACACAAAACACACAGCTAAAAACACCCAAGAATGGCTAAGAGGAAAACATTGGACTATTCTAAAGTGGCCTTCTATGAGCCCTGACCTCAATCCTATTGAGCATATTTGGAAGGAGCTGAAACATGCCTGTCTGGAAAAGGCACCCTTCAAACCGGAAACAACTGGAGCAGCTTGCTCATGAGGAGTGGGCCAAAATACCTGCAGAGAGGTGCAGAAGTCTCATTGACAGTTACAGGAATCGTTTGATTGCAGTGATTGCCTCAAAAGTTTTCATTTTTTTTATAATTCTGTTGAAGCATGGTTGAAAAGCAATGTCTGACTTTCATTGGTTAACATTCATAGAATTCTTATTTATTATTACTTTTGTCAGATTAAAGTTATTTCTGTGACCATTGTGAGTTTTTCTTTCATTGACCGAAGGGTACCAACAATTTTGTCCATTTGTGTGTGTGTGTGTGTGTGTGTGTGTGTGTGTGTGTGTGTGTGTGTGTATATATATATATATATATAGCCATTCTGATGTAGATTTACTGGTGTGCTTCAGACCATTGTCCTGTTGCATTACACAGCTTCAACCAATCTTTAGCTGTCAGACAGATGGTCTCACATTTGCCTCTAGAATACACTGGTATAGAGACTCTGGTCGATTTATTGACTGCAACGTGTCCAGATCCTGTGGCTGCAAAACAATCCCAAATCATCACCTTTTTGGAAAGACATCTGAATGCTCCAGACCAGCCAAAACTTCTGCTTTTATACTGTAGATGTCTGCATAACTGCTGATGATGGGTTAATCAAGGGCTGCAACTTACCCTCTAAATCCTGTGGAATCAGTAAGGGGGTACTTATTATTGGCCATCATGTTTTCTCTCTCTTCCTCTCTCTTTTTGGCATGGTGAAAAAGTTATATGTTGTTCATCTGAGTTGTATTTGCTTAATACCAAGACCTGCTATGATTTGTTACGTTTTACACAAAAACAAATGAAATTAAAAGAGGGGGTACTACAGTAACTTTTATACACGACTATATCTCCAATGTGGTACATTGCCTTCCATTCCAATACTTTAAAAAAAGGCAAAGTACAGTAAGTCATTTAGTGCAGTCTTCTTAGAAAGTAACATGCAGTTGCCATGACAATTCTTCAAATAATTCCACTCATGACTGGCAAAATTTCAACTTATTCTGTTTCAATATATGCTAATGTGCAGATCTCGAATGACCCAAGCTTAATCTGGATTAAAATCAATAAAATTAATAATCTGGGTCTGGATTACTTAATCTGGATTAAAATAATCTGTAACCATAATCACCCAGCTGTTCACCAAATCCCATCTGAAAAGAGGCAGAGACAAGAGATGTTGATCTTGAAGGCTGCCTCGTGATTAGACACGCTATAGTCTCTTCTAAAACACACCGTGATGTAACGTGGGGTTTTATCTCGTGTTTGATCTCGTGCGCTCAGGCTTTCTGTACTGTACATGCGGTACACTGCGGGCTTTACAGACGCGTCTCCGATGCGTCTTTCTCTCAGTTTTACTCGGTTTTAACTGAGTTAAATCCTGTTTTTCGGAAAGCACAGCCCTGTCCTTGTGTCTGTTGTTTCTGACGGGGTTGCGAGGAAGATGAGCAGAGTGGGAAGAAGACACCAAGCTCAGTGCTGAAGTTACAGAACAACTACAACTGGGTAAGTACATGTGTTATGCGCTAAAATACTCCCCTGCCACAGATTGCCCCCCATAGAATCTCCTTCGAATATTATATTAGAACAGAAATTCTGAACAGAAAATATTCCAAACGAATTTGATTATAAAATAAACAATATAAAAATACATGTTGAATAGAATTAAAAAAAAAAAAATTCATATACAAGATGTATTTTTATATTGCTTATTTTATAAGCATTTCGTGTAAGTCTTCATCATTAATATCTATTTAATGCAAACATTTTTGTATTACATGACAAATCCCTGCAAAATAAATGTCAGAAAATAAACATTATATGAGAATTTGTTTGACACCTCTGACGTGCCTAGGGTTAATTATAATAGTAATATCATATTTGATAATATTAAACCTATGAAATTATGTTCTAATATAATACCGGATAGGGATTATGTAGGGGGGGGGGGGGGTCAATCTGTGGCAGGGGGGCATTTTAGTGCATAACAAAAATGTTGATATATTTGATCGGTATTTTTCTTCAAAGATAATAATAATTGAAAAAATCATGTCTGATTGCTACCCTTTTATGGTGATTATGAAGACGAACCTTTCCAATTATTTGGAATCACATTGCGTTTACTCCTGCATTTATGGATATACACTAAGCAATGTTTTCTAAAATTATTATGAGGTCAGCGTTTGTGTGAAAAGTTATCACTTATATCATATAACACTTATCTTTAAAATAAACTTTACATTACATTTGTAGTAATATAATATAATATAATATAATATAATACTGTACATAGACAAAGGTTTTTGGCCAGAACTGCAATGACATTGTACCTACTGTAATATGTAGTTGGTTCCCCTTTTGCACCTATTACAGCCTCACCTCTTCTTGGAAGGCTGTCCACAAGATTTTGGAGCGTTTCTATCAAAATTCATGGCCATTCATTCTGTAGAGAATTTATGACGCTGATGTTGGATGAGAAGGCCAGACACGCAATCTCCTTTCCAGTTCATCCCAAAGGTGCACCATGGGGGTGAGGTCAGGGCTCTGTGTGGGCCAGTCAGGTTCTTCCACACCAAACTTATCAAACCATGTTTTTATAGTCCTTGCTTTGTGCACGGGGCACAGACATGCTGAATAGACTAAGTTGCCACAAATTGTTGCCACAAATTTGGTAGCACAGCATTGCTGAGGTCATTAATCAATATTTCTGTACATATGGTGTATAAATATAATATATGTTGTTGTTGGTCTTTAGGCTGCTCCTGGCAAGGAGTTGCCACAGCAGACCATCCGGTCCGTACATACAAGCTTGGCACAGGTTTTTACGCCGGATGTTCTTCCTGACACAAACCTCCTATTTTATATTATATAATATAATCTCAAGTTTACACAAAGCAGCTGTACCGCAGCCTATCAATATAATGTCTCAGATATCAATGCATTAAACTCTAGTGTTAATCAATAATTTTTATTGATGTTATTTTGCTTATTAATGTGTTCAGTTGCTTATAATGGAAATAAGTATGGCTTACATATGTGTTAAGATGGCATTGTGGCATAGTGGTTAGCACTGTCGCCTTGCCCCTTCAGGTTCTGAGTTCCATTCCTGCCTCAGGTCTGTGTGCATAGAGTTTGCATGGTATCCCCTTATCATAGTCTTACCACAGGAATAAATACAATGGTCACCATTGGCCTCCATGGTCCCTAGTTGGTCTGCACAGGTTTCTACAGTAAATAAATGGCTGGGCAGATGTGTTTTGGAATGCAATGGACTGTTTAATGCAGCAGAGAAATGCATGTGGTAGGAATTATAATGTGGCAGGTGTGGGTCTGCGCATGTGTTTGCCTGTTATTCCATCTTCTTTTAAGGTCAAAATATTGTTTCTTGACTTGCATTCTTTTAAAATGTTAATTGACACCTACAGTATAAAACGTTCACTCATTTTTATTACATACATATCACCTTTTCCTAATAGTAGTTAATTCCTACACCCTAAAAAATGCTGGGTTAAAAACAACCCCAACTGGGTTTGTCATGGGTCTAGCTGGTGGTGCTGGCTAGACCCGGCTGATGTTGCCGTGGGCATATATGATAGGCATGAAGGCAGAGGGGTGTTTTAAACAGAAAGAGTCTTTATTTAAACTCAACTCAAAAACAGACACAAACAAATAAAGGAACCAAAACAACAAACGTAAACTAAAACTAGGGCTCAGGAAAAACACAGGGAACGGCGCGCTAACACAGGGACAAGAACTGACATGGGATCTAGGAGCTGACACAGGGAACCAGGAGCTGACACAAGGATCTGACAGAGAGAACTGGGGATGAGGAAACATGGAGCTGAAGCTAACTAAGACACATAGGGGAATTAGAGATGAGACAGGGCTAGACAGGAGAGACAGGACCAGGAGCACAGGGACTAGAGACGGGGCTAGAGACGGGACTAGACTGCCTGGGTAGTGGTTAGTTGGGTTAGTAGCTACATGGAATGCTGGGGACACTGGATGCTGACCTAACCAGGTTAGTGTCTAAAGGAGTTAGTGGCTAACCGGGTTAGTACTGACCTAATAGTGGGGAACTGAACACAAAAGGAAAGGCACACATGAGGCTATTCCAAACTAGCGGCTAACCTACTAGCGACCAGAACCACTAGCAGTCAATCCCACTAGAGGCTAGCCTACTGGAGGCTAACCCTACTAGGGGCTAACCCTACTAGCAATCAAGGCCTACTAGCGGCTAACCCTGCTAGCGGCTAGGCCCTCATGTGGCTACACAAAACTAAACAGACAAAGAATTAAACCAGAAGACAGAACAGTACTTACACAGGACACAGGAGGAGACACAGCCTAGCTAAACATGAACAGAGCAGCTCCATGAATCCACAGACACAAGGAACATCAACAAAACAAACAATACAGCCCTCTAGAAAAACAAAGGTAAAACAATATAAATAAAATATAAACTCAAAGAAACAATCAAAATGGAATGCCCACATGACGGTAGTTACAAAAACAAACATACAGACAAACAAACAATGCTCGACCCAGTTTCCCAGAACAAACTGCTATTTATAGAAACTTTAATGAGGCACCTCAGTCCAGGTGAGCACTTTTCACCTGACTGAGGTGCCTTCTGGGAAACTGAGTCAACCAACATGAACTACACAGACAGACAGACATGAACAGTGACCTCTAGTGGAGGTTCCTAACAACTATATGCTGGGTTAATTTAACCCAGCAAAATGGGTTATTTATTTAACCCAGCAAGATAGGTAAAATATTCAATCCAAACGCTAGGTCATATTTAACTATAATGCTGGATTAATTCTACCTCACAAATAGGTTTTTTATGTTTATTTTTAAAAGATCATAAAAGATTATTTTTATGTTTTACATGTCTATGGGTAAAACAGTTTAAAACAGTTAAATTACTTTGATATACTGCTCTATAACAAAAAAAAAAACTAAGTTTTGCAAACCATACATATATGCAATAAACAACACCCAATTAATTGTACAAATCATAGAAAACATATTTATATTTATTTTTCAAAAGCACAAGATCAGATAATACAAAACAAGTTCAATAGCGACATCATTACGATACTATTACTGTGTGTAGTGCTGGTCATTATCTCCCAACATCAGGATGTAGTGGTACGGCCTTGACACTTCAGTATGCTGGAGATATTCCACAGTGTTGGTTACAGCCTTAGAAAGAAAGAAATTAAAGAAAGTAAAAGTTTATGGAAAAATCTAGAGGGTTGGCTAGTATGCATATTTGTAAGAAGATTAGTGTTTTGTAACACCTCAGCTTTTTATATGTGGTTGCTAACGCTAGCAACCTAGCTAAATGCTAGCATCATGCTGGTACTACAGTTAACAGTTTAGCTTCATACTAAACTTTTAATAGCTTCATTTATCTTCATACACCCTGCAAGCATTCTACAAAGAAAGCTAAAAATCTCAGACATTTTCTTTCATACACAGGTGGGGTTCTTTGGTTTGGCTAGCTAGCAGCCATTGTCAGATAAACTAGCATGCTATAGCACAGACCAGGCTGAAAGTTTGAGTATAACATTAACACGGTAACAGTAATAAATGTTACATACAGTGAACAAATTCAGTCATAAGTGAGTGAAAGTGTGTATACAGACCTCATATTTAACGTTTACATTTCCTCTTAAATGGTTGAGGAGGAAGACCAAGAAAAAGAAACGAAGCTGACACAGCCACTGAATACCGGTGAACTTCGAGGGAGCGGTGGTTTTATCTGTGATGTTAGCTGTCACTAGCTACCCCAACTCCAACCCAACAAGCTGGGTTAAACAAAAAATACCCAACTCCCTGTAAATAACCCAGAAAAATTACCCAACAGAGGCAACCCAGCGTTTGGGTAGTAAAAACAACCCAGCATTTTTTAGTGTGTACTGTTTTTGCGACCCCCCCCCCCCCCTTACATAGGTGTTGGGAAATGTCCCAAAGCTATAATATAGCTAAGAACCATTTAGTTATAAGTAATAATAAATCATTCAGTTAGCATGACTCTTGAATGGTTCATACATCTAAAGTATTACATAAGCTTTTCCCCCATCTGCAATAGATAACACAATGGCACTGTCATTCACCAAAGAACCTATGTTAGATGATGGACTCAGGCTGCATGATTTGTTTTCTTTTAGGGTGGAATGTATGAATTACAAGCTTTTTGGTCAAAATTTATTGAGTACTTTATGGGACACACATCCCTACCAAGCATAAGGCAGAATATTTTAAGTAAACCAAACTACTCAGGATGTATTCAATCCTATTCCATTTATTTAGCAGCTATATCCCTATTGGACATTATATTAGATTGGACATTAAATTAGATGAATTAGATTTAATGGCAAAATAACTGATTAATATATTAATTGGTTATATTTATATATAATCATGCATCAATGGGGTTCTGCACTCCTATTTAACACAATTTAAAAACTGTGTCTTCTAACTTTGTGAGCACCCAGAATTTGTGTCATTAAGCAAAAACCCTTATCCAGAGTGACATACAGTCAACTGAGCCACTGTTAAGGGCCTTGATTTAAACAACCTGCTCCAATGTGCAAAGTCTAATGTCTTAACCACTAACCTACTATTGGTATTGTCATCATAATGTATTTAGTAGCAGACAGATGCATTATATCAGATGTTTATCTATTCAATGCTTAATATTAAAGTAAGTAACCCGAAAAGTAATAACTAGTGCCAGTCAGTCTTTTTCAGTGCTTTAGCTTATCTTAAAAAATCCTGGTGTATAATAAATGGAAGCAATGCTATCAAATCATACTGCTAAATTTGTAAGGCAAAGTAGCTGACCATCATTTTTTTTTGTCTTTTCTGCTGATTTAAAGGTGTGGGGCACATAGAGATAAGAAGCATGGCAGGAAATTAAATACACCACAAGACGTGAGACGCCAGAGAGCTTGAACACCTAACTATGCAGCCCGAGCAAAACAAATCTCTCAGGAATGACATCGTCATCCAGTTTACAGACACAAAGGGTGAATTGGACAGGTTTGATGACAGTGACCTTCCAGTCACAACTGAAAGGATTAACCAGAAATTCCAAAAGTCCAAGCCGTCCTCCAATGACATCCAGACAGATAAACACACAGAGTGGGATTTTCACTCTTCAGTCTTTCACGTACCCCTGTCCCCATCTTCACCAGGCTCCCTTGGGGACTGCTCATCTTCCAGTTTGGCCTTTCTCTCCCCCTCCCACCAGCCCCTGTCAAACCTGGTGAAGTCTCTGTCCACAGAGCTGGAGCTGAGAGATACCTCATCACTGAAGCCTAGGCCTCTCATCAACTTAGTGAAATCAATCTCCACTGAGCTTTCTCGCAGTGGTCCTGAGGTGTCCCAATCCAAGTCAGATTCTAAGCTTAGTGTAGACTTGTGGAGCCAGCTCACGCAGTCTAAACGCTATAATGGAGACTCTCGTACTGCTCCTTCATCTCCTGTTCATCTCTCCCCGACTAGAGCCAGAACCGGCTTTTTTTAAAGTGGAGCTTGAAGACACTCGTCGGAAGCTCACTGAGGCCATGCACGAACCTCTCAGTGTGTTCAGTAAGATCATACGTGAGGACAGCATGAACAGACTTAAGCACCAAAAGAGCACAGATTCCATTGACTCCTTTGACTCTACAGGGCTTGACAGATCAAGTGGTGAGCCTTCAGTGTCTGAGTCTCCTATAAGAAGCTGTAAGAAATTAGAATGTGAGGAACAGGCCATATCTAATCAGCCCGTGAGACCCTATCAGAAATGTATTCACTGCATATCCTGCGATTCCCGCAGTCACCTCAGCAAACTGGAAGATGAAGAGAACAGTGCTATTTGCACATGTGATCAGTCTGTGCACAACATAAATGCAACAAATAAATGTGATCTTGTGGCCGAACACGTGTCAAAGCAGCCCAGGTCGCCAGTCCCAGGGATGGGTCTCAGCTTTGTTGCTGTTTTGTCATACTGCTATTTCATCTCGCCCATATCCCCTTATTGGTCTGGAATGTTTATTGGCATGGCATTTGGCTTAATGCTGGGGCTCGTTCTTATTCAATTAGGACTGACCAGTCGTACCCATTCTGGTCCCAAAGATGAGTTTAATAAGAAGAAGACACATGACTTCATTCAGGGTGATCGGAGAAATAACACACTTAAGGTAACTTGATTATAAAATGATCCTTTTAATTGATAATATAAATAACATGTATACTTAATTGTACAAAATTGTTCATTTGATGATTAATTATGTGTCTAAAATTCTTTTGGAATCAAAATTCTGTAAGCCCTATGGAGCAGGGTGTCAAAGTGGACAAAATGTTAGATTTAACCCTTCTTTCTTACAGTGTATCGTCATGCTGCATGTCTTCACCCCACCACAAGCCAGTAAGCTATGGTATTCAGAGGGTCCACAGAACAAAAATAAACAACTTGTATATATCTTCTCAGGATACAGATTGTCAAAGTGCTTTTAAATCTAAGGCTTGCTGTCTCTCAGAATGCGCAATTATTGTCTCACTGCCTTTCTAAATTCTTGTCAAAGTTAAAAAATTTGTATTTTTTTTTTTAAATCAGTGTTCTTTCTTGAGATTAACCCTATTCACTAGCATTTGATATATCCCGGCAGCCACCCACAGCCTGTCAGATCCAAACACTGCCCTTACAGTGAATTGACAGCTCTTAAACATGTCTGCCTTTATTGATTGAACTGTTTTAAGCTCAGGCTGTCAACAAACCTGCTTAAACTATTTATTATAAATTGAAAAACATATTGTGAAGTATCTGAAACACTGTAGGGATATAACTGAGGTGTATATTTTTATGTTAGCATAAAATAGGGAAGAAAACTTGTTTTGTATTTCAGGGCTGGATTAATGTGATGTACACATATGATCCAGAAACATCCCATTCATCTCTTATGCACTCGGTGTATGCGACGCTGGAGGGGCCGTGTCTTCGGTTCGACTATCCCTTCAGCAACATCCCCTGTTGGGCCACAGTCAATGAACCGTTTTACGATGAAAGCTTCAGCCACTCATGCATGTTTCACCTTGATGGCAGTAAGGTCTGTGCTCCACATGATATTCGGACTTCTTTTTTAATTCAAGACTATTGCAGCATTGTTGCATATTGCATATCCTATTGAATCATACACAAGAACATGAAAGGTGTTATTTGCAATAGGTATTTCTTTTGCCCCCAACCCTGGCACAGAAGAGAGTCTGGAACAGGAAGTATCCCATATGCATCACTGTTGCAAAGGCAAATGAACCGGCAGAGGAGGTTGCGTATCAACAGGACCCGCATTTCACTGAGAAATCAGCGATCTCCCACTCCAAAGCCAATCACAACATCAACCTCTATATCTTTACCAGAACAGGAAGAGAGAAAGAAGAGTGGTTCAATCACCTTTGTGCAGCGTCCATGTACAGAAATGAGGGCCAGTATGAACCTGGTAGGAGCTTAACTATCAGTGATGCTGCAGTGATATAATCACAGTCCTGTCTTTGTATTCTGTTATTCATCTTATTATTTTAGCGTTCTTATTATTGTATGAATTATTAATTTTTCAATTTTAATGAAACAAGAAGAAAAAACAGAGCACATTGTAGGTGTTGTATTGACGAAAAGAACATGTAATTGACATGTAATGTATTTATTGTAATTGTTGTAAAATTGCAATTGTTCAAAATAAATAATAATGTACCTGTGTTGATATAGGCCTGATAAGCATTCCATTACTTTTTTCCCCACATAGATATGGCTGTGTTACACGAGGAGCAATCCTCTAGTTCAGTGCTAGCCACTGGCAGCCTTGAGAACAAGGATCCTATGCCTATATATGACTTCACCACCTACATAATCAATCTCATTTCATCGGGGCAGGGCAGCTCTTCACCATGCTCCCACCTTAACAGCAAACAAAGCAGTTCTCCTGAAAAAGACGAGGTCTGCAAAACTTCATCATGCTTATTTCTCCTTAAAGTTTACATACCGCTTGAATGCAATTAAGAAACTATTATGTATATACAAGAAATCAGTATGGCATATGGGAATTAGTAGCATGAAGTATTATCTCTATAGAAGTTTTGCCATGCTTATCTTTTCATTAGAGCCACAATTGCTAACAAGGAATAATAAATGTGTCAGACATTTCATGTAATTATTTCTCTTTTTGTTTCTTTGCTCTAGAATGAGTGTCAACATGGAAAACAAATGCAGTCTGACTGGATTAATGCCCTGATTGGTCGTATCTTTTGGGATTTCCTCTGTAAGAAGTACTGGTCTGATCAAGTAGCCCACAAGATTCAGCGCAAGCTGAGCAAAATAAGAGTAGGTCACAAATAAAAACAGCAGATTCTCATTAAAATAAAGTTAACACGAAATGTATTACTATTTACCTCCTTCTCCTCCACAGTTGCCTTGCTTTATGGATGAACTGACTTTAACTGAGCTTTCCATGGGTTCCTGCATGCCCCAGATCACAGGCTTATTTCAGCCACAAGTTGATGCCAGAGGTTTGTGACAAACCTGAACAGATATTCTTTTAAGAATGCATTAGATGTTATCTTGTGATGGAAGAAAGGTGGACTGTTTGTGCATGCAATGCCGTGTTCCTGCAAGGAGCTCAAAATGATCGTGCCATAGTCTGTAACTTTTTAGTGCTCTGGATCCTGATTTCTCATAAACCTGTGAGGGTGTGGCCTAACCCTTACCTTCAATTAATTATGAGCCCTGTAAATACTATAGGAATCTAAGTAAGTGCACATACATCCCTCATATAGTCAATATCCGTTCGCTCGTGTACCGTTTATTATAACATTATGACCAAGCAAAAAGGAAGAGCAAGTGTTGTTAGAGAGGTTGCTTGTTAATCCAGTTTCCAGAGTCTCTGACTCAATGTCAAAGAAAGCAGTGATTCTGTTAGTGTGTGAGTGTGTGCGCGCAAGTGTCATTTGGGAAGTTCCTTGTCAAAGAAGTTTCCGCAAGAGCAGTGTTATCCTGTTTGTGCACACATGCGCTTGTGTGTGTATGTGTGTGTGTGTGTGTTTGTGTGCACGTCCGTGTGAATTTTGTATTAATAATTTTTATATGAATATGTTTGGGTTGTGGAACGAATCATCAGACGTTCCATTATTTCTTATGGAGAAGTTCACTTTGATATTCGTGTGCTTTGATATACAAGCATGCTTCCAAAATGAATTATGCTGACAGTACAAGGTTTAACTGTATTTATTTTTAATGAAAATCTCTGTAGTTGAAGATGCACTCTTAAAGAGAAACTGCATCTGTGTGTCATTTGTTGCTCTCTGCAGTCATTACGCAGTGCTGTGCATCACGGTCAAAGCTGTTTTAATAACACTTCATCCCACTTACAGATTTATCACACTCATTAACAAGTGATTGGGCCTCATAATCTTCTGCAATAGTTTGTCATTTGTGTGATCATAATCCTCTAATCTTCTCCAGAAAGATCATTATTATTTACACTCTATGTATATATAATAACTGTTTATTCTGCTATTGTTTTATTGTTTTTAGTAGATATACTGAATTTTACGTTACAGGCATGTAGTAATAGGAACGGGGAATTTAAGAATTTAAGTTATTTATGAGAGAAAAGCTTTAAAGGTGTATATACAGTTTGGATAAATGTATTTGTATTATGTGTAACTCTATATTAGGCCTCTGGGTTCGGTTGAATATTGAGTACACAGGAACGATGCAGATGACATTAGAGACAAAGATTAATCTGTCAAAACTGGGCAAGGAAGAAACACCAAAAGACGTCAATAAGATGCAGACCAAGCATGTAAGGTTAGTTTGTACAATTATCTATTCGGTAGAGAAACTATGACTTGAAATATTTATATATTATGGTTTTCAGGGTATGGTTTACTGGAGATTTGCTTCGTCAGTAAAAACAAAAGTATTCTTCAAGTAGTGTTCTTTCAATAGGGAAAGAAAATCTGTTGTTTTTAATTATGATTGCAATCAGAGAGCTATAAAAATATAACTGCTTGTTTAACTCTTTGCCTATCATCACATTATTTTATTATTCGGCTTTGATGACTTTCCTTATAAGTATGAGGTCCAAACTTGCGGTACTGGCTGACAGTGATGAGGAATCCTCCAGTGCCGGATCATCTGATGAAGAGGACGTTCTATCCAATGAGCTTCAGGAATCCCAGCGAGAAAGGAGCACTGTTCCTGGTGCTGAGAGGTGACTGAAACATCCAAATAATATTCTTTAATATACAGAATTCCATTACCTTTAAAATGGTGATGCATGGATTATAACATTTAAACAGGTTCATAACAGCTGTGTTTAATCTTCTGTGCCTCATGCACAGTACCAAATAATAAAAAGATGCTTAACTCATTTATTATTCATGATTTATAATCATTAATTGCTTCTCTTTTCAGCGGTTTAACCGGGGGGAATACAGGCCGACGGATTTTAAGACTCGTCGACAAAATTGCTAAATCCAAATACTTCCAGAAGGCTGCAGAAAATGAGTACATCAAAAAGAAGATTGAAGTGATGTCAAACACACCACTGCTGCTCAATGTTGAGGTTAAAGAACTTTCTGGAGAGCTTGCTGTCAACATTCCACCCCCTCCAACGGATAGAATATGGTACTGCGTACAGTTCACACACAAATCCATTCCACGTTAATCCTAATAATGTGGAAATATATTAAATAACTAGTAAGTATAGAGTTGCATCAAAATTGATTGGCCCCTTTATTAAAACCAGTTAAACCAGTTAAAATTTTAGTTGTCCTGTCAATGAATGCTTGATAAAAGGGTTATTGATTTTTTATTTATTTGTATGTTTGTTTCAGGTACAGTTTCTGTGTGCCGCCAAAACTTGACCTCCGTGTTCAACCCAAACTTGGGAAACGTGAAGTAACCATCTGTCATGTCACTGAATGGATTGAGAAAAAACTCCAAGATGAGTTTCAAGTAAAATATTAACTATATTCCTCTACTTTTCTTCTTTCCTACCTCACTTTATCTGCATCAGCATAAATATGATCATTAACTGAGGTACTAATGACCATAGATATTTTTAACAACAGTTCTTAATATTTTTTTAAACATTATCGTAACGTTTTATTTTACAGAAAGTGTTTGTGTTGCCGAACATGGATGACATATACCTTCCCATAATGCACTCAGCTGTGGAGGGCCAACCAGCACCTCGGCTTCCTCACACACTTTATCCATCCCTCTCTTCTGCTCTAGACTCAAGTGACACCAGTGTCCTGAACCATTCTTTGCCTTTGGAGTAGTGCCCCTCTGTGACCATTTATAAAAATACACCCTCACCTCAGTGGTTGGTTTATTTAGTTACACACACATAATAAAATAATAATAATAAAAAATAATAATAATAATGCATTTTTAAAATGGTTACATTTCATTTTAAACTGTTACAAAATCAATGCATTCACCTTGTAATGTGAATGCTATATTAACTTACTACACACTGTGATTTTTAATATCTTTCTGTACCAATACTGGAGTGTATACCATAAAATAAATTCATTACAAAAGTACTCAACTTGATTACATTCATTCATTCATTCATTCATTCATTCATTCATTCATTCATCTTCTATACTGCTTATCCTGTACATGGTTGCAGGGGCCATGAGACTATATATTAACAATCCACCGCAGGGCGCACACACACACACACACACACACACACACACACACACACAACAGGTAAATTGGGAATGCCAATTCCTAATCTAAACATAGCTGTTAGGATTTCATTATTTACTGAAGAAACACACACAGCTAAAAATAACAAGCAATTGATGTTCAAATGAGCATTGTTTATATATATAAATTTACATCTTATGAAAAAATAAAGGACATATTTCTTAGGAGCTGCTGCTGCTGGAGCTGTTGTGCGTGCTGGAGCTCTGGTCGACTCTGGAGCTTCTGCTTGTGCTGGTTCCCTCACCAGGACTCTCCTCCTCTTCCTCCTGGTTTTCACTAAGCTCTAGGCTTTCACATATAAGGCTGATCTGCCGAGTCATGTTGGCCATGCGGCTTTGCATGCGCTGCATCTTCCTGCGCAATGCAGAAGCGATGGTTCGCTGGATCTGTCGCTGGGCCTCATAGCGCTCCTGCAGCTCTCTGTAGCAGTTGTGCTCGTGTTGAGTAGTGCGGCTCAGCAGTGTTCCACAACCCATCGGGCACAGCTGCCTCCAGTGGCTGCAGACCTGAGCATGTGTCTGGGCGTCCTTCCTCAGAACTCTAGACCCACAGCCCTGTTGTGGGCACAGCAGCCACTCAAACAGGCATGTGGAGCTGTGGAGGTACTCATCCGAGAGAGGGAAGGTGGCTGTACAGCCTTGTTGCTCATTTCGGCACTGAGAATAATAATAATAATAATAATAATAATAATAATGAATAATTTTGGATGATATTCTGGATTTATATGTACATTTACATTTATGGCATTTGGCAGATATCCTTAGACAGAGGTACTTATGTTTATTTCATTGACAGATACGGGCTTCCTCAAGGGCATTTGAACTCAGTATCCAATGTCTTATCCATAAGCTTCCAATGCCATATGGAATAATTCTTATTATTCTTATTATTTTTATTATTTATCATTGTACTACTTCCCCCTGGCATTCTTACCAAAGTTCTTCTTACCTTGATTTGTAATCGGCCAATGGATTTACTGAGCTTGAACATAACAAACATAAGGCGCTGGCTGACTGGCTTCCTGCAGCATGGACACGTTTCCTGTCTGGATGAGATGAATTGCTTTGCAGATTCAAATTTGAAAACACATTTTTGCATGAATAATAAATCTAAAATAAATGTGAATTGTAATTTTCATACCTCCTCATCCACTGTAAAATGCACTTCTTGCAAAAGACATGTTTACATGCCACACGCACAGGGCAGCGTAGAACCCCTTTGCATATGATGCAGATAAGGTCATGATCTGGTGGGTCCACAAAAAGCTCCACTTCATAACCACCATTCTGACATGAAACATAATAAGCAAACAAATTCCATTAGTTTAAGGAATGTGATTCATGAATCATGAAAAGGTTTAATCCCAGTGTTATTCGTGTTAGAATAACACGTCCGTTGCATAAATACTAAATCTGATTGAAATATTATTTCTGTTGAGTTTTATTTTACCAGCAGATGTCATAAATTAGCTTTGCAGAAATATATAAATTCTTGGTTTAAAAATGTAATTCATAATTGCATTACTATTGAACAAGCTAGAGCCAATATTACTGTACTAACCCTGATTTGAATTCTATGAAAGCCTCGATTTATCTTTACACTAAAAAACTAAATAATTACAACAAAGTCATTTTTCTAGGCTGATCACAATTGGTGAATTTACATTAGAACTCACCATATTTCACTTTGGTAGAAAGACACAGCTGTTTGCTCCATGAAATCCAAACAGATGCTGCCATCCAACAAAACACAGCTGAAACATGAGGCTACAGTATTTGACACCTGATGATTCAGAAATGTATAACCTGTTTCCATTTTTCTTTTCCATTCTAGCACAGGGTGTTGTAAATATTATGTGCTAACCACACATGTCTAGAAGGTGTCAGACACCCAACCAGCAGAGGCCGATTTCAGTACCATCCAGGTTTTACTTACTGGACAAAGGCAACACTGTGGAAACCAATAAGCTTTCAATGGTTTGTGTGCTCTACATACTACAAACTCTATTGTCTTGACACTGTTGTCTCTGAATGTCCAGTGGAACACAGTAGTGTTTTCTGCAAGTTGACTCATGTGGATATTTAATAGTAATACTCTTTCATCTAGCCATTTATATAAAACGTTCTATAACATCAACATAATATTTCCCCACTCTGTGTTTTAACCAAAAATAAGGTTGCGGCAGGCAGGAGTGATCACAGCGGGGTTCTGTCATTCTGTAATTTGGGAGATTTCACACCAGAAAAAAAGTATAATTACAATGTTATTTCTCAATAGAACAAATAGTGGTTTAAGTTAGTACATTTTTCACACTACTGGATAACAGATTGTAGTTGACAGATAACATTGTTGAAATATTTTGACCCATAGTTTTAGTGGTAGGACTTGCCTGGATGTCCATGTATAGCATACATTAGGAAAAATGGTCAGTTGGGCAGCATTATAACAAATCTATAACAATTTTCAAGCTAAGTGAAGCACAAGATACACATTGTTCATATGTGACATTTATTGCATAATTTTCCCTTAATAGGCAAAAGTTATTATCTTTGAAAATATTATTAGAATAAATATTTTCATCAATGGACATGTAATGTACCCCAAATTATAGAATGACTCCTTAGCTTAATTTGCTTTTCAGATTGATTTAGTTTAAAGTTCTAACTATAGCCGGTGACATAACATTCTTAACCATTCCTATTTATTTGGTTATACAGTGGAACCTTGCATTACAAGCATAATTCATTCTGGAAGCAGGCTCGTATTCCAAAACACTGATAAACCAAATTTTCCCATAAGAAATAATGAAATCTCAAATTATTTGTTTCACAACCCAAAAAAATAAATACATAAAAATAATTCATACAATATATAAAGAAAAAATTAACAAATTAACTTGCACTTTACCTTTAAAAAAAGTCAAAATAAATAAAAAATAAAGTTTCCATTTATGCGCGCAGGCGCTGTGTGTGTGTGTGTGTGTGTGTGTGTGTGTGTGTGTGTGTGTGTGTGTGTGTGTGTGTGTGTGTGTGTGTGTGTAATGTGCGTACACACACACTAACGGTAAAATTAGCAAGGAACATTGCTAATGACACTCGCGTGAGCGCATAGTAACGGAATCACTGCTGTAAAATAAAACAAAATAATAAAAAACGAACCAGCACTTTACCTTTAAAAAGAATTGCAACAAAGCAGAGTTTCTGTGTAGAGCAGAGAGTGTGTCTGTATGTGTGTGTGAAGCGATTACTGACAAATGATTTCCCACAATTCCGCAGCGCGAGAGAGAGAAAAACCATTGGCTCAGTTGTGATCATGTGATGCTCGGTGTCAAAACAAGAAGCGCATGCGTGATACATGATACTCGTTATCCAAGACTTGCTCGTTTTTCAAGTCAAAATTTATTTATCTTTGCTCGTCTTGCGGAACACTCGCAAACCGCATTACTCGCAATCCGAGGTTCCACTGTAGTCCTATACGTACATTAAACTATAAATATTACCAATTCGATAAAAACATGCGCTATTTTGTTTGATCAGGATTGGTGATTTGGGTGTACTGTAGTTTTAATGAATTATTGCAGATTCATTAAATTTGTACCAACATGTAAAAAACAGTTCAGTATTCTTCTGCTATATACAGCAAATTGGTAGTTGTTCATTCAATTTCATGTTTATGTTCATATTTAATGTTTCTCTTTTGCTTTCTATAAGGATATCAAGATGTAATATTTTCTGATGCTTCCATTGGTCTTATTTTTGACAAAATATTTACATTTACAGCATTTGGCAGTCACGTTCTAGGTGGTACTACAGGCTGTTATTGCCGTTGGCACAAAGGGCAGGCATACTGTAGGCACAGAGGGGCAGATAAACTTATAGTGTCTTCTAATGAACAAATCAAACAGAACAAGACATGCACAATAAAGAAACTAAAACATAGAAACTTAATGAACTCAAACTTGAAACAAAGGCTAAGAGCTACATAAAGGCCCTTTTAGCAGGCACACACCCTTTCAGCAGACACACACACCCTTTTAGCAGACACTAGCGGCTAAACCTACTTGAGGCTAGAGCCTACTAGTGGCTATGCACTTATGTGGACCAACATACTGTACAAATAATCTAAACATACAAGGTATTATACATACAAGGAACTAAACAAGAGGAAGACCAACACTGGAAACACACAGAACAGTACTTACACATGAGGAGATACAGCCTAACTATAACATTTAACAAGACAGCTCCATGAATCCACACACCAAATGAACATAAACATAACGCCCCTAGAGCCTTCTCTAAATAGAGGTTACAAAACATAAACCAAATGTAAACTCAAAAGAAACCACAAACAAAACCAAACAAAAAGGAACAAACAACTATTTATAGGATGTCTAATGAGCTACCTCAGTTCAGGTGAACACTCTCATCACCTGACCAAGGTGCCTTCTGGGAAACTGAGTCAACAAACAAAAACTACTAAACTAAATCATGGGGCACACAGTGCCCTCTAGTGGTGAACGCTCACAGGCAGACTCTCTTTATAAGAGTCACACTAGTTCATTAGGTCAGGGATTAAGCAAACAATCAATAGAAAAACCCTGTAGGGGAAGTAGCATATACAGTAACAGAAACATAATTAATTAAGAGTTAAGTCTTTAGTCTTCATTTGAAGACACCCAGTGACTCAACTGTACAGGCATCTAGGGGAAATCCATTCCACGACCTATTGTAGGAGCCAGAACAGAGAAGAGTCCTGATGCATACCTCAAAATGCATGGGGAAATATGTAGACAATGCATTTCCAGATATAAACAACAGTTGAATTTTGCTGTTTTTTTGAGGGATACTTTTTTTTCATCCTCCAGAAACACCATAACACTGAAAATCCTATTTAAAACCTAATTTTAGATAGTATACTATAATATGTACATGTTAAGAAGGGATTGTATGTTAGAGTGGTTGGAGGTTAGGTCACATAGTTAGACGTTTTTAGCAGCATTAAGGCTTGTTACACACTGTCTATATCCTATGTAAACAGAAATAGTTCACATTCACCGAAAAACGGGATAACATGTTAATTTACTAGTGGACATTTACAGCCATAGTTTAATCAGAGCTGTACCATATAACTGTCTATAGGTGGAAATCCAGTTTTCCAGTCATAGACCGGCTTAAGCTGGCTGAAGCTGACAACGCCCTTATTTTATTCATGTCAAATTACATCCTTTAATTATATTTCCATTATGTTGTGTAACGAGTGCCAAATAAGAGCTGCAGTCATATATTCTTTATGAAAAACTTAAATATATGAAATATGGAATGATATATACAACACATTTTTCATTAAAATATCTTTAAATGTAGACTGTAAACCAATTATTTATTTAAACAAACATGCATATTTGCCACGAGACAGATTTTGACTAGGGTAAAAACATGACACACCAGAACTTAAATAGATGCTAGGGGCTGACATACAGGAAACACAACAGAAAATATCAGAACAATTTTCAAGTTTGTAACTAAACCATAATCTAGGATTTCAGGAATTCATGCATTTTTGTTTGTTCCATTTCTGTTTTAAGATTCTGAACTTTGGCAGTCGATGGTGCAGTTACTGTATGTACCCATGAAGAAAGTTTATTATATTTAACTATATTTAATTATATTATTTAATATTTAAAGTTAAGAAATATTATTTCTGTTCAGTTTTACTTTAACCGCAGATGTTGTCATAAATTAGCTTTTACGAAATATATAAATTCTTGGTTTAAAAATGTAATTCATAAATGTATTACTATTGAACAAGCCAGAGCCAATATTACTAACTCTGATTTGAATTCTATAAAAGCCTCGATTGATCTTTACACTAAAAAAACTAAAAAAAAATTCTAGGCTGATCACAATTGGTGAATTTAGTGCACAAGTACATCAGAAGTCACCATATTTCACTTTGGTAGAAAGACACAGCTGTTTGCTCCATGTGTTAGGAACCTCCACTAGAGGTCACTGTTCATGTCTGTCTGTCTGTGTAGTTCTTGTTGGTTGACTAAGTCCCAGAAGGCACCTCAGTCAGGTGATGAGTGCTCACCTGAACTGAGGTGCCTCATTAAAGTTTCTATAAATAGCAGTTTGTTCTGGGAAACTGGGTCGAGCATTGTTTGTTTGTCTGTATGTATGTTTGTTTTTTGTAACTACTGTCATGTGGGCATTCCATTTTGACGGTTTCTTTGAGTTTATATTTTAGTTATATTGTTTTACCTTTGTTTTTCTAGAGGGCTCTATTGTTTGTTTTCCTTATGTTCCTTGTGTTGATGGATTCATGGAGCTGTCCTGTTTCATGTTTAGTTAGGCTGTGTCTCCTCCTGTGTACAGTGTAAGTAGTGTTCTATGTCTTCCCAGTGTTTGTCTTCCGGTCTAGTTCTTTGTCTGTTTAGTTTTGTGTAACCACATGAGGGCCTAGCCGTTAGCAGGGTTAGCCGCTAGTAGGCCTTGATTGCTAGTAGGGTTAGCCCCTAGTAGGGTTAGCCTCCAGTAGGCTAGCCTCTAGTGGGATTGCCTGCTAGTGGTTCTGGTCGCTAGTAGGTTAGCCGCTAGTTTGGAATAGCCTCATGAGTGCTTTGCCTTTTGTGTTCAGTTCCCCACTATTAGGTCAGTACTAACCCGGTTAGCCACTAACCCCTTTAGATACTAACCTGGTTAGGTCAGCATCCAGTGTCCCCATATTCCATATAGCTACTAACCTCACTAACCACTAACCCAGCCAGTCTAGTCCTGTCTCTAGTCTCTGTGCTCCTGGTCCTGTCTCTAGTCTCTGTGGTCCTGTCTCTAGTCTCTGTGCTCCTGGTCCTGTCTCTAGTCTGTGTTCTGTCCCATGTCTTGTCCTGTGTCTCCAGCCCTGTCTCTCCTGTCTAGCCTTGTCTCTCCAGCCCTGTCTCTCCTGTCTAGCCCTGTCTCTCCTGTCTAGCCCTGTCTCATCTCTAGTTCCCCTATGTGTCTTAGTTAGCTTCAGCTCCATGTTTCCTCATCCCCAGTTCTCTCTGTCGGTTCCCTGTGTCAGCTCCTGGTTCCCTGTCTCAGCTCCTGGTTTCTGTGTTCAGTTCTTGTCCCTGTGTTAGCGCGCCGTTCCCTGTGTTAGCGCGCCGTTCCCTGTGTTTTTCCTGAGCCCTAGTTTTAGTTTACGTTTGTTGTTTTGGTTCCTTTGTTTGTTTGTGTCTGTTTTTAGTTTGTTAATAAAAGGACTATTTCTGTTTGCACACCCCTCTGCCTTCATGCCTACCTTCATGCCCACGGCAACCACACCATCAGCCGGTCTAGCCAGCACCACCAGGCTAGACCCATGACACCATGAAGTCCAAACAGATGCTGCCATCCAGCGAAACACAGCTGAAACATGAGGCTACAGTATTTGACACCTGATAATTCAGAAATACATTTACACAGTACATTTTTTACAATACTAAATAACCATTTCCATTTTTCTTTTCTTTTACATTCTAGCACAGGGTGTTGTAAATATTGTTTTGTGCTAACCACACATGTCTAGAAGGTGTCAGACACCCAACCAGCAGAAGCCGATTTTAGTACCATCCAGGTTTTACTTACTGGACAAAGGCAATGCCGTGGAAACCAATAAGCTTTCAATGGCTTGTGTGCTCTACAGACTACAAACTCTATTGTCTTGTTACTGTTGTCTCTGAATGTCCAGTGGAACACAGTAGTGTTTTCTGCAGGTTGACTCATGTGGATATTTAATAGTAATACTCTTTCATCTAGCTAATTATACAAAAGGTTCTATAACATCAACATACTGTAATATCTGCCCACTTGGTGTTTAAACCAAAAATAAGGTTGCGGCAGGCAGGAGTGATCACAGTGGGGTTCGAGTCATTCTGTAATTTGGGAGATTTCACACCAGAAAAAAAAGTATAATTACAATGTTATTTCTCAATAGAACAAATAGTGGTTTAAGTTAGTACATTTTTCACACTACTGGATAACAGACTGTAGTTGACAGATAACATTGTTTATTTTGACCCATAGTTTTAGTGGTAGGACTTGGTCTGGTAGGTAGTGGCCTGGATGCCCACTTCTGATTTTCATGAATAGTTTAACATTATATTTGAACAAATAATTCAATAAAATCAAAGAACCTGTAAATCATAACAGTGAATTCAATAAAATGAGAGAACACATACAACCGTGTGGGGTAGGGGTAGCTCAGTGGTTAAGGCATTGGACTACGCTTCAGAAGATCCCAGGTTCAAACCTCACAACCACCAAGTTGCCACTGTTGGGCCCTTGAGCAAAGCCCTTAACCCTCAATTGCTCAGATGTAATGAGATAAAAATGTAAGTTGCTCTGGATAAGGGCATCTGCCAAATGCCTAGAAGTAGATGTAAATGCCTAGATGTGTGTAAAAAATGTGTGAGTGATATGATTTAATGCCGGTTATTTCTCATTAGTTATAGGATGGAGCCCTGTTAGTAATTTAGTTGAGAGAACTTTGGTGGACATTAATAACTTGATATATAGATCTATTTAAAAAGATTTAATGATCTTTTTTAGCTTTTAGACTAAAATAATAATAAAAATATTTTTGTTAGCTTGCTTGCTTGTTCATTATTTTGAAACCTTCAATTAGAAAAGTGAGCATACAATAGGAAAAATGGTCAGTTAAGTGAAGCTAAGTGAAGCACAAAATACACATTATTCATATTATTATAACATAAATTTCCCTTACTAGGCAAAATATTATCTTTGAAAAAATTATTAGAATAAATATTCTCATCAATGAACATATAATGTACCCCGAATTATAGAAGGACTCCTTATCTTAATTTATCTTAATTTATCCTATTTATTTGGTTATAGTCATAAACGTACATTAAACTATAAATATTGCCAATCAGATAAAAACAAATGCTCTATTTTGTTTGATCGGCATTGGTGATTTGGATTAAGTTTTAATGAATTAGTGCAGATTCATTAAATTTGTTCTAAAATGTAAAAAACAGATCAGCATTTTTCAGCTACAATATATATAGCAAATTGGCAGTTGTTCATTCAATTTCATTTTCATTTCACGTTCATATTTAATGTTTCTCCTTTGCTTTCTATAAGGATTTCAAGATTTAAAAAAATTCTGTTGCTTTTGTTGGTTTTGTTTTGGACAAAATATTTACATTCACATATACAGCATTTGGCAGACTCTCTTTATAAGCCTCACACTAGTTCATTAGGTCAGGGATTAAGCGAACAATCAATATACAGTAAAAACCCTGTAGGGGAAGTAGCATATACAGTAACAAAAACATAGTTAATTAAGAGTTAAGTCTTTAGTCTTCATTTGAAGACACCCAGTGACTCAACTGTACAGGCATGTAGGGGAAGTCCATTCCACGACCTACTGTAGGAGCCAGAACAGAGAAGAATCTTGATTCATACCTTAAAAAGCATGTGGGAAAATGTAGGCACTGCATTTCCAGATACAAACTACAGTTGAGTTTAGCTGTTTTTTGCTGAGAGAATTTTTTTTGTTTATGCTTCAGAAACACCATAGCACTGAAAATCCTTTAAAAAAATAAACTAATTTCAGATAGTATCTGTACAGTATGTACATGGTAAGAAGGGATTGTATGTTAAAGTGGTTGGAGGTTAGGTCACATAGACGTTTTTAGCAGCATTAAGGCTTGTTACACACTGTCTATATCCTATGTAAACAGAAATAGTTCACATTCACCGAAAAACGGGATAACATGTTAATATACTAGTGGACATTTACAGCCATATTTTAATCAGAGCTGTACCATATAACTGTCTATGAGTGGAAATCCAGTTTTCCAGTCATAGACTGGCTGAAGATGGCTGAAGCTGACAACGCCCTTATTTTATTCATTTCAAATGATGTCCTTTTATTATATTTCCATTATGTTGCCACATAAGAGCTGCAATCACATATTCTTTAAGAAAAACTTAAATATAGGAAATATGGAATGATATACACATGTGGACAAAATTGTTGGTACCCTTCGGTCAATGAAAGAAAAACTCACAATGGTCACAGAAATAACTTTAATCTGACAAAAGTAATAATAAATAAGAATTCTATGAATGTTAACCAATGAAAGTCAGACGTTGCTTTTCAACCATGCTTCAACAGAATTATATAAAAAAAAGAAAACTCAAAAACTCATGGAACAGGCATGGACAAAAATGATGGTACCCCTAACTTAATAGTTTGTTGCACAACCTTTTGAGGCAATCACTGCAATCAAACAATTCTTGTAACTGTCAATGAGACTTCTGTACCTCTCTGCAGGTATTTTGGGCCCACTCCTCATGAGCAAGCTGCTCCAGTTGTTTCCGGTTTGAAGGGTGCCTTTTCCAGACAGCATGTTTCAGCTCCTTCCAAAGATGCTCAATAGGATTGAGGTCAGGGCTCATAGAAGGCCCACTTTAGAATAGTCCAATGTTTTCCTCTTAGCCATTCTTGGGTGTTTTTAGCTGTGTTTTGGGTCATTGTCCTGTTGCAAGACCCATGACCTGCGACTGAGACCCAGCTTTCTGACACTGGCCAGCACATTTCTCTCTAGAATCCCTTGATAGTCTTGAGATTTCATTGTACCCTGCACAGATTCAAGACACCGATGTTCCTTGAGCATGAAGTTCACCTTGGATCTCTTTAGAAGTCTTCCTGGGCTCTTTTGTTACCATTCAGATTATCCGTCTCTTTGATTTGTCATCAATTTTCCTCCTGCGGCCACGTCCAGGGAGGTTGGCTACAGTCCCATTGATCTTAAATTCAAATTCAAATTCAAATACGTATGATTTCTGAATAATATGTGCAACTGTAGTCACAGGAACGTCAGGCTGCTTGGAAATGGTCTTATAGCCTTTACCTTTAACATGCTTGTCTATAATTTTCTTTCGAATCTCCTGAGACAACTCTTTCCTTCGCTTCCTCTGGTCCATGTTGAGTGTGGTACATACCATGTCACCAAACAACACAGTGACTACCTGGAGCCCTATATATAGGCCCACTGACTGATTACAAGATTGTAGACACCTGTGATGCTAATTAGTGGACACACCTTGAATTAACATGTCCCTTTGGTCACATTATTTTCAGTATTTTCTAGGGGTACCATCATTTTTGTCCAGGCCTGTTCCATGAGTTTATTTTTTTAATAATTCCTGTTGAAGCATGGTTGAAAAGCAATGTCTGACTTTCATTGGTTAACATTCATAGACTTTTTTAAAATTATTACTTTTGTCAGATTAAAGTTATTTATGTGACCATTGTGAGTTTTTCTTTCATTGACCTGAAGGGTACCAACAATTTTGTCCACGTGTGTAGATGTTAGGGACTGACATACAGGAAACACAACAGAAAATATGAGAATAATTTTCTTTCAAATGTGTTTGTAACTAAACCATAATCTAGGATTTCAGGAATTCATGCATTTTTGCTTGTTCCATTCCCGTTTAAAGATACTGAACTTTGGCAGTCGATGGTGCAGTTATGTAAAAATGAGAAAGAAACTTTGAGAGGAACGAAAAAGGAAGGTTTATTTCATTATAAATGATACATAATAGCGGGATTGTAAACCATTACAGTATACACAGTATAACAAAAATACAAGATTACTTAAAAAAATCAGTATCCTGATATGCTAATATCAACAGTTCTAAGTGATTGAGTAAAGGATGTTGGTAGTAGCTTCACAGTTTATAATTTTACTGAGAGCCACATAGTAATTTAACATGTGGAAGACAAACGGCAAAGACAATCTATGAAATATATTTAGAATATTTACCAGCCTGTTTTCTGTCTGACACCAACCACTTGAAAGGGCCTATTATACACAGCAAGTTACTATAATACGGAAATGCGAACATATTATAATTGGACCTACATTTAGAATAGAACCAGTTCTACCAGCAGAAGTAACTGAATGGATCACGGAAGTAAATTATATGCTTACAATAACTGGTTGAGCACTTAGTTTCATTAATTTAGAACTTAGGTAAGATGTGAAGGAATGCACCCACAGTGACTATACAAAACATCTCAGTAAATTACTTTTACTTTTACAAGGCCTGAATCTCAGTCCTATTAAACAGGCGTGCCTGGGTTTCGAGGGCTGCTGTGCGAGTATAGGTGGTACAGCGGTTGAGGATCTCTTGGGTTTTTGGTCGAGGGGGCATTTCAGGGTACAGTTTGGAAGGGCTGATTGTTTCCTTATTTGTAGTGCTTTGAAACTCCATACAAAACGCACTGTTTGGACTGTCTGGTTTTGCATCACTTTCTGATGGTCTCTGGATTTCTTCCCAGTCATAGCCACACAGGCTCCGGCCCAAAGAATCAGAGGAACTAGAGCAGAAGTCAGTGTCATCACTGAGGTTATTTGTCATTAGGACAAATTATTTGTGAGTTACAGGATGGAGCCCTGTTAGTAATTTAGTTGAGAGAACTTTGGTGGACATTAATAACTTGATATATAGATTTATTTAAAAAGATTTAATGATCTTTTTTAGTATTTAGACTAAAATAATAATAAAAATATTTTTGTTAGCTTGCTTGCTTGTTCATTATTTTGAAACCTTCAATTAGAAAAGTGAGCATACAATAGGAAAAATGGTCAGTTGGGCAACATTATAACAATTTTCAAGCTAAGTGAAGCACAATATACACATTATTCATATTATTATAACATAAATTTCCCTTACTAGGCAAAATTTTAATTTTAGAAAAACTTATTAGAATAAATATTCTCATCAATGAACATATAATGTCCCCCGAATTATAGAAGGACTCCTTATCTTAATTTATCTTAATTTATCCTATTTATTTGGTTATAGTCATATACATACATTAAACTATAAATATTGCCAATCAGATAAAAACAAATGCTCTATTTTGTTTGATCGGCATTGGTGATTTGGATTAAGTTTTAATGAATTAGTGCAGATTCATTAAATTTGTTCTAAAATGTAAAAAACAGATCAGCATTTTTCAGCTACAATATATATAGCAAATTGGCAGTTGTTCATTCAATTTCATTTTCATTTCACGTTCATATTTAATGTTTCTCTTTTGCTTTCTATAAGGATTTCAAGATTTTAAAAAATTCTGTTGCTTTCGTTGGTTTTGTTTTGGACAAAATATTTACATTCACATATACAGCATTTGGCAGACTCTCTTTATAAGCCTCACACTAGTTCATTAGGTCAGGGATTAAGCGAACAATCAATATACAGTAAAAACCCTGTAGGGGAAGTAGCATATACAGTAACAAAAACATAATTAATTAAGAGTTAAGTCTTTAGTCTTCATTTGAAGACAACCAGTGACTCAACTGTACAGGCATCTAGGGGAAGTCCATTCCACGACCTACTGTAGGAGCCAGAACAGAGAAGAGTCTTGATTCATACCTTAAAAAGCATGTGGGAAAATGTAGGCACTGCATTTCCAGATACAAACTACAGTTGAGTTTAGCTGTTTTTTGCTGAGAGAATTTTTTTTGTTTATGCTTCAGAAACACCATAGCACTGAAAATCCTTAAAAAAAATAAACTAATTTCAGATAGTATCTGTACAGTATGTACATGGTAAGAAGGGATTGTATGTTAAAGTGGTTGGAGGTTAGGTCACATAGACGTTTTTAGCAGCATTAAGGCTTGTTACACACTGTCTATATCCTATGTAAACAGAAATAGTTCACATTCACCGAAAAACGGGATAACATGTTAATATACTAGTGGACATTTACAGCCATATTTTAATCAGAGCTGTACCATATAACTGTCTATGAGTGGAAATCCAGTTTTCCAGTCATAGACTGGCTGAAGATGGCTGAAGCTGACAACGCCCTTATTTTATTCATTTCAAATGATGTCCTTTTATTATATTTCCATTATGTTGCCACATAAGAGCTGCAATCACATATTCTTTAAGAAAAACTTAAATATAGGAAATATGGAATGATATACACATGTGGACAAAATTGTTGGTACCCTTCGGTCAATGAAAGAAAAACTCACAATGGTCACAGAAATAACTTTAATCTGACAAAAGTAATAATAAATAAGAATTCTATGAATGTTAACCAATGAAAGTCAGACGTTGCTTTTCAACCATGCTTCAACAGAATTATAAAAAAAAAAGAAAACTCAAAAACTCATGGAACAGGTCTGGACAAAAATGATGGTACCCCTAACTTAATAGTTTGTTGCACAACCTTTTGAGGCAATCACTGCAATCAAACAATTCTTGTAACTGTCAATGAGACTTCTGCACCTCTCTGCAGGTATTTTGGCCCACTCCTCATGAGCAAGCTGCTCCAGTTGTTTCCGGTTTGAAGGGTGCCTTTTCCAGACAGCATGTTTCAGCTCCTTCCAAAGATGCTCAATAGGATTGAGGTCAGGGCTCATAGAAGGCCACTTTAGAATAGTCCAATGTTTTCCTCTTAGCCATTCTTGGGTGTTTTTAGCTGTGTTTTGGGTCATTGTGCTGTTGCAAGACCCATGACCTGCGACTGAGACCCAGCTTTCTGACACTGGCCAGCACATTTCTCTCTAGAATCTCTTTATAGTCTTGAGATTTCATTGTACCCTGCACAGATTCAAGACACCCTGTGCCAGATGCAGCAAAGCAGCCCCAGAACATAACAGAGCCTCCTCCATGTTTCACAGTAGGGACAGTGTTCTTTTCTTGATATGCTTCATTTTTCCGTCTGTGAACATAGAGCTGATTTGCCTTGGCAAAAAGTTCCAGTTTTGTCTCATCTGTCCATAGGACATTCTCCCAGAAGCTTTGTGGCTTGTCAACATGTAGTTTGACATATTCCATTCTGGCTTTTTTATGATATGTTTTCAACAATGGTGTCCTCCTTGGTCGTCTCCCATGTAGTCCACTTTGGCTCAAACAACGACGGATGGTGCGATCCGACACTGATGTTCCTTGAGCATGAAGTTCACCTTGGATCTCTTTAGAAGTCTTTCTGGGCTCTTTTGTTACCATTCGGATTATCCGTCTCTTTGATTTGTCGTCAAGTCAAGTCAAGTCAATTTTATTTATATGGCGCTTTTAACAATTGACATTGTCGCAAAGCAGCTTTACACAATAAAAAGAAGTAAGTTTTTATGCAATGTATATGAATCAAAATGACAAGATTGTCCCCGATGAGCAAGCCGAGGGCGACGGTGGCAAGGAAAAACTCCCTGAGATGGTAATAGGAAGAAACCTTGAGAGGAACCAGACTCAACAGGGAACCCATCCTCATCTGGGTGATAACGGATAGCAGGAATTGCTCAGTATAATAATGTGTAAGACTGGAAGTTCAGTATAACAGGAGATGTTTTAAAATTAAAATGAGTCCAGTTTGTTCCCGGAGGCTCAGGTAGACTGTAGGGGATTCCGGTCCTGAGTTATCGAACAACTGAAGTCACAGGTCCCCAGAGCATCACTCGATGACAGGACAGTCTTCATGGAAACCATCCCCAGCCACCATACGAATCCAAGCAGACCACACCATACGAATCCAAGCAGACCACACGGGGCATCCATGCGACGAGATCTCCAACCAGAAGCAGGACTCCAGGATGGGTTAGACGGCTCCAGAGGGCAGAGGGGTCTGGATCACTGGCAACTCAGGAGCGAAACATGTATAGCTCGACAGAGAGACAGAGAGAGGGAAAGAAGAGGGGGGAGAGAGAGAGAGGAGAGAGCAGAAAAGGAGAGAACAGAAAATAAGGAGAGATGGCAGTTAGGTATGGTCACAGTCAACATGTATAGGTGAATGTATATTTAGTGCAAAGTGCAAGCAGAGACTCCGGCAGGACTAACTATAACAGCATAACTAAAAGGGAGAGCCAGAAGGAAACACAAACATGAGGGCTCCCTGAGATGTAAAGCAACCAATCACCTCACCGTCAACAAACCTGAGTGAACAATGAGAGTGGGGAGGACAGCATCTAAACATACCAGTTCACCAGAATACTCTACGTCTATGAGTCCCCCAGATCTGCTCCTTTACCTAAGGTTAATCTATTTACAAAAATGCTTGGCTAAATAAATAGGTTTTTAGCCTAGACTTAAACACTGAGACTGTGTCTGAGTCCCGAACATTAATAGGAAGACTATTCCATAACTTCGGGGCTTTGTAAGAAAAAGCTCTGCCCCCTGCTGTAGTTTTAATAATACGTGGTACTGACAGGCAGCCTGCATTCTTTGATCGAAGTAGGCGTGGCGGATCGTAAGACACTAACAGTTCACTCAAATACTGTGGCGCGAGACCATTTAGTGCTTTAAATGTCAAAAGTAGTATCTTAAAATCGATGCGAAATTTCACAGGGAGCCAATGCAGTGTAGATAAGATAGGGGTGATGTGCTCGTATTTTCTGGTTTTAGTGAGGACTCTCGCTGCTGCATTCTGTACTAACTGAAGCTTGTTTATACACCTAATTGAACAACCAGACAGTAAGGCGTTACAATAGTCCAACCTAGACGTGATAAAAGCATGAACTAGTTTTTCTGCATCATTTAGTGACAATATGTTTCTTATCTTGGCAATATTTCTAAGGTGAAAGAAAGCTATCCTGGTGATATTATCTACATGAGCTTCAAACGAAAGGCTGGAATCTATAATCACACCGAGGTCTTTTACTGTTGCACTTGACGGAACAGAAAGGCCATCTAAAGTTACAGTGTGATCAGAAAGCTCACTTCTAGCTACTTGTGGTCCTATGACCAGAACTTCTGTCTTATCAGGATTAAGCAGAAGAAAATTAATTAACATCCAATCTCGTATATCCTGCACACACTGCTCGATTTTAGCAAACTGGTTTTTCTCATCTGGTTTTGCTGAGACATATAATTGTGTGTCATCAGCATAACAATGAAAACTAATACCATGTTTACGAATTATGTTGCCCAGAGGAAGCATGTAAAGGGAAAAAAGCAGTGGGCCTAAAACTGAGCCCTGTGGAACACCAAACTCCACATGAGAACATGAGGAATGGTCACCATCTAAATCTACAAACTGATAACGATCAGTCAAATAGGATCTGAGCCACAAGAGGGCAGTTCCCTTAATTCCTACTACCTTTTCTAATCTGTGAAGGAGAATACTATGATCAATGGTGTCAAAAGCTGCACTGAGGTCCAGTAACACAAGTATAGTGACGCAACCCTGATCAGAGGCCCATAGGAGGTCGTTTACTACTTTAACAAGTGCTGTCTCTGTGCTGTGATGAGGCCTAAATCCTGACTGATACAGTTCATTTATGCTATTTCTGTGTAGATGTGAACATAGCTGCTGTGATACTACCTTTTCCAAAATCTTGGAGATAAAGGGAAGGTTTGATATCGGCCTGTAATTAGAAAGCAGACAGGGGTCAAGGTCAGGTTTCTTGATTAGCGGTTTAATAACGGCTAATTTAAAGGATTTGGGGACATACCCACTACTGAGTGAACAGTTAATTACTTTCAACAGGGGTTCTATTATTGCTGGTACTATCTGTTTGAGAAAATGTGTCGGTATAGGATCTAATATACAGGTTGACGATTTTGAAGAAGAGATGAGTGAAATTAGTTCCCTTGCTTCAAGGGGAGTAAAGTGTTCTAAGTTCTGATGTGATGTGGTTAGATCATCTGAATTATTTAAATTGTCTGTTTTCAAAGCCTGAATTTTTTGCCTAATATTTATGATTTTATTATTGAAAAAGTTCATGAAATCCTCACTACTGCATGATGTTGTTGTGGAGATTTCTGCAGTGGTCTTGTTTTTAGTTAAGTTAGCTACGGTATTAAATAAAAATCTCGGGTTGTTTTTGTTATTTTCTATAAGAGTGGAGAGATACGTTGATCTAGCATCACTGAGAGCTTTTTTATAGTTCAGGATGCTCTCCTTCCAAGCTATTTTGAATACTATCAATTTAGTTTGGCGCCATTTACGTTCGAATTTTCGAGCGGTTTGTTTTAAAGCACGTGTGTGGTCATTATACCAAGGAGCGAGTTTCTTATCTCTAATCATTTTCCTTTTAACTGGAGCTACATTATCTAAGCTATAATGAAGTGCTGACTCTAGATATTCATTCGCCTGTTCGAGTTCTGTGAAGTCAGATGGCGATCCAATCAAAGTTGATAACTCTGGAAGATTATTGATAAAGCTCTGTGCTGGTATTTGATGTAAATGTACGTTTAAGGTGGAAGCGCGGTGCTGTGCTGCATACATTATTACTATAACACGCTTTAATCGAGACAAGGTAGTGATCTGAGATAACTTCAGACTGTGGAATTGTGGTTATATTTCCTATAATTAATCCGAAGGATAATATTAAATCTAAAGTGTGACCTGCTTTATGAGTGGGTCCTACTACACACTGATTTACTCCTACTGAGTCCAGTAAGGACATAAATGCTGTTCTCAGAGGGTCTTCTGGATTCTCAAAATGAATATTAAAGTCTCCAGCAATTAACGCTTTGTCTACAGAAACAACAAGGTTTGAGAGGAAATCTGCAAATTCGCAGAGAAACTCTGAGTACGGCCCTGGGGGTCTGTAAATGATGAGTAGCGGGATTGACTGAGCTGACTTTATGTTACTATAGAGAACTTCAAATGCATTAGATTTAAAACTGTGTTTTTGTACGAGAGACAGATTATCGTTATAAATAACTGCGACTCTCCTCCTCTACCAGTTAACCGAGGCTGGTGTATGTAGCTGTATCCAGGAGGACTAGCTGCATTTAGAGCTACATACTCGTCCTGTTTAATCCAGGTTTCTGTTAAACATAAGATATCAAACTCCTGATCTGTGATAATTTCATTAACAATAACTGCTTTAGATGCGAGAGATCTAATATTTAACAGTCCTAGCTTCAGATCAGAGTTGCCGGCTGCGCATTCAGTGTGATCTGAGTTTGTGGTATCTATGTTAATTAAATTACTAAAACAGACTTTCTGAGTCTTTCTAAATTTATGTTTAGCTCGGGGAACAGACACAGTCTCAATATGATGACCCTGAGTGACGACTCTCTGCAGCTAGCAGACGGTTGGTTTAGCCTGTCTGTCTGCTCCCTGGCCTGGGCTCTGGATTGTCACAGATTAACTAGGCCTCTTCTGAGACTATGTGCTATACTGCAAGAAATGAGAGCAGCATCCTTCCCGAGTGGGATGGACACCGTCCCGCCCTAACAGGCCAGTTTTGCCCTCAAAGGTCTTCCAATTGTCTATGAAGCCCACGTTGTTTTCGGAGCACCACCTGGACATCCAGCGGTTCAGCGAGCCATAACCTGCTGTAAGCTATGTCGCCACGTCTCATTGGGATGGGACCAGAGCAAACTACTTCTTCGGACATCGCCTTCGCTATTTTAAACACCACTGTAAAGTTACTCTTACTAACCTCTGACTGACGAAGGCGTATATCGTTAGCTCCAGCATGTACCACTATCTTAGAGAACCTATGCTGACCTAGAGCCCTAAGATTACCTGCTATGTCCGGTGCTCTGGCTCCCGGGATACACCTGACCAGTGCCGCTGGCGCCCCTAAATCGTCGTCAATTTTCCTCCTGCGGCCACGTCCAGTGAGGTTGGCTACAGTCCCATGGATCTTAAATTTCTGAATAATATGTGCAACTGTAGTCACAGGAACATCTAGCTGCTTGGAAATGGTCTTATAGCCTTTACCTTTAACATGCTTGTCTATAATTTTCTTTCGAATCTCCTGAGACAACTCTTTCCTTCGCTTCCTCTGGTCCATGATGAATGTGGTACACACCATGTCACCAAACAACACAGTGACTACCTGGAGCCCTATATATAGGCCCCCTGACTGATTACAAGATTGTAGACACCTATGATGCTAATTAGTGGACACACCTTGAATTAACATGTCCCTTTGGTCACATTATTTTCAGTATTTTCTAGGGGTACCATCATTTTTGTCCGGGCCTGTTCCATGAGTTTATTTTTTTTAATAATTCCGTTGAAGCATGGTTGAAAAGCAATGTCTGACTTTTATTGGTTAACATTCATAGACTTTTTTTTAAATTATTACTTTTGTCAGATTAAAGTTATTTATGTGACCATTGTGAGTTTTTCTTTCATTGACCGAAGGGTACCAACAATTTTGTCCACGTGTGTAGATGTTAGGGACTGACATACAGGAAACACAACAGAAAATATGAGAATAATTTTCTTTCAAATGTGTTTGTAACTAAACCATAATCTAGGATTTCAGGAAATCATGCATTTTTGCTTGTTCCATTTCCGTTTAAAGATACTGAACTTTGGCAGTCGATGGTGCAGTTATGTAAAAATGAGAAAGAAACTTTGAGAGGAACGAAAAAGGAAGGTTTATTTCATTATAAATGATACATAATAGCAGGATTGTAAACCATTACAGTACACAGTATAACAAAAATACAAGATTACTTAAAAAAATCAGTATCCTGATATGCTAATATCAACAGTTCTAAGTGATTGAGTAAAGGATGTTGGTAGTAGCTTCACAGTTTATAATTTTACTGAGAGCCACATAGTAATTTAACATGTGGAAGACAAACGGCAAAGACAATCTATGAAATATATTTAGAATATTTACCAGCCTGTTTTCTGTCTGACACCAACCACTTGAAAGGGCCTATTATACACAGCAAGTTACTATAATACGGAAATGCGAACATATTATAATTGGACCTACATTTAGAATAGAACCAGTTCTACCAGCAGAAGTAACTGAATGGATCACGGAAGTAAATTATATGCTTACAATAACTGGTTGAGCACTTAGTTTCATTAATTTAGAACCTAGGTCAGACGTGAAAGAATGCACCCACAGTGACTATACAAAACATCTCAGTAAATTACTTTTACTTTTACAAGGCCTGAATCTCAGTCCTATTAAACAGGCGTGCCTGGGTTTCGAGGGCTGCTGTGCGAGTATAGGTGGTACAGCGGTTGAGGATCTCTTGGGTTTTTGGTCGAGGGGGCATTTCAGGGTACAGTTTGGAAGGGCTGATTGTTTCCTTATTTGTAGTGCTTTGAAACTCCATACAAAACGCACTGTTTGGACTGTCTGGTTTTGCATCACTTTCTGATGGTCTCTGGATTTCTTCCCAGTCATAGCCACACAGGCTCCGGCCCAAAGAATCAGAGGAACTAGAGCAGAAGTCAGTGTCATCACTGAGGTTATTTGTCATTAGGACAAATTATTTGTGAGTTACAGGATGGAGTCCTGTTAGTAATTTAGTTGAGAGAACTTTGGTGGACATTAATAACTTGATATATAGATTTATTTAAAAAGATTTAATGATCTTTTTTAGTATTTAGACTAAAATAATAATAAAAATATTTTTGTTAGCTTGCTTGCTTGTTCATTATTTTGAAACCTTCAATTAGAAAAGTGAGCATACAATAGGAAAAATGGTCAGTTGGGCAACATTATAACAATTTTCAAGCTAAGTGAAGCACAATATACACATTATTCATATTATTATAACATAAATTTCTCTTACTAGGCAAAATATTATCTTTGAAAAAATTATTAGAATAAATATTCTCATCAATGAACATATAATGTACCCCGAATTATAGAAGGACTCCTTATCTTAATTTATCTTAATTTATCCTATTTATTTGGTTATAGTCATATACGTACATTAAACTATAAATATTGCCAATCAGATAAAAACAAATGCTCTATTTTGTTTGATCGGCATTGGTGATTTGGATTAAGTTTTAATGAATTAGTGCAGATTCATTAAATTTGTTCTAAAATGTAAAAAACAGATCAGCATTTTTCAGCTACAATATATATAGCAAATTGGCAGTTGTTTCATTCAATTTCATTTTCATTTCACGTTCATATTTAATGTTTCTCCTTTGCTTTCTATAAGGATTTCAAGATTTAAAAAAATTCTGTTGCTTTTGTTGGTTTTGTTTTGGACAAAATATTTACATTCACATATACAGCATTTGGCAGACTCTCTTTATAAGCCTCACACTAGTTCATTAGGTCAGGGATTAAGCGAACAATCAATATACAGTAAAAACCCTGTAGGGGAAGTAGCATATACAGTAACAAAAACATAATTAATTAAGAGTTAAGTCTTTAGTCTTCATTTGAAGACACCCAGTGACTCAACTGTACAGGCATTCTAGGGAAGTCCATTCCACGACCTACTGTAGGAGCCAGAACAGAGAAGAGTCTTGATTCATACCTTAAAAAGCATGTGGGAAAATGTAAGGCACTGCATTTCCAGATACAAACTACAGTTGAGTTTAGCTGTTTTTTGCTGAGAGAATTTTTTTTGTTTATGCTTCAGAAACACCATAGCACTGAAAATCCTTAAAAAAATAAACTAATTTCAGATAGTATCTGTACAGTATGTACATGGTAAGAAGGGATTGTATGTTAAAGTGGTTGGAGGTTAGGTCACATAGACGTTTTTAGCAGCATTAAGGCTTGTTACACACTGTCTATATCCTATGTAAACAGAAATAGTTCACATTCACCGAAAAACGGGATAACATGTTAATATACTAGTGGACATTTACAGCCATATTTTAATCAGAGCTGTACCATATAACTGTCTATGAGTGGAAATCCAGTTTTCCAGTCATAGACTGGCTTAAGATGGCTGAAGCTGACAACGCCCTTATTTTATTCATTTCAAATGATGTCCTTTTATTATATTTCCATTATGTTGCCACATAAGAGCTGCAATCACATATTCTTTAAGAAAAACTTAAATGTATGAAATATGGAATGATATACACATGTGGACAAAATTGTTGGTACCCTTCGGTCAATGAAAGAAAAACTCACAATGGTCACAGAAATAACTTTAATCTGACAAAAGTAATAATAAATAAGAATTCAATGAATGTTAACCAATGAAAGTCAGACGTTGCTTTTCAACCATGCTTCAACAGAATTATAAAAAAAAAAGAAAACTCAAAAACTCATGGAACAGGCCTGGACAAAAATGATGGTACCCCTAACTTAATAGTTTGTTGCACAACCTTTTGAGGCAATCACTGCAATCAAACAATTCTTGTAACTGTCAATGAGACTTCTGCACCTCTCTGCAGGTATTTTGGCCCACTCCTCATGAGCAAGCTGCTCCAGTTGTTTCCGGTTTGAAGGGTGCCTTTTCCAGACAGCATGTTTCAGCTCCTTCCAAAGATGCTCAAGGATTGAGGTCAGGGCTCATAGAAGACCACTTTAGAATAGTCCAATGTTTTCCTCTTAGCCATTCTTGGGTGTTTTTAGCTGTGTGTTTTGGGTCATTGTCCTGTTGCAAGACCCATGACCTGCGACTGAGACCCAGCTTTCTGACACTGGCCAGCACATTTCTCTCTAGAATCCCTTGACAGTCTTGAGATTTCATTGTACCCTGCACAGATTCAAGACACCCTGTGCCAGATGCAGCAAAGCAGCCCCAGAACATAACAGAGCCTCCTCCATGTTTTACAGTAGGGACAGTGTTCTTTTCTTGATATGCCTCATTTTTCCGTCTGTGAACATAGAGCTGATTTGCCTTGGCAAAAAGTTCCAGTTTTGTCTCATCTGTCCATAGGACATTCTCCCAGAAGCTTTGTGGCTTGTCAACATGTAGTTTGGCATATTCCATTCTGGCTTTTTTATGATATGTTTTCAACAATGGTGTCCTCCTTGGTCGTCTCCCATGTAGTCCACTTTGGCTCAAACAACGACGGATGGTGCGATCTGACACTGATGTTCCTTGAGCATGAAGTTCACCTTGGATCTCTTTAGAAGTCTTTCTGGACTCTTTTGTTACCATTCGGATTATCCGTCTCTTTGATTTGTCATCAATTTTCCTCCTGCGGCCATGTCATTCATAGAATTTATTTTAATTATTACTTTTGTCAGATTAAAGTTATTTCTGTGACCATTGTGAGTTTTTCTTTCATTGACCGAAGGGTAGCAACAATTTTGTCCATGTGTGTATACACCACATTTTTCATTTAAATATTACTAAAAATGTCTTTTAATGTAGACTGTAAACCAGTTATTTATTTAAACAAACATGCATATTTGTGCAGGGCCACGAGACAGATTTTGACAAGGGTAAAAACATGACACACCAGAACTTAAATAGATGTTAGGGACTGACATACAGGAAACACAACAAAAAATATGAGAATAATTTTCTTTCAAATGTGTTTGTAACTAAACCCTAATCTAGGATTTCAGGAAATCATGCATTTTTGCTTGTTCCAT
The DNA here is from genome assembly GCA_030347435.1 of Clarias fuscus. Lineage (NCBI taxonomy): Eukaryota > Metazoa > Chordata > Actinopteri > Siluriformes > Clariidae > Clarias > Clarias fuscus. Next base: position 18,094,120 of record CM059220.1, read on the forward strand.
TCCCGTTTAAAGATACTGAACTTTGGCAGTCGATGGTGCAGTTATGTAAAAATGAGAAAGAAACTTTGAGAGGAACGAAAAAGGAAGGTTTATTTCATTATAAATGATACATAATAGCGGGATTGTAAACCATTACAGTACACAGTATAACAAAAATACAAGATTACTTAAAAAAAATCAGTATCCTGATATGCTAATATCAACAGTTCTAAGTGATTGAGTAAAGGATGTTGGTAGTAGCTTCACAGTTTATAATTTTACTGAGAGCCACATAGTAATTTAACATGTGGAAGACAAACGGCAAAGACAATCTATGAAATATATTTAGAATATTTACCAGCCTGTTTTCTGTCTGACACCAACCACTTGAAAGGGCCTATTATACACAGCAAGTTACTATAATACGGAAATGCGAACATATTATAATTGGACCTACATTTAGAATAGAACCAGTTCTACCAGCAGAAGTAACTGAATGGATCACGGAAGTAAATTATATGCTTACAATAACTGGTTGAGCACTTAGTTTCATTAATTTAGAACCTAGGTCAGACGTGAAGGAATGCACCCACAGTGACTATACAAAACATCTTAGTAAATGACTTTTACAAGGCCTGAATCTCAGTCCTATTAAACAGGCGTGCCTGGGTTTCGAGGGCTGCTGTGCGAGTATAGGTGGTACAGCGGTTGAGGATCTCTTGGGTTTTTGGTCGAGGGGGCATTTCAGGGTACAGTTTGGAAGGGCTGATTGTTTCCTTATTTGTAGTGCTTTGAAACTCCATACAAAAAGCACTGTTTGGACTGTCTGGTTTTGCATCACTTTCTGATGGTCTCCGGATTTCTTCCCAGTCATAGCCACACAGGCTCCGGCCCAAAGAATCAGAGGAACTAGAGCAGAAGTCAGTGTCATCACTGAGGCTGCTCTTGCGGCTGTTGAAATCATTGTGTTGACCTGATGCACTGTCATCCAGAGGCTCATGGAGCACCTCAAGAGAGTGGGACTTGCGGAAGTGAGATTTGTGGTTTGGATGAGGAAGCACAGTTGATAGGGTGGTCAGATTCAGGTTGGAGCTGTGCAACTTTTTCTGCATGCTAAACATAGGGTTGGAATATGGCTGCAGGTATACAGAGGGTAAATACCCTTCCTCTCCATTATATCTGTAAAAACAAAGTAATGTCATACAGTTCAGATTAAGTAACTAAAAATCACTCACTTAAAATTAAAGAGCATTTAAATAAAATGTCATGAAATAAAATACCACATACTGTAAAAATAAATAACAACACATTTATAATATATAAATTACAACTGCATACATTCTAATAGAGCAAGGAAGTCATATTCTTTCAAAGAAGCCTGCAGTGTAATGTCTGTATTCAATAATAAACAACAGTTATTGCATGGATTAAAAAAAAAAAACGAGTTAAATATTGAAAATATTATATTTATATTATAAGTTTGGACACAAATTGATTTATTTTCTACATTCTAGAACAATACTGGATTTTTCGAAACTGTAAAATAACACATATGGCATTAGGTAATTAAGTAACAACAGCAACAACATTGTTTTACAATGCATAAAGAAATAAAAATCAGGAAAGACCCTGGAATTTGACGGTGTGTCCAAACTTTTGACTGGTATTGTAGATATGCTGGAACTGTGTCGATTTAATGGGTTTAAAGAGAGGGTCCTGTAAGAGATTGTTCCAGGTAAAATCTCTTCAGTAAAAAAAACCCTGAGAACCATAGACGAAAGGTTTTCCCCACAAACTGTGTACTAGTAATATCCTGTATGTTGTAACACTGTGCTATAACAGAATCCTTATTCTAGTGGTACAACGGTCAAAAAAACAGATACAATGTGTTACCTAGTTAGCCACCAGCCATCATCAGACTCCTGAATAACCTCCACCATGGCTCCGATATTTACGGAAAGCTCATCCTTCATGGTAGAGGTGTAGTTTCTTATAGCACAGTAGAGAGGCACTAGGGGAGCAAAAATGAAGAATTTTAAGATAAAAAACATAAAACACTTTCAACAGTCCAAATGTATACTTTCATCGTCACCTTACTATACCAACAACTTACTTTGACTTCTTGTACTGTCAAGACCATCTTCCTCCTTTTCTTCATCTACACACAACTCCAAGTAGGGAGCAGGGAACCATGCTAAGCACTTCTCTTCATTCTCTACCAGCCACCATCCTAATGATTTCAAACAGAAACATAAGTACACTAAATCAACAAATCAACAACATAAGTATTCCCTCCCTTATTGCATAGAAACTGGACAGGACATACCAGATGGCTCTTTAATGAGTACTTCTAGAGTTTCATCCACAGTCACGCTAAATGCTCTGTTCTTGGTGTCCTTGGTCTGATAGGGAGCTAAACATCGATACAGTTTGCACACATATGGCTGAGATATGTTCCCAACACTGTGGCGCTTACTACTCATGTCAACTTTTAGTTGCCCATTGGCATCTTCTGGTTGAAAAATCATTATGCTGAAAAATAAAACCAGAGTATTCCTTAATTTTTTTGTCAAATTAAAAATGTACATTTTGATATTATAATATTTTAAATTGATTTGTGCATGTCAAAATATAAAAACAGATCAATAAACTAGGAAACTTCAGGTCTGGCCACACAATCAAGCCCTTAGCATGCTTTTCTAAATATATCATATTGCTTCTATCCTAACAGTTGTTAAATTCAGGGTAGAAAGTAGAATACCTATTCTGTGCAAAGTCAGGCTGCAGCTCTTCTTCCTTGGGAATAAGGAAATGAATGAGGTCAGAGGACTGAAAGAGGTTCGATTCACAGCGCAGCAGCTCAGTCCAGTAGCGCTCCAGAGCTTTTACTTGCTGCAAACTCTGAGCTGGAGTCTTCCTCTGGAGGTTCAGCTTTAGCATTAAACCTGCTACAAGAGGATACAGGGTTTTTTAATGATCAATACTACTTTGGATTGGATAAATCACATGCTCTGATCATTACTGTACCTCCGAATCTGGGCAGAACTCTATCCTGATGGCGAAATTTCTTCTTTAACTGCTTCTGTTTAAAAACAAACGAAAATAAAGAGAGAAAATGTGAGCTTGCCTTACTGAAATAGCAGAAGCTTCTAAAATGCTTAACATGGGAGGAACAGCAGCAACCGCAAAATGGAACATAACCTTCATCATAACCTGCCAGTAATCAACAGCACAGTGACTAGACTGTAAAGGGTAAAGTCAACACAAACTAATAGTGACTCAGGGGTTTAAAATAAGTGAAGTGTTGGTTACGTTCTTTCTTAATGACAAGATCAAGCTTTTACAAATCTCTACTTTGACATAAAACTTAGATGCTCTCCAAAGTACATTTTACATTCCATATATAGGATTTTTTTTGTATGGAAACCGCTGAACCTGACATTTTGTAAAAACCTAGAAAGACACTACTCATAATAGAAACACTATTATCTGACAGTGCAAATATAAAGAACATCGTTTTTTAATGTTATAAGCATATTATAGGAGAGAGCATATAACAAAGAGCACCTGTATAAATACATAAAAAACAGGAAAAATATGCATTTTGCGCATTTTGCATTACCACATGAATGCAAACTAATTCAATTTAAAATGATTCGTATACAATATAAACATAGACGTTTATATAGGATATAGACTAGATGTATCACTAATATATAATTAATATTCAGGGGAATCATTATTGTCTTATTCATTGTTTTGGTACATCATGCAACATTAATACATTTAAAGCATTTCAGAAAGTGCCGCACTGGCTGAATCGGATTAGTATTTCATCATATTCTGGTTCTTACGTGAAGTTGCTTGAATTCTCGGAGGGTCCTGTATACAATCACATCGGTCTGATCCGACCACAGTACAGATGTCATGTACAGCTGAAACACAAAACAGACTGTTAGAATTCCCATGCAGCGCGTTCTAGTCATTCTGACATATTTATCACAATGCGTTCTTACTTTACTGTTGTCTTTGTACATGATGCCCAGAATACGGACGCGCAGAGGATAGCGTTGATCATCCATTGTGATGTGAGCAGAGTGCTGGTTTAAGGCTTAATGCTGATTGTCCACAGATGTGAGGTGCGCGTGCAGCTCTAAATCACCTTCACCTGCTCCGGTGATTTCTATAGCGATACACCTACGCGCCAGCCAATCACCTCACAATGGGCGGGGCTCTCTCTAGAGGAATTACATGATTCCTTTACGCTTCATTAAAAAGAAATAAATCAGCAGTACACATGCTATTCAAGAAGTACACACCCACACCTTTGTAATAAAATGTATAGAACAAAATGTGAAATAGCCCTTTCTACCATGAACAGAATTATACTTTAATTTAAAACAAAAGTTAAAACATCAATGGAGCCACAACTTGGTCAACCTGGGCCCTTTTTTTTTAAAGACATCTTTATGCAATGTGCTCTGATGAGAGCAATGGATTTAATAGGAATAATAATAATGATGATGAAGGTGCAGCCAGGAGAAATCATTTCTCATAATCAGTACTACTACTACAGTATAAAGAACAGGTATTGGTGTCTGTTCATTTTGTGCATGTCTGGCTATATCTATTACATTTTATTAGGTATTAACTACAACAGTCACTAACTGTATATTAAATGCACCTGTACGTAAATAAAAAGAGCAACATTTTGTTTTATATAAACAAACTAAACAAACACAAAGAAATTTTCAAGTGATCCAAAACTTCTATATATTGGTTATATAGATTATATACTGTGAATTTATATTATATATATCATTTAAATCTGAGGAGAATAACATGCCTAAGCATGCCATAATTTAATCTTAGGACCAATAAAGACAATGATGATAATAATACAATATTTTCTAATGTCATTTTTAATAGTCGGCCATTACAGTTCAAACTGCCTAAAGACCACACCAACAATATATATATATATATATATATATATATATATATATATATATATATATATATATATATATATAAAACTCAACTTGCTTACTAATAATACTAATTTGAGTTGACTAAAATGTATTTTAAAATACATGAAAATAATAAAATTAAAGTTTTATTAACAAGACACATCTACATGTTACATTCTCATCCCCCTAACAGGTCGGATGCTACGCTGTTTATGTCAGTTGTATGCAGTCTTGACACACTTAGCCAAATGACATATTTTGTAGATTTTTAAATGAAAAGGAATAAATACAAACTCTGCAGTGAACTATTAAAAAAACGCATATGTACTTAAATATTAATGGACTATTACTTAATACTTAATGAAAATAGAAATTGTGGCATGGGCAAATGTTTAGCCACCCTATATATATATATATATATATACTATATACACTCCTTTTTTTTATGTTCAGCCATCTTTCAAACACCCTTTTGAGAGCGGCCTACATATATTAAATGTAAGTCTCATGCACAGCAGAATAGTGCATCACTACTTCTGTGTTAGCTTAACATCCTTCAAGTTTGTATGGGGGTAATGCTTTGCCTTCCTGGCCAGCATGCAGAAACAATGTTAACAAATAAAATATTTGTTAGCATTGTCAAATCGTTGTATAAATGAAGAATAGAACAGTATATTTTGTGCTGTTATCAAAAATATATGTGTGCGATGGTAACCCTTCATGATGACTGTTGTTTTAATTTGAAAGCACACACCTGTTTTTTTTTTCGGCATGTTTTTCTAATTACCCGGAACCCAAGAAAAGGAGGGCCGAAAGGTGTGTCTCTTTAAGCCAAAAATGTCTCTGTATAGAGGTCACTCATGGTCTAAACAAACACACAGAAAAAAAAATCCTCACAGTGTAATAATCTCTGTTTTTGTCTGTTTGTCTACAACGCCTATCAAATTAATAGTGTGAGACTGTCTCAGTAATAGTCTCAGTAATATGCCCATAATGTCTAAATTCACACGGATAATGCATGCTATCTATTTATTTTCCATAACAATTCTAAAAGTTTTATAATATTAAAAGCCCAAATTCCCAGCAAGAGGTAACCTGCAACTGAGATAGTTGACATTTAAATCAGAGACCTCACTGGCAGTATCATGACATTTAATCAAAATAAGCCAACAAAACAGCCAATACAAGCTATCATCTATTTGCAATTTCTCCACAATAACATAGTGTCTTATGGAAGCAGTTCAGAGGAAAGATGGTGCAGGTGTCTCTTCAAACCTGGGGTGGTGAGAGGACGCTGGCTATTTGGACAAGAAGGCAGCTGATCTGAGGTCACAAGCATCATTGAGGCCTGTGAACTACTGCCAAGACTCATTCCATAGAGGGCTGCTCAAGATCATCTCCTGTCCAGTCTGTCAGAGCTATAATGTAACAAGATCATCACCTGGGAAAGAAACTCCATCTCCATGTTTTTGTCTTCTGCAATGTAAAGTTCAATGTGAACTTGATACATAATGCTCACAGGGAATAAACAATGCTACAGATAAATTCTAAAATCTGATCGGTCAGTAATTGCAATGCTGCAAGATACATGAAATCATTATATTATGTTATATACATATATACACCAATTAGCCATAATATTAAAAACACTGACAAGTGTAATTAATACCAGTGACTTCTTCATTACAATAGGCTCTGTGTCAAGCACATTTAAGTCATTTTTCTGACTATTCTCACTGATGAGTGGTTTTCTAAAGGTTAAACAGCAGTCTAGTCCCAAACCCTTGGGTTCCCTTCACATTGTGAATGTGGAAATGCTCTTATTTTCACAATTAAACATAGCAAATTTGTTTTTTTACGATTTGATTTCATGAAATGTTTAAGTGAACAATACAGTGGCAAGAAAAGCATGTGAACCTTTTAGAATTTCATGGTTTTCTGCATTAATGTGTAATAAAATTTCATCTGATCTTCATCTAAATCAAGAATATTGACAAATATAATGTGACTAAAATAATAACATTATTTTAGAAAATCTCATCTTTCATGTCTTTATTGAACACACTCATTCAACATTAAAATTAGTAGTGGAAAAAGTAAGTGAACTCTTGGATTGATAACTTTTACCCCCGATTTTCTCCCTAATTTAGTCGTGTCCAATTCCTCCCCGTCAATAAGGGGCTCCCACATTAAGGCTACTACTACCACTCAGCCAGGAGGGCCAAAGACTATCACGTGTTTCCTTCGAACCACGTGACGCCAGCCGGCCGCATCTTTTCGAACTGCTCACTCACGCACCGTTGGGGGCGGCGTAACACACTCAGAGGACAGCACTATCCGCTCCTTCTGTTGCGCGAGCTCACAGACGCCTCTGGTTGGCTGTAGAGCCGTGATTAATGTGGGAGCACTATGTACCTCTCATCCCTCCCCTCTGAGAGAGCTTGGCCAATCAGCTCTCTCTAGACCTCCGGCTGCGAGAGGTTACAGCATCACCTGGGATTCGAACTGGCGATCTCCGGATGATACGGCGAGCGCTTTACCTTGGAGGCTCGGATGCCCTCTTTTTGATAGAGTAGCTACAATCCCCAAGTGTCTCCATTTGCTGTAGACCGGGTGAATTTCTTTGAAATCACTTTGTAACCTTTTACAGCTTTATGTAAACCAACAATTGTTGATCATAGATCCTCTGAAAGCTCTTTTTGGCAAGGCATGGCTCATATAAGCATACTCTTCTTGTGTGGAGCAAACTCAAAAAGTTAAATGTTTTTTATTAATCAAAGTAGCTCTAGTCCACACCTCCAAACTCATTTTCTTAACAAGACTCCAGGCATGCTATCAACTAACTCCAATAACCTTTTTTAACTCAAGGATTCGCTTACTTTTTCCACTAGCACTGAGGTTTTTATAGTTGTTCTCAAAAAGACACAAAAGATCAGGAGTTTTAGTGTTATTATTTTACATTTTTTTTACATTTATTGCACATTATAATTGGCATTATATATTATATCACATTTTATGATATCAGATTTTTCTTTCCACTGTAGTTCCAAAGCATTTTGTTTGTACAAAAGTAGGAAAGAGCCTCTTTACAAAGGCTTCAGTTCTATTCAGCATACAAAACTATACAAACTGTTTAGTTGTCTATTCTACAGTATGTCTTCTTTAAATTGTGCGTATCTCAGAAACCCAGGGAATTATTTTAGGCACACCTTTGATTTAAAAATTAGCGTTTGTATTACTGACATGTGAAAATGTTTAGAAGGTTGAGGGACCGGGTTGCATATTGTAGGGTCAGGGGTTCATGCCCTCACCAAGTCACCTTATATACCCCATACAACACAAGCAACAGTGTTAGTCCCAACGGGAGGGTTGTGACTAAAAGGGCATTCAGCATAAAACCATCCATGATGCTCTAATTTGTTCTTTCTCCCATTGAATTTTAATATGACCTTCTCTTGTAAATCACCTTTTTTTTTGTTTGCAAAACTTTAAGAGAGGTGGATGGAGAATTCCACATCAAATAAGCCACCAAATGCAGATCTGTTACTGAGTTACTCAGAGTTTTGACTTCAGTTGTTTAACCACTATACTGTAAGTGTCAAATACTGTATGCAGTTTTGAATAAGTGAAAGGCAAAGGGAGTTGGTTGGCCCAGATTAAAAAGCCTAGTCAAACAAGGAAACAAAACTCTCAGTAAACTTACAGTAAATCCCAAGATAGAATTCTCATTTAGGGGAACTGATTTGATACCTTTCTGTTTGCTAATGCAGTGGTTACCTTAGGACCAGCCAAGGCATACATGGTTGGTATCAACAGCAGCCCTTTCTCACGCTTATGGGAGAGTCCAAGCCTGGGTTTGCGCAAGAACAACTTTTAGCCACAGGTGACAGGTTTATTGTACATCAACATATTTATTGTGTTTGTTGACATCTTAAAAGACTATGAGTAGTTCTTAATGCTACAGTAAACCCATTCACCTTAACTACGAGCAGCTGTAACCCCAAACAGTGGAGACCAATATTTGCATACACAAATATTGTTTGACTGAACTTTGGACTTGTGATTAAGTGTCATGTAAGTAATCAAATTACGGTATATGCACTTGCGATAAAAATAAATAATTACCCAACAATTTCCTGTTACAATGGCAATGCATGTTCTAGCACAAGTTCTAAGTTATTGCTTTGGTCAAAAGCAAAACAAAGAGAAAATGGGCTCAAAAAGAGCATAATGTCCACGTTTAATTTTTGACTTACCTTTCCCCATTTTGTAATCAAAGGGAGGTCTTTGTTCATGAAATATACCATAAATCTAGTCACTAGGTTACCCAAATCTCACATTTATCATTATGTTTCTTGATTTTTTTCTGTCCAAAGAAATCTTATTACAAAACACTGAGATTTGTTTCACATTATTATATTAAATTGTATGGTAACGTTTTCCTCATCCAATATCACATCATGACTTTCCTTTAATATCTAGCAGGCATAAAGACACAATTAATAAAAAAGGTGAAAATGCCAACAGATGGAATTTTCTGTTCTGGATAAGACATTGGAATGTTTGCAGCGGTATAAAACTGCCTTAAAAGTAATGTCCTTCTCAAACTGTCCCCACATTACCGCTTTATTTCAATATACTGTAAGGCCCCTACTACATTGTACCAATATTTCTAATTTAATCACTGAAGTCTATCACCAGTGTATAACGTGTGATTTACTATAGTATTATTGGGAATTACTATAGATTAATTAAAGGCAACATTACACTATATTGAGATCAAGTCTTATGTTACTTAAAATTTAGAAATGGGTTTTTAAAAGTTTAACTGGCTTATGCTGCTAATATAAAGAATGTAGGTCAAAGATGATCAGTATCAGGAAAATAAAATTTGTTGATATGTTCACAGAACAGTGGAGGTGCATCAATCTCAATCGATGGACTGTATGTTCATATAAATAAAAAATATTTTTATGTAGTTTTTTCCATGTTGTAGAATATAAAACATCAACTCACCTTTAGACAATTTAATCAAATAAAAAACAAGACAATAGAAATACTTATTTTACTGTACTTCCTTAGTAGCAGGAACATTTGTCTGTGTTCTCCTGTTACCAAACTGAAACAGACACTATGTCTTATAAGGAAAAGCTTACTAGCAATAACTAAATTCCTCGCTTAGCAGGAAACACATGACAACATACATTAGCCTGCTTCCTCAAAGTTACACAACATTTCCATTATTACATTTAGTCACAACTTAATTCACTTGTGTAGCAAATTTATTATTTAAATGATTTAAAGTCTGTCAAACATTTGTCCTGTCATAAAAATCTATATAACTAAAACCAAAAACATGTTTTGTGGCTTTGTGTACGCAGTTAGTTTATGTTACGCTGTGATCATGGCAGCTGGCAGTGGCCTCTAGTTTAACATTGGACTGTGTAATCATCACCTTCGTGACTGGAGCAGCATGAGGAGCACCAGCGAGTTGACTGAACATGTCATTATGCCATACGAAAGCACCTTGCATTCAAAAAAGAAAAACATTTTTTAAATATGAATTAATATCTTATAATTATGACTTACTAATTCATAATTATGACTTGATGTCTCAAAATTATGACTTAATGTTTCCTAATGCTGACTTACATTTATGAGATAATAAATCACAATTACGACATTAAGTAATAATTATGAAATACTAAGACATTATGAGATCATTTCTTAGATTTGCTTCCAAAATGCACTGCCTTGCCATTTGAACTTTTGTTTTCCATGGCTCTGGACATCTGAGACATAATTCAGGGTCTGTTCTTTATTTCTGTCTTTCTTACTTGAATACTTTGGCATTAATTAAATTTACTTGAACATTTTTGTTATCTCCCAATGAAAAAGGATACAGTATGTATAAACATTAATAGTCTGCAACATATCTGTTAAGGGTGGCATTTATCAGCTCTCCAGGCCTCCAACAGTGTTTATAAATCAGAGAACCTGCCCTTCCGGGAAAATAAAGTCTATGGCAATGGGACCAAATATGCCTTTTCCATCAGACTAGGCACTTACGGGAAAATGCAAGGAATCCACATTCATTTAATTGTCTGTTAAAAGATCAAAGGCCAACCAAATAAAAAATACATTGTGTTACAAAGGCTCTGCAGTGCACCACCAAATCCTGGCCCTACAATTAACACACCTACAGTATTTGCTTCTGAGGTTTCATTAATAACATCGTACTGAAAAAAGATCATATACAAACATTGTAAGGTATATTTCAGATAAAGGGTTACACACGGAACCTACTGTATATACACTGTTTACTGCAGAACAGTTCATAACATTATATTGTTTGTTGTTAGTCTTTCTGCTACCCCTACAGTATAAAGGGTCACCACAGCGAACCATCTGATCCGCTCAGCAGCTTGATACATTACAGTAAATTAAAAATAATTCATGCTGTCTGTCAATGCACATTCCACTAAACCACACAAACTCCTAAAGTTTGATGAACATTTCATCATGACCAGACTTTTATATTTCTTTATTGATCAATATGTTCTATACATTCAGTAAAATAATGTAATATTTCCATTAAATGTTTATAAAATGTAGTTGCTATACTTTTAAACCATTTTCACTGTTTAAATTTAAAGCCATGGTATTTTAAAATGCATATAATACAGGTAGCTATCCATTTATTTTAACTTTATTTTGAATTCTAATAAAAAATAGTGAACCAAATTATTAGCAATTAAATTTCTACAGTCTCTATAAGATAACTCTCTATAAATGTCCCTTTGTTCAAACTCCCAACAAGTAAGAATGTATGCTCCATAGTATAATTTCCAGTCTATATTATTCTCCTTTTTATTATGATTTCCTAACTTTTCTGAGCTATGGCAGAAACATTATTGCAATCTCTTTAACATTTTTTTTTTTTTAGATATAAGATAATAAAGATAATAAAGAGCATGGTTCAAATAATACAACTTCTGAATATTTAAACCTTTTAAAACCGTTTTTTGTCCTTGCTGGCCATTTGTTTTACTGGGTGCTTAGTTTAAGTGTTTTTATTTAGTTCATTCGAATTCTATCTACCTGACTATCTTTTAATTTTTTTTTTTAATCTAGCAGAATTTGTTGAAATCAGTGTATTAGTTCATAAAACAGATGAACATCAATTTGAGTCGCCATTAGTTTGCTGCTCATAAAATTTGTAAAAGTATTTTAATATTCAGAATTTATGCAGTAGAAAAGCCTAAAACTAGGGTCATGAGGACTTTGCATATGCTTGAGTTCTGTAGCGTATTGTACAAGAATCTTGTACTGCCTGCATTAAACAATTTAAATAGAAGTGAGAAAAGGTTACAAAATGGAAATGAAAGAAAATCATGAAGCAATAGGCATAATGCAATAGTTACAGTGTGGTGAAGACAATTGGTTTTTAACATTTTTAGCAGTTTAAGTATCACAAATAGCACTGAAAACTCTAAGTAAACTAAATTGTGAGGGTGCAAGTAAATAAAATATCATGTTATGAGTACATTTTAATACATATACAGTATATTGCATATATTGCAAGGGGGTTGGGGAGGATTGAGAGTTTTAAAATGATAGGCCTCTTACGCTAAATTTGTATTAATTAAAGTTAGGTTATAAGTGCCTGAAGTTTTCTTTATTCATTTGTGGGAGTTTGCATAATACTGTATAGTGTAACATGCTGAATCAATTAAAATTAGCACATTTTTATTTACTTTAATGTTATGGACATTTCTGTCCAACAAACATTATAGTTCGAACAGTTTTGGAGAGGCCCCTTCATTATTTTTTAATTAAACCTCTGTATGGTTTGAGCAAAGTGTATAAATAGATATGTATTTTCTGTCTTCCTTTTAGGTAAAACCCTCAAAGGTAAGCAGCATGGATGGGATTTTCCCACCTGCAAAATGGTACAACTGTGTTTTTTTCTGCCACCCATTCCTTTGTCTTTCACTAAGCACCTGAAGGCTTATACTCTTAGAAATAACAAGGAACCAAACAGTTGTATCCACTCCCTGTTACTATACAGCTGCTAAAGCAACTTCATTTTCATTTGTCACAAAACGAAAGCTTTTCCCACTTTGATGATTTAAGGGATGTTGTATAACATTGACATCTACAGGATTTACCACATGCAGCAGTTTAGTGTAGTTTCAGATCGTACTGTACTTTATTTAATTGTACAATAGAGGTGATTAAACCATGTGGAATGATGGTGAGGTGAAAAATCCTGCTCCTCCTTAATTAATCAATTAATAAGACTTAACTATGAGTTTCTGTCAATCTGTACTCATAAGCTCCCAGTGTTGCAAGCAAATTTTTTTTATTTTGTCTGGCCTGCACTGTGCTTAACTATAGACCAAAATGTGCTTCAGTATAATCTACAGCAGTGGCTCCCAAGACCCCCCACCCCCCCCCCCCACCCCCCGCCCACCCCTTGTAATTAAGAAAAACTGAGCTTGTCTCAAAACAATCCACCTCAGCCCATGTACACAAACAAAAGAATGCATTTCTCCTTTTAAATAGTTTTCTATTGCCTGATTTTTTTATGTGTTTAAATGTAGGTAAATAAGCAAACTTCGCTTTAAACTAGAACTACAACATATTCCAGTCTCTAATATGCTTCAGTATAGAACACATTCTGCTTCAGCATAGTCTACACTATCATTTATCATTGTCTAATTTGTATAATCTAAAGTGCGCTATTCTTACTTATAGTACTAAAGATACAAAAATTTAGGCTTAAATACAAGCATGCAGTTCCCCAACAATGCTGTATGGAACCTACAGTATTCACACAACTAAGCAGTGCATTCTGTTATCTTGTTCAATACCCGAGTTGGATCCAGTAGATGGCAGTAAATTCACATTACAGCACATTCTTTTCAGCACTGCACATTTCATTCATTTCATCTTCTATACTGCTTATCCTGTACAGGGTCGCTGGGGCCTTGGACCCTAATCCCAGGAGACTCGGCTTGAGGTGGAGTACACCCTGGACAGGGTGCCAATCCGTCACAGACACTACAGCAATTTGGTAATGCCAATTAGCCTAATTTGAAGAGGAGGAAATCCACCAAACAGGGGGAGACCATGCAAACTCCATGCACACAGAATTGAGGCAAAAATTTAACCCTTAACCCTGGAGGTGTGAGGCCACAGTGACATTAAAACACAAGCATTGCTAAAACCGACAGAGCTAATGTATTACAGAAAATACTTGGTTATATTTATTCTACTATTCTTTGCTCCTATTGAGGGAAGAAGGAAAACAGTTTATTGGTGAACCTCACTAATTTATTGTTATTTATTTTTGATGTTTGGCAACTAAGATCTAGTTCTTTAAATGTCGCTTAGATTACAAAAATGTGTGTATTTTGAGATTAAAATTGAAACTCATTCATTTGATTAAATTATTCGATTCAATTACCTAAACTTAATTTAAGGTCACAACAAGTTTCAGATCAAACATTTAGTTCAAGTAAATGCATTATAATTTGTTTAGAAACCCTTTGAATTACAATCGTCTAATTTTCAATGCAAGTGTAAGGAAATGACCACAAAGACATTTTAAATGACATGTTCTTTGACCAGGTGGCGTGGTGTTGTAGTGATTAGTACTGTTGCCTCACACATCCAGTTTCTCTGGGTACTCCGGTTTCCTCCCATAGTCCAAAGACATGCAGATTAGGCTAACTGGCATTCCCAAATTGCCCGTAGTGTGTGTGAACTGGGATACATTCATTCATTGGAAGATGAATGAAAGTTTTTTTTTTTTGACAAATGTTACAATAATTTAATACTCATTTTGGGATTAAAAGGAAATGTCTATACTATACTGTACATTAAATTACATTAAATTGGCTAATTTAATATTGTGAATAAAATTACTATTAAAAATAATGTAAATGTTTTTGTTTCATGAAATTTTGTTTTTTTTTTATATTGGTAGTTTTTATATGAACATAACTAGCTAAATAAAAAATATACATCCCTTCAAAAACAGCCGACAGGAAAAGCGACTTTTATTTTGTAACGGAAGTTTATTGCCTTGCGTATGACGGGAAGGTCAATGTGGAGGTTTTAAACTCGTGTTGTCAGAATCATTCATGTGTTTGAAGTCTGTGTGTACTTAGAGTTGAAAGTCTGATCTTTAAGCCGAATCGTGTGTATTAGCTTGTGGAGTTTAGGGCTATTTTTCATGATTAGCATTATAGTTCATTGCAGGAGTGGTTCATGTGGGTAAAGCAGCGATGTTGCAGAGTGTGTGGAAGTGTCACCGGCAGGTCTCTGGAGCTCTGCTGTCTTTCACTGCGCGATCATTAGCGTCAACTTTACCAGCGCACGTGCAGAAAGCTCTGTACGGAAGTGCTACAGCAGGTGAGGTCCTTAGATGACTGTGCAGTAAGGGTGTGTGTCTCATGTTTTAGGGTTAATTATTCTGTTCTTTTAAACAGAGCGTAGGAAATTCTACCAGGATGTCAGTATCTCTCAAGGTGAAGGTACTGTAAGCATCTCTTCAATTTTTTTCATCCATGAAACACTTTGTATTACTGTGTACAGTACATTGCCTGGCATAACAAACTAGCCAAAAAGTCTCTCTCACACATGCTACTATTTAATTTGACTGCATTTTGCACTGATTATAGCTGTGGCATCGTTTCAATAAGCTTATGCATTTACATTTACGTTCCATTTATGGCATTTGGCAGACGTCCTTATCCAGAGCGACGTACATTTTTTGTTTTATTATACAGTATGTCACAAAAGTGTGTAAAGTTGTATAGCAGTGTAAATTTATTGTCCCCTCAAAATAACTAAAAATACAGCCAATAATAGTGAACAAAAGTGAGTACACCCCTAAGTGAAAATGTACAAATTGAGCACAATTGGTCATTTTCCTTCCCCTTTGTCATGTGACTCATTAGTGTTACACTGTCTCAGGTGTCACCAGATAGCAGGTGAGTTAAATTTGGTATAAAAGCTCTTCCACTCTCTCAACCTGGCCACTGAAAGTTCAGCATGGCACCTCATGGCAAAAAACTCTCAGAAGACCTGAAAAAACGAATTGTTGCTTTACATTAAGATGGCCTAGGCTATAAGGAGATAGCCAACACTCTGCAACTGTGCTGCAGCACAGTGGCCAAGACCATCCAGAGCTTTAAGAGGACAGGTTCTTCTCAGAACAGGCCCCGCCATGGTCGGCCAAAGAAGCTGAGTGCACGTTCTCAGCGTCAGATCCAAAGATAGCTTTGGAAAACAGACGGATGAGTGCGTCCCGCATTGCTGCATAGATTGAAGGGATGGGAGGTCAGCCTGTCAGTGTTCAGACCGTACGCCACACACTGCATTAAATTGCTCTGCATGGTTGTCGTCCTAGAAGGAAGCCTCTTCTAAAGATGGTGCACATAAAAGCTTGCAAACAATTTGCTGTAGGCATGCAAACTAAGGACCAGGATTACTGGAACCATGTCCTGTGGTCTGATGAGACCAAGATACAACTATTTGGTTCAGATGGCGTCAAGCGTGTGTGGCGGCAACCAGGTGAGGAGTACAAAGACAAGTGTGTCTTGCCTATCGTCAAAAATGGTGGTGGGAGTGTCATGATCTGGGGCTGCATGAGTGCTGCTGGCATTGGGGAGCTACAGTTCATTGAGGGAAACATGAATTCTGACATGTACTGTGACGTACTGAAGCAGAGCATGATCCCCTCCCTCCGGAAAAACTGGGCCGCAGAGCAGTGTTCCCGCATGATAATGACCCCAAACACACCTCCAAGATGACCACTGGCTTGCTAAAGAGGCTGAGGGTAAAGGTGATGGACTGGCCAAGCATGTCTCCAGACCTAAACCCCATAGAACACCTCTGGGGCAACCTGGAAGGTGGAGGAACACAAGTTGTCAAATGTCTACCACCTCCGTGATGTTGTGATGGAGGAGTGGAAGAGGATTCCAGTAGCAATCTGTGAAGCTCTGGTGAACTCCATGGCCAAGAGAATCCAAGCCGTGCTGGAAAATGATGGTGGCCACAAAAAATATTGACATTTCACATTTTCATTTAGGGGTGTACTCACTTTTGTTGCCAGGGGTTTACACTGCTATACAAACTTTACACTGACTACTTTTCATTGTGTCAAAGAGTCATTTATGCAGTGTTGTCCTATGAAAACATATAACTAAATATTTGCAGAACTGTGAGGGGTGTAACTTTTGTGACTGTATATCTAAACGGTTAAGGACCTTGCTCAAGGGCTCAACAGTGGCAACTACTGTAGGTGGTCGTGTGGGTTTGAACCTGGGACCTTCCGAACCAACGCTGTAACCACTGAGCTACCCTGACCCAGTCATGACATTATGCAATGTCAACAATTATTTTAATCTAGAGTCGCATTCATTGCTAAAAGATCTTGCATTGATGATGATAAGAAAGTTTGATCACTGCATAAAGCATTCTCCGTTGGGACTGAGTGTGAGTCCTATATGTTCTGCTATCATTATCTTTGGAATATGCCTGTGCCATCAGGATAGGGAAAAAAAAGCATTGCTGTGATGACCTGGTTATTCAGTATATTCATCTGACCTCATTTTTTGTGAACCTTGATGCTGGACAGTACGTTTATCCTTCTGTAATGTATCAATGCATTTAATTATTGAGTATCTAGCACAAGCATGTTGCCATAGCTTAATACTGGTTGTTGTCTGATGCAGGTGGTCTGTTTGAGATAAACTTGGACAGGAGAAAGCTAAAAACTCCAGGCGGAAAACTTTTTACCGTGCCCAATGAAGCCCTGGCCATTGCTGTTGCAACGGAATGGGACGTTCAGAAGGACACACTAAAATTCTACACCATGCATCTAGTAAGAAACTTTAATGAAACATAGATTTGTGAGATTATACTGGGATAATTTTCTTTTGTCTAATAATGTCTTTTTATATAACTATTATTATTATAATTATTATAATTTTTTTTTTACAGACCACTCTGTGTAATACAGCAATTGATAACCCAACACAGCGCAACAAAGACCAAATGATATCTGCTGCCCTGAAGTTCCTAGATACTGACACCATTTGGTATGCTAACTGAGTGCCTTTTATCATTTTCAGTTTATACGGTTGAAAGAACCTAAACTAATAAGTTTAATTATTTCATGCATAAAATTATACATTGCGAGTTAACAGGGAATATGTCGAGGTTTATCAAAAAAAAAAAGATCTATAACCTGACCCACATACACTGTACATGTCATGGAAATTTTGGTAAATTGTATAATCGAGAACAAAATATACCATTAGAGCAGACAGTCAAACTAATGTGAAGCAAATGAAGCAAAGGCAAAGACACTATGTAGAGACTAAATACTATTAACACATCTGTATCCATATGGTCCAAGGTGAAGTGTCGCCTCTAGATTGTGCCACAATGGTGGAACTTAACCAATTCCTTACCACATTCTTCATTTGCTCAGGCCATGTAAAAAGATGAATGGTTTGTGAAGAACAATAGCCTAAAAGTGATATATCTCACAGGTCAAATTATCCTATAAAACATGTACCCAGTTACACAGAAGAAATCAGCGTTTAACTCATGAATCACATACAGTACATACACAGAATTAAAGCACTTGCTGAATAAATGCATAAGAAGTAATATTAAGTATTATTGAAATGTGTTACTACATGCCTTCAGTTACAGAGTAGAAGAGCCTCCAGGACTTGTTGAATTACAAAAGAATGAATGGGACCCTGTTATGGACTGGATTGAAAAAAGGTAACCTTCTATGAATCATTGTTACAAAGACTGTCTTTGTATGACATGCATGTACAGAGAAAATTCTAATCTGCTAATCTCTTGTATACTTTTAGGTACAACGTTGTCATTGGGTCATCCTCTAGTATAATGGGCCCGCAAATCCCAGAGGAGACCAAAGAAACATTTCGTCAACAGCTTAATTCTTATAATTTGTGGTCTCTGACAGGTACAGATAAATATATCTTTCGTATCTAAATGTGTTTGCATGTTTTAGTTTATTATATCTGGAGTATACTTTTTTAGTGAGAAGGCTAACTGTGTGCTTCTCATGTTTCTAGTTGTTTGTGCAAAATGTTGCTGAGTCATGTTTGTTGTACTTTATGATGTGATGTTGTGGCAGACGTTTGTGTTGGCAAATCAGATCTCCTGAATGTTGGGATATGAATTGGTTTTCTATGCTTTTTATGTTTAATGTTTTATATTAATATTCAATATACATTAAATACGTTGTTAGAGGGGTTTTTTATTTATTTATTTAACCCTTACACATCAATATCAATTACAGTGCAAATTGGTGTGCTTGCATAATTTCACATATTCACTATACGTAAGCCTAATATAAAGCAACTGGAAATAATTACTGTTGTATACAATACCCAGCCAAAGAAAAAGTCACCACTTCAGAAGGGTCAAATTATTGTCCTGTATCAAGCACTGAAAAACAATTAAGGAGATTTGAAATTACTGGAATTGGGTTAAGAACTATTAAACACATGATTAAAACCTATAAGAATTGTGCCGAACCTTCAACTTTGTCGAAGAAATGGTTAGGAAAAAAATCATAAATGGAGAACACTTAAATGCTTAGTAAAGATGTGTGATAAAAATCTAAGAGTAGGGGCCACAGCACTGTTTAATGGTAAATGTAAGAGCGTTTTCACATGCACAATGTGAGGAAAACTCACACGATTAAGACCAAACATCTGTGTGGCCTTTCGTTAGTGAGACTAATCAAGAAAAAAACAACACCTACATTTGCTAGGGGGCATAATGATGGAACATTTTTAAGCAATGGTTTCCCATCACATGTTCCACATGTTCTGATGAGTTCAGATTGACCCTATGATTGTTTCCTCAGAATACGAAGGGAAGAGCATAAAGCAATGCACCCATCAAGTAGTCCGAAGTCAGATCATGACCTGAATGTACTGAATAAGCAGGTTGTCAAATCTATTGGACTTTTTTCCCTGATGGAACAGGCATATTCCAGGATTGAAATTGTCAGTGTGGTTCTGGGAGCATGAGGAATCATTTTCACACATGAATTTGCCACCATACTGTGCATCGTAATTAAAGCTAAATTTGGCGGCCAGTGAAATCAGTGACTTTCAGTATCTTTTGGCTGGGCAGTGTGTCTGTGTACCTTATACTAAGAAATAAAGATTTTTTGCTCCAGGCGTTAAATTAGCAATTTGTTTCAATACACTTCATTTTTCTACAGGGCTTGAATATGTTATCTCACAATTGAAGTCATTGATTCTGTCCTTCGGGCTGATTGACAGACATTTAACTGTGGATCATGCAGTTCTTCTGTCACGACTAGAAGAGGAGTACCAGGTATAATTATCTACATATCATTCAGTAGGATTCCTTTTAATAAACACTTAAACAAATTTAATGTTATGTATATGACTAAAGTATTAGTGACAAGATAAAATCATTCTAGAAAGACCATGTCTTTAGATGTATATTTTAGAGTTTATTTTTAATAACCCATAACACTGTGAGCATGTCTTTCAATGTCTTTCTCAGTAAGTCTCTGTTAATAAAAAAAAAAAAAACTGCTTTTAGTTGGACTAAACATGTTTAATAGCTATTGTTTTTAGTGTTTGTCTCTGTTCTACATAAATGTGTATGTGTTCACACTTAGATCCAGCGGTGGGGAAATGTTGAATGGGCTCATGACTATGATATGTATGAGCTGCGTGCTCGTACAGCAGCAGGTGCCCTGTTTGTGCATCTGTCATCTGAAAATTCAACAATGAAGAAAAAACTGCTGCAGGACTGATCTGATCACTACACAAAATGGACAAAATCTTCCATCTTCTAAGATCTTCCATCTATAAGCTTATAACCAATTTCTCTGAAGAGGTTTTGTGAATGCATCTGTGAGAATATTAATGACATCTGCCCCAATGTTTTACACTATTGTCTGCAGGCAGCACCGCGGCTTAGTTGTTAACAGTGTCGTTTGCACCTCCAGGGTCCGGGTTAGATTCCTGCCCCGGGTCTGTGTGCTCCGTTTTGTGTGCCATGTTCCTCAGTTTATGCTCAGTTTTTTTCTGCAGTCCAAAGACATGCAGATTAGGCTAATTGCCATTTGTGTAAATGTGTGTGCCCTGTGCCGGATTGGTACGCCGATGGATTTCTCACCAATCTGAAGAATATACCAGTAGGTGGATCAGCTAGTTTAAGTTTCCCCTAGGGGTGTGCACGTGCATGGGGCCCTGTAGCGGACTGCACGGATTGAATGAACACCTGCAGAAATAATTTCAGAACACCTTTCAGTAATCATTTGTTTCCACTATATAAAACTGTCATTGGGTTTTTTTGGCTCCCACCTTTCCCCTCTTTTTCTGATTCCCACTGTTCCCAGTATATTCTGAAAAAATACACAATCACCTTGCATAGAATAAAGTGCTTACTAAGAAAATGGTGGTGTAATGTCTTAAATTGCATACTGTATGTTCTAATAACAACACTGTAAAACATTAAACATATCTTATTTGGGACTGAACAAACAAGTTCCTTTTTTTATTAATGTTATCTTTTAAGTTAAGGTCAAGCTCATTTTTTGTTGCACTGCGCATGCGCTGCGTTCATGCTATCAGGTACTATAAACGTTTAACAGATAAGTAGCGGGCTGTGAATGTCACCTAGTAGGAACAATTATCCCTTTTATCCAGATAACTAGAGTTCTACTTTTATTAATATTATATACATAGATATAATAAATAAAACAACATTAAAGACTGCATCATTTATCCACCTGCTGGTTTGACCCTTTAAAACGTTAATTTTTTTTTGTGATGAACAGGCCTTTCGACCAATAAACACATAATCAGTAGTTTTCTCGTCCAATAGGACAGAACGGGGGCGGGGCGCTACTGTTTACTCCCTCGTTCACCGTTAGTCGATGGGATTGTTGTTGACAAGATGGAGTTCTTGCTGGGAAATCCATACGGCACTCCGGTGGGACAGTGCATTGGTACGAGGTTAAATATGAATTCATAAAATGTGTTATATCTCCGTTATATTATATCGAGAGGTTTGAGTCGTTTGTAGCGTGTCAGTTTGCCTGGTTACATAGCAACATGCGAGTCCTGTCTAATACTCTTACTTATCAGCGTTATAACGTTTATAGCTGTGTCATGAATAAATGCAGGCTGGCAATTTATTTATTTGTTTATTCATTTATTTATTTATTTCGCATATTTAGGGTTTTAACTGAAGTATTGTACGCTGTTTCTGAGCTAGCTCGCTAAATTAGCTGTATGCATGGATGAATATCACTGCTATTTGTGTTCCCAGTGTATGAACTGGATTTATAAAGAATAATGAGAGGAGAAATACCTTCAGCTAAGATTCAAATAGAGGATGAAATTGCAGAGAAGTGTTTATAAGTCTTGCTGCTGAAGGGCATCACTGCCCAGTCCTGCCCTTTACTGAGCTAGCCTAGCCCATCTGTCATTCAACTAATACTGTCTGCTCGTTTAGCTACTGTAGCTACCTTCAGTGACTAAAGTTTAATTGATTTTTACACTACGCTTAACATCTTGCATGATTGCAGTTTCATAGCCAGATATAACAATATTTTCTAAATGCCAAATCCTTTATCTTTATTATTTTTTTTACTCAGTATTGTGTTTTCCTTTACAGAAAAAGCTACAGATGGCTCCTTACAGAGTGAAGACTGGACTTTAAATATGGAAATCTGTGACATCATCAATGAAACAGAAGATGGGTAAGAAGAATGAGAATGAGAATGGAAGAGCTCCATTATTCTTCATTTTGGTTGATTTGAACAGTGCATGTTTCTAAACGTGAGACTCTGCGACCACAAGGTTTATGAAGCATAGGCATGCTATAATGTCATTTTGTATCCATTTGCATTTATGTTGTTATTTTGCATCCAGCAGCTGGGGATTGGTCACTGGGTGGGAATTGAACCCAGGCCAATTATAATGCAACGAAAGGTGTGACAAATATGATGTCACCTGCTTCTAATCTACCTTTGAGCACAACTTAGTTTTTTCCAGGTTTGTGTATGGAGAGGAATCCCTGGCTGAAATATCAGTCAGGGATCACAACCCCTGGTGATGTGACACATGGCTGAGAAATTAACAACAGCAGAAATAAAGGCTGCAGGTTCTTTTAGTAAGTCTAGATCATTTGTAAGTCATAAATTGGGTCTACTTGTCCTCATAGATTGAAGAGCCACTGCAAATCTGTGAGTTATTTTTACCTGGGATGAAAAATTTTCCCCCACATCCGCAGGGTCGAGAATGTTTTGATGAGTTTGAAAATGTCAGGAAATCCTAACTCGGTCAAAAAGCCATCTCCTGTGTATTTTCTCCTGTGTGTCACCTTGCTAAAGCATTATGTACACACCCTTCCAAATGACTAATGAGATATAAGCTATAAAGATATAAAGAGGATAAAGATTGTACAGGAAATATATGCTTCAGCATGCAGATATGTAACACATGCGGGTGAACATGCGTAACTGAGCAAACCACTAATTATATCAAATTATACTGTTTGTTTGCAAGTGACTGGTACTGCATATAGGATTACTACAGTACTCAATGTAGACATGTCCTTTTCTTTTTTTCTGATGACAGGCCTAAGGATGCTATAAGGGCTGTCAAAAAGAGACTTAATGGAAATAAGAATTATCGGGAAGTGATGCTGACCTTGACTGTAAGCAGATTTCTTTTTTAAATAATCAAGATAATTTTTTATTATTCTATCTATTCACCTCAGATCACCCTGATCATGACCCATTTTCTCCCCTGTCACCAGGTTCTTGAGACATGTGTGAAGAACTGTGGTTATCGTTTCCATGCTCTTGTCACAACCCGGGACTTTATTGATGGAGTTCTAGTTAAGGTCATTTCTCCTAAAAACAACCCCCCAGCCATCATACAGGACAAAGTGCTTGCCCTTATACAGGTGCAGTAACTTGATACTAATGTGATAAGGATGAAAATATGATGCTTTGTAATTTGAAACAATGTAAATGAAATATTGACTGGGAAATATTGAGATGGAAGGATCAGGAGAGCGTCTGGTACTGCTTAGTTACGAGAAGCCCTGTAACCAAGGAGACCTGGCATGTGCTTTGTCCCAGGGGTTTCCAACAATCGCCACGTACGATCTGGTTACCTCGAGCATCTCAGGTGTCTGAGGCCAGCTTGATCATGTCTGTGATAGGTTGGTGCTCTTTATAGAGCTGCAGTGAAAGCTGGAAGAGCTATGTAAAGATTCTTACAGTACTTTAAATAGCTGTAATTGAGTAATGTGTAAGAGAGTATGCTATTTTTTCTGTTTCCCAAAGAGAATTTTCCAGAACGTTTAACAGAGCAGAATAAGGTCTCACATGAATAAAATTTTCTTTGTAAAGCAGTACTGAGCATTGGTTAATAACAATATTGATAAAATAATATTCAGCAATTTGTCTTAATGTCTCGTGTTGATATCTGGAACTCTACTGGTTTTGTAATAATATATTGATTTAAAATGTTAAATTCCTGTGTTTGTATGTACTGTAGTTTCTATTGCAATTATACTATGATTAAAATTATATCTGTAAACTCAGACCTCATTTAAATTGCTACCTATAATCGAGATCACAGCGTTTACTGTCTGTCCCAAAGACTGATATTTTGTTTGATTACATTTATCTTTAATTACAGCATGCAATGTGGTGGCTAATTCATGTATGAAAACTGAAAAATTACTAATTCTTCCAGAGGCACTTTTTCAGAATTTGAGTGCTGGAATATGGCCATGCCATCAGAAAAGGAAAAAAATCTGTTGATGTGATAATCTGGTCACTCAGTACATTCAGGTTGTCGGTTGACTTAATTTTATTGTCACAGAAATGTGCTGAGCCTAAACCTGATTAACTGTAGCAACCCCAGATCATAAAACTGCATCTGGAGGCCTGAACAGTGGCCACAATGCATGATGGGTGCATCACTTAATGCACTTCCTTTCTGTCGCATCAAACACGTCAAATAGGGTCAGTCTGGACTCATTTAGACCACATGATCATTTTCCCATTGTGCCATTTTTATGTTCCCTAGCAAATTGTAGCAATTTGTTTCTGTTTAGTCTTTAGTCTTTAGTCATGTGGTTTTCTTATGGCCAACATGTTTTCTCTTTTTACAGGGTCAATAATTTGACCTTTTTAAAATGGCAACTGATTTTTTTTAACTAGGTAGTGCATGTTAAGTATACACTTAAACTTTTTGGTCGTTTGGACAACTCCCTAAATTGTGTCAATACCAGAAAAGGGCAGAAAACCGTGAATATACAGATTAAATCATGTGTTAAATTGTTAATAACTAAGCTTTTTAGTTGGTGGTGGATAGTAGTTTCATAATTAAGCAATAATACATGAGCGGGAGTGCTGTTGTACTGAATATGATCATTGCTGTAGTCATGAATTATTATTATTATTATTATTATTATTACTAGTCATAGTAGATAAATTATTTTATGTTTACATGTAAATAGCTTTATGATTGTGTTTTCTAGTTTTAGGGATTTTTATTATTCACTGATTGAGAAATGCTATGTATCTTTTATAAAGCTGGGTTAAAACCATTGAAGTCAATAGTTATGAACGTTTGTGCTTTTTGGCTCAGGCCTGGGCAGATGCTTTCAGAAGTAGTCCGGATTTAACAGGTGTGGTCCATGTCTATGAGGAAATGAAGAGAAAAGGAATAGAGTTCCCAAGGTCAGACCTGGAGACCTTATCACCCATCCACACACCACAGCGGGTGAGACTTCTTATTGACCTATTTGGCAGACATCTGATATTACAGTTACAGGTTTAAAAAGTGCTGTGGTCTGCTTGTAGTCACTTGGTGGTGGTGTTTGTCTTGTGTCAGTTGCAGAGTACTTCAGAGGGGGATCCCAAACCCAGTGCTCCAGCTCAGCCAAAACCTGTCAATGCATACTCTGCTCCTCCTGTCCACACATCACCCCAGGTGCCCAGCATGCAGATGTCTGGACCCATCAACCCCACCCCTGAACAGGTAGCCTGTATCCCATAAAACAGCACTGCCTGAGTTAGTGCTTGTGTTTAGAATGCACTGACATGATTTACTGGCTGTTTATTCTGAAGATTTCTAGGCTGCGCAGTGAGCTGGATATTGTGCGTGGGAACACCAAGGTGATGTCTGAGATGTTAACAGAAATGGTGCCTGGCCAAGAGGATCCATCTGATCATGAGCTTCTGCAGGTAAGACGGCTGACTCGGCTCTTTTTTTTGTTTTTGTATACATGCTGTATTTGAGCAGTTTGTTCAATTAGACATTGAGCAAATAATATAAATAATAGCAAATAATATAAATAATAGAAATCAGTTAGGATATTCTCCAATTTTTCCTAGTCACTGTGATTTTGGTTTTAGAAGCAAAATTAAGGTGTGAGTTTTGTGGTTACGTTATTATTGTGCTTTCTTTCATGCACCATTCATATCTGTTGATAAGGAGCTGAACAGAACCTGCCGGGCCATGCAGCAGAGGATAGTAGAGCTCATCTCCCGTGTGTCCAACGAGGAGGTCACAGAGGAACTGCTTCACGTCAATGACGACCTCAACAACATTTTTTTGCGATATGAGAGGTATTTATTATTTATTATTATTGCTGTTAAAATTATACAGTTAAACCTTGGATTGCGAGCATAATTTGTTCTGGAAGTGTGTTTGTATATCAAAACACTCGTATATCAAGGGCCAATTTCTCCTATAAGAAATAATGAAAACTCGGACAATTTGTTGTACGGCCCAAATGTTCTTACAAAAATAATTATTAAAAATATAAAGTAAAAATAAAACAAATTAACCTGCACTTTATCTCTGAAAAGAATTGGGGCTGTAGTGATTTATTTCTGAAAAGAATTGGGGCTGTAGTGATTGAGACCAGAGAGAGGCGAGGAGGAGGAGGCCGGGGGGGGAGCGGGGCTACTGAGTAGAATGACTTTCTCACACACACACACACACACAAACCAGTTTACCGAATAGAGACAGAGCATGGGAGACTTGCTTATTTATTCGTCTTGCGAAACACTGTAGTTTATGTTTAAATACTTTAATAAAGCTCTATATACCTTTTATAAATGTTTGTTTTATACCTAGATATGAAAGGTTCCGGTCTGGTCGATCTGTTCATGGTGTCAATAATGGGGTAAGTTGTGTTGATTGTTTTTTTTTTTTGTGATATTTTATTCTCTCTTTAACTGTTTACTGTTACACTTTACTGTTAAAAGATAACTGTAAGATGAAGAGTAGCAGCTGAAACCCCCCCCCCCCCCCCCACCACCACCAACTAGCTCTGTAATGTGCCATTTCCATTGTTTATGTAGTTTTACAGTATTTCCCATCCTATTCATGTGTAAATGTTGTGCATCTGTAGGTCCTGAGTGAGGCCACAGACGACAACCTGATTGACCTTGGGCCAGGTTCTCCTGCAGTAATGAGTCCCAGGATTAGTGGCACACCTCCCTCCAGCCTGCCGGCCTCAGTAGCCCCTGCTCGGTCTGCATCACCTGCCACACTTTCCTCTCGACTGGCAGGCCTGGGTGAGTCTCAGCCTGCGCTATTATTTCTGCCTCCTGCATGCTAACCCCAATAAGAATTGTAACACTTGGAGATGTGTGTTTTCAGATGTAGGAGCTGACAGTGTCAGTGGAACACTGAGTACTCTAAGTCGCTATCAGCCACTATCAGATGACTTTGACATGTTTGCCCAGACCAGGAGTGGCACCCTGGCAGATCAGAGGAAGAAGTAAGGCAATTTTACAATCATACTTTATTATATGTGTTTGTATCATATTTTTAAGACAAAACAATATAAGTGGATGTTAAAATTTTTAACAAAAACTACAATTAGGTCAGTATGCTACAACCTAATGCAGCACAGGCTTATTCACAATGTCTTTACCTTAAAATGTTTTTATAGTGCTAGGTCTTTTGGTTTTCCTTGCATCTGTCTCATTGTGTGTCTGACAAAGGTTCTTGTTAGCGCAGTGTCTCAAGAGGTGAATGCGTGTAGGAATTAGATGGAATTATCCTTGTAAACCACAGATGTAGTGAACTATTTATTATTGTAATTGATCCAGACAAGGTCAAAGCCATACAGCACGGTCAACAATCTTAAATTGATTTTATTTAATGACTTTGTATCTGTTTGAAGTATATTTTAAGGGAATTTGAAACCAAGCCAGCTTTGTTGGTTACAGAGGCATGAAGTTATAATGTAATTGTTCCAATAAGGTTTTGTTAGTTTTGCAGTGATTCTCTTTTACTCCAGTAATTTTAACTCTTCAGCTCTTTTTGTATGCATTTGATTTAAACTCCTAATTTAACTATTGTAGTAATTCTATTCAGTTAATCAGTTTAAATAAAAACACACAGCAGCTCAATGCAAAAAATTGTGACCTTTGTGACTTTGATTGTGGCATGGATGTTAGTGCCAGGGCTTGTTTGAATATTTCAGAAACTGCTAAATGCCTCTGATTTTCACACACAGCAGTCGTTTACACAGAATGGTGCAGGATGCAAAAATGCAAAAAACAATTACTCTTTACAACTATGATGAGCAGGAAAGCATGTCAGCATTCACTAAACAGTAACCCTTATGGTGGATGAGCTATACCAGTGGAAACCCGCTTTGGGTTCCCCTCCTGTCAGCCACAAGTGAGAGTCTGATGCTGTCTCATCAAAACTGGACAGTTTAAGATGACCAAACAAAAAGCTTGGTCATTTCCCCATATTCAGCTGTCCATTTTGTCCCCATGATAGCCTCAACTTTTTGTTCCTGGCTGACATGAAGAATCTGGTTTAGTCTTTTACTGTTGTAGCATATTCATCTGAAGATTTGATTTGTTGTCTGATCTTTTCTGTTGTAAAAGATGACTCTTCATGTTAGTATAGACTTTCTATCTGGTCTTCTCATTTTCCTTAAGTCTCTTGCATCCACAGGATGTTTCAGACTACAGACCCCTCTGCACACAGTGTGTTTTTTTTTTTGTTGCTGGGTGCTGGGATGCTTAAATCCAGTTTTTAGGGCCAGTGTGTAACACAGTTTTGTGATTTTTCTGCTTAAACACAGCTGGTATAACTAATCTGTTAATTGCCAGGTATGGTAGGTGTTTTGTGGGCTGGTAAATTACAAACTGTGCTGGATAACACACTGGCCCACAAGGACTAGATATGACTACTTGTGTACTACACTGTGTGTGTGCGAATTTTTTATGAGATCAGCAGTTTCTGATATCCTCAAACCAGTTCATCTGGCACCAGCAACCATGTTACAAAAGTCAAAATAACAATGATGACATTTTTCCCCATTCAGATGTTTGATATAAAATTGGTTAACTTAATAACTGGTGAACACATGTTCCTAATAAAGTGGATGGTGACATCATATCCAGCATTTGTTTTTGTTTTTTTGTGGGTTAGTCTAAATTTCACGAACACATTGCAAGAACACACCGCAGCTCTGTCCTTTTTCTCAGTTTAGTAGCTTGCAGCCACTTGTAACAACCAGAGGTCAAGTCAAATAGCATGTCATGTGTACACCTTTGTTTACTGTATTTCTAATTATTTAAATTATAAATTGTACTCCAAAGTGTGTTTTCCAAAGTGTGATGCTAAGGCTCCCTAGTGGCTCGTGATCATACTGTAGTTGGACTGTGAGAGATCATATACAAGTGAATTAATAAATTAAAAAATGTAAATTAAGATAATTAATATTGAAGTTACTTAAATTATCTGATCTCTTTTTAATCCAGAACCTATATGGCATCATTAACGGGGAATCATACTAAGCATTATAATAATAATGGCAAGAAAAACTGTTAGTGGAGAATCACCATCAAAAAATTTTACTGTTCAGTGTCAAACAGGCAGAATGCAGGCTTAACAGTTTTACATTGGATTATTATCTTGCACTGCATTGCAGGAGGCCAATGAAATAGAAATATATAGTTATATCAAGAAATACTTCTGAGTGTGAGTTTTCTTCTGTGCTGATCAGATATGTGATTAAAGGTTTGGGTGGACTGCAGGAGGATTGCAAATTGGGCCGTGGCCGCCTTATGTTTGGGACTGGCTGTTCTGTATATACAGTATACAGTATATATAAACAGAAAGTCGTTTGGCCTCTCGCCAGTGTTGTCCGGTGTGTGTGTGTGTCAGTGTCGGTCTCACAGGCATGTTACAGGTGATCTTTAACAAATGTTTACAGTAGGGAGCGTCATCACATTTTTTTTTCTCTTTCTTTCTTTCTTTCTTTCTTTCTTTCTTTATTATTTAAAAAGTGTATGTAAAAAATAAAAAAAGGGTTTCAGTTTCATTGTCATTGTTTCAGTTTTCATTGTGCGGTTGGACGGTATATATATAAAAACAAAACACTGAAGTAATATATGCTCATTGGCATTTCTTTCACTGTTGTGTTCATTTGGAAGTTCATTAGATTTTTAAATAAAAAATCTTCCAAATGAACACTACTAGTCTTATTATTATATATAAATATAATAAGAAAAAAAGAACAGCACCACACACATAATCATTTCAGTACATTGTAATATCATTAGTCATGATGTGTTCAATCATAAACAGGGTACAAAAATGATATCTTAAAACTTTTCATATCCTTCACAGCATTTGCAGCATTGTGTGGCAATTATGCTTGTGAGATCAGACATAGATCAGATAGACATATAATGTTCTTCACTTGTTTATTGTTTTTTCTTTATTGTCTAAATTATAGTCCACCTTTTGAAGACACACAGGCTGCAACTGGAGCGCCTCCTACTCTTGAGCTTAGACAACAGAACTCCTCAGGGGTGAGTGTGTGTAATGAGTGTGTATTATCCCTTTTTAATTTTTTTTTCTTTGTTATGAAACATAATTTCTTTTGAGCATTTGATTTTCCTAAATGTGAACAAATTGAGAACTGTAAAAGTTCTGCTAAAAGGTGTGCTGTTTCACAACAGACCTTTTTTCTAATGTGAATTTTGGATCATTTTAGTATTTAGGCAGAGGCATTGCTGTTGTTTTTATTTTAAGATATTTTGTTAAATTGTTTTCTATATTTTTTTATGTTTTCTGGCTTTTTTTTTTGTTTGTTTATTTTTTGTTGTTTGTTTGGTTTCTTCATGACTTCGACACAAAGTTCGCTCTTGACCAGTCCTCTGTCATGGATGACATTGAGGAATGGCTCTGTACTGATGTGGTGAGATGTTTTTGTTTGTTTTTTAATTCCATAATTTTTACTTCTTTTTGGGTGCCGCTTAACTTAATTTCCTGAAGAGAAATATGCTTTGCTATAAGTATATTTCTTTTTGTTTCCATTTTTTTTAAACAACCAGCTCTGCCTGTCTAGCAACTTCACTAGGAGTCTTGTGGCCCATTAATAGCTTTTCTTATATGTTTACTTTTCATACGGACGTTTATGGATATTCTGTGGAACTGCCGTAAACAAATTCCAGCATATAGTTTACTAATAATTACATACTTGTCTGTCAGTTTCTCTTTGCTTTGGCTTTTTCTTAACTGGATATGGGGTGAATTCTAAACAAGATCATTAAGGCCTTGTGCAGACTGCCAGCCCAAATCCAATTTTGTCATACCCAGATTGGAATAAGTTTTGTTTAAAAAATAACAACAACACATCAAATCTGAATTTTGCAAATCCGATCTGAACTGCATATAAAGGTGGTATAAAATCAGATTCAAAACGGATTTCTAAAGATGTGTGAGTCTGGATGATCTACCCGAATTTCAGACTGTCTATTACACATGGAAATACTGATGTGAAATTATAATTTTGTAGAAAGTTAAGTTGATGTGCGTAAGGATGTCACAGCAGGTCTCTGTTTTTGCTACTAACTGCATGTAAAAGCCATGACCTTGAGTTTTCCAAGCATCTAGATTAACAGAGTTTTCCAGAAGAGCTGCTGGCTTAGCCACAGTATGGAAATGGAGGACAATAAATAAAAAAGGAAAACAATCTATCAGATTAGGGCTGCCAGTCCCAACAGACCTAAATCCAATCTGATCTTTTTTCAAATAACAAATAACAAGGCCTAAGACATTGTTCTTAGAAAAATGCTTATTGATGTTTGTAGCTTGCTTACATCACATGTCTCTGCATCAATGCTGCTTGAAAATGTTTTCTCTATTTCTTCAACAGAAAGGAGATGAAGGTGAAGAAGGCGTGACAAGTGAAGGTATACAAATCTTACTGTCATGAAGTGAAGTGACATATTTATCCACAAATGTGTGGTTTTATTCAAATCTACGTGCCCAGTAAGATGAGTGTCAAACAGGCATAAACTAGACCAGGCTAAATCATAAACATCAAGCAGGCAATGGTTAAAGATGATTCAAAGCTGTTGTCACTTGCCTGTCTTGATTAATCACACACCTCACAAGGTTGATGCATGTATGACAGCGACTCTACCATTGCTTTATCTCTTTCTCATCCAGAGTTTGATAAGTTTTTGGAGGAGAGGGCTAAAGCTGCAGAAATGGTCCCAACACTTCCAATGGCACCCAGTGCAGATCCAACCAGTGCAACTGGCTCGACCATGAATGCTGGGAAAAAGCCAGATCGATCTGAAGACTCCCTATTTGTCTTGTAGAAGGATTGTGAACTGTTGGGTGTGTGTTCAGCCCCTGTATATGGTAAGTCGGTGGTCCTGCGGACTCAGCGGCTCCCCCGTCTTTCCTCTGCTTCCTGCATTACTACACAATCAATACTACGGTGGCTGCCTCCTATGCAGTTTGTTTTCGGCGACTAGTTTTTTTGAAAGGATCCTAAATACAGACATTTTCATGAGCTTCAAAAAATAATCACAATTTAAGTCTAAGAATGTAAGAGTTAATTGATATTTTGTTAAGGAACCACATGTGAGGAACTAAGCAAGCTTAAATTTTAGCATTATGTAATGGATTTTTTTTTTGGCCTACATTTATTTAAACAGTTATTCTACAGGGTGGGCCATTTATATGGATACGCCTTAATAAAATGGGAATGGTTGGTGATATTTACGTCCTGTTTGTGGCACATTAGTATATGTGAGGGGACAGACTTTTCAAGATGGGTGGTGACCATGGTGGCCATTTTGAAGTTGGCCATCTTGGATCCAACTTTTGTTTTTTCAATAGGAAGAGGGTTATGTGACACATCAAACTTATTGGGAATTTCATGAGAAAAACAATGGTGTGCTTGGTTTTAACATAACTTTATTCTTTCATGAGTTATTTACAAGTTTCTGACCACTTATAAAATGTGTTCAATGTGCTGCCCACTGTAATGGATTGTCAATGCAACCCTCTTCTCCCACTCTTCACACACTGATAGCAACACCGCAGGAGAAATGCCAGCACAGGCTTCCAGCATCCGTAGTTTCAGGTGCTGCAGATCTCGTATCTTCACACCATAGACAATTGCCTTCAGATGAGCCCAAAGATAAAAGTCTAAGGGGGTCAGATCGGGAGACCTTGGGGGCCATTCAACTGGCCCACGACGACCAATCCACTTTTCAGGAAACTGTTCACTAGGAATGCTCGGACCTGACACCCATAATGTGGTGGTGCACCATCTTGCTGGAAAATCTCAGGGAACGTGCCAGCTTCAGTGCATAAAGAGGGAAACACATCATCATGTAGCAATTTCAAATATCCAGTGGCCTTGAGGTTTCATTCAGTGGCATTGATGAAGAATGGCCCCACTATCTTTGTACCCCATATACAACACCATACCATCACTTTTTTTGTTCCAACAGTCTTGGAGGGATCTATCCAATGTGGGTTAGTGTCAGACCAATAGCGGTGGTTTTGTTTGTTAACTTCATCATTCACATAAAAGTTTGCCTCATCACTGAACAAAATCTTCTGCGTGAACTGAGGGTCCTGTTCCAATTTTTGTTTTGCCCATTCTGCAAATTGTGTGCGCCGATCTGGGTCATCCTCGTTGAGATGCTGCAGTAGCTGGAGTTTGTAAGGGTGCCATTTGTGAGTAGCTAATATACGCCGAAGGGATGTTCGACTAATGCCACTCTCTAGTGACATGCGGCGAGTGCTACGCTGTGGGCTCTTGCTGAATGAAGCTAGGACAGCCACTGATGTTTGTTCATTAGTGACAGTTTTCATGCGTCCACATTTTGGCAAATCCAACACTGAACCAGTTTCACGAAACTTAGCAAGCAGTTTGCTAACTGTAGCATGGGAGATGGGTGGTCTCGTAGGGTGTCTTGCATTGAAATCTGCTGCAATGACCCGGTTACTGCATTCACCAGATATCAACACAATTTCGATCCGCTCATCATGTGTTAACCTCTTCGACATGTCAATGGCTGTGAACAAAGAGAAACTTGTAAATAACTTATGAAAGAATAAAGTTACGTTAAAACCAAGCACACCATTGTTTTTCTTGTGAAATTCCCAATAAGTTTGATGTGTCACATGACCGTCTTCCTATTGAAAAAACAAAAGTTGGATCCAAGATGGCCGACTTCCAAATGGCCACCATGGTCACCACCCATCTTGAGAAGTTTGCCCCCTCACATATACTAATGTGCCACAAACAGGACGTTAATATCACCAACCATTCACATTTTATTAAGGTGTATCCATATAAATGGCCCACCCTGTACAGCAGTGTTGTGTAGCTTACTACCACTAATGTATCTCAGATAGTTAGCAGGAGCTGCTAATACAGAAAGATGTAATCTGATCATCTTTTATTTTAGCTGTGTTTAATGCTTGTGATTTAATGCACCTGAAGACCTCAGTAGCACACAAACTTTAGAGTTAAAGGAAATTATAAGTTTTACTAATTTCTTTCTTCCTAGAAAGGTTTCACTCTAAGAACAGTCAAGTCAGATTTTATCAATTATATTAGCTAAAATGTCTATTAAGGGAAAATAAATAGAGGAAGGATAGTAAGATCATTTCGTAGTATATATGATTTGCAAGTACATGGACTTCAGAGACTGGTTCAGTTGAGTTTGGTTACATGAACTCTGTTTTTTTGTGGACTACCTCACAAAGCTGTGAGAAGAAAAAGGGTGCAAAAGTGATGGTTAAAGCAGAGGATATCTTAAGTGTAGTGATTGATGAGTGTTTTTGTGCTGCCTCAGGATAATGTGTGTCATTAATTTAGATGTGAAATGTATTTAAGAAGTCACAAAGGAATAGATGCATTAATATGTATATTTAGTATTATTTGCACTGAAGCAAAGATTGAGCTTTCGTTCAAATGCAAATCTTAGGTGTTGAAATGCTGCCTGTTACGCGAGTCATATTCCAAGTAAATAGAGTTCAAAGCTGATGGTGACTGCAAGGCAGGTTAAATTGGATTTTTTTCCCTCACACAACTACTGTAGAAGTGATGTCAATCTCAATGCTGTTACTAGAAAATAAAATGGATCTGCCTTAATGAACAGAAATCATATGCAGCTAACATGTACCTACTTGGTTAAGTTTTAAATTCTGTATGTCGAATATGCTGTTTGATACGTTTGCACGTTTTTGTCGGGTGCGAATCACAGATGTGTGCCGTTTTATTGGACCAAACTACATATATCTGCTTATAGGGTGTCCAGAAGAATAACTTGTATCGCAGTCTCCTCCATGGGGAATTAAGACTGTCTCAAAATGTGTGATGCTTCCCAGCATGGCAGAAACAGAACTACAAATCTGTATGCCTTTTGAGTATAGAAAAGCTGTTTAGTGATATTGAACAAGTAAGTATTTAGCTATTAATACATTATTCATACTTTGTTAGCTTTTTTATTTTGTTGGCATAGAATGCGAGGGTTGCTCTTAACAGATCTTTGAGCAGCACAGAGATGTCTTTCAAGGCCACGGTCAAAACAGCTTTTCTTTAAATTGCTATACTAAACTATATATTTTTTCTTAACAGTATTAATACATATAAATTACATTAACAATAAGTTAAGTTAATTTCTGGCCTCTTTAAAAAATTTGAATTTTGGGGGAATCTTCACTTCTTGGCATGCCTAAATGTGGGTCTACTGCAATCAAGAAGGAAACGTACAAGTCATAATACTGGCAACAGATTTTGGTGCATATTGTACATTTTTACATTAAACTTATGGTGTCTGTCTATTTATTTTCTGTCTGTGTAGGTATTTACCATAAGTTACCTTCAGTATATTTTTAGACAAGCCACAAAGTGTTTGTGAAACAAAGTTAGAAATTGTTCTGCCAACAAGCCAAGCCAAGCTGGGAAAGATGTTACTGAAATTAGGTTATGACAGTATTATCAAAACCTGAATGGTGGACCATCATCTTCATTAAAGAAATGTAATGAGAACAAATTCATGACTAGAGATCATTTGAACGATTAGAAATCAAAGCTATATTTTATAGTAAAAGTAATAGCATTTCCACACACACATTGGAAAGAGTGGACTTTGGAGGAATTGAAAAAGGTCTGGTGCAGACTGACCCTATTGCAGAGCGATGGGCGTAGGCAGGGTAAGAAGGGAAGCGCATGAAGCGATGCACCCATAATGGCATGGTGGCTAGTGGTGCGATGCACGCATAATGCATAGTGGACAAGCCCCTGGAAGCAGTGTTATGATCTGGGGTTGCTTCAGTTGGTCTGGTTTAGGCTCAGCAATGTTATGTCAGGTGATGACCTGACTGTACTGAATGACCAGGTTATCATATCAATTTTTTTTTTTTTCTTCCCTGATGACACAGCCATATTCTAAATGTGTCTCTAAATTCTAAAGAGTGGCTCAGGGAGCACAAGGAATCATTTTCAAATGTTAAGACATTGCTTTTTAAAATAAATTCTGTTTATTTCTGAATTTACATTCCATACATTATTTAAATTATGCTGTTGCAGCTTGGCAAATATGGCTTGTTTTTAAAATATTTTGTAATATTGAATTTTTTTTTTTTCATCCTGAACAGAGTTGCTACACACCGACTGTGATCTTTGCCTCATTTTGAGCCAGAAAAAAAACCCTGTGCATATTAATATTGTATTTGTAGTGTTCTGAGTGGCTAAACTACAGAGACACTGTGCTGTCGTAAAAACTACAATTTGTTAAATAACTCCCTTCCTTAGATTCTCCTCTCTCACAATGGCAGGTAAAGCCTGAAGAGTCCATTTGTTCTGGACAAACAAGTTGTTCTCCTGGACACACAATTCTGGACCTTTTATAACATGCTGGTTGGACATTCAATTATGGTTATAAATGTCTAGTAAGCAAATGTAACAGCGATGTGATGTTAGAGAGAAACAAATAG
This sequence comes from Clarias fuscus, assembly GCA_030347435.1. Classification (NCBI taxonomy): domain Eukaryota; kingdom Metazoa; phylum Chordata; class Actinopteri; order Siluriformes; family Clariidae; genus Clarias; species Clarias fuscus. Next base: position 18,131,456 of record CM059220.1, read on the forward strand.
GATCGACAGCTTTGTTTAGCGTGACAGCGGTGATGAGGTCTGATGCAACAAAATAGTGGTTTCTGCCGTTTGTAGGATTTAGTTAGAGAATATGTTTAAAAATGTCTGGCTTGTTGAGATTAATGGAAAGTCAGAGGCAAATTGTCAGTGAGAATTAATGAAAAGAGGGAAATTTATATTTCTTGAATATTTTTATTTTACTGAGTAATTTAAATTTATTTCATGGAAATGAAAAATTGAGTTCATGGTAAATTTTGAACAACAGGAAACAACAACTTATGATATATATATAATTTATATATAATTATTATATAAATTACAAATTTTAAGGTACCTAATTTTATTCATATTTATTTTCTGAACTTATATAACATCTGGTCTATGATAAAATATTTTATCCATAGAAACACTAATTCATTCAACAGATATGTGCAATTTTTGTGTATGGGCGTTTTTATGGGTAGAATAACACTCGTCCGCGTCTGCACTACATCATTTGCGGTTTGCATTTCAGGCTGATTAGGAGTGTATCATACTTTGTAGCCTATTTGTGGAGAATGTTTGGAATAAGTGATTTTTATTATAATACATTATTATTATATGTGTAATTTTTATTATAACAGTATTGGGATGGTAAACTGAATGCAATGATCAACTTTGAACTTGACTTTTATTTGTGTGATTTTTAAAGCTTGTGTTAATAGAAACCTGAGTGTGTTTGTGTTTTGCTTTTGGAAGCTGTTTAGAGCCCTTTGCACCTCACAGTTCAATGATCAGTTTAAAGATAATACAAATCATTGACTTCACTGCAATCAGAAAAAAAAAATGTCTAAGAGTTGATTAAATGACTACACATAGTGGTCAGCACATGCTTTTTTTATTTATGTGGGAAGGCATTTCTTTAAAATCACTGCATCTTCATAGCATTTTTATATACATATGAGTAGTAGTTCTTTTTGTCTGGATATGTATTTGAAGTGTTATGTGTCTGTGTGAGCAAACTCCCACTCCTGCTGCCGGAAACATTCATTTTTTAGGGAGAAAGGACAACATGTAAAGAGATTTCGAGTGTGTTGTGTTCAAGGGTGTGCGAGGCACGGCTAAACCGCACATTGCTGTGTACTGATGTGCTGGTCTGTGTGCTTACTTGTTGTTATACCTCAAGTTGCACTCTTTTCTCTTTGACTCATGCATGTGCTAATCTCCAATAAAACATACCAAGGTGGTGACCTTTCAACAAATCTGCCTTTTTTTTTAAACACTATGCAGTGTTGCTTTGAATGTGTCCTTTTCTTTCTGTGCGTGTCTAGGAGATCCGTCAGAATTAGTGCCGACACGTACGCTCGAGCAGCTATTACTCTCCAGATGCTGTCTTGATTATTTGCTTAAAAGATAAAAGCCACTAATTTGTGAGGAATTAAGCTTAATTAAGAATAAAGCTCTCATGCTGTAGGCTGTTCTGATGTAAAGAGTTACAAGAAGTGCCATGATAAAATCAAAGAGTTCAAGCAACAAAAAACTCCTCAAACGTAATTACATAAGTACTGAGGCTTTCTAAAAGTTAAGCCATTTCCCATAATGTTGAATATGTCTATGTTGTCTGTTTGCTATTAAACACACAGTTATGGACTTATTTTGTGTTTTAATTGTATATTTCTTGTCCTGAAGTATTCATCACTGCTTCTTCATAGACCTTGGGATTTTTATGAATTTTCCCATAAAAGAGGTTATACAGGTCCTCCTCATATTAGCATATTCTGATAAAGTTCACTATTTTCTGTAATGTACTGATAAACATTAGACTTTCATATATTTTAGATTCATTACAGCACAACTGAAGTAGTTCAAGCCTTTTATTGTTTTAATATTGATGATTTTGGCATACAGCTCATGAAAACCCCAGCTCACAAAATCTCAAAAGATTTGCATATTTCATCTGACCAATAAAAGAAAAGTGTTTTTAATACAAAAAAAGTCAACCTTCAAATAATTATGTTCAGAGTCATATTCCACTGTCATATTTGCCAAAACCACTGGTAATGGTTTACTGACTATGGTATTACTGTGCTCAATTGGCCTGCCAACTCTCCTGACCTGAACCCCATAGAGAATCTGTGGGATATTGTGAAGAGAAAGTTGAGAGACGCAAGACCCAACACTCTGGATGAGCTTAAGGCCGCTATCGAAGCATCCTGGGCCTCCATAACACCTCAGCAGTGCCACAGGCTGATTGCCTCCATGCCACGCCGCATTGAAGCAGTCATTTCTGCAAAAGGATTCCCGACCAAGTATTGAGTGCATAACTGAACATAATTATTTGAAGGTTGACTTTTTTTGTATTAAAAACACTTTTCTTTTATTGGTCAGATGAAATATGCAATTTTTTTGAGATTTTCATGAGCTGTATGCCAAAATCATCAATATTAAAACAATAAAAGGCTTGAACTACTTCAGTTGTGTGTAATGAATCTAAAATATATGAAAGTCTAATGTTAATCATTACATTACAGAAAATAATTAACTTTATCAGAATATGCTAATTTTTTTTAGAAGGACCTGTATTATTTTGCTTCTGTTTATACTGTAGATTTAACACTCATCTGATTTTGTTCTTTACTGTTCCCTAAGGTCATTTAGAAAAAAAAAGAAAATGCTGCTCTACTATACCAGTGAGGCCCATCCATGAACTATCAGCAGGATGTCATGGGTAAATCAAGTTTGTATAGAATTAAACATTGCCATAAAAAATGTACAGAATTGATATCAAAATTACAACCTGGTGAGTTTCTTTCTGATTGTAAGAATTACATTATTATCTCTCTGGCCTCAAGCTATTGAAATAATCATTATTAGCACCCCGATCATTCAGATATGTACATTACTCTCCAGTGAGTACTTCATCTTTACTCTCAGTTAAAACAGACCTCCAGGAAATTATTAATAATGAAGAACCTAATAATTGGATTGCATTTCCTATACATAAACATTATGCATTAGTGCTTTTTTAAAACAAAAAAATGAAATAAACTTATGAGTTATTGAGTCATTTAAAAAAGCAATTATAAACTGTAGAGAAAAGTTAGAAAGGATTGAGTAAATTGGCTGTTTATGTTTATGATAAGGCTGCTGTTGTTGTTGCACACCACTGATTTCCCAATTGCCTCTCTCAATTCTGTTTACTTTGCCCTAAGCTCCTAATTTCACTAATGTCACACTAGTACCACATAATGCAATGATGTTATGCAAAAAAAATGATGACTGTAATATTATAAAAAAAGACATTTTATTTGCAAAGACAAAAGCAAAACAATCCATATCTGACTGTCTAAAAAATATCAATAAATAGTAATTAATTCTGGTCTGAATCATCCCATGGCATTTATACAACTGGTAAATTTTACATTTACATCATGAAAAAAAGAAGAATATATAGAAGCTTATGGCTTTTTTGTTGTTGTTGTTATTTCCACTATTTTTTTAAGCCCAGGCCTTGGAGCACTTTATGCTAAGTTAATTTACCCAAATATATCCACACCACAGCCCACAACATCAACAGCTATGTTAATAGAAACCTGCTGATCCATAACAGTTCTACTGCTAGACAGGGGCTGGGGGGCAGTGCAATATTAACATTAATATCAATGATCGATCAGGGGATTTGCAAGCCGGCATAAGGCATTTAATTATAATTGCATTGAGAGTGGTGTTGTAGTGGCAGCAGGATTTGAATAAGGTCACATCTCTTGCTAACCTTGCAAGTGTAATACTATATTAAATGCCACTCATGGTAAGTGTGTCGAAACCTACCTGATGTAGTCACACCGTAATATAAAGGTTAAATTGAAAAATGTCCCCTCTCCAGTACAAACGCAATGATTGATACACCTTGGAAGGAAAATAAATGTTAACAGGCTTCTATTTTAAACGCGCACTGTTATGAATGATATGTATTCTAATAGAGCGGCAGAATCAAATTGAGAGCGACTCTGTTTCAGCACAAAGGAAAAGGTCAGTCAGAGAGATTAGTCGGATTTGGAGAAGGTTAGACTGCACTGGTTTGGCAGCATGTTAATTACCATGTCATGGAAATGGAGAATTTAAAATACAAAGAATGACACATTTTTAATCTTTTAACATGAACTGTTCTGACACTTTCATCATCATAAACTGTGTTAGGGTTAGGCTTGATATTGTCTTAAAATTTTCAGTAAGCAGCTGTTTATTGAAGACATTAATTTAGTCAAATACTCTGCATTGCTTAATGCTGAATTTATTCATTTAAATTATTTTTGTATAAAGCTTATTTTTAGGTTTAATTTTCACAGTGTGACAGAAATGTTGGCAATAATGTATATGTCCCATGATACTTGCATTTTTGATGTCGTTTAGAAATTAGCTTTTAGATCTACCGCCTGAATAGAGATATTTTTATCTGATCTGTCATGTGTTGCCGTTTTTTGTTCTTTAGAAAGAATGAATACATATTATATACAATATAAAATACAATCATAATTACTGTAGTACATACACACACTGTATATGTTGGTATTGCACAAAAAGGTTATTTCTGCTAACCTACTGAATGATCACAGATGATCCATGTTACATTTTACAGTGATTATTAAGTTATTAAATTGAAATCTGTTCTCTGAGCACAAAAAAGAAAAAAAGAGCCAAATTAAGTATATGTAATTTGCAAACATATTCCTCTTGTCAAACAAAAAAAGGTCAGTTAGTTTTTTATGCAAAAGAGGTATGATCTATCTCTAAAATAGATGGAAATGATATGTAATGTAAATGTTGAAATGTGCTATATTGTTCTCCAATACTGGGTGCAATAGTGAGCGCTTAAACCCAAGTCTTGCAGTCCCGGTTCTGAAGCTCGAAACGATTTAAAATAAGCTAAGGAAAGACAGTGACCATATTAATTATATGGCAATGTCAGCACAATTATAAAGCTTTAGGAATATAGCCATTATTATCTTTAAACTCAAAAAGATATGTTAGAGAACCAAAGCAGAAGTTTCTCTGTGTCTAGTCTTCAGCTGAAAAAAAGTCCTGTAAATTTATTCCCAATACTCAGGAATGTTTTTGTAAGGAGGAAATAGAATCTGCTATCAAGACTTATGATAGCAAAAAATAAAATAAAGCTGTGCATTTATTAACTTACAGATTTCTTCCCCTATTAATCCACTGTAGCATGAGTACTAGTCAGGCCACATGTACCTACATTGTGTTTAAAGATTTGATGTCAAAAATCAGATGAACAATCATCACATAATTGTCCCAACTAATTTGCATCACACCTTTAAATAAGTCTGTGAGGTTTCACAATTTTCCCGAGTTTTTTGTGCAGGTTACAGGGTCCAGTAGTGCAGGTTAAGCTGCTGATGCTCCAAATGCTGTATCACAGCTCCTACAGAGCTGCTGTGTGGAGGTCTGAACCCTGGCGCGGGGTCTGGCGTGGACAGAATGTAATCGATGCTGAATTTGATCTCCGGCTCGGGTTTGCTGAGTGGAGGATTGCGCTGGTCCACTCTGTTGTTTGAACTCTCTGGACAAAATGGATCAGAGTGAAGCGGTTGCACTGTAGCGTTCTGCTGAGGGTCCATGGGGCTGAACGGTTCAGACGGTTCCCTGAAGCCCAGACTTAAGTTGCGTCGCCGACGTCGACGGCGTCGAAAGTTGCCATTTTCAAAGAGGTCCAGCATGGACTCGCAGCCTGTGGCAAAAGTCCAGTAATTTCCCTTCCCTTTTTCATTGCCCTCGGTGCGAGGTACCTGAGGAAACAAAATTGACCTATGGAATTGAAAATGTGGCTCAATGTGCGTGTGTGTGTTTAGTTACAGGTGTTAATTAGGCAGAAAGTCAATAAAACACAAGCTGTTTTTACGCAGATACAAGCTGAGTAGCACAAGTTCAACCCTGAAACAGTGCATCTGTTTGTGAGCAGGGTTCTGCTCGCTCTCTACTTACTACAATTCTGAGTTAATTTAATCTTGGCATGCATTTGTGCCATATAAAGTTTTGGCACCCGGCTTACCTTTATAAAGCAGCTGTTGAGGGAGAGATTATGGCGGATGGAGTTTTGCCAGGCTCTCTGGTTGGATCTGTAATAAGGGAATCTTTTCATGATGAACTCATAGATGCCCGATAGGGTGACTTTGTTCTCTGGACTCTGCTGTATGGCCATGGCTATCAGAGCAATGTAACTGTGAGAGGTAGAGAGAAAAGACTGATGTGAAATACACAGCAAAGAGAGTTTTCATCTCTTGGTGTGAAAGCACTAAGCACATTGTACAAAAAATGTCATACAGTAGATACAGTAATTATTCTGGTTGTTTGGATAAGTGAGCTGCTTACTTTTACACATGAACTTTTAATCACCATGAGTAATATTAACACTGTTTGCACTCATTCTCACTAAACTGAAAGAAAACAAAAATACAGCAATATTTATAGTAGATAATTTATCAACTGAATTTTAACATCCTTAATAATAATAACAATAATAATAATAATAATACTTAACATAAATAATAATAATAATAATAATAATAATAATAATAATAAAATAATTACTCATATCATGTTTAATACCAAAGGCAATTAGTAATGATTGCAATAATATAATTGATATACTTTGGTATTTGGTATTGGTATATCAGTAGTACTATATTATTCTTATTACTATTAATAAAAAAAAATAGGTAAAGGTAATTAGAAATAAAAACTTGAATATAATTACTGGAACTGTAATTATTATTATTATTATTATTATTATTATTATAGAAATAATAATAATAATAATAAAATAATTATTTTTAAAAATGATAATAGTGTTTAAAGCAAATACCTGTAAGCAGGTCTACACACTTTCTTCTCCTCCTCAGTGCCACAGGACGGATAATCTCCATCATAATTAAAGCAGTTGTAGGGGTACTGTGAGTTGTCGAACATTGTGTGAAGTGCAGGATGCAAAGTCACCTGCGATGATTATTCAGAGTAAGTCAGGGCTGTTCAGAGCAGAAGGGAACTTGGTGAAGTGAGCACACTCCAGTGTTGGCCTGATGTGGTGGGACCCCCCCCCCCCTCCTGCCCCCTTTTGCCACCCCCCACTTCTCCCCCGCCAGTCACCCCTCCCCCTCTGTGTAATGCTGCTGCTCTAAATGGGCTTTAATGATGGAGCCAGCAAACACCCTCACACTCAGTCGCTCACTCCGGGACTCTGGGTGGTCCTGTTCTGTCTTTAAAACTAAGGTTTTCTTTCCTCCAGCTTTTTTTTATAAAATAGATAAAGACACATAATAATGACCGAACACAGACTCCAGCCCTGTAACAAAGCCATGGAAGGGGAGTGGTTCTGCAGTGTTTGGGTTTCTTGACCGAGTTTGTTCCGCACAGCAGCATGTTTGCTCGGAGCCCGAATCGCACAATCTAACAGCAGCCAATCGAGTTCCCTAGATGTAATCTATAATGTTGTGTAATGAGCATAAATTGCGTTTCCGTGACTAAACAGGAGGACGTGTGTGTTCAAAAGGAGCCTGAACAGACCAGATGAGGGGCCAGGGTTTACTGCGAGGCCGGCAAACAGCCTGCGGCGGCTCCAGTGTGTGTGTGGCCTCCGAGCTGAGATACTGCTGCTACTGCCTGGTGGAGCATGCATGTGCACGCACGCACACACGCCACACATGTCAACAGCATCTCATGTTGCTTATATTTCTCCTGAGAACATATGATTGAATGATCTTTGTGGCTGACTTGGTTTTGACATACTCAGCTGGAGGTGAATGTGCAGTCTGAACACACGCCGATAGTGTTAATAATAGGCTTTTGGCAAACCATAGAATTACTATAAATAGGAACAATAGTTTAAAATGCCAAGAAAGCTTGTCTGACTCTGTAAAAAAAATCAGTGCATGAAGATGTGCTGATCAGTTGATCGGTTTCCAGATATCTTTCACCAGTTTCTCCACCCTCGATTTTACGAGCCATCAACAGCTACAGAAAATATCGCATAATCAACAAACAAATGCACAGATTATTCCAAGCAACCCAAGGTCATTTTCAGCTATATAATTGTCTGATCTGGCAACTCAGTCTACCGGTGCAAGTTCTGCTGAGTTCCCATGTCGCTCTTTCCTCTGCTGGGTGTCTGCGGCTTGTCTGATCGCGATTACTGACTTCTAGCTGTCTCGAGGGACTTCACTTTCTGCTCTGTTTCCGTCCTCTGTTAGGATTGTTGTGTCTCTAAACTTAGAAGCTAGTTCCCTCAGCTGAGGGCATGTGGAGGTCATCATAACTCACACACACATTCACAACCAACTAAAGCATTACCTCTTGAAATCATGTAAAATTGTTCTTTTCCACAAAATGATTAAGAGGTTGGGGTATTTTTTCCACTCACAACCTGGTGAAAAAATTATTGCGGCATGAAATATTCTCCTTAAGATGACATTCATTTCAAATTGTGGGACATTTAAAGGAAAGTAAACCCTTAACAATTTACATATTAATCTATAGCCTACAAATTTTTACTTATTTATTTATTTGAGATTATCTTCAATTGGAGGTTTAATACTGGTTAAAGATAAACTCCAGGTTTGCCAGCTGTGAAAAACTAAAATGAACATTTGTTTTGCAGTGTAACACCAATTACTATAACAATGCATGTGCGACTAAGCTCAGGCCACTCAGCACAGTACACAGCACACAGATGTGCAGCAATGGTCAGTTTATTGCACTTGGACATGAAAAAAAAAACCTTTCACAGAAACGGTGCAATTAAAAAGCATGTATGCATCTCTAAAGTTTGTATGTAAGTGATATTTCTGACTGAACTCAATATGAAAATCTGTCAAATAATATACAATGAGTGTAACAGAAAACCTTAATTTGGCAATGCAATGCCATTTCTTAATTGTGTAACCCATTTACATAGAACCCACATGTTCAAGTATTTCTATGATTGCACAGGAAATGGATTCACATAATATGTACAAGTCTTTTTTTTTTTTCAGCAGATACTGAAATATGCACTAGTGCAGTTTAAGGTCTTTGCTTTGTACATTAACACCAACATTCACTCTTCCTTTAAAAATAAAGAACAGCAAATAATGGTAAAGAAAATACAAGGCTATAGATAATGTCAAAACCATGATTGTAGAATATACATGCTAAAAAATAAGAAAAAATCAGCAAATAAACTTAAAAAAATTGTTGCAATGAGTGTTTTGTTGAATAAAATAAAAGGCTTTAGACCAAAACCAATGCTGTTCATGCTTACTAGCGGAAGAGAGACCAAGTCATCTTTACACTGAATGAGATAAAGAAAGAAAGCACTTTTTTTTTCTGCACAGCTATGCATATCTCAGTACCCCGCTTGCTCAGAAATCCTAAATGTAAAATTTTCTGACATAGCAGCGTTCCAACCTAGCACGATCACGCCACAGTTTATACAAAGCCCACTGAAATGCTTTAAATCAGTCAAAATCAAACTTAAATACGCAGGCGATCTGATGAATGCTGATGCAATTGTGTGTGCATTGCCAAAGTACCACTGTTATACATGTAGGCTAAACCTCAAGGTAAAAATGCAAAGAAAGCAGGTCCATTCAAGTATTTACTGCAAATATTTATGGTGTAACTCATTTACTCTGTATCCTGTATCTCAACCCAGCGCATTTTATAAATGAACACACCCCGACCGTACGATTTTACGCAACTTCTCTAATACGCTGTTATTATATTCATGATAAGATTTGCTAAAACCCTTCAGGTGGTCACACAGATTGCGTTAATGTGATTTATTGATGTTGCACGTGATAAGTAGGATTTTATCCTAGTATCCATCAGGCTACTGTATATCAGGAATGTCTTTAATACATAAAACAATCACTTTCTAAATGCTATCACAAACACTGAAATTTCGTTAAAGTTTTCTCTGAACCCATCTGTCTTTTCTGTATCGACAAAAAAAAAAAAAAAAGTTGGTCAAACATTTCTCGAAAATAAATAGAAAACTTAATAAATAATTCTTGGCAGCTACATATATTGGAGCTAACCTGCACTCCACTCAAAGCTCTTTGACTTACAAAAAGAAGCCTCTGTTAAATGCACAGTTCTTCTTTCTCATAAAGAGCAAGAATAAAAGACCCCCAGTATACTGTGTTAAGACGCAAATGTCCACATACTCAGGCAGCGACGCACATGTTGTCCACATGTATGTCTTTAACACGACGGACACGGTCCACTGACCATGCAGATGGAGTCTTTGGAATTCACTGAATTCAAAAAAAGTAATCTTTGAGAGCTTCCCTTGTGAGAAGTTCGCTGTCTGCTAGGACATTTTGGAAAGCCAGAAGACCTACTACCTCAGAGGAGCCAAGGTTTTGTCCATTTTTTCCAAGATCATATCATCCTCCACCACACTGCTGTAGCCCTCCTTCTCAATGCAGTCAGCTAGTACCTGCAGCACGAGGCGCAGACGGCGATCCATGGCCTCCAGGTGGGGCTGTATGAGGATGGGGGCCAGCGAGTCTCTCTGCAGTGACTCCTCCATGAGCACGCTCAGCTTGTATTCCTCTTTAGCCAGCAGCTGCAGTCGCAAGTGGGTCGACTTCTTCACTCTGTTGAAATGCAGCGATCGTCTAGTAATTATCAAGCTAGACCACATGATAAGCCATGCACAACAGCTAGGAAAATGGCCTCATTGCTGGTTTTTATAGGCTTACAAATTATTTGTGACTTTTTATTACACAATAGAATTCAGTGATAATGGAGTGGCAGGATAAGGATATTCCATTATTTTCACCTGGTATTGTTCAGAGTAGTTTAAAATGAATGCCTTACTACATATACATACAGTACTACAGTATCCTATCATATACTATTACTTTAACTTTGGTGTTCATGCTAGAATGACATGAAACTTGTCTATACAATTATTTGAAACAATATTCTACAAAATTTCAGACATCAAAACATGGGTAAGTGTGTATACATGGTGAATTAAATGTCTGGATCCATAGACATTTTTCCTTATATGAAATGTTATATTTTTCAAGCTGCCTTCGAATCTAACAGCAGAAGATATATAGAATAGAACTTGTTCCCATGTACACAAAAACATAGAGAATCTGCTACCAAATGTTATAGCATTGACTTGTTTGCCTGTGGATCCAGACTTTTGGCCACCCTGTACAATAAAACTAATAAAACACAAAGATTTGGCGACTAACCTGCAACACTGACTCAAAGGTGCCAGAATCGAGACTTCATCATGGGAATGTTTGCCAAATCTAAAATTAGAAAGAAAATTCAAGCCCTCTGTGTCTTTAACATATTTACATATTGAATGTTTCTAATAATAAATAACAAATTTCCTGGTCAAAAATTCAAATAGAAGCATTATCTTACCCTCTTCCGTTATCAAGGTGAATAATAAAGGTCTCGTTTCCAAACTTGTCAAAAGTCTCGTAGTGATGACGATCCATGTTCCCTGTAAAGAAGATAAGTTATTATTTCTGATAAGAATCCGACCGAATTTGGACAATTTAAACTGGCATCACAACCTAGAGACTGCTGTTACCCATAAGGAAATCGAAGATGGTCATATCCATTATGTCCAGCAGCCGGGTGCCGCTGTCGTACGGGGGAGTTTGTTTCACTTCCTCACAGTAGTCTGGATCGACCTCCCACCTAGGATCACACACAAAACTATCAAGACTATCTGCGGTGCAAATGTACTGTAGAACCTGTTTAGAATAAACATCCTAAGTCTATTGGTGCTGTTTATGAGAATGCCACATGGAGCGCTGGCTGCTCATATTTATTCAGATTACTCATGATCTCGCTCTTCCAAAGGGCTTAGAACCACCTCAGGATCATCATTCATGGACATGGGGTCTTCTTTAAAACGTTTGCACCATTCAAATGTTTTACTATGGCTAAGAGTCTCATCGACATACTGTGCTTGAAGTCTCTTCAAATGTCCTGTAATCTCCTGTAAATGTCAATCTGATTTACTGTATGTCTTCATTCATTTTGATTCAAGTCAAAATTTCAGTTTCACCCGAAATAAATTATCCAGAGTTGAAGGTGAAAACTGAGTGTATCTGCACTGGGGGAGGTTGGTGATATTATTTAAACCCAAAGACAAAAACTAATTATTCAGGATCACGATGAAGGCCCTGTCTTAAACATTGATCATATTTACTGAATATCTATCCTATTATCTACAGTATATAAGGCTGAATGTGAACCCAGCCATTTTGGTGGTGCAGTTCTTACTCAGCTTTCTTGCGCTTGTGATAGGAGCGTCTCCAGGGGTTCCTCCAGGTTTTGCGCTTGGCTAGGGCCAGGTCAGGAAGAAACGCTGCCAGAGATCCCTCAATCTGATCTGGCTTCCCACACAGAGCATGCTCAGTGGAGCAGTAGTACGAGCATTCGCCATAGAAACAGATATTATTGGCTGTGGAGGAGAAAAGGGTTGTTAGGGTGAAAATGAGATAAAGCCAATGTTATTCAGATTTATTTGGTCAGCCAAAGCTGGTGCACTTTTAGCTGGGCCTTCAAAAAAAAAAATAAATAAATAAATTCTGTGTAATGTCAGAATCCAAAAGCAACACTGCCACCTAGTGTCCACAACCACATAGTGGTTTGCTTGGTTATTAGTGCTTGGTTATACCACCCCTCCTGCATTTTAGCTTACTCCTTCACTGAACCATTCAGAGGCCATGGTAACTATTTTCATTTTTCACTCATTCGTGCAAATAATTCCATCTTTATATGGGATTGAAAGGAGGTGGTTTTGTAGGCATGTGAGTCTGTCTAAGCTCTCCATCAGCACATGCAAATATTTTACAGAGGCTTTACAGTATAAACTAGAATGTAAGAATAGTTTTTTGTTCTGTATAGCACAGAAAACATAAGTCTGGGCAGCAAATGAAGATCAGGACATACACTAATGTACTGTATATCCATCCAAATGCAATTGTTCTTTTTCTTTTTTGCATAATAGTAACTAATTGCTTTCATTGGATTCGACTTCTTTTGGTCCTGGAAAGCTTATGTTCATTTATATAATAATCATTTAAAAAGAAAGGTTACTCTGCAATGCAATTTTGTATTCTGAGGATAAATCATTATCCTAGATTCTATCATCATAGCTAATGATGAGAGTCAGTCTGTAAATCCAGACAGTGTTTAGTCAAAAGTGCATAAGGTCGTCCTTGCATAACAGATTTAAGTGGTTTAGACTGATCAACAGAATTGAACAGGAGACAATCGAAGGAAGAATCAACCGAAGAGGAGAACAGAAAGGAGCCAAAATGGGCATGGAATAAAGCCTATGTAAGATTTACATGTTTTAGGGTGTGTTCAGTACCTGGAGAGATGAAGAACGTTTTCCACAGCTTTTTATCTCTGGTTACATCCCTAATTTCTTTAGTCATGTTCACCAGCCTACCAGCCACTGGAGGAACGCGCCGAAAATCCAAGATCCTGTTACAAATAAAATAATTGAGGATTTTTATGATTTGCAATTAGCACACAAAAGGACAAAAATTTGCAAAGTATACTCCCGTTCACCGCATGGCTCATATTCTGGTACCAGCTTGTAAAATTATTTCAGTGGATTGTATTTAAATGCATAATTATTGAGTTCATTAGCTATCACAGTCTGACTATGAATATTTTGATTAGGTGCAGTGACAAGGATGTCCCTTGTCATTGATGGATGGATGGATGGATGGATGGATGAGTGAATATGATTCACAAGAAAAAGAAACCTGAGTCTGTTACTTGATTCAACCAGCAGAGGGAGCTTTAGCCACACTATTTATTCTCCTACATATCTACTGTAGACTAGAAAATAAAATTTGCCATGATAGAGGAGCAACTAGATGTAAATGTTGAATTTTTAAATAAGTAAAAAAGAATCCTTTGATGCAATAGATTTAAAGCAATTAATACCAACAAACCTATATAAATTAACTTCACCTTGTCATGTCTTGCAACCATGCATATGATTTTAATCCTTACAAACCCAAGATAGAAATCTTTACCTGATAGCTCCACACTATTTTATTCAGTATTTGGCCTAGTTATTGAGCATGTCTCTCGGAGCCGCTAATGTATATGCAGCCTGCCAGGACATGAGAACGTCTCCATCCGTTCATGCTCTAATAGGCATTCAGCATGCATGCCTCATTTTATACACGCACTCGATCTCCTCAGAGGCTTTCTGCTGACAGAGCAACTTTAAATATTCATCTTGAATAACGCGTAATGGACTGAGCCTGAGGGATGACTGTACTCGAAGCTACTAATTGCTGAGTCGCATTGACAGAAGCAGCAAAGGGAAGTAGAGAAGTGCAGCAGAAATTCTGCTTCGGTGTCTGAGCACAGTGTGAGCCACGAGAGAAACTGAAAAGGGGCTCAGAGCCTCCTTGGAGAGGTGTCTGCCTACGGGGGCCATGAGCGAAGGCCGCTGACTAAAACCAGGTCATTAATGATATGATGGTGGAGGTCAAGGCTGAGGAGTGTGAGGTTCACTCAGCAATGCTGCATTCACCAGACGCCGAACTAAAAACCAGCACTTTTGGCTAACCCGGACAAACTTATATTTAGAAGGAAGGTGGCTTTTTCATGCCCTTGGTTTCCTCTCTCTTCCCACACGCATGCCTGTGGCCAGTGAGAGGTTACAGCTGAGGGCCAGATGTGTGGAGAGAGCAAAGGAAGGTTGAACTGAGCCGTACTGGGCCTGCTCGATTGTTATGTACATTTTCCATCGGATTCCAAAATGAATTGTTTTAAACCTACAATGGCATGACAATAATATATATCCATGACTTGACCGACTGACTGACTGACTGAATGGAGTCTTGTCCCTCTGTTCCACCTCATGTCAGTGACCCAGAAGCATTCAGTGACTGTATGTACACATGCTTTGAAGTGAGCTCGGTGGATGTTTACAAATGGGAGTTGCACCGCCTGTGAGTGAGTCACCACGGCCTCTGCGGAGTCCATGTTATGTCTGTTAACTCCCCCGAACACACACAACGACACGTACTCTTGAACACACAGTGTTCTTTTGCACTCTCGATAACTGTGCATCATCATGCACACACATTCACACACATACATCAGGTGTCACAGTGGAACATCCTGCTGGAAACAAATCCTAGACATATACATGTGTACTGATTTCTATAAACGCATACAATGAGTTAATACTACATATTTCACCATAAAAGCTTGTAATGCTGTAAACTATTGAAAGATTCTACTATAAAAATGACATGTTTTTAAAACGATATATACACTGAATTGTATTCATTTAAATGTCTGACCTTTCGCAGGTGAGGGATATTTACCTGTCCAGATGATAAGCAGCGACCTCTGCATTGTGTCTCTCAAAGTCAGAGAAGTAGAAAAAGTCCGGCGGTGTCTCCTGCTCCCGTGTCTGCCTGAAAAACAAGGGTTCATAATGCTTTTAGTGCCAACCGATTGAAAAGGGTGAAAATCATTTCGATCTGAATGTACTGTATTGTGCGCTGCGAAAATATTTCGCAATAAATTTTGCAATAAATCTCTGGTATTTCTGGATTCCTAACTTCCATACCAAAAGTATCTGACATATTGCACAAAAGCCAAATTTAGCTGGGGGATGAGAGCTAGGACTAGAGGGGAAATAATAATAAGAAATGTATCAGTATAAAATAAATGTAAAAAAAAAAATTATATTGCATAGTGAGTGTTAATAATATTTGCCTCCCATAGAATGAAAAACTATACCAGAGAGAAAAAAAACACCATAGTTATCTTTTTTCTTATCAAAGCTTATGATGCGGCGTAAATTTCATACATGTTTCAGCTTTTTTTCCATAGATCTAAATATAATAAGAAGCGAGTGCGAGTGATGCTATAGCATGCTGTAAACTGGTGTGGTTTGTGCCAGTGTTGCCACCGCAGACAAAGTTTCAGCAGACCGGCAGGACAAATGGTCAATAGTCCAAGATCTGCTCTCTCATATTCCTGACCTAGAGCACCTGCGAGAGGCTCTGTATCACAACATGAACTTCTGTCTGCTAACGGAAGGAACTTTATAGGGCTCCGGAGAGAACAACGCACACATACACCAGCGCTTTCAGAAACTTCTCCAGAGGTGTCAAGCGGTGATGGTGCAAGAGACACAATGTACTGTTGTTATTCTTATAACTGTCTTCCTGTCATTTGCTTTTTTCACTTAGTTTTTTTTTTTTTAATACAATGCAGGTAGGGAATATCAACAAGGGTTACTTCTTTTTTTTTCGGTCAGGATATTTTTACACATCATATACATCGGTGCTGAGATGTTTCCAGCAGAGCTCATTTCAGACCCACTCGAGATTTCTGCCTCACTCTGGGTTCTCGCATCTAAATGTCAGCCAAAAGGCCTCTCCCTCAGTAGAACTGGCACTGGCTCTCCCAGGGTTCATGGCAATATTTTTGCGTGAAGTGTCATTTTGTGCTGGCTGTTCGTTCCAGACACACTGTTGAGGATGACATATGCACTGATCATTAAATAAGCTAGCACTGAAGCTTTTCTCTGCTCTGAGTGACTCACTGCTGTTCCGCCTCGCACTCGGCGTTGCGCTATCAGGATCCATCATAGCCCTGACCTCATAGCCTTCAAGATGGATGAATGAATATTTAAGCATTAATTTGATAGCAGGTAACATTCCTAGCTCACAGTTTCAGGGTCTCTGGTTTTAATCCTGATCTCAGGTTTCTGCCTGTGTTGAGTTTCTCTGTACATTCTCCCCAGGTGTATGAAGGTTTCTTCCATGTCTCTCACATCTCCAAAAACAAATGCCAGTAGGTGGATTGGCAAGTGAAAATTGCCTGTTGGTGTACCATATGTACACGGTGCCCTCCAAATGACCTGTTTATTTATTTATTTATTTATTTATTTATTATTTATTTCCCCTCCATTTTCTTTATAATTCTTTATAATTTATAATTTATAATTGGTCATTTCATCCTCACAAGCCAGCTATCCCTATCATACAGATATTAAAAACTATGTGACTGGGGCACTAGACAGATTTGGACGGGGACGGTGTGCCAGTCCGTCACAGGCCACAATCATGCACACAACCATGAACACACACACACACACACACACACACACACACACACACACACACACACACACACACACACACACACACACACTATGGGCAATTTGGAAACGCCAGTTAGGTTAATCAGCCTGTCTTTGGACTGTGGGAGGAAATCGGAGGAAACCAATCAAGCATAGGGAGAACATGTAAACACAATGCACACAGGAACCCATGACTCTGGAAGGGGCAAGGCTACAATGCCAACCCCATTCATTTAATTTAAATATAGGTATATTTATATCTTGTTTTTTTTTTGTTGTTGTTTTTTTTTTAACAATGGACATACCGACAAATCAGCTTTACATAAATAGAATTGAATCCATTCCGGAGGCGAGTTCTTAAGGCAACATTTCGTATTGCTGAAGCAGAAATAATGTAAATGCAGATAATTCATTCCAGCCAACCAAAAATATTACCAACGTTACTGATTTCCAACACTATAATCACATTTTTTGGATATAAAAACAATAAAATAAAAAAAGGCATGTTAATGAAGTAAAATATTAAATAAATAGACATCAAACACGCGCCCGTCTCGGCTGAAAATGCTTCGCATTTCTTCCGAAATTTTGGTGAACATTCACAAGCCTGGGTGTTAGTATGCTGAGGTGCAACTGTACAGATTTATATAATTTACATATTTTTGTCCCTATTGAGCAAGCGAAGGGTGACAAGGAAAAACTTGTCATGAGGAAGAAACCACAAGAGGAATGGAACACAAAAGGGAACTGATCTCGATTTGGGTGATACCGGAGAGCGCGACCATGAATAAACCCATTCTGTCTGCGTTATGAACAAATGTGTAACTGTATAACATAGTTAACATAAATTCCAATTTGCTGATGTTCACTGATGGAGACTCGGGTACAAACAACACCTCCTAACTGGGAGACTAACATGCTTCCTCCAACACATTTGAAACCATGTGCATGTATGAGCTAAAGCGCTATGTGCTAACAGACGCCCACGCTTGTCCAGTGTCACTGTGATTGATCCCATTAAGATATGTCTGACAATGTAATTTTCAATTACTGGATACTAGAGTGAATACACTTCTGTTTGTTACAGAAAATCAAAGAATAAATTAAATGTGATAACTGCAGATAAAGTGAAGTGTGTTCACAGAGACTGCTTTAATAGTAAACATTGTGTCTCTCTGTTATGTCCTCTCTGCTTCAAGTGTAATTTTAAAGAGGAAATCCAATGCACAGACCAAGGACAAGTGCTATTATAATGACATATAATGACATAATAGTATATATAGTATAAAATTTCCTTCAACAAAATTTTTTTTACATATATATATGTGTCCCGGCTGACGTTAATGATACTTTCACACATCCTGATAATGTCATTCACACTTATTATTATTATTATTATTATTATTATTATTATATTTATTTATTTATTATTAGTAGTAGTAGTAATAAATATTCTTATGCATACTCATACAGTTGGAAATATTTGATATATTTATTTTAAATATTAACTATATTATTCAATATAAGCAATAGAACTAAAATCCTAATTTATGCCATTTAAATAGTCTATAATCTATTATTCTACAATCAGACATCTAAATGGCCCTGACAGGAATGTGTAGCATGTAGTCTGCTGGAATCTGAGGAGGAACTGTGGAGGCGGAGATCCTCAAATCCCCCTCCTGCTGCACTGTCTCCCTAAACTGCCTTGTTATGCAGGAACAGAAGGAGCTCGTTTCTTCTCATAAAAGCTCAAAAAAGACCGGAGGAAAAAAAAAAAAAAAAAAAGCATACCACTTTACTACTGGCCTAGGAAATGAAAACAAAGGAAACCAGATATGAGGATCATAAGATCAAAATGATCCAAACAGTATGGGGGGAAAATAATACACCACTGACAACTGGGACATTCCCTCAATGCGAGCTCCAAAGCTTTATGTGTAACTCTGAAAAGAGTTTAAAAGTGTTGAAAAAAAAAAGGTGTGTACACATGCGCTGTAAACAGAGATTATGGGTACAGTCGAACAAAGAATGAAAGAGTTTAGGGAGTGAGAGAGGGAGGCTTGGGCTCCAGGTGGAGTCTTTCTTCCTCATTCCACAGATCCTGCTTGCTCCCACATTATGTAGGTTTGTACCAGCTTGTGGTACACTATACTGTATGACTAAAAGTATGTGAGCACCTGTTCGTGATATACCCACACACCAATCCGACAGTACATTAGCACCACTGGCAGGTGACGTGAAAACCATTGATTATCTCATTACACTGGGACCTGTCAGTGGGTTCGATATACAGTAATATAACTGTGATAAACCTAATACACCTTCATGGGCAACCGGATTTTCTGAAGGTAGGAGCCTAATACACTGCAAACATTATTCACTAACAGTTTGCGGAACATCACACAGAGTTCAAGGTGTCTCCGTTCCTTAGATATTAATCTGATCAAACATATGTGAGATGTGCTGGACAAACAAATCTGTTCCGTACAAGGACTTAAAGGATCTGCTGCTAACATCTTGGTGTCAGAGACCACGGCACACCTTCAGAGGTCTTAAAGTCCATGCCTTAAAGTGTCAAAACGTTGTGTCTGATGGTGTATGTGCTTGTTGAACATCCCAAAACCACCAGTTTCAATTTTAAATAAGTACAGTTTGGTCCTCTGTTTGCTGCTATAAGTGTATCCACTCTACACTGAAGACTTTCCACTAGATTGTTCGAGTGTGTCTGTGGTGATTTGTATTCATTCAGCCACACGAGCATGAGCATTACGATGAAACTGGGAAGGTGCATTTCAGCTCATCTGAAAGGTGTTCAATGTTGACGTCAGAGCTCTGTGCAGGACACTCTGTTCTTCCACTCAACCTTGGACCTTTGTGCATAAGGGCATTGTCATGCTGGAGAAGGTTTATACTTTACTGTAGCTCCAGTAAAGGGAAACGGTAATGCTTTATCATACAAAGACATTGTGCACTTTCTTCTTTGTTCAGGTTCACAGATCTTTCCGCCATAGAGAGAGTATTTACAGTGTATTTTCTAACATCTAGTCATTTATGTAATATGCATGACCTTTGTCCTAGAACTAGATTCCTATCTGACCGACCACATGAGAGTAAAAACTGCTTGCTCAGGCTACTTCATTGTTCCAGTCCTGATGCAGAACTGACAGACTGTGGTTCATCATCAAACATAACATTTCTCATAAACTGGCCTCCCAGTTGAGACCCGTTTCAGAGAAAGCAGAGACGGGTCTTTGAGATGTGTGTCTATAGTGTTGCCTTTGTAAAATTTCAGTCTGCTAAGACAAGAGCCTCATGAGCTCTCAAAATAGGCTGAGTATGCACTTTGCATGGGTGTAAAGACACTGTTTACTCTTAACAGGCAGACAGCTTACTGGCACAAAGGACGCACAAGGTATGCACACACACACACACACACACACACACACACACACATACACACAGTCTTAGAGGACCATGCCAGCAAAAAAAAAATTAGTTGACTGTTTGCTTTGCAAGCAAAAAATAGGAAGCAGATAGCAAAATGCTGTGGGGTGTGGGAGCACAAAAGGTGTGCACGATACAAAAGCTGATACCATGAGAGAATAAGCGAGAACAGATTAGCAGTTCAAGAAACAGCTGTGACTGTGCGTACTGCCTGAATCCCTTGCTGGCCTGTCGCTCGGTAAATACCATTAAACATGTGTCATTGATAATTGCTCGGAGAACAGGAACAATACACATGCATGGCAGCTGTACACGCTCTAAAAACGTACTCCATCATTCCAGTTAATGTGATGCAGAGGAACAACTGAGCACTGGAACCACACGCTGCTGAACCACATGCTAAACCTCATCACTTCATGCGCCCTTTCCATCGGGACTGCACTGTGACTTTTTGACTTTACTATGATTAGCAAACAGAGGATTGGTTAAACTCTGTTGGAGCATATGGAGATGACCTTTGCAGCTAATGCCCTGACTCTCAGAACTGATCTCGATGGAGAGGAGGTGAGGGGTACCTGGGAGAAAATAAAGCAGCTTTTACTGGCGCGGTGTTGATAACAGATAACACATTATGCCAGGAGGGACTTGGTTTTACCAGCCTCAATACGCCACCTGAGCCAAGGTTAAAACGGCACTCAGTGAGGTGAAATGCCCTTAACCACATTTCACAACTAATTCCTTCTGTGCTGCTACAAAACATATGGGGCGGAGAACAGGAGCATGGGTTGGCGGTGGTGTCTGAAACGGCCTGTCAGATAAAACGCTGCTATCATTTTTCTCTCATTCAACATTAAAGCACTTGGTGCAGATTCACTTGTGAAGGGCGCGTTGGCCCCGAGCAAGAATCGAGGCCATCGCACTCATCCACACATGCACTGAGCTCAGCTCAACCCAGATGGCCACTATTTAGTGCCGTGTCTGACAGTGCTGGCAATGCTGTTTATTGAGAGAGTCTGACGACGGCCTTGAGTCTGCTTTATGGGAGGATGAATACTCGGCCATGCTGTAAAAAAATTCCTCCAAGTAACTAAGCATGTTTTTGGGTGTTTTTTTATTATTTTTTTTCTCCACAGGCTGGAACCAGTACATATTTTTACCCATGAATAGATGTGCCTGTGTGCATATGTGTATTTCAGCAAGATTGCTGTTTCTATGTTGGTATATTTATAAAGGAACGTTGCTGTTTGTTTAGTAGTACTCTATGTTGAACGCTATATCGCTCCCTCAATCATGTCTCCCACTAACTGTCAGCAGTGCCCTCGGGTGTGAAACGCAGATACACACATACAGGAGGCCAGCTGTTTGCCTTCATTCAGCACATGTGTGGGAAAAGCGTTGGTGTGGACATGAGGAGACGGTGTGGTCATCCTGGAGGGCGTATGTTTATCTGAGTTCAGATTTGTAGCGGGCAGTTTTGCCTGTAAACTATCATAGAGCTCATAGACTGTTAGATAGTTTGTGATAGATGTACCTTTGTGTGGAGCATCAGGTGTCCGAGACAGCAATCGATTTCTCCTCGCTATCAACTGACTATGTGTCAGTTTAAAGAGGTCCTCTTAGGATGACAGAAGGCTGACAGCCCAGCTGCAACAATCAGAAAACCAATCCTTCCCGCCTTTGAAAGTAACCCACTAAGCTGAACAACAGGCAGGCCTAAACATCCTGCTGCATCAAACCCTCCATGGCCCATCACTCCCATAATGGCATCCTGTAAATATTCCAGCCAGACCAACGGACCATAAAGAGGAATCCATCATCTGCACATAATCTCTGACAGATTTACCAGGCATGGCTTCTGGGCTTCTCCGCCTGATAATGCATCTAGGATCTTAGCAACGTACGAAGCCTGCGCTTCCCACCCATCTTGCTTCAGGCAGATGCTGCTGATGTCTGATGCGACGTTATAAAGTGCACTGGAGCACTGGATTGTGGCTCCCCAGACTCAGCTGTCTTGATCACGGTCTTCATATGCAGCACTGACAATAGGTTTGAAAAACATCAGCCCTTGGCTGAACGCAATAACAAATTAAACATTAGACACTAACTGTTATGAGAAGTAACAGTGAATAAACTATATATAATATAAAAATATATAACCTAAATAAACTATGGCAGCGATTTCAGTAACACTTCAGTGGGACCTTCTTTGAAAATTAAGGCTTGTGTTTAATTAAAATTTATTTGATGGAGAAGCTTATATTTGGATGCAACGTTTAGAAGCTTTTTTTTCAGTATAGCGTACAAAAGATGTCGTGGAGCGTCTAAGCCTGAGATAACCTAAAGCCTAAGGTCATATGGTTTCCAACTTCAGAGTTAACATAATCTGGCGTCGCTGCCTCTTACTGTATATTTCGTTAGACTTAACCGCCAGATTATTGCGGATGTTTGTGAATTTACCCGTTGTGCTTTGCATGCGATTAGCAACCACATTAACAAAAAAAAAAAACATTTATTTATAACAAATTTGGGGATGGAATTTTACATATTTATGTGCTCAATGGTACACAACTTTTGAAAACTGAATCAGAGTACCCAGTCTTAGCGTGTGGTACGCCTCAAAGCAGCATGGCTCATTAAAAAAAACCCATTGAGACAGGAGAGAGGCTCTGATTGGAATTCTTTGAGCATGAATACACACTAAATGCCTCAGATTTGTCGGAGGAACTTCGACATCAGAATAATAAGGTGTGTGTGTGGGGGGGGGGGGGGGGGGGGGGGGGGTCATGATGTATATTTTTGTGATTGATTTTGAGTATCTTTTGGGAAGATTCAAAACAAGGAAATGTATACAGCATCATACAACGATTTTGAAATTGACTGTATTCATGTTTACAATCCAATAAAAAGTGGCTAGTGAGCAGGGAGTTATTGAACACAGCCAGAAACATTGAGACAATACTGGATCTGCTTCCAACTTACGATCATTAAGGATCGTTAACTGAATATCAGTCAGCCGTGAAGGGAAAGAGGACAGAAACAGTGGAGTAGATTAAATAGTACTGAATGAAATGTTTGTTTTCAGGCCACAACCAGCTTCTAATGCTGTAACATGTTGATCTACAAGCCTTTTGTGTCTTGAAGAATATGGATTAATACAGTGAGTTATCACTGTATGTTGAGTTGAGATCCACACACATTTGTACAGTATAATGGGAATTGATCACTTCATCTCAGCCTGTATACTGAAGCACATAGAAAATGGCCACCGTTATCAGTCGGACCAGAAGCATGAGACGTGTACGGATTGCCCCTTTATTTATTTATTTATTTATTTATTTTGGAGAACGTTTAACAGCACATCTATGTAAATCTGCGTGCAATTCAGAGTAATCCAATAACAGTTAAAAGGACACAGCTGTGACATCAGTATCTAAGATCACAGACTGATCATGTTTTGTGCATACTTGTTCCGTCCTCTGCTTTATGAGTGATTACTACAGATGGCTAATATACTGGCTTGACCTTTCATGCACCAAGAAACATAGGACGTGTCTCCTTCAGCCTTCAGAGATCATAAGCATAGTTTAGGAGGTGTACAATTTATAAGCAAATTGCTTTGCCTATACAGCAATTCTCACTAATTAGCAGGCCTGAATCTTCCATTTTTGATTCTGTACCCTGTGCACATTATCTAACTTATTTGTCCCTCGTCTTTCCCATGGATAGCAAAGCAACATTTATCTAGCAGCAGGGGAACATCACTAGCTGAGCATCACAGAAATCCAGCCCTGGGCCGAATCAGAAGGGCAAAAAGGGCACGGGGTAAGGACGGAGGACGATATCAGCTGACGTCTTCGATACATGCAGAACTCCCTGCTAGTGGTAAAACAAATCCTGAATCTCAGCCGTTGTGTAGCAGCATGGGAAGAATGCTGCCGTAAGACCTTTTTTTTTCTTTTTCTCAAGGTCCAGCATTAAGCTTTATCCTCCAAAGGGAAAACATAAGAGAATGGCACGGAGCTGTAAGAGTGGAGCCACATGGCAGGATGTGACTGAACAGCTTGAGAGTAGGCTTTACATAATTTATAACTATTCCTTTATTCCCTTTCCTTCCTTTGAGCAGGATCTTTAAAGAGGCATTACCAGGAATCTCTGGCATTCCACACTGTCTGACAGTCGTACGGTAATTAGGAGCACGAGTGAATGTGTGACAGCGAATTGGCAGAAAATCAGTAATATTTGGTTTATACACCGATTGAAACCACTGAATCCTCGCTTGCGTAACTACATGCCTTTTCTATTTGTCTGCAAACCTAAAAAAAAAAAAAAAAAGTCAATTAAGATGCCTTGGATCATTCAAAAGGGGGTTGTAGCTTCTATACATAACCCAAAAAGACAGACCAAAGAGCTCTTAAGAGTATCGGTTGGACGGATTTTTTTTTTCATGTACTTGCTGAATAATTTATAGCTGCTACTTTGCTTTAAGAGGAATAACTATTGTATATAATAAGCCAGGATTTTATGGGGTTTCATTCAATAAGGAATTCATCTGATTTGTATAAGAAGTGTAGGGATTTGAAATATCTGAACACTCTCGATATCAGCAATAACAGTAATCTGTATGAGAGCAGCCCGGGAAATATTCCTGGAGCAGTGAGGCTGAGTGCCTGCGAGAAAGCTTCAGGAAAGTCTATCTTTTTGTAAAGGCGGGGATTAGGTCGATTTGGCATTCAGAGAGCTGTTTTTGTGCTTTACACACAGCTTTTCTCCTCTCTACCTTGGCTCTTAATAGGATAACCCGAACACATTATTTGTGTCATTCCAGGGGTCATCAGCAGGCGTGCAGTAAACACAGCTCCACATCAAGCAGATACACAGCCAGGCTATTAGACCTGTGTAACGCATGTGCTAACGATGACCCAGTCACAATTTCATTGTGCCGAGGGCACGCCATTCCTTCACATTACAGAGCAGCTTGTTGAAAGTTAATGGCCAGCATCTGAGGCCAGAGTGCACTATGGGGGCTGATAGGTGTGGGGACGCGGTGAGGGCAAGAAAGAGAGAATGTAGGAATAACGTACAATGACTGGAGGAAATTAAAGTGCCACATTTGAACCACAGCCGCTGATGAGGCTTCGAGTGCTGCTAACAAGGATTATAGACAGTTTCACCTGAGCATTTAAAAATATAGATGATTATTGAGCCATGCAATGGACTATCGTCGAGTCCAGAATGCATTCCCAACTTACGTCCAGTGTTCCTGGAATAGTCTGTTTTCACTGTGACCCTGCACAGGATAACATGACTGTGTCACTGATTGTAAGAGATTATTACTGTATATATATATATATATATATACAGTATAATCTCTTACAATCAGTATATATCAGTATATATCAGTATATATATATATAAACAATTTAGCACACAAGGTTCTACTGCTTTGGTTCAGCTGACACTGAGCACGTTTATCTTTGTGCTCTGATTTGATGGCCATTGAAAGGTCACTTGCATTTATAAAATATGCACAAAACACATTCACAGACGTGTAGAAACGATTTGGCTTGTGAGCTCCTATGAGTGAAAGGCATTTCCTCCTCACTGGGATGCATCTCTCCCTATTCATACTTGGCTACAGTGTCAACATCTGCTCTGTGGGATTAAAAGAGGCCAAGGAGATGGAAGAAACATCTGAGTGAGGCACGTCGTGCTGCTCTCGGTCACTGGTACTGTCAAATCTGCTTCTTCTGGGAGAGCCATGAAATGCCTTGCTCTGATACGGCAAGTGAAGATCATCTTCATCCTTCGTGCTTACTGTGCCACTAGAAGCAATGACATGTCTGTTACTTCAGCTTGTTCCCTTTCTGCTTAAAAAAAATAATAAATGCACCGAAGATAGACAACAAATGGGCCGTTGTACACTATTTTAAGATATTTTCAAGTGTTTGTGTTTAAAGTGAAGCTCCAAACTCATAAAGCTTGCACAGTAATATCACCCTCAGAACAAATCATGTCACTTCATGAAATGTTAAAAGACTGAATGTAGACAGGCCTTCTTTTAAACACTCTTTTTCTCGGAGAGATATATAATGAATCTGTCACGTTTGCTTTTTGTAATCCAATTTCACTGGCCACAAGCTGTTCTAGAAAAAAAGGACACCAATTAGAATCGTGCATTATTCCAGTTAAAGCAATTCATGTAACTTTCATCTCCGGGCTAGGCGAATTGGCAGGCAGACACAATGTTGTAATGTTAGCAAGTACGTGTCAAAGCACATACCACCTGCCATATGCTTTAGAGCCAGTTTGAATATCAGATGAAACCGGCTGCTAATATTACAGCTATATCATCGCTATGTCCATTGAGAGATCTTCATGAAGCGCAGCTTCATGTTACCTCCATGTTACTGAAACCTTCAGGATTTATTGCTCAAATGACTTTATCCTAGTCTTTATGTAAATGCAAACTTGCTCGGAGACTTCTATCCTCACGTGACCCCCAGTGTCCTCATATGAGGACAACTCCCAACTACACCATGTGTACTGTACTGTATATCCTTGAAAGAGCCTCATACTGAAAGAGGACCACTGCGAATCACGCTTTTGCCAAACCTCTTCCTTCTTTCTGCAGTCACTGATCAAGTTCAGTGGTTATCAGGTGCAAATAAACAGAAGCAGTGAAAAGAAATAACGAACACAATATTCGAATTTTGCCTTATTAAGCTCTTGTATTTCTCTATTACGTCATGATTTGGTTTTCCAGCACTGCATGGAATTTGTAATGAATCTGGCACATTCAACTTAACAAATCTTCGCCCTCTCCTACAATGGGTAAACGTACCTCCTGAAGACCTTCAATTCACTGCTCTTGTAAGCTAATACGTTCTACTTTTTCCCTCCATGGTATGGATTTCTTACAGATGAAAGGGGTGATCAGAGGGCAGACAATAGCCAAGAGTGCTGGACAATGGCAGTACAGAGTCTCCTCTGTCCCGCCCCAGGCTTGTCTAAGGTCCTCTGGATAAAAACTGAGCGGAGATCAAATTTCCAGAACACCACCTAAATACGGGCTTGTTCTGCAACCACGGAAATTCCTGACAGCACAAAGATTAGCCATGGAGGTGTGTCACTTTGTCTGGGGAATAAGTGTCTTTCTATCAGTGTTAACTAAGAAAGCTCTTGGACCAGGGGCAATAACAATCAGGTCAGTTATTCCAGGCAATAAAGTGTAATAAATGCACCATTAATACAGTGAAATATGTCATTCAGTTATGAATACACACTGGAGTATAATCAGTTAAATTAGTGTCATGAATGACTGCTGTTTCCAGCTGTGTCATCTTACGTTTGTATTTCCAGGAGCATACGGTATGTACCTGTAAAGCGCCAGAGGTTTGTGCTTTGGTCTTCTTGAAAATGAGCTCTAAGAGGGTGATCACGCTCGTACCGCAGCTTTCAGGGAAAAATAACACACTGTGTCTTTTTAGCTCCTGCTCACTTGAAGTTTATCTTGCCATATTTAACACATGGCCGAAAGGTGTTAAATATAATCCTTGGATGTTTTAAGTCAGTCTCATTTTAGTATCATTCAAAGTATCAAAGATAGAAACATCTATTTCCTCAAAAAAGAAAAAAAAGAAAAAAGTATTTCTGGAAGCAGATCAAGAATGACCTTCTCATGGGGTCTAAGCGTGTAAGTCTGGTTCACGGCTGTGTTTTATTGTCAGTGCTTCGAATGATTTTAAGGCATTTCACTGCACGTCATACTGTATATGGTGATGTGTGTGATGAATAACATTGTGACTTTAATCAGAAACTGCATCAGTGTTCACCTCAGCTCAAGTGTGAATTTGCTCAGAGATGCCGTTACTTGCAAGATCCCAAGAGTTTTGTTCAATTCAGCATTCCGTAGATACCTTCAACACTTCAAAAGTGCTCCCAGTGGTACTGTGCTTATTTGGTCTTCTCTGTGTGTATAATTAAAGATGTTCCCAAAATTCTTTCAGATTTATTGCAGGAACACTTCTGAGTAATTATACAGTTATGGTCTGGACTGGCTGTCGGTGGGAGCCTGTTGGCAAGATTCGACTTGTGGTGGAGTTGCTTTCTTATTTTGCTCATGCTTAATTAAAATAACACAACTCTTGATCTTAATATGAAACTATTTTAGGAAACATGAACGTTTCATCAGGACTCATCAGAAATGTAGAGTCCTTCCCTCAGACCACTTGTTTATCACAGAGCTGGATGTCTTACACTGATTTTAAGGAAAACATTCAACTTTATGAAGCCCGACATAAAAAGTCATGTTTACATTACTCCAGATGTTACTTTATAACTGAACTAAGAACAAAACCTTCCTCGTCCGTGGTGGTCATGATAACATGAGTACGTGTTACAGTAAGATGAATTTAAAAGCAGTATGAACTTGAACATGGATATTTAAAATCATTTACGGGTGTAACATTACATTTTCCATTACATGTGATAGGATAATGTATTTTAAGTTTTCTCATGACGTCTATCTTATTAACTTAAAAAAAAAAGGCTGGTAAGGAAACAGCTGTTTATAGCTGCTATAAAATGTAAGTACGTACCAGCAAATGATCTACAGCATTAAACATAACAACAAAAAAAAAGAAAAGAAAAGAAAAAAACAATGTGTTGTTGCTATAAAACATTTTTACTCTGGGTTGGTAACCCCACATGACTATCAATAATTATTTTCCTATAACAGCACACTCCAT
The DNA here is from genome assembly GCA_030347435.1 of Clarias fuscus. Classification (NCBI taxonomy): domain Eukaryota; kingdom Metazoa; phylum Chordata; class Actinopteri; order Siluriformes; family Clariidae; genus Clarias; species Clarias fuscus. The sequence continues at coordinate 18,160,799 of CM059220.1, forward strand.
GTGGTTTCCAGCTTATTACTACTGCGATGTGGTATAGACGGTTAATCTGTAATGCTCCTAAGGCTTAGAGTACATTCACACTGAATGGCAATGAATTTGTAGCGAACTGTCCATACAGCCCATGGTGGGAAAAAAAATAAATCATCTACTCGAATGAAATTTATGAGTCTGTGAGAACAGTCTGTGAGGATTTTATTGGTGACAAAAAAAAAAGAGTCAAAAATAAAAAATAAAAATACAGATCCACTACACCCTTGGCAACGGCAATGGTTGATGTGTTCACTTTTTCCAGTTATGTGTAGAGGTTCAGGTTTATAATACTCCAAGCACAAACACAAAAAGCAGAAATAAAATAAAAAAATAAAGTAAAATCAAATCAAATCAAATAAAACTACTTAAGTCCAGAGCTCTCTGACAAAAGTGGTCAAGCTGAAGACACTTCCTCACATGCTTTCTAGTGAACAACTCTTCACACAGCACGGTACGAACACAAACTCATAAAGTGTAATGATATTGCATTATATATATGCTTTGCTTAAATCCTGAACTTTATTATAAAAGTTATGTCTATCTCATAAACAAATATTAATAAAAAAAAAAAATTCTATGATCACCTCCTTCCTACTCCTGAGTGTGTATGATTTTTGTAATCATATGAAATTCCTTACATAACATCAGTAATGACAATATTCCTGCAAAAAAACAACAACAATGTTATATCAGTGAACCCGCATGAATGGAATACGCTCTAATGCGTCATTGATTTTATAATAACAGTTCATACAGGGGGCTTGTACGGCAAACATGCCAGTTTTCTATAAGGAGACTTTAATTTAAGACGTTTGGAAGGAGCCTCCAGTGTCAGCGCTCAGATGCAAAGGTACTAAGGGTAAATATTGTAAATATGGATTTTTATCATTTTGCGATTTCTCTGTAACACAGATTCTTTTTTTCTGTCATCTTTTTAAGTCGAAAAAGAAGAAAAAAAATCTTGCTATAACACAAGTGATAACTCATTTTGCGGTTGTTCTACGACATTAAACATAGCCATAAATGCATCAAAAGTATAATCATGTTCTTTAATGAATAAAAAAATATATAGTCTTTGTTATTGCCTTAAGAGGAATAAAAACCTTTGATGTGTACTGATTAGAAAACAATCACATTAGCAACAGGAGATGCCTCACAACGAGCCGTACCGCACCACCCTGTCGCTGATCGCTTCCCTCACACCCTTTACGTTATATTCTTTACATGAGGCTGTAAAGATATAAATCTAAAACAGTATCTCCCATTATTTTCCTGTCACTTAGTAGAAGACATTTTGCAGTCCAACATATCACAGGCACTAGTAGTAGTTGTAGGAGCAGTGGTTTCAATGTAAAATGTCAGGAACCTTGACTAAAAAAAAAAAAAAAAAAAACATTCCACATTTACCTCTGCAGAATTTGACTACACAAATTTTCCCCTGTCCGTATTAAACACACCAACACGACTTATCTTGCAGAGTAAAGTGCAGAACCGTCAGGATGTTTGAATAGCTGCATTCACACCACCATATGTTTATAACCTCGTCTACAGTGCCGCCCGTGGTAAACATTTTCCAGATACGTAACTTCCACCGCAACTTTTACACCCATCTCAGTTAAAACATAGTTTAATAACAGAACTGATGGCAAGCTTTCACAGAGAGTATTATGCTGCTCTCTGGTTCCGTAGCCCTGCCCTGTGCTTTAAACGATTCGACAGCAAAGCCTTATATAATATTACTACAATGGGCTGCTTTTAGAGGAGGATTAAAGGAGTAAGATTTAGTTCTTCATGTGTGTGTGTGTGTGTGTGTGTGTGTGTGTGTGTGTGTGTGTGTGTGTGTGTGTGTGTGTGTGTGTGTGATTCTTGGATTTGGGCCATTTATAGGGAGTGCCTGGTGGAGAAAACTGGAATTTTTGCGAAACTTTTGTTCCAGAAATATGTGCCTCCTCTTCGCTCTGTTGTCCACCAGCGCTATTGTTGTGCCTGAAATAATACATGCACATTATTTTGCATGATTTCAGATTAGCTTCCAAACATGGGCCTTGCCTTAACCACAAATCAGATTCCAAAGCTCATATTTACATATGCTGCAAAACAAACAGCCATGCGTGTGTATGTGTGTGTGTGTGTGCATGTGTGTGTGTGTGTGTGTGTGTGTGTGTCTGCGTGTGCGTACCTATGTGTGTTTTCATTTCAGTTCATCTCTGCAGAGTCAACAGATCATTGATTTTCTGCAAGCTTGTTTTTCTCATACCCGGCTTCGACAACTAAGAAGCATTCTAAGCTATCAGAATAAAAATTTTTTTTTAAAAACTCTTTTTCTCAGCTTTGTCACATATTAATCTCTCTCTTATTACACACAAAATGGCCATATGCTTTTACCTTGGTTCTCCGTATCCTTTTTCCCCCCCCCCGACATTAAAACTTTGATGACTCATCCCCGAAAATCTTGACAACGGAGACAGAAAAACAGACAGCCATTAACACCGGGCTTTACGGCAGACGCGGCATTCTCTGTGCTTCTGCTATAAAGACTGCGCCGCTGATCGTAACGCAAAGATCTGCAACGAACTCGAGAGACTCGCACAGGGAGCAGGGAGGAAACAATTATACAGATAACGCGGGGCAGAAATGCATCGGATCCACTTCCGATCGACACAAAGACATCAGATCAACGGAAAGAAGGAGAGAAGTTGTGAATCCGAATTCGAGGCGAGATCCCTCACTTGTTATGACTACGCAGCTATTTGGTAACACAAGCAGAAAAAACCAGTATACAAAAATTGGAGGCCATTCAGACCCAGTAATTCAGTACAGGTTGAGATTTACTGTAGAGTGCGTGAGCCAGCCCGGGGTCCGCAGAAAGACTGAAGCAATGCGTGTTTGAAGTTAAGATGTTCAACAGATGTCTTCTAAGCCTCGACCAGGGCCGCGATCTGCTCCCCGCGCTGGTACGGCCTGATAGAGCGAAGGGCCGGCTCTTTCTGCTATGCTCTAATTATCTGTCTTATTCAAAGCCATGTTTCAGATAGCCTGGTACATGGAGTGCCAATTAGAGAGTCTGTCCTACTGTGAAATAAAATAAGCTCCGAGCTTACGACTGTGCCATTATAATTAGGAGTGACAATCAAGAATTTGAACAATGCTGAATTTTCCCTTTCTGCTTCATTATTGGCTAATTAGTTCTCAGGACACCTCCTGACTGTAACTACAGGTTATGTGATGCACTGGTGTAGCGACGAATTAATTTCAGGTGGGAATGAGGAAACATGCTAAATAAATTCCCTGTCTGATCTGTACAGCATGTTACAATGATAAGTGGATAAGAGGATGACACCTCCTGGGTTTTGTGCGGGAAACAGGGGAACGTGTATGATCCTGATTAGTTCATTTGGATGTTTCTCATCCTGGCAGCTGGAAAACAATAAAACACGATTAAGCAAAACCGAGCAAGACGTCCGTCCGATACGGAGCTGTTACATACTGTATGAAGGAATGATGATGAGTTGTTGATCTTTTATGAACTGCATTTTGGGATATTTACAGGATATCAGTTTTAAATGAATCAAATCTTTTCAAGTCTCAGATTTTGGACTTGCTTTTACATATTTATAGAAGCAGGTTTGTAAGTCAATATGTCAGCCCAAAAAAAATCTGTTAAGGGGAAGTATAAAGGACATCCTGTATGAATGGGTATTTGAGCATCGAGTCATAGATCATATGTCATTTAAGGAAGTTTTATAATAAGGTCATATCATGAAAATCGAGAAGCCTGTGGTCTCTCACCATGAACCTTTTCCCATCAGGCATTTCTACACTTATTCATCTTAAAGGGCTTTTAATAAATTCTAATTCAAATTTTATTTGTCAAATACACAATCATACACAGTTCGATATGCAGTAAAATGCTTAGGCAACTGCCCTGACCTTAGAACAAGAAAGAAACAAAAAAAACAAAAAAGTTACTTATCTAAGAAGGAATAAGAAAGAATATCTATATAGGAAATAAATATTAGAACAAAAGTAAATTTGAGAAAAATATATATAAGTAAAATTTGACTAAGAAGAATAAAATAAAATAAAATATAAAATGTCTGTATGGTACAAATATACATTAAAGGAAGATATAAGGAAATTATAAGAAAGTGAGAAAAACCTAACTGTACAAATAGAAAATATTGGAATGGAGTGAACATAAGGAACGGAATGTCCAGGGGTGTGCAAATATGCAGTAAAGTGACATGTTAAAGTGTCTTGTGTGCATAATGTCCATGAGTGAGCAGGTGTGCAGTGAGGTCTAGTGAGCGAATGACCTGAATGACCTGAATGTCCAGAGTGAGTGCAGAAGCAAGTGTGGATGTGCAAAATGGATCAGTACTGTGTGTTGTACTGATTAAGAGACCGTATCGCCTGCGGGAAGAAGCTCCTCCTCAGTCTCTCTGTGTTGGCCTTCAGGGAGCGGAAGCGCTTTCCTGACCTCAACAGAGAGAACAATCCATTGCTGGGGTGGCTGAGGTCCTTCATGATCTGCACCTGCCATTTGGTACGACGACGCCTAATCATTGTGTTCGGTTCGTTTCTTTATCTCCTGACGTTATTCATGCGATAAACAAACATAAGCGAAACGTTTCGACAGTAGTCATCGGGCAGATCTGCAGGTTTGGCTATCTATATGCTCGTTATATATTTTCCGCGGCAAACAGGCTTGTTGTGTTTGGCGGAAGGTTGTACAGTGTGAAGTCAATGAGTTTGCTCAGTTGCTCGGAGGTATTTTTATACCGCTGGCTTTATGCAGCATGTCACATACAGTCAAAGCTCAGAGTAAAATAACTGCTCGAAAGGCAGCTACACTAAAACAGCCAGTGGTCTGCTGCAATAAAGTAGAGCCTATGATCAGCCTTGGCTCATCATCTAACATTTTAAACCTTTTTCTTTCTTTTTTTCAATTCTTCCTGGATACATACTGTAATATAGCGCGCCTTTATTTTACATTCTAAATACCACATTTATTATTACATAGTATTTGTTAAGTCTGCAATAATCTGAGTATAAACATTCTGGAGGAAGTCTTTTATTAGTGTTCTTCGTCCACCCTCGGCACAACACCACACGGCGCTAAACTCTTCAAAACACTGCAATCAATGGCAACAAAATTGTCCAGAACCTGTTGTGTGTTTGCAGAGGTGCTAATTAAGTAGGAATCATGTCAGTGCTGGTGAAGCAGGCTGGCTCCTCTGAGAGCTGGCATAGCTGCAACAGTCAGCCACATAAAGGATCAACACTAAGGCCTTTCCCACTGGAGATAAATCTCAGGCAAACATTCACCACCTGCCACAGTCTACAATTAACTCTTAACATATTGCGATAACGCAACTCCATGAGAATAGAAACTGTCACAAATCGGGTCAATCAGGAAGACCGGAAGGTGTCTCGGAAAACCAGGGACGCGCTGCACCGATCACACGACATCTAGAATATAACGTCAAACAACTGGGGCACGGAGACAAATTGTATTAACGAGCCTCTGTCCACGTTTCAAACACAGGAGGGATTTTTTTTTTCCCAGCAGAATTTTGAGTCACGGAAAGTTTTTTAGACTGGCCTCTGCTATTTTCTTGCGACACAGCATGACTCATTGCTCCTTGGTCTATTATTATGCTTGTCATACTTTAACTATTAAATAGGTGATTTGAGCAAAAGTATTACCTTTATATCAGTCCAACTATCAATTTGTTCAATTTTCTCTGCAACCTTGTGCACTATCTTCAGACGTTTTTAAAGCAGCTTTTTGAAAAGAATGTCCTGGAGGAGCCTTCCCACAAAATACAACTGTAGCTGAAAAGCTTTAAGGGGATTTCATCCCATTATGCAATCTGTTGAGGTTGATATGACTGCATGCCAAATACGAGCAGACAGACATGAATCATTTTTCTGCGCCTGAGTCACTAAACCATAAAGGCTGCAGATAGGTCTATCTGTACGGGAACACTTACAGAAGTAGGTTAAGTTTAACATAAATGCAACAGTAGGATGTACAGGAAGGACGATAATAATAATAATAATAATAATAATAATAATAATAATAATAATAATAATCAAAGGCCTTACCTAAGCAACCCCAACCAATAAAGCAACAGCCACTGCTTTTCTTTCTCCACGACAGTACAAGCTCGATCTAACACACTCGAGCTCCTGACATTTTTAGCTGAGCAAGGAAAAATTATAAAGCTGTACTCTAAGAGGTTTTCACTTTGACAAATCTTGACAATAAAGAACGTAAATGAGGTCCGGTTTAGAAGAAGCCAGAGTAGGTGGTTTACTTTGTGCTAATTATAGACGGAACAGACTGTATGCCGATCCCCGCTCTCTAATAACATTTATCTTCTCACCAAAAGACCATTGTTCTCATATGTCCTAAATACTCCCTGTGCAGAAACCAAACACACAGTATTGAAAGTACTGTAGTCCTGTGGGAGACTAATTTGTGTACCATATATTGCTATATGCAATCTGTACTTTAACATTATGCACAGCCTTACCCAGATAAAGTGGTGTTAACCTTCATACTGTACATAATCATTACTAACAGCTATGTTTAGATGACAGGGAATAGCTTCATTTGCTTCTTTTCACATCCATATATAACTAATCAGATTCATGCTTTTGACATGACTGATCTGTTGAAAAGGAGCTAAGCAAAAGGCCTAACCTCAATCTGAGCTGAAAAGACGCCAGCTCAGGGGAAGCCCAAATTAAATATGTGTGTGAATGACACATCTGCTTTTAAAAATATACCTACTCTGCTTCACATAATTCATAAAGCTGGGTTGAAGAAATCTCCAGCCAGTCTTGATTTATGGAAGTGTTCGTGTCAACCAATTACTTTATCAGACAACATTAGATATCGGTGTTAAATGACTGTCGAATATTGATGACACCTTTTTTATATATTTAAATAAAGTGCAAAAAAAACGATGTATTGACTAAATAACTATGTATTGGCTGTTTTGAATATTATTTATTTCCTTACGAAATAAAATAATCATCATATTTTCCGTCCTGCAGCATATTTAACCATCAAGCTCCCGGGAACCGAACATGACTGTGAGTTGCTAGAATGCAGTTAAAAACCCAACAGTGTGAGCCAAAAAAAATTCACCAGCCAGACCACCTGCATTCAGATAGCACCATGCCTGTGAACCGACAGTGAGGCGATCCAGTTTCTGCCATTTATAGCTTCAGAAAATTATAGGGAGTCCATTATTACTTGTAGAGTGGGGAACGTCAAATCCACACACAGCGACCCTCCCATTGTAACCTATATTTATGACAGAAGATAAACCGCCTTCTATAACCTACTGTGATGTCTACTATAAATCCTCCAACAATGGCCCAAATCCAACGCCATTATTTAATGGTCATAATGAAAGATGATTCCAAATTAAATAAAGCAGCGGTGCTAAAAGCGTGCCTCCCAAAACAGCAGGGCCAATTTTACAGCGTAGAAATAATCAGAAGTGTCAGGATAAACCAGACGGGAATAGCTTGCCAAAACAATTCTACGCACTGCAGCGCCGACTCCGGCATTTATTTGTGACTAATCTTACAATCCCTTTAATATCATCAGACATTTGCTCTGAGCCAACAGATTTGCCGTGTTTAAGGCCTGAACTTCTGAAAGCAACTACTCCTTGCAGAAATCCATGTTGGAAATATGTGACTACGTATCTCAGCTTGAAGTGAAAACAAATAAATACGTAAAAGGAAATAAATTCTTGTATCTTTATGGTTAAACATAACCATATCCACACTTCCACACATATGTGTGTGTGTGTGTGTGTGTGTGTGTGTGTGTGTGTACAGTCAGTAGTTTGTACACAAGTTTGAATTTATTTTCTTTACATTTCTTTTTTGGCATATGGCATTAGAGAATTAAATAATAACCAAAACAGTCAGCTGTTCTGGAATAGTTCTTACAAAAACCGTATTATCAAGTGCATTTGCAAAACCCATCAAGCACCATGATGAAACTGGTTCTCATGAAGACGATCCCAGGAAAGCAAGACCAAAACATACCTCTGCTGCAGAGGAGAATTCCATTTAGAGTTACCAGCCTCAGAAATCACCAATTAACAAACAGCACCTCAGATTAGAGAAGCCATTATGAAGGCTTTACAGGAGCATAAGTAGCAGAAACATCTCAATATCCACAGTTCAAAGAAGATTTCTGCATATTTTGGATTCCTTCATCATGGTTTCACAATGTAGTAAGAAGTAAAGATCAGGAAAGACGATGGAATTAGGTGTGTCCAAAATTGTGACAGATAACGTGTTTGTGTGTGTTTGTGCATTGGACAAAAGTATTAAGACAATGTATGACATGTTATACTTCTTTTTGTGCACAAAAGAGGTGATTTAGTTTGAGCCTATCTAGCTGAAGATATCATAATGCATATGTGGCCGGGGTGTCTGTCTCAGCACAAAAACGGATAAAACTAGGAAACTCTCAAGTGACTTGCAAACTTCCGTGGCAAATTTCTGTACATGATCTTCAGGAAGCAATCAAGCAGGCATGGACTGAGAGCGACACCAGAGTACTCCAGACGTCTTTTTGACTCTATGCCCAGCCGGATCCAGCAGGGTTTTAAAGAATGAAGCACTTCATACTAAGTATTGATTATTGTATGGCGAATTTCCTCACATTAAGGAACAATGTATTCTTAGTACATTGATTGTCATTCTTTAAAAAAATCTGACAATGTTGTTAACATACAAACAGTGCAGCAGCCATTAAATAGTACTTACTTCATAGGTTTAAAGAGGGCTTGGCCATAATTCTGGAATGTCATGATGAGCTTCAGTTGTGTGCCTCCAGATTTCATGGCTTTAAAGGAAAACAAAAGAATTATATAAACTCTAATAGTGACAAAAGTTGAAAAAGTCACATAGCTGCTACTCTGTGCAACAGCCTCATTTATCGAATGAGCAATCTCAAATAAAGACATAGAGTTAAAACAAAAAAAGTCTGTTGACCATAACAGGTTTTGATTTTCCACTGAGCATGTAAGTAAACTACGCACTGTTCTAGTCAATAGTGTGTGTGTGAGTGCCAACACAGCTGCATCCCGCTAATCACTGCCTGATTTTTCTTAGACAAAACTGGTTGCCTAAATGCAATGTATTTCAACGCTGTATTCTTTTTGATTCCCATTTAATTAAATGCTGATGAAACTAAATCTGCAGTGTAATTAACTTTAATAATTAGATGGCAGGATGCCTATATTGAATGTACACCTACAGTACGCACAATGAGCAGGGCACAAAATCTCATCATATCCATTTAAGAAAACGAAAAGAAATGCATTAATTCTCATCTGTCAACTTTCCAGCTCCAACAATGCTTCTGTCTGGTGTAACAGCATTCACAAAATCACACACGTCCAAAACCCAGCCGCTGTGACTTACCGACACTGGTGATTCTCTGTGTAACCAGGTCCTTCAGCATCGCGTCGATGACAGGGTTGTGGCGGGAGTAGAGCTCATAGCGGTTGATGCCAATGTGGAAGCGCAGCCAGTTTGGGTAGGAGTCTGCGGTGAGCTCACCTGTCGGGGTGGACTCTCCATTTTTCTCCTGTCCATGCCTGAGGAGCAAACACAAAGGGAGAAAGGGAGAGAGAGAGAGAGAGAGAGAGAGAGCTTTTGATAAGACCAGCTACTAATATTAATCAAAGAATAAACTCACATATCAGAAGAGTTTAGTTTGTCAGAAGCAAGCATTTATAATTTAACTAGCAAGTAAATGAGAGGGGAATTATTTCTGGCCAAGGTTTTATGTTGTTCTTGTTGTCATTTCATATGTTTATCATTTCTGATAAAAGAGTTTTTTTTTTTTAACAGGCAGAATAATAAGAATAATGTAAGACATAGTAATCTATATTCTGACTTCATATTTATATAACTATAACATAACATATACTACGTACATACTAATAAATGTTGATAAATTATTTAAGCAAAATACTTGATCTGTAAATAAGACATTAGAGGTGTAACCAAACCTTTAACGTTTGGCATAATTAAAGCAAAGTAAAGAGGAAGAAATTAACCATTCTTGGTTGTCTGCTGCTTTGGGGTCAAATCTGATGTCGGTGTTGACGTTGAACAGTGTGTCCTGGTCAGTGAGGACAGGTAAAGGCATCTTATAGAGCGGGTGCTCGAAGAGTGCGGCGAGCTTGGAGCGTGTCCCCGTCCCTCCCGCTGCGTCCTGCGCCTCCCGCCTGCGGTCCTGTCCCGCCTTGGCGCGGTGCTCACCTGTCCTCCGCGGCTCCGTCTTCTCCCCGGCCGGGCTGAGCTTCTCCAGGGAGTGGGAGGACACGTTGGAGCCGGGCTCGCTGCTGAAGTCCTGCAGTATTCTCAGGGTGTGCTTGTGAGGCGGGAGAGGCTCCGGGGCGGCGGCTCGGCCCGCAGACTTGGCCCAGTTGCGCGGCTCCTCGCTGGGCGTGTGAGAGCAGGAGCAGCCGCCGGCGCCTTTACTCTCCAGCCGCGGCAACAAGTCGATCATGATGTGCAAGGAGCATGCGATCAGGAAGACGGTCAGGATCAAGACCCGGAATTTGCGGAAGAGGATCATCTTCAGGCCCTCCTGTTCGGTGAAGCCCCAAGATTTATTGGGAATGAGGAGGAGGAAAGTGAGCAGGCGCGCTACATCGCACACGGTGCACACGACCCGAGTGGCCAATTTGAGCAGGACGCAGGGCGCAGCGTGGTTTTCATGCGCCAGCTTCACACGGGATGAGGCGATTTCAGGATGCGAGAACTGTTCCAGCTCAATAACACGCCTGCTTCGAATGTAATCCAGCCCAGGAACAAGCAAACTCCATTAAAAAGTCAAATGCGTCACGGCGCGCTCCTAAATGGAGGTAGTTTCACTTAGACGGATTTTTCGAAAAGTTTAAAGGCATCACAGGAAGCAATGGAGATCTCCCCTGAGACACGGCGGAACATATTTGCAGTCTGTTTTTGTAACGCGCGACTTACTGGTTCCCATCCAAATAAAACGATTACGCAGGAAACAGCTGGAGATGGTAAGACGGCGGAACTCCGCATGAGCGCAGAGACACTTCAGCGCTTTACCTCCTGCTCGCTCCTGCCTTTTATCCCCGACACAGCGAGCTCGGTGGAGCGCAGCACCGTGACGCGAGCCGACAACAAAACCAGGGGCAGGTCGGGGGCAGAAAGCGCTGCGCCTCTCCTCGAGCAGGACGCGAAACGATTCGTGGAAGTTTCATATGTCACATGCGATCCACCGCCGTCCAGAAAGCCGCGATGACACGCGGGAAGGAAGCAGAGGGATTTCTCGGTCTGTTGACAAGACCGTAACGCTCAGCGTCTCGCGCTCTGCTCCGTCGCGTCGCGTCGCGTTGTGTGAGTGTGTATGTGTGTGGGTGTGTATGTGCGTGTGTGTGTGTGTGTGTCTGTTAAAGGGGCGCTCCTCTTCTCCGATCTGCTTCAGCGTCACTCATACAGACACGGGATTGGATAAAGCCGCGCAGTGGAGCTCAGCAGAGCAATCAGAGCCCAGACTGAGACTGCTGCTGTCTGCAACTCCACACTGCGCAATAAGAGGGCGTCTTACCCCGTCCGTGCCTTCCTCCATCTGAGGATCCAATAAGTAGGCCTAGCTGGGTCAATCATTCATCTTCTGTAACTGCTTTATCCCTGCTCTGAGGTCTGTCCTGGAAACAGCGGATGTGCGGTGGGAGTACACTCTGGATGAGGAGCCGGTCCATCACAGGATGCACACTTCCATACAGTACATTTCTTCCCACCCACAGTCAATCTAGCCACCTAGTAGTAGTCTGCCAACCTGCATTTTTTTAATCAGCAAGAGGAAACCAGAGAACTCAGAGAAAACTCACACATTCCCAACAACAATGCAACACGATGCCACCACGCCTACCTTGTAGATTCCCTAATTTTATAAGGTGCAATTAAAATGGATGTGCATACCACTCACTAACTCACTCACTCTTTGTCTATACCCATTTATCTTGTGTACAGGATCATGGGGGGCCTAGAGCCTATCCCATGTCAATTAGGGCGGCAATTTAGTGCAGGGCATACATGCACACCGACTCACACGTTCACTTACACAATACAGGCAATTTGGGAATGTCAGCTAACTTAACCTGCATGTCTTTGGACTGTGGGAGGAAACAGGAGAATGTGCCCAGAGGAAAACCATCAAGCACAGGGAGAACAGGCAAAGTCTATGCACTCAGACCCAAGGCGGGGATCTATGATTCTTAATACACCTTAATACACTTAATACACCATCATCATTCATCATAATTTAATAATTGAATTTAATAGTAAGACTACTACCTGGCACTCATTTAAGTCTATCAGGCAAAACTAGTCAATCGATATGGTAGATTGAAGTGGCAGGTGTACCTAATAAACTGGCACTTGCAATTATTGTGTTATATGCTAAAGATTAATTAGCATACAACACAAGAATTAATTAGCAGGATGTAAAAATACATTTAATTCAGATGCATATATAGAGGACCCTCCAGAATTATTGGGATACTTCATAAATAATGAACAAAATTATTGTATATCATAAATATTACACAAAGAAACTCAAACTATCACCAAACCAAAAAAAAAAAAAAAAAACAGTTTATGTTTTGTTGAGTTATAATTTGATGACCTAAAATGTAAACAAGTTTGCATCAAACTTTACAAATGCCCGGTGTAAAATTCTATTTAAATATGCATTTTTCAATATTTAAAATGGACACAGAACATACATGGTTCTCAAAAAGTATATTACATGTGTAAAAATATATGTTAAGATGAAGAGAAAAAAATGTAATATAGTAATTTTGGAAAATACTATGTATTGCATTAATGAGTATAATAAAACAGTCATGTGACAAGGTGTCAAGACAAACAAGATGTCGGAAACCAAGATTTTTCTTGGCAGATTTCGTAAAAAGCTTGAGTCTTTTTGTGAGTTTGCTCGGTGTCCGCCATGAAGGTTATTTTGTAGAAAATTATAATGTGGTCTCGGGACACATGATCTCAGTGTCATAGAAGAGAGGTTGGGCCTAATTATCATGCTAAAATTACAGGCTGCACAAAACAATTTTTTATATATAGATGTTGAAGGTCAAGACAATAACAATCTCACTCGTCATTTTTATTAATATTCTTATTAATTGTGAACTTGTATAGTCTGAATCAATCTTTATGTTTTTGCTCATTTTTATAAAGTATTCACAAGTGTTTGTAACAGCACTGTCTCACTGACATAGTACACTTTCTCCACTAACAAGTGCCTCTAAAGCAAGCAACTAGCATGCTTCAACACTGATTAAAAAGTAACACAAACAATAGCGGATCTGTCTGACATTGATAAAATTATCAAAAACTGAGTCTAGAATGCCTATAAAACTTGATACAATTGTTGTGGAAATAGTAACTGAAAATGATGAAACTCTGAACTTTAAGTGACTATGCAATTAAAAAAAGAAATGCATAACATTATGATTATATACTACATGCCATTCACATTAGCTGAGGCTCTTTGTCAGTAGACCTGACCAACACAATGTCATGCTTTGTTTATTGCTTGTCCATTTTATTCATGAAGGATCCTTTGAGTTAGGATGAACACCTGAGGTCAGTCTTGATAAACCGGCATTGATCCATTGAGTGTTGGGTTTCACTTCCTTGAAAGCTCCTCTGTTTCCGACTCAGCATCCGAAAACCATCTATTTATCTGTATTGCTTGAGAAACTTTGAAAGAAGATCACATTTTTACACCAGCATAACTGCTACCTTTTTACTGGAATCGGTTGTAACCAGAGCTCCTAACAGGCCCTCTATTGTTTCCTAAAAGCACAGCTTTGTGTTTATCAAGACAATAGGCATAAGTAGAAATATCTGCCTTTCCTTCCAGCATTAAAAACTCTTTGTTTCAGGTTCCTCAGCACTGACCAGCAGCTTGGCATCAGCTAGAGTCCTGCAGATGGCAAAGGCACCTGAGGATTTGTGCTGTTCAAAGCGCTGACTACAGCAGCGGCTGTAAATAAGCCAGAATAGATTTATGAACAGGTACCGTATGTCTTTGCAAGGTAGCAGGCAGAACCATTAGATACAGTTCCATGGACAGAGAAAAGGGGATTATGGTGGAGATAGAGCCCGAGATATAGATACAGATAGCGTGAGAGTGTGAAAGTATTGGGTGACATGTCTATTTATTATTGAGCCCGAGATTTACGCTGCACTTTGCTTGAATGGTGATGGACTGTTGAAGGATGCATGAGTGAATTAAACCAAGAAATTAAGTTACTGCATTCCACTGTTATTCTTTAAGTGCTCCTTTTACTATCTGAGAGCCTAACTGAGTGGTGCACTGAAGAGGTTTCTAGCTTATAATTAAACTGGCATGAAAAATTGCGGTTAATCCATTTCTGTCTCTCATATATACTGTATGTGCACGAAAGACGTTCAGGTTTCGGGAAGCTTTAGAAATTGCAGGAATGCATACCTGACAGGCATGTGTAAAAAGTCCCAGCCATTTTATATTATGAAACATTATCATATGTGTATATACTGTAGTATGTATCAAAATGGTAATCTGCAGGAAAGTACGCAGGTAGGCAGAGCGTACATACTGTGACACTTAAAAAGACTGACAAAACCAGGTGTATATTCATACCCAGATCAGAGAAGGGGTGTCAGCGGATGTGCACAACAAACAGAGACAAACACAACTGTATCTAAATTAAGCCGCAGCAGTCATATTGTGAAAGATCTACTGTATATTGCCTAACACGCTATCTGCCCCTCTTGCATTTACTTCATTTGTTATCAAGATCGTAGCTGCTAGTATATGTCATACGCACACTATTTTTGTTTGAATGTTTTTTTTTTTCTTTCTTCATTATTTTTTTTTTAAGTGAAAGGTCACGTAAGCCTGGGTGCCATGTCTGTCTCTAGATAAAATGATGCAGAGCCAGTGCCCCGTAGGCTTTATATACCACTATAATTAGCCCCAGGCGGACAGCTTTAATGAGCAGGAGCTAGAACTGTGGAAAGACTTTGGTTCAGATCATTGCGTTAGGCTTATGTTTATTTCAGTGTGTGGGTTTTAGTGTGCGTCTCCAAGGATGACTGGTCAGCTCTGATTATAGTAACAACCCCCTTACCCTGCCTAAATAACAGTCATCTATGCCGCAGTTAGTTATTTTACTTAAGGGCTATTTATATATTCAAAGTTGAAAATGACAGCCAAAGGAGTCTTGGTTTGTTTTTAACAGAAAAGTGCAGCAGATAAAACGTAACCTGATGAGAGTGTTTTTCCCCACAACTGAATCTGTTTATCAAGTGAACCTAAACAGTGGTCCTGTTTCTATGGAGATCTCATACAAGATACTTCCAACTATTTAAAAAATATGTTTTTTTTTTTTTTTTTTTTAACACATCATGCTGGTTTTTTTTTTTTTTTTTTTGCTAAACACATAGCAGTTATGGAACACAGAACAGTAATAATGAATCAGTATATAGCGTTATAATGTATATTGGGGCTGTGTGGATTAGTGTCTGACAGATGTTCCTCACCTTCTTAATCTGGCACCACCTGCTATTTCAGCACACTGAGCAGTCAGCAATCAACTGTGGGCAAAAGGTCGCTCCCTCAGAGTCTATTAAAACAAATATGCTGCAGTAATATTTTTCACTCCCCTCAATGACAAAAGCAAGCTATGGGTGTGGGAGAAGAAACGATCCTTATAAATACATAGAGGATAGCAACTATACTGTAGAATCACATATTTTTATATTTGTTATCTGTGCTGTAACGTAATAGATTTTGGAGTTAACTGCAGCTTGCTGTTTCGAAACCCAAAGTTCAGAGGAAGCCCGTCATTTCAACATTCCCTCCCTCCAAAGTCACGCCCCTAGAACACTGCCTAGTCTAGAGTTCCCTGTTGTTGCCACAAAATGGGAGCTGGCTGGAGTTGATTTATCCTTTTGATTCTGCATTTGCATGCTCATGTGCAGGCATTAGTGTAGCATTGCCTGCATGTAATGGGAACGTTAACATTTTGGTGTCTTATTGTATGTAGAATGTAAGGCCATGAGAAAATAATGACATAACTGCCTCACATTTTTAGCTAGCTTGTTCAGGTAACTAATGAGTGCCTAAAATGTGGCAATGTAAGAGACTGATTGGGCAGACTTTCTCAGATAATGCTTTCAAGGTGGGCCTTATGTAAAGTAATGTGTTTAAACAGTATCTCTCCTCCTACCATTTCTGTTTAAAGGCAACATGACTAATAGGTTAGTGTATCATAATGCTTTCTTGTCGTGGTTAGGTAAATGAAGTCAGCCACATTATTTCATTATTTACACATTATTTCTACCTGAAGGTTTTTTTCTGTCAAAGTAGATGTCTATGTATGAGCCATCCTCACTCACTCATCATCTATGCCGCTTATACTGTGTACAGGGTCACGGGGAGGGGGGCCTGGAACCTATCCCAGGAGATCCTAGGGTACATACTGGATGGGGTGCCAATCCATCGCAGGGCACATACAGTACACACATTCAAAATTAGCCTTATATGCTCCAGAGCACGTGGAGGAAACCCACCAAGCATGGGTAGAACGTGCAAACTCCATGCACACATACCAGTGGTGGGAATCGAACCCAGAACCCTGGAGGTGCAAGGTGACGATGCTCTGTATGTCTAAGAATTGCAACATATTAAAGTGAAAGCTTTATTGCTATTGAGAGCATTATTGTGTGTCATTGTACAGTATGCATCAATAAGTCCATCCCATTCTAGAGTTTCACCACTACCCTGCACTACAATTATTCAATTGCTGATTAAATACATTGTTTATTCACAGCCTCTCTTGGTTGTAAGTTATAAGAGACGTGTATGTGGCAGGTAACACTGCTTTCTAAGGCAGTTATTACCAAAGCTGTTTGCCTGCTAAAATTGTAAGGTTGGAGTCCTTGTGGTGTGTCCACTTGAGCTTGTAGAGTTGTGGCAGTTGTTTGGTGTGGGCTCCCAGTTTCGTGCTGAAGGGAGCTGACATGGCATACTGACTGAGTTCAGAAGTCTGTCCCTCACCCCAGTGCATAACCGTGGGACAAAGAAGACAGGAAAAGGAAACCATCCGATTTCAAGACTATAATAGTAACCATTTCAATAAAACAGCTGTAGTCAGCATCTCCATGACCTTTTATAACTTCAAAACAGCTCTTGCTTTTATTTTCCAGTTTTAAAGGGATACTACTATAAGAAAGGCCTGTGATTAAAGATGTACATAAAGGTAACTTTAATGTGTGTTTAAGCTGCTGTAGGAAAAAAAAAAAACCATCTATTCTGTCCTATTCAATGTCCTGATTTATTCATTCATTTTTATTAACCACTTAATCAGGATAAAAAAAAAACAATCAGTTATTTTTTAAAGTGCAAGAAAAAACAACAACAATAAAAATACAGGTATCATCATTGCATTTCATTCCTAGTTTGCACAGACTGGTTGTTGTGTATTCTATAGTTATCAAGGCTGCTGACCTTTCCTTCTTCACTGGAAGGTGCTTTCCTTGCAGGTATACAAAGAGGCATATAGTTTCTCCAAACACAAAAGCTTTATTGAACGCAACCCTCAGCTCTGGCTCATTGGTCTGCCTTATCAGCTGTCATGAGAAATGCTAGGAAACCCTGAGTCTGGTCATTACTAAAAAAAAAAAGCCATAACAAAAAACTTCCACTTATATGATTAAGTTAGAGTTACATTTTTATAGAAAACTTCTAATAATGACTACGACATCAGACAGTTTAAACTTGTCAACATATAAACACGAAACAGGAAAAGCCGCATCTTTTGTATGAGTCTAATCAAGTAACAGACTTGATTTCAGACATCTGATTTACGATGCCCAATGTACCGTGATGACAGATGAGTATGTATAATCTGAGATTTTATTCGTGGCAGGATTTGAGATAATTTATTGAGTGTTTTAAAGCAAAGCTCTTAATCGGTTTTCTTTGAAAGCCCTTTGTTGTGGCACAGCTGCATAATTGATGAACAGGTCGTAGTTACCACGGTGATTGATGGCCTTTTCTGTAAGCAAACAGCAGTGAGTTTAAACAGCCGGAAGATACAGCGCGTATATGGGACGAACCTGACTGCACCATGCGAATTTGCGTGTTCCTCCTGACATTATTTTGCACTAACCAATAATAATCCACAATATCCTCAGGTATAGGACTGTGAGACGAACCCTAATGTCTATTGCATATCCATTTGCATGATCTTCTGCATTTAATAATACTACAATATAAGTGACTGAAGGTTGATACGGTAAAGGTCACAATGTCTGCACAGGCAACTTGAGACCGAAATTTCCCAGGAGAAATCCAATTAGAGCATTGCCTCATAGGGCAGCAACAAAGCCACAGCATTCTTTACTCAATTTTTTTTTTTTTTTTTTTTTTAGAGTTTATTCGTCTCCAGTGTGGTGCAGAATTGAGCTTTTAAAAACTCCAATAAGCCGCACCCTTCCTCTCTGAACTCCTTTGCCGTGTCTTGCCATGCCTCAACAAGACTCTTCATTATTCCTCACACCTAGTAATGTATTTTTCTCTGGGTGGAGAAAACATCAGAGCCAAAATATTGCTGCAATGGCTGAGACACACACTCATACAGTGTCTGTCTCTGTGCTGACTTACAGTATTATATATTTGTGTGCATCCATAACCATCACCATAACCGTAACAACAAGTCTAAAATAATCTCTAACCAATACTTCATAACGAACCTCAGCCCTAAACCATATGTTAAAATTAAATTTAGCTTCGGTGCTAATCATAGTGTAATGTGCTACAACTGATACACTTCAACTACAGTATGTGCTGACACTAGGAGTTCTTAAACAATAAAAATATACATACATACATACAGTACAGACCAAAAGTTTGGACACACCGTCTCATTCAAAGAGTTTTCTTTATTGTGTTCTTTATTGTGTTCTTTAGCCCAAACGCGTCTCTTCTGCTTGTTGCCTGTCCTTAGCAGTGGTTTCCTAGCAGATGTTCTACCATGAAGGCCTGATTCACACAGTCTCCTCTTAACAGTTGTTCTAGAGATGTGTCTGCTGCTAGAACTCTGTGTGGCATTGACCTGCTCTCTGATCTGAGCTGCTGTTAACCTGCGATTTCTGAGGCTGGTGACTCGGATGAACTTATCCTCCGCAGCAGAGGTGACTCTTGGTCTTCCTTTCCTGGGGCGGTCCGCATGTGAGCCAGTTTCTTTGTAGCGCTTGATGGTTTTTGTGACTGCACTTGGGGACACTTTCAAAGTTTTCCCAATTTTTCGGACTGACTGACCTTCATTTCTTAAAGTAATGATGGCCACTCGTTTTTTCCTTCACTTAGCTGCTTTTTTCTTGCCATAATACAAATTCAACCTCTTTGAATGAGAAGGTGTGTCCAAACTTTTGGTCTGTACTGTATCTGCACTATGTAGTTTTGAATATAAACAGGAACTGGGATTTTCTCACAAAGTTCTTACCACACTGGCTTCCTCCCTCTCTCCTTCAGTAATCAGAGCCCACAGCACAGGTTGCTCAACAAAAGCACAGCCAAACACTGTAGAGTCATTGTTTCCACTTATGGACCTTAGAACACTGTGTCGAAATGTGGGTTGCGTTAATGGAATTCTTAAGACAGACCTGACATGCTCTGGAATATTAGATTAGGAATACAGTATATTGGTGAACGAAGACATTAGACATGCAATTACAGAGTACCATCTGAACACACAAGTGTGCAGCTAAACAGTTGCACCGCATTTTCTCCATTTGCATTTAGTTTCGTGTCAGGTAGTTCATAACATAACAAGCCACATCATGAAACTTGCAAATGCAAATACCACAGGAACACACGGCAGGTACAAAAGCCAAATCTCTAGACCTTTTGTTAACTCTTCTGCACAAAATAATCCTGCAATTTCCTACACTACAATGTGATGAAAATGAAATTAAAGTGCATTTTAGCATCATTTGTCATGTCCAATTATTAAGATAAAGGTGCGAGAGATTCAATCGATGAGTTTTGATCCAATTTTGTTGTTTCCACAGTAAATGGAATAACCATTTTCCATCAGAAACAATCACCCACATAATGGTATCTTTATGATAGCATTTTCAGGTATCTGTGCCAGCAACAACAATGATTAAAGATCGTTCAGTTGAAAGGGTTTTTATAGAACCCCTTTTTTTTTCCTTCTTCCATTGAACTTTTTATTTTATTTTTAAGAGTCTAGTTTGTTAGACAGGTTCTACTTGAACACATCTTTTGTAGGGTTGTAAAGAGAAAACTTTCGTGAATTAATTATGTATTTCCAAATACAAACAACTTTCAGGGTTAATATACCTGCACCTGCAGTTTGTCATTTTTATTAAACGGATGTTAGCGTTACTGGATGTAACTCCAAAGTTGTATTATGATATTATCCACTCACTTTCTCGACACATATTTTATGCTGTGTCTTCAACTTCTTTGAGAAACTATAGCTGTTTCATATGTCTAGCTGAGCCTAATGGATGAGCGAGAGACCCAACACCAGAGTATTGCAGTGGGTACTAGGAGCACTGAATCCTCATGAGATCTCTCTTTCTCTCATCCATCAGAGGAGGCGGACAGTGGAAGCTATGACGCTGCTCCCTGCCGGCCCTGGGTCGCTCTGAGGCTCAGAGAAGGCCCCTAACCTCCCACCCCCATTCACATAGAGCCTACAGCTGAGCCTAGCCAGTAATTGTAGACATCAATAAAGCTTTCACATCATATTTTTTCCCCTCTCTCTCACCCAGCCAGGATGGGTCGAGGACATCATAATTTAATTGAGGAGAAAATGGGACTGAGGCTGAAATAATATCTATATTACCCACATAGCTGGAAGGATGAGGAGGGAGAAGCTGTCCAGTTTGCAAGAGCCAATGACTTCTGTCTCTTTCTTTATGGTCCAGCCTCCCAATTTCCTTGCAGTGATCAGCTGTAAAGAGAGGAAATGGATCTATAACTCATTTACGCTGACCACCAATGCATGGCCGGAGAGAGCTTCAGTTTCTTAGTAACCTACATCTGCATTCGAAAGGTGCTCAGTTGAATGGTCACCGTTAAGAAGGATGTGCTCATACTGTAGTCGTGACATAAAGGCATGTTCTTGTCAATTAGTTTTCCCCCAGATTATCTGTGTTACTGAATGACATTTGAATCAAATCCCTCCGAGTTCCTGAGACATGACTGCTGTACAAAAATGAAATACCAGCATGGAATATTACAAAAGAGAATGTACCAGGAATTTAGCAATGCCAATTAGCCTACTCTGCATATTTTTGGTCTGTGGAATAAACCCACCAAGCACTGGGAGATCATGCAAACTCCATGCACACAGACCCCAAGGCGGGGATCGAACCCAGACCCTGGAGGTACAAGGCAACAGTGCTTACCACAAAGCCACCATTCCGCCTACTCATATTTATTTTCCTTTAAATAATTATCATGTCAATGAATATTCGTGTTAAACATTGGGGGGTTTTGAGATATCCACTAATGTAGGCGTGTTCAAGGAGGTATTATTTCCAAACCCCCTTTACTGGAAATAAGTTTCTTTTTTCATTGTTTATGCACTTGCTATTGCTGGCGGCTGCAGTCATTGCTACGTGCAGTGGATGGGTTGGACACCACAAAGTCTCACACTGAGGTGGGAATCATCTTGGGAATTAGGAAAGAGAACACTTTTATAACAGTCGTTAATTTTTATTTATTATTATGATATGGCATTTGGGGTCATTGAATTGGCTTGATTATTATTTGATTATTGGGGGATTATAACCCCAATCCTTACTGTAAATTATGCCTGTGCAAAAACTAATGTTAATATTGCTACATTACTAATTTGTAGATAATGAATTTAAAATAAGAAATTAATAATGCATCATTTTAGTAATAAATTGTTCTTCCCTTAAATTACAGTCTCATGGCTTGCAGCACTTAAACAACCTTCATGAGCACATTTTAATCCAGTACAGCCTCACGTCATGTACAAATACTTAGAAACAGTCATGCACATCTTCCTGAAATATGTTCATGTTTTACCATTAAATAAAAAGACTACTAGAATGAAAGGCCTGCAGTGTCACCCTCACTGTGTGCACAGAACAGACTTTGACATTAACTGTATTCTTCCAGACTCCTCTAAAATTATTGATTTTTCTCATAAAGCATGGGTTTGATTAAGAGAGCAGGATTTAAACATGAAATTCAAATTTAGATGAGCTTCAGAGGGCGCCACATCTGCTTCTGAATTTCAATGTGAGTAAGGAATGAACGAGAGAGAGAGAGAGAGAGAGAGAGAGAGAGAGAGAGAGAGAGAGTCAAAAGGGAGACGCTGAATAATGAAGTACCTTCATCTGAAAGGAGAAGATTACTGATAGCTGCATACTTCTCTCAGCAGTTCTGATCAGAATTAAGTACAGGCTTTGCAAAACAAACCTCACACTCCTACGGTTTAAAAACACTGGTATTTGTGAATAATTATGGGTGTCGTTGAGACCAATAATACCTGCTCAAGTTACGTTTGCTTTTGGAAAGCTAGCTATGTGGGTTTCAAAGTTAACACTGGATTTGATGTGATGAAGCCATATGGCTGCAGCAGATGGTTAAGAGCTTCAGGGAGACCTGTAATAGACTATTGTTCTTTGCATAACTGTTTCATGGTTATTGTAGTAATGGTGCAGTAATGGTGCTCTGCGTATACCCTGTGTACATAGTAATTAACTACATCATGGTGTAATCACACTGTAAGTTTCTAACTGCTGCATGGCAAAGTCAAGTGAAGAAATAAAAATCTTGAAGTTGCAGTTATTTCAGGACAATACACCTTATATAACATGACATGTATTTTTCTTCAGACACTTTGTATTATTCCTCTCTATGAAACACATCTTAAATAATTAATAATAATAATAATAATAATAATTCTTTTTATGAATTCTTTTTATGAACATTGTGTGTGTGTGTGTGTGAAACACACACACACACACACAATGTATTTTTCTTCTTCGCAAACTCACAGCGCAATTTTACTGACACCCTCCACCAGTCATTAATATTCATAAAGCAGACTGCCGATGTTTATTGATATTAATTAGCATGCTAACGCCTTCTCAAAGAAGTAGAAGTGTTTTGTTGTCAATAAACCATAAGCTTAATCAGACACTTGCTCTGGCACTTACCTGTTTTCAATGCTGTTATTTTTCAGGCTCTTTTTCATCCAGTGTTTTGTGTTATTTTATGTGTTTGAGCTTTGTTTTTTTTTTCTTTTTTTATGTTATGTGTCATATTTCTCACAAAGAGATTTTGAAAGTTTTATCATTTGAATTTTAATATAGATGAGTGAGGTTGTGTTATATGTTGTTTGCTCACAATCAAAGAGATGGAATGAATCTCTGCCTGTGATCTCTGCCTTCCGAAAATTTCTACATTTTGTCAAAAATTACACATTTTGCTTCATTATAGAACAATATACTGTCAATAGCCAATAATCCAATAATACTGTCTATCATATTGTTTACTTTGTATTTGAATGTATTTACTTTGTAGTTACTCTGTTTTTTAATGTACTGTTTAATTATATATGTTCTTTACATCAATTAATGTTGACAGCCTTAACAGAAATCTCTGTGTAAGTTCTTAACATAGTCATAATATCATTCTACAAAATTTTAAACTAGGTTATTATAAACCTTTTAGTGAAAAACTAGTCCTCAATGTATATCAGAAAGGATATTAGTTTCCTGCCTTTGGAAAAAAAGGAAGAGAAAAAAAAAAAAAAAAATATATATATATATATATATATATATATATATATATATATATATATATATATATACACAAAAAATAGCTTATATATAATAATAACCTAAAAATTTAGTTAATTATATAGTCTATTTCGTGCTGAAAAAAAGGATGTGCCACTCTGTACTGCACAGTCCTAAGCCTAAAGAAATAAAAATGGCTGAGCTTTACTACATGTAAATGTTATAATTTTATATCCGATAAGGAGACTAAACAGATGAAAACATTACTTTTATCAGAAGCCACATGCAAGAGAAAAGAAGCAGACCTCTGTAGACCTTCATTGTTGAACAATATAGGTTCTAGTAAGCATCATCATGGTGCACTCTTCTTTATCAGAACACACCGTTGAGATTGTGATCTGTACTGTTATAATTACCAAGAAACGTTCCATGTTGTATGATAGGCAGGAATGGGTTTCTACAGTACATCTTTAGTCTCATTATACAGGCTTCTGTGAACAAGGGCAAAGGCTGATAGCCAACACTAGATGTTTAAAGCTTTGTATTGTAAAATGGATGCTCTAATTAAAGCCTGCCAGTACTGATTTTGGCCCTTGTCACTGGATATGGCCCGAGGCCAGCAGGTGGAATAGAGAGAAAATGAAGGAGGAATTAAAGACACTTAATAAAGGCTTCTTAATTTCTTAAGTTCCTCACATTTTCATCAGTTGTGCTCCCTGTCTTATTGGATAGATGGATTTGTGTGCTACCACCATGAACAAAATCAGTATTATAAGTAATTTAAATGTAAAAAAAAAAAAAAAAAAAAAAAATCAGTGCATGTGTTTTTGGCATCATCGACTATCATTTGAGATTATTATACAGTGATAGTGGGATAACTGTTATAACTGTATTTAAAGTCACAGTGGTTAAACTTTTCCTGAGGTACAAATCCTGAGTTCTCTTTAATACTCACTGCACCTTTAGGGTCATAATGATTAGAGTGTAGGATCACTCCCTGCACACTAAACACACTGTCATGGTGACTTTGTTTCGCAAGTTCAGCACGTCAGGTCTTGTGTGTTCAGACATTTAGCATGTTATGCACCCTTAGTGAATTATACCAAAATCAATTGGCTGTCATGTATATTATTGCAAGCCAACTGATACAATTATAAATACTGTTATAATAATAATCACTAGTAAGCAGTAATTCACTTGTTTTTTTGCAGGTCTAAGGAAGAACAGTTGATTATTTTGCAACGCAGGTGGAAACTTTGTTTCTATGAAAGTAATTAACAGTAATAGATGAAAGAATCTTTTCAGCTTCATGCCCAGTATTCCTGGAATAGTTACCACATCCACAATGACCCTGACCATTTAATGAAAGTAGGTGAGTGAAGATGGTTCAAAGTGGTTATATACTGTATGAATGACTAGAGCCTGTGCCCTGAAATGTGATTGACACCCTGATTATTACATTTGCATATTTTCATATTTCCATCACAGGACATGATGCACACAAATTCGTACATTTCCTCCACACCGAGGGACAGGTTAGACAGTAGACGGTTCACTTAGTGTCATGTTACTGGGAGGTGCAAGAACCTAAGGGAAATCCACACAGACAAAGGGAGAACATATGAAACTGCACATAGACTAGACAGTAACCCAAGCTGAAAATCGAAGAAGGAACCCTGTCTGGCATGTAGGAAACTAAACCCTAAAGTAAAAATGAAGAGCTGTCAGTGGAGAAAACAGGTTTAAATAATGTATTACTGAGTACAAATTCTTAGCTACATGTAAAAAAAAAAATCACTTTCAAGTCAATGTTTTAAAATGAATTAAATAAAAGGTTTCAAAATATGTAAATAAACTGCAGTAAAAGCTGTTAGGAACCTCCACTAGAGGTCACTGTTTCTGTCTGTCTGTAGTTTTTGTTGGTCGACTCAGTTTCCCAGAAGGCACCTCAGTCAGGTTATGAGTGCTCACCTGAACTGAGGTGGCTCATTAAAGTTTCTATAAATAGCAGTTTGTTCTGGGAAACTGGGTCGAGCATTGTTTTTTGGTGTATATGTTTGTATATATCCTTTTACCGTCATGTGGGCATTCCTTTTTGTTTGTTTCTTTGAGTTTATATTTTAGTTATATTGTTTTACCTTTGTTTACAGAGGGCTCTATTGTTTGTTTTCTTGATGTTCCTTGTGTTAGTGGATTCATGGAGCTGCCTTGTTCAGTGTTTAGTTAGGCTGTGTCTCCTCCTGTGTAAGTACTATTCTGTGTCCCTAGTGTTGGTCTTCTTGTTTAGTTCTTTGTTTAAAGCTTCCCTTGTACAGTATGTGTAGCCACATGCAGGGTTAGCCGCTAGTAGGGTTAGCCTCCAGTAGGCTAGCCTCTAGTGGGATTGACTGCTAGTGGTTCTGGTCGCTAGTAGGTTAGCCGCTAGTTTGGTATAGCCTCATGTGTGCCTTTTCTTTTGTGTTCCAGTTCCGGTCCCCTAGATCAATACTAACCCGGTTAGCCACTAATCCAGTTAGATACTAACCTGGTTAGGTCAGCATCCAGTGTCTCCATATTCCATGTAGCTACTAACCAGTAACCCATCTGGTCTCCAGTCTAGTCCTGTCTCTCTAGTCCTGTCTCTCTAGTCCTGTCCCCATCTCTAGTTCCCGCCACGTCCTGTCCAGCCTTGTCTCTAGTTCCCCTATGTGTCTTTAGTTAGCTCCAGCTCCATGGTTCCTTATGCCAGTTCCCCGTGTCAGCTCCTGGTTTCCCTGTGTCAGTCCGTAGTCCCTATGTCTGTTTAAAGAGCCCTAGTTATAGTTTGAGTTTGTGGTTTTGGTTCCTTTGTTTGTTTCAATGTTTTTGAGTTTGTAAATAAAAGACTTTCTGTTCATTCACCCCTCTGCATTTATGCCTGCCTTATTTTGCCCACGGCAAGTACATCAGCCGGTCTAGCCAAACCACCAGCTAGACTCATGACCCAAGCAGTATACAACAGCAGCAAAAAGCACGTTTATTATTTTTTCAACATCCAAAAATTCTCTCCAACATTAAAAAAAAAAAAAAACACTAACAGCTGGAGGTCTAAAACTGCCTCTTATGCTGACATACTTGTACAAGGCAAATGTTTAACAGCTTACAGCGTACCTGGAGTTTTTGCTAAATTATTGCTAAATAATTTGTATCAGTTTCATAATTTTTTTTCTTGTTTTCTTCTTGTTCAGGTGACAGAAAATTAGTGGTAGCAAGGGTAAGTGCATACAAATCCACATTTACCTATTTAAAGCTGAGATACTACACAGATGTTGGAGGAATTTCCTACCTGATAGGCAGATGGGATACGGCTTATGGGAATGGACTTCCTGAACATGACTGTGTATGTAACATCTCTGTATGACGAAGAAGAAAAAGTGTTTCAAACATTTGACCGTGCTCTGACCTTGGCATTGATTGGATCAGCTGCAAAATTGAATACATACTGGATATCTGCTAGTTACAATGCTAATCACATATAAAATTCTATTAACATTTAACCACTTGCTCTTGAGATATCATGCTAATGGGAACACCAGACAGACACATACAGTAGATGGACACATGAACAAAAACACATATCAGCCAAAAACATGCATAGTGGTAGTTGCATGAAAATATTAGTCAGTGGTCAGTTTGGACTAATCTGTAACTGACTGAGAATAAGTTTTAAAAAGTCACACATCTCTCGTGGTAGTGCAGAAAATATCCTCAGTCTATCTTGTTCGTATTTTCTGGATTCTGTATACACGGCTATGTCTAATTTAAAGTCGATTCTCTCTCTCTTTCTCTCGCTCTCTCAGTCTCTTCATGTGTCAGAAGGATATTGCTATTTTACCCAAAGATTTCATGGACGAAAGGGTCCAAATCAGTTTGCTCTCCTGACAAACAAATCAATTTTTATAGACCTGAAAGTTGCTGGTCTCGAAAGCCGTTAGAATACCTTTGAAGAAGCAGAGAAAGACACTCTAATCCATTCATTCTTAGCTCATTGGACTGGTATTGACAAGCACAGAGCACACTATATATAAAAAGCTGTGAGTTATTCATTAGATATGAATAGCCCTGCTCTACTTTCCACCTGAAACCAAGAATACGAACAGCATTTTTCTTTCTCAGGTGGCGTATAGACAGCGTGCTTTTTATACTTGAAAAAAAAGATACATTTCTATGAATATATAGAGCACTGTGCAAAAATATATAAGGCACCCTTGATTTGATTGATTTATTGATTTTTACAAATTATGTTATACATGTTTATTTAGTAAATTCTGCCTCATTGAGTCACCGAAGCACAGAATAGTTCCCAACATTACTTCACTAACAAAAACATTAAAGGACTTTTTTTTTGTATGTCAGTAAAGAAAGTCACTAATTATGTAACCAAATAGTCTTTTACTCTTCTATTTGTAGGTTTTGTTTATTTAGAAACATTTACTTGAATTATTTTTAAGGTATTTTTCCTTTAAACTTAAGACACAGTACCATTTGTCTTTTGCATACATGTTTGTAGCATATTGTTACTGTAATAGTCTGATTTACCTTTTAAATTTTTATTTGATTAATATATGTAGTCAATTATATAATGATCAGACATTTCATTAACGCCACAAAACATTATATATATATATATATTGTGGTGGAAATTCTGTAAATATTATAAAGACAAGTAATTCATACACTGGGTAAGAGCAAAGTCACAAAGGTTTTATTTTATACTTCTGCAGAAGGACCAGTCTCATACAGCAATTGCAGCATGGAGAAAGGTGATCTCTTTCTCTCAGCTGTCCCATTTTATACACAAACATCTCTGCTAACATAATCAACGCCCCGTACATGAAGTTCCTACATTCAAACTCACAACTCTTTATCTGACCCAGACCAGTTGTCCATACCTTATCATTTATTCAGGGACAATTACAATCAGGTTGTTTCTGTACTATTCTCCGTGTTTCTAAGCTTCGGCAAACAAGTTTAAAGCTTCTATAGTCTACAGCACAATTACAAATTAATACATCATTAAAATGTGATATTTCCATTACTATATATATATATATATATATATATATATATATATATATATATATATATATATATATATATGTGTGTGTGTGTGTGTGTGTGTGTGTGTGTGTGTGTGTGTGTGTGTGAATAAAAGATGAATGATATTTTTTCTACAGTGATGCCTCTTGTACATCTTATTACCTTCTATATATATACTATAGCTTAAATTTCAAAACTATGAAATAATACACATATGGTTATTTATTAGGTAATTATATAATTATGTAACAACAACAACAGTCAGTTCTTACTTTAAGACATGAAGGTCAGCCTTTCTGGAATAGTTCTTGCAAGAACAGTATTATCAAGTGCATTTGCAAAATCCATCAAGCACCATGATGAAACTTGCTCTCATGAAGACCTTCCCAGGAAAGCAAGACCAAAACTCACCTCTGCTGCTGAGGAGAAGTTCAATTAGTGTTCCAGCCTCAAAAATCACCAATTAACAAACAATACCTCAGATTAGAGCCATTATGAAGGATTTATAGAATGTACATAGCAGATACTACTCAACATTAACTGTTCAAAGGAGATTACTGCATATTTTGGCACTGCTTTACAATGTAGGATTAGCATTGATTATCAATTATATAGCAGTAAAAATGGTGACTGGGTCATTGGCGCCCAAGGCTCACACATGCCCACGGGGACCAAAGCCAATGCAGCACAACTCACCAAAAAAAGGTCAATGCTGGCCAGTATAGACAGACACGAGAACACCCAGTGCACACAGAGGGCTCAGCACAACAGCAAACAGCACAAGGCCACCAACCCAGCATCAAAACTTCCTCAGATCCCAATCTGATCGATCACCCATGGGATACGCCAGAAAAAGTCTGATCCACACTCCCAGTGGTCTTATGGAGTCATGCCCTGAGGGGCCAGAGCTGCCCAGGTGGGACAGTTGTGCACTACACAATACTGGGCATAATGTTTTGCATTGTAATGTTATGCCTGATCAGAGCAAAGAAAATATTTATTTTGTTGCTTCATATTTAAACAAAATATGATCATTTGTTTCAAACTGAACCATTACAGTGTAATATCTAACCTCATCTTTCATCTAATTTGATCTATTTCTTTTGTTATAAAAAAAAAAAATCCAAAACCACATCTTGATCTCTGATTAGATTCTATTCATTACATTATTTCCCCTGACATCAGAGTTCATCACCAAGCTAGAACTTCATCAGAGCGCTATGTGCTGCTGCTCTCAGCAGGGTCTGGCTTTGTTTGTGTACAGGCAAATGGGATTCATTCAAGAAGAGAATAGATGAAATTCAGCCCATAAATAACAGCAATAAAGCTTTAGAGATGACGAGCGCAAATTAAAACTACCCTAACTATGTCTCTTAGTGTACTTGGATAATGGCATACTGTTATTATGTGCAGCAGGCTTTAAAAGAGAGGATGGTAGAGATGATTTTAAACAGACGAGACAACCTACAGTAGGTAACAAAAATTGTTTATTGTTCAGTACATTAGAATGTCAGGAGGCAAGAAATCTGCACTGATGCCCCTGACTGTGTGTTCTAACCACTTCACAAAATTTGAGTAATGAGGGAGCAGGAGCGATGATCAAAGACACCGTGGCCTCTCCTAAAACTCTATGATTCTATATTAAATGTAGAAATGCATCTATATTATTCATCACTTCTGGTAAAACCCAATAAGATTATTAAATAACTCATTGCAGGATTGTGCAGTTAGTTTATTTTAATGCAAACTGTTTCCAATGGACAGCACAACCTGTGTGAAAGTCTCCACTTGAGCCCTTAAAATGCCACTGAAGCCTGGTTTCTTTGGGGTCTTAAGGCATACAGCATTTTACAGGAAAAAGATTAACTTATTGGACAATAGGCTTTTAATCTGTCATTTTAATAACTCATTTTGCTTCACTGGAAGTTAAAGTGAGTGTGTGGGCGAGTGAGTATTGTGTAGGAAAATAACTTGTATTGAACTGTGCATGCTTCAAATCTTTCTTTCTTTCTTTCTTTTTTTTTTAATCCAAATGCACGACTTCTTCTTATGACGATTGGGATTAATGCTGTACTGTAATTTGTAATGTAATATTATTTTAAATTGACAGTTTAGGTTGTCTAGTAAAAAGAAAAAGGAAAATACTTAATAAAGTCAAACTGGAGTCAGAGGAGTGTATGAAACAATGGAAGCGTAACGTAGTGTAACATTTGTCTTATACATCTGGCAGTGTAATATTTTTTATCTTTTTACAGTACTTATTTAGGTCATTGTTTAATGTAATGGGCGGCACAGTTGTGTAGTGGTTAGCACTGTCGCACTGCACCTCCAGGGTCTGGGTTCGATTCCCGGTCAGGTTTGATTGCTGCCTCTGTGTGCATGGAGTTTGCATGTGCTTGGTGGGTTTTCCCTGGGTACTCCGGTTTCCTCCCACATGCAGATTAGGCTAATTGGCGTTCCCAAATTGCCCAGTGTGTGAATGAGTGCAATTGAATTTGCCCTGCAATGGATTGGAACCTCTACAGTAAATCAGGCCCTGAGTCTCCTGGAATAGGCTTCATGCCCCTGTATACAGGATAAAGTGGTATAGATGAATAGTAAGTGAGTGAAAGTGAGTTTATTGTAATGACAGCAAAATGCTAGAGCTTCACATCGCCACAGAGATAAATATCAGTACTATCCATCTGGAATAATTATCCCAGGTTTTGTACTCAGATGAGGAAATTATAGAACATACTGTACATGTTTCATTGTTTTCTTGCAATGCAATCAGTAGATCCCTTTAATTTTGTAATGGCTTGAAGTAGCCTTTTATCTTGGGTTACTGATGTTTCCTGTGAGGCCAATAGGAGTTCAAGGGCAAGCAGCACGGAATGCGAGGGCTTCTTGGTTCATCTTTAAACATTTTACCTACGTGTGCCAGTGTTGTGCTGAGAAATGGCTGCTTGATTCCATTACACTTTCATTACAGCTGTAGTTAATGGCTGTGTCACAGTCTATTAGCTGCATTCATCTTTCCTGTGATGTACCACAAGACACCAGGGCACAGCGCAAAGACAAATAGCTTTGACTCGGGGCAACAGCATTACACTTCAAAAAAAATTACATAGCAGGACAGCCTTGGTGTTTCACTATCCACCGAGAGATATTTTTCAGTTCGGTGTCGCAGCACCAGCCATGACCAAAATATTACAATATGAATGTTCAAAGTTAAAAAACAATACGGCAGAACAGAGGGGAACACAGATTAAACACCATGGCCCTGGGGCTCGTCTGCTTTGGTTTTAATCTCACCGGTTTGTATTGCGCCTTCACACATTCTTTTCTAAAGGGCTCCTGTGGTTTTCCAGTTGCCAACACTAATCTATTTAAAAATGCTTTTAGGGGCCCCATCATTGCTATATCCTTTCACAATTTATGAGCTGCTGATCAATAAACAATGGAGCATCAACATGACGGATGGTAATCAGTAAACCGCCAGGGACTGACATGAAAGAAAAATGCTGAGACGATCCTTTTCCATGAAACAGATATCGCTCAAGCGGCTGTTATAACTTCATATCAAGATCTATAATTTACAAGCGCCATGAAAGCTGATATTGGGAGGGAGCTCCATCGCGCCATTAGCGCTCAATGCAACACACCGTCCTGCTCAGTGTACACAAACACTTTAGATGACACTCATGGAACAACAAGCTGCAGCAGAGACGCTTCATCACCCCATGAGTTGCAGTAGCCAGAAAATTACATTGTCACTTAAACATTAATGAAGACGAGTGCTCAACCCTGGTTTGATCTCATTTAATTAATATTTATTCCCTGTCAGACCTCATTACAGGCTATATTAAGTTGTATCTTCCACCGACGTACTGCTGACCCCAGACAGGAGGCAACATTCAAATTTATCCACACTTTTGTACTGTATTCATAAAACATCAAGATGCAAACAAGCAAACGGGACCAATTAAAGGAGTTGTAGTAAAGATTTCCTCGAATGTTCAATGGCATTCTGTGTGCAATGTAAAACCATTTGTTTAAAGTGCTAACCACTGTAATAAATCATAACATGCATTACTTGATTACATTTGTTAGAATGATTAGTCACCCTGCTGCAATGAATACTGCAATGCTGTAAGCGCAGCTTTCTAAAAATATCTGGGCTGAAATCTCAGC
The DNA here is from genome assembly GCA_030347435.1 of Clarias fuscus. Lineage (NCBI taxonomy): Eukaryota > Metazoa > Chordata > Actinopteri > Siluriformes > Clariidae > Clarias > Clarias fuscus. The sequence continues at coordinate 18,193,976 of CM059220.1, forward strand.
AATTCCTGCAGTTTAACTGCTTATTCTAGCGAATCTTTCACAAACACATTTACAATATTTTGCATTCCTCATATTCACAGAATACACACGCTGTAAAAGAATGCTGTTCATTTACAGCATTTATTCTCATAACCATTTATTACTTTACAGGACTTTAAATGATGACCTGGTTAAAGCAGAAAAACAACAGGAAATGCAATGCATGGTGGGATTATTCTAAACATTCTTTTTACATGAACAAAGAGCATCTTCAGGTTTAAGGTTTATGTGCTAATAAAATCATCTAAAAGCAGTTTAACAGCAAGTTGAAGTTGATGGAAGTGGTGGCTCAGTGGTTAAATCATCGGACTACTTTAAATCCTAGTATTGCACACATGGTTGTGTTTTTACATTTATATTATGGCATTAGGCAGACGCCCTTATAATGAAACACCAATCAACCCATATCATTTTTTTTTTTTTTTCGAAATGTGGGATGGGACCAAAGTACCTGAGGAAAATGGTCCTTAATACTACACACAGACCTGTGATGAGATTTGAACCCCCAGTGCTGGAGACGCAAGGAGACAAGGATAACCTTTAAGCCACTGTGCCATCTTGCAGTGTCTAATATTTTGTCTGTGAACATTCTCAATCATCCAGGTGAGGATATCTGGAACTGGACAGTCTAATATAAAAAAAAAAAAATATATATATATATATATATATATATATATATATATATATATATGTCTAATGTATTGAAATTTACAGATACTTACTTTAATAATAAGTAATTTTGAATCATGTGGAGTAGAATATGAAAAACCCTACAATGTGCAGAACAGGATCCATTTCAGAGCCAGCGTTGTGACCTAAAATCATTTCTTCAAACTTCATCAAATATAGTGTAGTGCAGTATGCACACATCATACCCTGCTCCTGAAAGCTCACAGAGACTCACAGGGTTTGGGGATATTTATGTATTTATCACAGAGGCTTAATATATGCAGGCTGTGATTTAGTTAACATGAGCTGTTCCTCCGAATATTCGAGCTCATTTAGCACATTTGACACCATTTCTGTGTACAGCAATTCAGCATATTTTACTTACACACATGTTAATAGGCATATCCACACACGCTTTGATGCTGTTTTTAAACTGGTTCCTTGAATGATTGTTTATAGCCAAACATTTGATTGAGCCACTGAGACACCATGTTCTCAGTAGAGTCAGAGAGCTGATCCCAACGCAAGCTTATTACTTTATCAGGAATCTATTTCAGAGAGCAAGCCTGAGTCATTGGGAAAATATCTCGCTGTATCAGGATAAGCCCTAGAAATTACAAGTGTTAATGACCAAGGTAAATATGTGCAGTGCTAAGAGCGGCACACTAGATTTTATTGAGTAATGCCACCATGTGGTTTGTGGAAAGATCTAAAAGACTCACAGACACGCATCTTTCAAACATGATGCAGCATGCACGTGCGTTCAATTTTAAGGACTGTCTGGCAAAAATTAAATTACAGACATTCGTTTTTTTCATACTGAATGTAAAAGCATATTTTAACCAATTCAAATGTAACTACATATCTTTCAGATTAATTTCGGTATAGCAATCAATAAATAATTCATAATTTATGAAATATTCAAGATTTTTTAAAATATATTTTAAAAAAAGTTTTAATTCATTACAGTTCATGTATAATATGTTTTAAGATAAAGAACAGAATGATGTGCACTTTTAAGGGTTACTATAGTACAGTTGGGTGCTATGGTTTTGATTCATTTCTGTACATATCTGCTCAATGCGTGCTAAAGCATTATACCCACTAGGAGGTCCTTCCCACTCTCATCTTCCTGGCAGCCTGTACTCCCTGAGGTGTCGTGTTCTATTTCATGCTGTCATTGATGTAAGCTGGGAGGCCATGACACTTTGCTGGCATGACGGTGATCCTGCTGCCTCTCGGCAATATCCTATCATTCTTCCTGCCCCTCTCTAACCGGATACAACTCCACACAGTCATGGCAGAACATGCCGCAGAGCTATTCATTGTGCTCAGGGCTTCTCAAGCCATTGCTTAAAGATAAAGGTAGAGGTAGAAAAAGGCTAACTTCACATCACTTGAGCATTATTAGTTGCTCTGCGTGTTGGTAGGGAGAGCATGTTTTTATATATTTATGGGGACCAAATTTGGCTTTTTAAACTGAAACATTGTTTGTTTTTGTTTTTTTAAATGGCCGTATGATTTTAGGTTACTGAGCTTAAGCTTAGTTAAGATTTGCACTTTCCGAAATAAATTCTTGTCCTTGTTGCCTGGGCAACACCATCTTTTGTATCTTTACTGTGTATCTTTAACCTGAAACTGTATATATAAAAATATACACCAAACAGGTAAAACATTAATACCATAACCATACACCATAACAAAGACCAGTATATCGGGTCTAGTCTCACAGGGAAAAGCCAGTGCAGCACAACTCAAAGTCAATGTTTGGAGAAGATAGAAAGGTATAGGGACACCCAGAGCACCGCAGCCCACCACACACGAGCCTGGCAGGCACAGAGCCGAAACTTGCTGACCCAGCTTCCGAACTTCTCAGATCCCAATCCAATTCATCACCCATGGAATGCACATGGCAAACTAGTCTGATCCACAGAGGCAAAATCCCACAACCTGCAGCACCAAAGGGATGCACTGCCAACATCTTGGTGCTAAACACCACAGCACACCCTCAGCAGTCTTTTGGAGAGGCCAGAGCTGCCCAGGCAGCACAATGGAAATCCACTCAATACCAGGTACTGTATAATGTTTTGCATTGTAATGTTATGGCTGATCAGTATAGTATATCTTTCAAATAGTAGTAGACGTATATAATTGGATCTAAATGACCACCGATTTACCCCTAAAACTTATTTTATGGTAAAAGAGTGTACCTTTTTCAGGTAAAAGATGCAGGATAAAGGTACAAAAGGAATACCCTTGATGACACCACCCCAGTAAGAGGGAGTTCAGCTCTTTCAATAACATTTTTCTGACTGTGTATGTGTAGGCAAAGCATTATTAGTTATGAATAGAAGATTCAAGAATTTTATTTGTCACATACAGTACATGGTTTTGGGGCACGGTGGTGTAGTGGTTGGCACTGTCGCCTTGCACCTCCAGAGTTCGATTCCTGGCCATGATCGATTCCCGTCTCTGTGTGCATGGAGTTTGCATGTTCTCCCTGTGCTTGGTGGGTTTCCTCCAGGTACTTCGGTTTTCTCCCACAGTTCAAAGACATGTACTGTAGGTTAGATTTTGCCATTCCCAAATTGTAGTGTGTGAATGAGTGTGTGAGCCCTGCGATGGATTGGCACCCTGTCCAGGGTGTACCCCGCCTTGTGTCCTAAGTCTCCTGGGATAGGCTCCAGGCCCCCTCTGACCCAGAATACAGGATTAAGTGGTATAGATGATGAGTGAATGATGATAGATGATGAAACTCCAGACTTGTTCTTAAAAAAAACAAAAACTAAAGAATAAGTGTGTGTGTGTGTATATATATATATATAAAAAAGATAAGACTAAGACGATGATATAAATTATATACAAGATAATATAAATATAAAATTATAAAGAATTTCGTTGTAAAAAAATGAAACCAAAAAAAAAGTGACTGTGTGATGAATTTATCGGTCATTGTCAGTCAAGATACATGTGTTTATCTCTGTGTGTGTGTGTGTGTGTGTGTTTCAATCCACTTGCCATCACCTCACCTCCAGCTGATAATCAAAGTCATAATTTGACACAATGAAAGAAAACACACACAAAAGGAACAGATCTCCCAGAAGCCATTTATATCTTTAGGCCATGAAAAAATGACACGGCAGAATTGAAGAGGGAGTTGACTGTCCCAATTCCAATGATTCCATCTTAGAACTGTACATTGTAGCGCGGAACCAGCGAGTTCAATTATCTGGCGTTCCCCCAGATCTGATGGGACTAGGCATATGTGCACAGAGGCAATAGATTGAAAACAATCTGGGCTTTAATCTGCGGGGCTATCAGACCCATGATCAGTAATTACTACTGACTGTCAATTTAGCACTTGCTCACAGGTCCAGGATGAAATCCAGTGTTTTTCTCTCTCTCTCTCTCTCAACCCCCCCCAAACACACACATACAAAGGCCTATAACTTCAGCAAGATTTCCTTACCTACTGTTACACATGAACATTTACACGCACGCACACAGGCCTATAACGTCAGCAAGATTTCCTTACCTACTGTTACACATGAACATTTACACACACACACACACACACACACACACTTAACTTCGGCAAACTGTTTTCACCTGCTCTAACACAGACACATTCACTCGCTTACAGGCACACTGTTACGTCCCAGTCTAGGGTTGGGCCGTACAGTAAATGATCGGTTCGGGGTTCTATTTTAAACTGTTTGGTGAATTTGGGGGAAAAAAAGTGGTGTAAGATAACAAAAACTAGCCAGATACGTTAATTCACAACCAAGTGAGGTTTGTATTGCTTGACAAATAGCACATGCAAATAAACACACATACACAACACCAGGCTTAGCTTCAGGGTGGACCCAGGCCAAAATAATAAACAAAAAAGGTATCTGTATTTTTGAAGCTAACTTACACACGTGGACAAAATTGTTGGTACCCTTCAGGTCAATGAAAGAAAAACTCACAATGGTCACAGAAATAACTTTAATCTGACAAAAGTAATAATAAATAAGAATTCTATGAATGTTAACCAATGAAAGTCAGACATTGCTTTTCAACCATGCTTCAACAGAATTATAAAAAAAAATGAACTCATGGAACAGGCCTGGACAAAAATGATGGTACCCCTAACTTAATAGTTTGTTGCACAACCTTTTGAGGCAATCACTGCAATCAAACGATTCCTGTAACTGTCAATGAGACTTCTGCACCTCTCTGCAGGTATTTTGGCCCACTCCTCATGAGCAAGCTGCTCCAGTTGTTTCCGGTTTGAAGGGTGCCTTTTCCAGACAGCATGTTTCAGCTCCTTCCAAAGATGCTCAATAGGATTGAGGTCAGGGCTCATAGAAGGCCACTTTAGAATAGTCCAATGTTTTCCTCTTAGCCATTCTTGGATGTTTTTAGCGGTGTGTTTTGGGTCATTGTCCTGTTGCAAGACCCATGACCTGCGACTGAGACCCAGCTTTCTGACACTGGCCAGCACATTTCTCTCTAGAATCCCTTGATAGTCTTGAGATTTCATTGTACCCTGCGCCAGATACAGCAAAGCAGCCCCAGAACATAACAGAGCCTCCTCCATGTTTCACAGTAGGGACAGTGTTCTTTTCTTGATATGCTTCATTTTTCCGCCTGTGAACATAGAGCTGATGTGCCTTGGCAAAAAGTTCCATTTTTTGTCTCATCTGTCCACAGGACATTCTCCCAGAAGCTTTGTTGCTTGTCAACATGTAGTTTGGCATATTCCAGTCTGGCTTTTTTATGATTTGTTTTCAACAGTGGTGTCCTCCTTGGTCGTCTCCCATGTAGTCCACTTTGGCTCAAACAACGACGGGTGGTGCGATCTGACACTGATGTTCCTTGAGCATGAAGTTCACCTTGGATCTCTTTAGAAGTCTTTCTGGGCTCTTTTGTTACCATTCGGATTATCCGTCTCTTTGATTTGTCATCAATTTTCCTCTTGCGGCCACGTCCAGGGAGGTTGGCTACAGTCCCATGGATCTTAAATTTCTGAATAATATGTGCAACTGTAGTCACAGGAACATCTAGCTGCTTGGAAATGGTCTTATAGCCTTTACCTTTAACATGCTTGTCTATAATTTTCTTTCGAATCTCTGAGACAACTCTTTCCTTCGCTTCCTCTGGTCCATGTTGAGTGTGATACACACCATGTCACCAAACAACACAGTGACTACCTGGAGCCCTATATATAGGCCCACTGACTGATTACAAGATTATAGACACCTATGATGCTAATTAGTGGACACACCTTGAATTAACATGTCCCTTTGGTCACATTATTTTCAGTATTTTCTAGGGGTACCATCATTTTTGTCCAGGCCTGTTCCATGAGTTTATTTTTTTAAATAATTCTGTTGAAGCATGGTTGAAAAGCAATGTCTGACTTTCATTGGTTAACATTCATAGAATTTTTTTTAATTATTACTTTTGACAGATTAAAGTTATTTCTGTGACCATTGTGAGTTTTTCTTTCATTGACCGAAGGGTACCAACAATTTTGTCCACGTGTGTACCTAGCAAACAAAACACAAACAAAAATACAGATGCCTTCCCTATATTCCTAAACCAAAAACAGTGAACAAAAATCCTTTCAAACAAACAAACAGTATTTACAAAGAGCCAGCAACCAAACCAAAAGGACAAAGCAAAAGTCAGAATACACAATCAAATCTTAACATTCACAAGCACAACTAAACTCTCCAAAACAAACAACACTTCGCCTACACGCCTCCCCGTTCCCCGTCTCTCTCCAGTTTTTAAATGGTCCGCTGATTGATGACGTCACTCAGGGCGAAAGCGCACGTGTGGAAGGTCAAGCAGTTGCCGGCGTAGTGCCAGTCGGAAAACCTGGAGTGGATCCGGAGTGGCGCGCAACCTGGACACAACACACACATGACAAAGCACAGCAACACAGACACAAAACACACACACAGCGACCAACATGTTGCGGGTTGTAACATTCCCCCCCCCCACACACACACAAATGTGAACTTCTAAGTTCACCTAAATTTCATTCCACAAAAAACAATTCTTAACAACGAGATAAGGTATCTGCAAGTATGTTTAGGGTTCCCTTTTTATGAGAAATCATCAGATTGAAACCCTGAACAATGAGAGATCAACGCATCAGTCGTTGGTTGGTGTTACACATGCGGTGGAGAAAAACTAGGGGGTTGTGATCCGTAAAAACTTGTACAGGTGCTGAACTATCACCAATGTAGACTTCAAAGTGCTGTATAGCCATTAATAACGCTAATGCTTCTTTTTCGATGGTGCTATAATTAAGCTGATGTTTCAAGAATTTCTTGGAGAAATAACAAATGGGGTGATCGATTCCACGGTCATCCTCCTGAAGCAATACTGCTCCAGCCCCAGTACCACTAGCATCCACTTCTAGTTTAAAAGGTTTACTCATATTAGGAGCAGCAAGTACTGGAGAACTGGATAGCAGGAGCTTTACGGAGTCAAAGGCACGCTGACACTCTGAAGACCACTGAAGGATAACATCCTTGCGGAGTAGGTTAGTGAGAGGCAACACCACATCAGAGAAATTCTTACAGAAACAACGATAATACCCAGCCATACCCAAGAAACGTCGCAGCTCACAACGCGTCTTTGGGATGGGAAATTGCTTAATGGATTGGACCTTAGCATCTACGGGTTTCACTACACCCTGCCCAACTACCTTACCAAGGTAGGTTACCACACCTTTCCCAAATTCACATTTATCCAAGTTAAGAACTAGTGAGGCTTCTGAGAATCGTGTAAACACACATTCTAGCGTCTGTAGATGCTGTTCCCAAGTATCAGAATAGACAATGACATCATCCAGGTAGACAGCACAATTGGAGACATCCCCCAAGACAAGGTTCATGAGTCTTTGAAAAGTAGCAGGAGCATTTCGGAGACCAAAGGCCATTACTGTATATTGCAAAAAATTATCAGGTGTAGCAAAAGCTGAAATTTCGGATGCACGAGGTATAAGAGGGACCTGCCAATATCCTTTTAAAAGGTCCAGCTTACTAGTGAATTTGGCTGCACCCACACAATCAACACAATCTTCCATCCTAGGAAGAGGAAAAGCATCGGGCTTCGTTACAGCATTGACTTTCCGATAATCTGTACAAAAACAAAATGAGGCATCTGACTTGGGTACTAAAATACAGGGGGAACTCCATGGACTTGTACTAGGGACAGCTAGCCCATTCTCAATTAGGTAGTCGGTCTCCTTCTTCATAACTGCACGCTTTGTTGGATTTAAACGATATGGGTGTTGTTTAATTGGAGCATGTTCACCCACATCGATATCATGCTCAAAAACAGATTTCCGAGAGGGAAAATCAGAAAATAGGTTGGGAAATTTCTGAATCAGGGCTATGACATCAGCTTGAGATGCTTTGGGCAAATTTGCTAATTTTTCAGGTAATTGATTCAACGCATCTGAATTTAACAAGCGAGCTGAGAACACACCATTTCCACCAAAGTCAAGCTCATCTACTCCAGGAAAATATTCAGCAGGGCTTACATTAACTTCTATTGATGCAGCAGTTACAGGTATCACAGACGAACTTAGTTCTGAGTCAGGAGAGGAGGTGCGAACATTATATCTCTTAAGCAAGTTTATGTGACAAACACGAGTTTTACGCTTGCGATCAGGTGTACAAAGCAAATAATTAGTGGGACTGAGTTTTTGTTCTACTTTGTATGGACCACTAAATTTTGGCTTAAGGGAAGAGCCAGGGATGGGTAATAAAGCCAATACTTGTTCTCCTTCACTGAATGAACGGGAGACAGCTTTATGATCCCACCGTGTCTTCATTTGGTCCTGACAAGATTTCAAAGCTTGGCACGCAGTAGCTCTTGCTGATTGCAAGCGTTCCCTGAGAGTACGAACATAGGCTACAATGGATTTCTGTTGGGAAATCAGTGATGGAGCCAACCACTATTCCTGCAAAACCTTTAAGGGACCCCGAATAGCATGTCCAAACACAAGTTCTGATGGGCTGAATCCTAAGGATTCTTGTACTGCATCACGAACAGCAAACAGTAAGAGAGGAACCCCTTCATCCCAGTCTTTCTTATTTTCCACACAATAGGCACGCAACATTGTTTTAAAAGTCTGGTGGAATCGTTCCAAAGCCCCTTCTGACTCTGGGTGATAAGCACTAGATACCTGATGATCTATTTGGAGTTCTCTGACTACCTAAGAAAACAACCGTGACATGAAGTTAGAGCCACGATCAGTCTGGATACACTTAGGAAGACCAAAGGTAGTACATAATTTAATCAAACCTTTAATAACCGTCTTTGACTTTAGAGTGCGCATAGGAATAGCTTCTGGATAACGCGTTGCGGCACACATTAGCGTTAACAAATAGCAATTTCCAGAGCACATTTTCGGCAGAGGACCAACACAATCAACGATAACCCTTTCAAAGGGTTCAGTTTCAATTGAAATGGGTTTCAAGGGTGCAGGAGGAATGGTTTGATTTGGCTTACCCACAAGTTGACATGTGTGACAAGACCTGCAGTATTGAGCGACATCTCTTTTCATACCAGGCCATACGAAATACGTCAAAGCCCGCGAGTAGGTTTTGAGTATGCCTACATGACCAGAACAGGGATGGTCATGAGCCAACATGAGAACTTGGCCACGGAATTCTTGAGGGACTACAACCTGAAATACATCACGCCAACCATCAGAAGAATGAGGTGGTGACCACTTTCGCATTAAAACTCCATTTTCAAAAAAATAAGCAATTGGGTGCTTCTCCAGCTCCCCTTTCTCCACTGCAGTCTCAAAACAAGAAGTTAGCGAAGATCTGCCTTCTGAGCCATTGCCAGCTTCACACGAGTTATGTGGAGTTCATCATCTGGTTTAGAAGTAGCCTTGGGAACATCAGTAACTTTCACACAGGGGTTATCCTGAGGCATGCTTTCCACAATTGTTTCCTCCTGACATAGGAAAGAGTCCTACAAATCTATCACGTCACCCAGTTTCTTTTGCTGAGCACGTGTTAAGACACAAGCAGGAAATACAGAAGACGTCTGAGCCTCCAACTCTGGACAGTCACTAATGGGTTCAGATACAACCTCTGGAAGTGACAAAATTTGGTTTCCTGCAATATCATTACCTAGAATTAATGAAACGCCACTGACCGGCAATGCTGAACGGACCGCAACTTTAACAAACCCCGAAAAACCTTTGGTTTCTAAATATACCTTGTGTAAAGGCGCACAAATTACAGTCATGCCAATACCCTGAATTAACACATCGCTCCCCAAATAAGAAGATTTTGAACAGGGCAATGCATTCTCCAAAATGAACGATTGAGCAGAACCAGTATCCCTCAAAATTTTAATGGGGTTTCTTGTCTGACCAGCCCCTAAAGATACATAACCCGAAGATATGAAAGACTCAAACACAGACTCATCAGTAGACTGTGAAACTGACTTATCCAGCAGCTCTGCAGCATTTACCTTTTTGCTAGCAGTTTGCTGACGAGCAACCTTGCGCTTTAACATTGGACAGGAGGCAATTAAATGACCTTGTTCATGACAATAATAACATTCACGGGTTTCAGGCGAAGGACTAACCGGAGAGCGAGCCTGAGCAGTTGTGTTACATGACTTTAATTTGCGTAAGGAAGAGTTAGTATGTGATGCAGGCATATTAACAGTCTTATGAGTCAACACAAATTCGTCAGCTAAGACAGCAGCTCTAGACAATACATCAACCTTCTGTTCATTCAAATACACCACTAGCTGCTCAGGAAGACAAGACTTAAACTCTTCTAGTAACATCAATTCTTTAAGCTGCTCAAAACTTCTCATGTTACTAGCAGAACACCACTTTTCAAAGAGCAAGCACTTCTCACAAGAAAATTCAACAAATGTTTGGCTATTTGGTTTGACCAGATTCCTAAAACTTCGCCTGTATGCTTCAGGCACACGCTCATAAGCACGCAGAACTGCAACTTTAACCACGTCTTAATCAAGGCTCTGTTCCAAAGACAGGGCAGAGCATGCTTTTTGTGCTTTCCCTGTTAATTTACACTGTGGTAACAGTGTCCACAAACGTTTTGGCCAATTCAGTGTGGTCGCAATTCTCTCAAAAACTGCAAAATATGAATCAACCTCCTCTTCTCTGAACAAAGGCACTAGACCCACATGTCAGCTGACGTCGAAAACAGGCTGGCTTACCGATGAGGACTGGAGTGGAGCAAGTGGTGACGCCGGGGCACTGGAGACATGAGCCCCAACGAGACTAGGGGAGACTGCTGCGGGAGAACCAAACTTTCGTGGCAGCGGCACAGGCTTCTGACGCTGAGCAGCCAGCTCAAGCTTCTTCTCCTCAGCATCCAACTCCCTTTCCCGAATGCGCAGCAACTGCGTCTCGTACTCCTGTTGTAAATCCTTCAGTGCCAGTTGCAAAGCAGGGTCCACTGAATCGGTCGGGCGTTCAGGTCGAACGGCCCCCAATTCCTCCCCATGTGCTGCTAGTGTTCTAGTGGGACGGGCCCTTGGGAGCGGTTGAGTACCAACTCCTTCAGATACATCCCGCTCAGGTAAGACCTGTTCAGCCACAAGTGCCTCATAGACCGTGGCCTTAACCACCTTTTTACTAGCTGACTTAGGAACCAAAATATTAAAGAAATCAGCTATGAGGAGAAGATCATCCTTTCTACACATCAAATTCCTCTAAAGTAGGACAAAGAGTGAACATGGTCAAATCAAAGGCAGCCATCTTGAAATGGGAATTACAACAGCTGAAACTCTCAATATAATGCTATAGGTGATAGTCTTTTGTGATAATCCCGGACGAGCCCCCACTTCTGTTACGTCCCAGTCTAGGGTTGGGCCGTACAGTAAATGATCGGTTCGGGGTTCTATTTTAAACTGTTTGGTGAATGTGGAAAAAAAAGTGGTGTAAGATAACAAAAACTAGCCAGATACGTTAATTCACAACCAAGTGAGGTTTGTATTGCTTTACAAATAGCACATGCAAATAAACACACATACACAACACCAGGCTTAGCTTCAGGGTGGACCCAGGCCAAAATAATAAACAAAAAAGGTATCTGTATTTTTGAAGCTAACTTACCTAGCAAACAAAACACAGGGAAGGCATCTGTATTTTTGTTTATCTTCCTAAACCAAAAACAGTGAACAAAAATCCTTTTCCCCAACACCCCCACACACACACACACACACGCGCACACACACACACACTCATTTTCATGAGGTGTTTCACCAGAAGGATTTTCGTTAAGGTTAAATTTTTCCTTTATATTAAAGTTCTGGAGAAGGTGAAATGTCACTCACAGTTCATCCTTTGCTCTAACTGGGTTCTTACATACAATTTTATTGTTTTACATTATGATTCATGCTTTGATCTGTTTATAGGTTTTGATCATTTGCACACTTGTGTCTCTCAGGATGTGACTCAATACATGACACGGTTCTTTCCTTTATTACATCCTCAGTGATTTAGCTCCTGGTTTCTTGGCACCACAGAAGAAACTGAGGCAGTCTGAGGCAGTTTTATTATGCACTGTATCATTGCGGTAACCTCTTATAACCCTGCCTTTACTTCTCATTTGATGGACTGATGTGATCATTTATCAATATGGTGTTGATCTTTCTTTTCTCCATAACCAGTATGTGCTAGAATTCAGCAGTATTACAAGTGATGTATCTGGGTTTTTAGGTCAGTCTGTTTCTTGAATTGCTCTATCTTTCTTATCTATGGCAGAATAAACACCCTCCTGATTGAGCTTTTGGATTCAGCATGTTTCTCTCTGCTCTTTTTCAGGTTGGAATTTTCTCCACCAGAAACTGCCAAAACAATTTCTTTATCTGATCCTGACCCGACATGACATGTGAAACATGACTTACGTGTTTTTCTGGTTTGTGATCTACTGACCAATTGAATGTTGGTTATGTAAAATTTACCTTATACATTATATGGACAAAAGTATTTGGCCAAACCTGCAATGACATTGTATCCAAATACATATACCTTAATATGGAGTTGATCGCCCTTTTGCAGCTATAACAGCTTCTGTTCTTCTTTGCCTGCATTCTCCATTCCATTTCATCCTAATGGGGTTGAGGTCAGGGCTCTGTGCGGGCCAGTCAAGTTCTTCCACACTGATTTCATCAAACCATCTCACCAATCCAAAGTCATGTTGAAATAGAAAAGGGCCTTTCCCAAACTGTTGCCACAAAGTTAAAAGCATAGGTTTGTCCAAGATATCTTGGTATGCTGAAGCATTAAGATTGTCCTTCACTGGGGATAAGGGGTCTGATTAAAACACCTGAATTTAATAATTAACAGATTTCGCCAAATACTTTTGTCTATTGGTACTGTTGTGTATCTGTTTTGCTGTCCATACATCAATTTGTACCCCGTTATGCATTAAAATGTGACACTGAGAAACTCACCATTATTATTCAGACATTTTCAAAGGACAATATTGTTTCATGGTCATCGCCAATTTTGGCCAGTTTCCAAACTGGCACTAATCCCACCCAATATTATTTGACTATTGATTGCACAACGCGGATGTTTACATTAAAATATATATATATATAGCATTACAGGGCTGAGGCGTGCTCCAGGGCTTTTTAATTTCAGTAGACATATTTAAACCTTTCAGGTTTGGTTACACTTGACTACCTGTACATGCAAGGCCACCAAGCATTTTATCTCTCAAATTCAAGGTGACTATGCTCATGATGTTCTTGCATATTTTTCACAGTTCATACCTGCAACTACTGTATGAAAAGACAGTAGCCCTGATGATTGGTCCTAGACTCTGCTGCATGGGTCCAGTCAAAGCTACTGTATGGATCTTACTGTGGCTATCAAGCATGTGTCCACACTGCCCACGGATTCCTCCGCCTCCTCAAAAATTGACCTCTAAACAGTATCAATTGGAAATTCTCTCTCATCTGTTATTAACTCAATGTTGAGAATCTGCTATGATTCTCTGGATTTAAGGTTTCACTTACAACATTGTTCAGGTCTCCCCTTTCTCACACAGAGAGGTCCTTCTTATAGTGGTTGCAGTTTTTGAATGTGTCATTGTAAACTGTGACCATGTAGCAGGTTTTTCTGGTTCCCTGAGTGGTGCTAGTGCTTACTTTACTGAATTAAACACTCATAAGATGCTGATTTATGTGCTATTCCTTCTCTCTTCCCTGTCACAGTGTGTACAGTATCAGATTACTCTTACAGTACATGTCCATACAGCCATATTGTACAAGGTAGTTACTCAACCAGTTTCTCACTAATTACAGAATATTGCTGTTTGTAAACTGACAAGGCCAAAGTATCTTTCCTCCCCAGTTGCTATCAGAAAAGTCAAACCTATTTAGCTATATTTTCATTTCCCACCTTTTTATCATTTGCTTCCCTCCACTTCCACTATCTCGCCATGTGTGTCATTGTCCATTCTGCTTTTTTCTCTCCATTTGTTGTCCTGAAGAAGCTGAGGCTCTCGATCATTAGCGTTCGCTTAATGTCTCTATTTTCTAATGGGGGATGTTGCAATTGTGGGTATATAATAATCAGAGGCGGGTAGAGCAGCCAAAAAAGTTACTCAAGTAAAAGTAATTCTACTTTAAAATAATATTACACAAGTACAAGTTAAAAGTAGTCATCCAAAATATTACCTAAGTAAGAGTAAGAAAGTATTCGGTGAAAAGACTACTCATGTACTGAGTACCTGTTTTATCATATTGTCCAATTTTTTTTTTTTTTTTTTAGAAATTATGTATGCAATCAGACAAAATGATAAAAAATAATGTACAAATTGCGACATTTCCACATATAAAAATAAATTAAATAAATGTAATAAAATAAATGAATAAAATTAAATATCTTTACAAAATAGCAAACTAAGGAATACGAAACGCAAATTTCCTAATCTCCCTTTTTTCACAATATAAAGCTTTTGAAATAAATCCCTACTGTAGGTTATATATGTATGTTTGAACAATGTGGACTATTTCCTGAGTAAGATGTGCTGTATATTCTGTTGCCCTGCAAATGACTCAACAGATTGAAAATAATATTAGAACATGTGTACAAGAGGTCTCACTTAACCATAAACTCTGTCCAGCAGAACAAATGTAAGACAATTATATATTTTTTATTTGCTAATTATATATTTTAAGATTGCAACATTAAATAAAACAGCTAAACTAATCGCGACTAACCGCGACATGTTTGCTTTACTGCTGAAGACAACCCCTCCCGCCACCCCACATGCGGTTATTGTTATTGCGACTGTCAAACGGAGTCATGTGATTATTGTTGCTACATCTGATTGGTGAAACACAGTCACATGCACAGTCCACCGGCTGCATTTCTCTGGCAAACACAAAGAATACCTGAAGTGTCGAATAAATGTTTAGAAAAGTAACGAGTCGAGTGGAGCCGAATGTAGTGGAGTAAGAGTAGTGTTTCTTCTTCACAAATCTACTCAAGTAAAAGTAAAAAGTATGGTACGGTAAAACTACTCATAGAAGTTTTTTTTTTTTTTTAAGTTACTTAAGTAAATGTTACGGAGTAAATGTAACTCGTTGCTACCCACCTCTGCAGATAATTGGAGCTGGTTCCTGTGGTCTTTTGAATGACTCCATGGATATGTATTTAATCAATGTATTTAATGTAAAACTGCATGTATTGCAAATTAAACTTCTTCCCAATGTTACTTACACACTTACAGATCTTTTAGGAAAAAAAAAAAAAATTAGAAGAAGTAGAAGAATGAGTACATTGAAATGTATTTTTCTGGTTGGTAATTAAGGAATTGTCCAGTTATTTCCAGGTGCTGAATTATGGTGGACCCCGAATCCTGCTGAGTGCTAGTCTGTAATGTATTTTTGCACCCAACCATTGTCTATACAGTTTATGTTGTTTAGGGACTCAGGGTGCCTGGGTCCTATGTCTGGGATATACAGTATCACTGCACAAGAGTACACCCTGGATGAGGTGCCAACCCATCACAGGACACAAGCAATCATACACTATGGGAAACCTGGAGATGTAAATAAATATATACCCAATGTGTTTGGACTTTGGAAAGAAACCAGAGTTCCCAGAGGAAACGTTGCAATCACAGGTAGAACATGCAAACTCCAAACACAGAGTGATGGTGGCAAGATTTGAACCCCTATCCCTGGATGTACGAGTGCCAACCATTAAGTCACAGAGCCTCCATGAAGTACTTTAAATAAACTAATAGGTTTGAGTGATACTTAACCTCAGTGTCTCTACTATACTTATCCATTTATTAGGAAGTGTTTCCTGGTTGATTTGGCTGTCGTTTGGGTCTCAGATTGCCAACTCTGGATGACAAAAAAAATGAAAGGGTCCATGTGAAGTTCTTCTAGGAAAACAATCTCATTTGACAAAACCTCTGTATAACTAATACACAGATGATAAAGGCAAACTGATGATGTGCAGTAACCCTTCTCTGATTGTCCAACAGAACTTCTACATGGTGTAAAATCACAAATAACAGAACACAGGGACTCCAGATCTCAATTCTGTAGAATTAAACTACATACACCACACCATAATTAAGTTTTTATTTTTAACTATACTTATTGTTATTAATATTTTTTTAATGCACTCATTATTATTGTTGTGCTTTTGTTTAACAGCTGTTGTTTTACAATTTTCTCCCAAAAAGTTTAATTTAGTACATCAGAAGACCTTCTACTGACCATCCTCTCAACACACCTAGTAATATCCAGTTACAGCAAAGGAATGATTTATAATCCCACTATCTGGTGTGACCCATCCTGTAATAGCATTGGTGTCCTTACTGTAAGGTTTCTTCCTCATGTCTTCTCTGGGCGTTTTCCTTAACGCTGTCAGCTCTGGCTTGCTCACTATGGAATGAATCTAAATTTAAATCTGTATTTCTATGAAGCTGTTTTAAATAATATCCATTATAAAAAATGCTATATAAAAACATTGAAAGCCTTCATGGAATTATGAACAGGGAACATGTACATTATTCTCTCTCTTATTAATAGCATTCTAAACCTGTATTGTGTTTTTCAGTTTGTACTTGTTGAAGCAGCATTGTGGCATAGAGGTTAGCACTGTGGCCTCACGCTGCCAGGGTCGAGTGATTCAGTCCTGCCTTAGGTATTTCTTCGTGGAGTTTTCATGTTCTTGTTGGAAAGACTTTCATATTAAGCCAATCGGCATTTACAAATTTCCTGTAAAGTGTGAGTGTTTGTGCTTGTGCCACCTTGTGCCCTGAGCCCCCGCTGTGATAGTGCTCCAGGCCTTCCTCAACCCTGTACAGCATAGGCAGTATAGAGAATGAGTGAGAGAATGAGGGAATGTGCTTGTTGATATTCTGCACACATACAGTATTTAGCTCAGGATTTAGTCTCTAATACATTTTTGATGTTGCAGTGACCCTGTATGTGATACGATGTTTTCCTTTTATCATGCTCTCAAGGTTTTAGAGTCTGATTTAGCACCATAAAAGTTTGAGGCAGTTTGATCATGCATCTGCTGTTCAGTAACCTCATAGTGTGCCACCATGTTTTTATTTATTTGATTGATGTGATCATGACCAATTTAGTCTTAAAATTCTACAGTGTTCAAAGTGATGGTACCTGTGATTTTGGGTCTAGTCTGTTACTAGAATTGATCTAGAATTGATCTTGTAACAAATTCACTCTTTTCTATGACATAAGAGACACCTTCTTTTTTTTTGACCTTCTGGACTGGATCATCTCTCAGTTTTATCTATCAGTTTTTTTCCACCAGGTTTTCCTTTCCATTATTTACTGCATCAGTTAACATGAACTTCAGCATTAATAAACCATAAGTAATGTTGACAAAGTAAGTTAATATTAATGTTCATTTTTGGTTGGTTAAAAGGTCAACAAAATACAAACTTGTACAAATATTCAGTCCATGGCTAATAAGAAGTGCCCATTAATTAGACATTAATTAGAAAAAAAATTACTGAATCTCTAAGTCTAAATAATGGACCATTTTTCAATCTCTTGTGTAACAACTGTGTTAAGTAAAGAATGATGCACAAAAAGATGTGCTGTAATAGGAAAGTAATCAATGACATAGAGGGGGTAATGAAAACTGGAATGTCATTACTAATATAAAAATATTGTTTTGCTGTATTAGCCTGCCTCAAGGTTGATTTATTCTTCTCATACCACAGCAACTTGCCAATGGGTAACTTATAGCAGCTACTAAAGTACATAAACAGTAGTTTACTCACCATCCTTTCCATGACTTGTTTTGTGATATTATATAACAGGAAGGTAACGTCTTCGTATCAATGATTGCTTGTTTTTATTTGTTAAATAATGGCACATTTATAATTTGTTTATCATAAGGATTAGTACATGTTATATGACTTACAGTACTACAGTCGTGGCCAAATGTTTTGAGAATGACACAAATATTAGTTTTCACAAAGTTTGCTGCTAAACTGCTTTTAGATCTTTGTTTCAGTTGTTTCTGTGATGTACTGAAATATAATTACAAGCACTTCATACGTTTCAAAGGCTTTTATCGACAATTTCATGACATTTATGCAAAGAGTCAGTATTTGCAGTGTTGGTCCCTTCTTTTTCAGGACCTCTGCAATTCGACTGGGCTGCTCTCAATCAACTTCTGGGCCAAATCCTGACTGATAGCAACCCATTCTTTCATAATCACTTCTTGGAGTTTGTCAGAATTAGTGGGGTTTCTTTTGTCCACCCGCCTCTTGAAGATTGACCACAAGTTCTCAATGGGATTAAGATCTGGGGTGTTTCCAGGCCATGGACCTAAAATTTCAACATTTTGGTCCCCGAGCCACTTAGTTATCACTTTTGCCTTATGGCACGGTGCTCCATCGTGCTGGAAAATGCATTGTTCTTCACCAAACTGTTGTTGGATTGTTGGAAGAAGTTGCTGTTGGAGGGTGTTTTGGTACCATTCTTTATTCATGGCTGTGTTTTTGGGCAAAATTGTGAGTGAGCCCACTCCCTTGGATGAGAAGCAACCCCACACATGAATGGTCTCAGGATGCTTTACTGTTGGCATGACACAGGACTGATGGTAGCGCTCACCTTTTCTTCTCCGGACAAGCCTTTTTCCAGATGCCCCAAACAATCGGAAAGAGGCTTCATCCGAGAATATGACTTTGCTCCAGTCCTCAGCAGTCCATTCGCCATACTTTTTGCAGAAGATCAATCTGTCCCTGATGTTTTTTTTTTTTGGAGAGAAGTGGCTTCTTTGCTGCCCTTCTTGACACCAGGCTATCTTCCAAAAGTCTTCGCCTCACTGTACGTGCAGATGCGCTCACACCTGCCTGCTGCCATTCCTGAGCAAGCTCTGCACTTTAGGAGACAATGCTGGCGCTTGCTGGACTTTCTTGGACGCCCTGAAGCCTTCTTAACAAGAATTGAACCTCTTTCCTTGAAGTTCTTGATCATCCTATAAATTGTTGATTTAGGTGCAATCTTAGTAGCCACAATATGCAATGATGGCTGCATGCGTGTGCAGGTCACCATGGTTAACAATGAAAGAACAATGATTTCAAGCATCACCCTCTTTTTAAAATGTCAAGTCTGCCATTCTAACCCAATCAGCCTGACATTATGATCTCCAGCCTTGTGCTCGTCAACATTCTCACCTGAGTTAACAAGACGATTACTGAAATGATCTCAGCAGGTCCTTTAATGACAGCAATAAAATGCAGTGGAAATTTTTTTTTCGGGATTAAGTTAATTTTCATGGCAAAGAAGGACTATGCAATTCATCTGATCACTCTTCATAACATTCTGGAGTATATGCAAATTGCTATTATAAAAACTTAAGCAGCAACTTTTCCAATTTCCAATATTTATGTAATTCTCAAAACTTTTGGCCACGACTGTACATTGCTGTAATGTGAAGGTAAATGAGTCAACACACAGTTACTGTAAGCAACATAACCAAACAGAGCATTTTGTATGCAAATAGTTATTTTTGTTATTTTAATTGTATTTAGTTTGATTTCAGTTTAAAAACAGTTATGATTAATTATTTCAAAATTGCATCATGTTCAACCATTTAAGATGAGTTTGTTGATTGCTTTCCGTTGTTAGCATTAAAGGTCGTGTAGAGTGGTAATAAATGTGTATTTACTTTTAAAAGTCATAGCCCACACTGTTCCTCCTGCTTCCTTCTCTGGGGTTTTCATTGATTTATCGACACTGACAACTGTATTACTGCTTTTAATTAACACTTGACTAGAGTCTCCAGGTGCAATCTACCAATCACGCACAGAGAATGAGGTAATTTTTTCTACAGTAACCTGACATGTTGATTAATTTGACAATTGTCCCCAGTGTCAAGTGTAAAGCCCAGGTAGATAAGAATTTTATTTGCGGATGGTTATATGGCTCTGACCCTGCAGCAAGAACGTACTGTACATATTAAAAGTTTCCTTGCCTCTGAACTATTATAATATGCTACCTCAGAGCCTGAAATGACACTAGGGCCTACATCAAATAAAATCCACAGCTTCTGGCCTCTGCATGTTGAGTTCGCTTTGCTTTCCTGAGTGAAGAGAAATACAAGAGTGGTTCAGGATTTGACTCAGCCTTAGAGCTGTCATATTCAAATTTCAAGTTTGATCTTCAGTCTGCATCACAATGCAGTGAGAAATAAATCCACCATGTACGTTAAGGGCCAATTTGAGGAGTTTGAGGTTCAGAGCCTGTTTGAAGTAGGAAATGCTCATAGCCAGGTGTCTCCAGGGTGACTATGCACTTCAAATCAGTGTCCATAGTCTGTGTGTGTGTGTGTGTGTGTGTGTGTGTCAGCATATGTAATGTACCCTGATGCGCCATCACTCTAGAACAGCGTAAATCTGGATCACATGACCTTTTCCAAATGCTCCATGCTCCCCAACAAACTGATTTTTTCCCCCCTGATTATGAAGTGTGGCTGACGTGTAGAAATACTCTTACTTTTAATATTAGACATAGCTGTGAGTTGTAATTTTTTAAAATATTTATTTATTTTTTTGACGATTTGATTTCACTAAGCATTTAACTGATCTTTCATCACACTCGTTCATATTTTCCGGCATGGTTTTCCGACAACATTTCTTGCTCGACCAATAATTTGACCTTTCTCAGACAGAGGAAGATCTTTGTCATATCTACAAGATATGTCTTCTGACATGGTTGTTTAGGAAATGAAGAGCTACTCACTGAAACAGTTAGGGTTAAATAGGTTATTTCCAGCTGAACCATCTTAATCTCTGCAGTAATGGTCTAATGGAAGGCTCTTACCTATTTGCTCAGTTAAATCCAGGAGGTGGCCAGTAGTGTATATATACTACCAGTCAAATGTTTGGACACACCTTCACCATCAATGGTTTCTCTTACTTTTTTTTCTTTCTTCAAAATTGCAGATTACTACTGAAAACATAAACACATGGAAATCTGTAGGAAATTAAAAAAATATATCCATCAATCAACCCTGAATATGTTTTATATTATAGATCCAAAGTAACTTCATTTATATTTAATGATAAGATAAGATAAGATAAGATAAGATAAGATAAGATAAGATATACCTTACGTGACATTTCTTGATGTACTTTATACCATCAGTTGTCTCGTGCAGAGGAAGGGTGGATACAGAGTCAGTAGCCCTGTTAATGCTAGAACAACTTTTGTGCAAATTCATATTAAGGGAAGAAACACTCAGTTAAGTAAAGAGAAATTATCCCTTCCATCATTACTTTAAGAAAAGAAGGTCAGTCAATCTGAAAAATATCATCAACAATTACCAAAACCATCACATGCTATGATGAAACAGGCTCTCATCCCAGGACAGGAAGACCATGAACTACCAACAATAAGTTTATTTAAATGAGCAGCCTCAGAAACCACAGATTTAAGCACCTCAGATTAGAGCTCACATAAATACTTCTCAGAGTTCAAGCGGCAGACACATGTCAAAATCCACTGTTCAGAGGATACTGCCGTGTCAGGCCTTCGTGGGCAAAGACACCATGACTTCAGAAAAACAACAAGCAAGCAGAAGAGACTTGCTTGGGCCAAGAAACACAAGCAGTTGACGGTAGATCAGATTGGTTTGATGAGAGAAAATTTGATGTTTTTGTGGTCTAACTGCCATGTCTTATGGCAAATGATTCCTGAATGTGTGGTTCTCACAAAATAGACAAAAAGGAGATATGGGTGGCTGCAAAAAGCACTAATAAAGGCTTGTGTGATTCTCACAGTTTCAGTATTTTCAGGGAGGAGAAGCATTGGACAGGAGAGTTAATGGTAGGGTTACCAGAATTGTAGATTTTAAGCCAAATTGGGCTAAAAAATACTCCATAGCTGCCAAAATCTTGATGCTCTAAATAGTCAGAATTAAATCTAATAAACTCTTACATACAAAGTGTGAGCACAGAAAGTGTGTGTATGGAGTGCAGGACCATTTCTACTGTAAAATATATTGAAAAGATGAGAGAAAGGGTTAGGGGGGAAAGGATTATTGAGCAGATTTTATCTCCAAACCAGAAACACTTGTGTACCACCCTGACCTTGTCTCCCACGCATCTGCTGTGAAAAAGAAGAAAAAATGTGTCTGCAGTTCTTTTAGATTATCTTTAGGGGAGTTTTTTTGTGTTGTTTTGGAGATTTTGCAGATACATGCTGCATCAAACCCTGCTCTCTAAATGTATGTCCAAATAATATTGTGCCACCACTATTCTCTATCGACACATGAAAATGGCTGAGAAATATATATATTATTATATATCAGTATATTTGTGTATCAGAGTTTGAGTATATCTTCAGTGTGTTGAACAATTTGTATTATGTGGAGGAAAATAATTCCTGACTTATCACTTGTAATGTAAACCATGGAAACATTTTCTTTCTTTTTTTTTTTTTTGGCTTCTTGTCTAGTCAGATAGTCATATGAATGTGTAATATTTATAGTCTACCATTAATCATTAGTTTGTCTTCACCACATATCCAACAAGGTAAACGAAAGGCCACTATCTGAATGGCCCAGCCACTCCACTGTGCTTCCTAATCAATGCCTGAATTATAGGATGTTGTCTCAGTGGAAATCAGGGTTGGTGAGGCTACGGTTGGAGCAGTGAAGGATACAGTAAGGGCAATTGGTGAATTAATCAGTAGGCTGCAGACATTTTCATACACTGACTCTAAATAAAACCATTCTAAGGCCTAACTGACAAGCAGTATATGACAAGCTCGTTTAGAGCACTCTCAGCCTCTGATAATGAATCATTCTCTCATCCATTTCGCCTGGCAAAAGTTCAGTAATGATGTGAACACACTGGCTTTTATGAGGCTTATGAAAAAGAATGAAGCTTGAATAATGATTAATTCAACTTATCTCAATTTTTAGATTGCAAAGAATTCGAAATAAAGGTTCTATTAGCTACAACAAGCTTATATAAACTGCACTATTGTTATGGTTAAAAGTAGCAAATATTAACCAATTAAAATAGATTTGATAACAATGCACTAAGAAAACAGGCTGAGTTGATTAAAATGCATAGTCATTAAAATATTTATCATTCAATCATTTTTCTTTTTTAAAAAAAAGCATTTTATGAACACATTTTAAAATTTATACACCAAACTTTTTTTGTTAATATACAGGGTAGTTAGATATGAGTCAAATAAACAAACATTCATTGATTACAAAAAAAGACACCATTTACCATCTACTTGAACTTTATTTTCAATTTTATATAAAGAGAGATTAAGAGAGATTTAAAAGAGATTGATTATGATTTTTTCTGTTCTATGTGTATTTTCATTATTTCCACACAATCCTGATCAATTTAAATACACATAAAAAGGACAAAGAATTCATAAATTGTTGCAATCACACACTCATTTGAATTCAGTCTTGCAGTTCTTTTTTTTCTACAATTAAGATGAGTTTTGAGTTAAAATGAATAAAAATGAAATAAAATGAATTTGAGTTAAACAGATAAATATGAGACAGCTTTACTTTCTTGATATTTACAGCTATATGTGTTAAATGATTTAAAACATGTAATCTATTATTCATGTAAACAAAAATTTTAGACGGACAAGAGTTTCTTTTTGCCTTGGTGTGTTTAGATTAATTAGATTCATTGTTTAAATGACCATGAATGTCCACTTTTGGCTTGATGTCTGGGTTTTGTAAAGACTGCATTTAAAAAGGATAAATAAACATATATGATGACCAGAGAGCTGTTTATGGGAAAAAATCAAGCCATTTATATCCTGAGAAAACATGAAAAATCAAGCCACTGTACAAATATTGAGCATGCACAATACAACAATTTGGAATGTTCTGAAAATGAATGACACCACTGGTGTACTAATAAGCAGACATTAAAAAAGGTTGGCCAAAAAAAAAACAACAACAGCAGTGGATGGCATGAACATCGAGGGTTATGAAGAAAAACAACCTTAGCATGTCTGGAGCAAAGGTTTCACAATTCATTGTTTTAATAAGACTTTGTAAGCAGAAATATAGATGCCATACTACAAGATAGAAAAATTCTAAAAATTGATTGGGATGCAACAAAACATCAGAAAAACAAAGACAATGTTCCGTACGGTACAAACCTGGACAATGCTTTAACAGCATTTCCTCATTCACACTAATCCAGATCATGGTGGTTTAAATTAGGCTGCTGGTTTGGGAATGTGTTTCTGCATAGTTATTCAGTGGTTACTGAAGATGTATAAGCATATTGTCCAGTAAATCCTGAAAACTCATTAGTAATAACAAGCGTTATGGTATACTTCTACAGTTCTTAGAAGTATAAAGCTATGGAACAAACTTGTAACATAACAGACATGCAAAGTGTTTCTGTGTTTCAGCTAAGCGCTGTTTAGTTCTTCAGGAGGTAATGATCATGTGTAGCAGTATCACACAGAGAAATTTATAGCTAATTTATGGGATCTAAAAATATATATTTAGAAAAAAGTGAAAGTGCGTTAATGATTTAATTTTTTTTTTTTTTTTTTTTTTTACAAATTATAATACAGTAGGTCTCTGAACTACTCCAAAATGTGTGGGTTAATGCATCATCTAACATACACCTAGGATAATGCACTTTATCTGATCTCAAACTCCCTTTATTTCACTCAGCTGTTGCTGATCCAGGCCCACCATGAAACAGCAAAGCTGAGCAACTAATCTAGGGGAGGGTATCTTCTTATATGAGGTCATTTTAGGGGGGAAATCAATCGGTTTTTTAAAACCCTGACCAATACAAATATTATTTTTGGATAGCACTTCCCCTTCCATGTACAATGTTTATTACTCATAGAAACGTAAAAGCTTTTTGTTGGTTACTTCTCAATACATCTTAGATATCTAAATGAAAACCACACATCTACCACATACTCATGTCAGAGGATGTATAATAGCTCATACATACTTACATTTTAACACTAAGATGCTGAAATAAGTTAAGTTTGATCTCCAGGAGGAAAATAAGACATACTGTAGCAACTGGGGTTTAATGTTGATATGGCCAGCACTTATAAAAGAATCACAACAAGCTAGGAGTTATGTGGGAGAAATGCAAGACTCAGTAATTACTGCTTGTGGTTTAATGAATTATTGCATAGTCAGCGGTAATCACTAACTAACAGACTGAGCAATTTTAACTAGCAGTTATTATTATTATTATTATTATTATTATTATTATGTCCTTGGTGTTAATAAAAAAACTACTAATTTCCCCCTACTTAATTCCTGCACAGTTACCTATTAGTTGTTGTACATTATTGTGAAGTGTTATATGTTTTATTGTTTTATACAACAGTAGTTAGAAATTCATGTAATAAATATGTAATAAATTCATGTAATAAATATATGGAAAAAGAATGACCGTTTTGGTTGAACAGCTTTTCACAGATTTGGGAAAGCACTTCTAAGCAACGTCACATTTTAGAGCATCAGTAAATAAACTGTGTCTTTCATATAAATAGGGATATTATTGGGGTGGCGGTCACTGCAGATACTCAGTTAAGTAACTGATGCATAAATGTGAAAAGAGGGGCAGAACGCTGAAATTTGGTAATTAAATTTAAAATGGTTTTCATTTATTTGAATACAGTGATCAGTCATTTGAAATCTGTGCGATCTGCTCCTCTGGATACATAATGTGAGCACTAAAGCAGCATGTCTCTGTTTTATGTTCACTGACACCAGTTCCAACATGAGCTCTAAAAATATGAACCATGCATCTAAGTAAAGGCATTTTAAAAATACATTTCTTGATGATTCATTTTATAGATGTCATGCTGTCAAGCTGTTTAGTAGGAAGTTAAGCCCTGTATCGGTGATGGATGGCAGAAAGGGCCTGAGCTATAGTGAAAGCAGGCTGTGTAACACTCTAAACTGGCTTTAGTGGATTTCCCTGTTCCAGCAGCTCTCCAGAGAGAGATAGTTTGCTCATTAGTCTGAACACATTGTTTGTAATGGAAGCTAATGGTTTATGCATATGGAAGGAGCAGCAATTGCTCTTGTGATTTAGTGTGATGCTTATTTTATGGAAATCAAACAAGAAGTTGAAATGAACCCCACTTTCTGTGCACGGATACAGTAAGCAAGCACTGATGTACATTATTCAAATACACTTAACATCTGTACATAATGCATTAGAACATGATTATGTGTATGAGGAGACTGTGTATGCTATTGTACAATACACACAACGCGCAAACTCTAACATCTCAGACAACCCACATGTCGATACTACTAGTAATACCTCTGAACATCTGAATGTTCCACAACCTACGGAAAATGTTTAGTGTGCTGTAAAATGAAAGCTGTAATTAAAGATTTAATCACTAATTCCCATGGAAGAAGTGTTGGTTGTTTTGATGAAGCTCAGATAAACCACTGGCCACATCATTAGGTCCTATTGTGCTTTCTGATAGCGCTGTGGCTGAGTTTAATAATCATTATGGGCCATAAAGAGAAATGGAGCGAGGAATGTGTTTCATTAAAGATGTAATACCAGGAACCAGCAGCTTCAGTGAGAAGACTTAACATGCAGCTTCCCTGCTGATACAGCAGCTTATCAGCCATTTGGCCCTGTTTTGAACTGCTCTGTAGCCTAACTTTGCTAGTTTGGTTTAATATCCATACATATTTTCATACTGTCCGGTTTGTGTGAGCCTGTGACCAATGCACATCAGTTTTCAGCCTTTCGTTCCTGACTAAAAGAAATGAAACCCGGTGTTGTCTTGTGATCTTTTGTTGTTTTAGCCTTTCTGCCTCAAGATGCTCTTCTGATCTTTGGTAAAAGAGTGGTTATTTAATTTAACATAGACTTTCTGTCATCTGGGACGAGTCTGATTCCCTAAGAAGGCTTTTAAACCTGCAGAATTACAACTCACTGGATTGCTGGATTGTTATTGTTCGTTTTTTTTTTTTTTTTGCACACAGTCCTGGGCAAACAATGTAGATTTATGTGCATAAAAATCCCAAGAGTTTTAGAAATATTTAAACTCACCCATCTGGTACCAGCAACCATGCCATCGTCAAGGTCAACAGTTTCCCATTTTTCCCAGTCTGGTGTTTGATCAGAGCTCTTTACTTCTATCTGCATTACGCACAGGCTTCTTGTACATCAAGTGAAGTCAAGTCAAGTCAATTTTATCGTCATTCCAACCATATACAGTTAGTACGCAGTGAAACAAAACAACGTTCCTCCTGGACCAGGGTGCTACATACATGCAACATGTATGGCTATTTGGATATTTGCATAAATGAAGCAGGTGCCCCTAACGTTAACTAGATTTTGAATCTTCTGTATCAGTGGTGCTTTATACAGTCGTATACTGTACACCACCACATTGATTTTAAAATTGAACACTTAAGATGTAGAACACTTAAGTCAAGACTTTCAGCTTTACTGTAATTCCAGGGGTTTCACAAAAGTCTGGCATTAACCATTCAGAAATTACAGCCATCTTCACAAACACAAACCCCATTTTGGGGCTCATAAATAATGGAACAAATACCTGACAAGCAGTTGAATGGCCAGGTGTAGCCTGATCCCTCGTTACTCGTTATGACTAATCAAACAGATAAAAAGGCCTGGTGGTGGTTCTGAGTGTTGCATTTGCACTCAGAATTCTGTTCATTGTGAAGAAGAACACTCTACAGGAAGTAGGCGTGTCATTGTCAAAGAGACAATGTGTCATTATCCTTAAGGAGAAAGCTTTATGAAGAAAATACAGAGGCTTTGCAACAAGGTTCACACCACTGGTCATGCTCAAGAACAGAAAGGCCTGATTAGACTTTGCTTGAAAATCTTGCCAGATCATTTGAACTGGTGAAACCAAAAGAAACTTTGGTACTAGAATGATGGAAAGAGAAAAGCATGAAGAAATAAAGGGACTAGTGATCCAAAACATTCAATATGAACCATAAAACATGGTGGAGGCAGTGGTATGGCGTGGTACTGTATAAACGTGTATGGCTGCAAATGAAACCAGGCAATTGGTGTTTATTGATGACCTGACTGCTGATAAAAGTAGCCGGATGAGTTGTATAGTGTGTAGAGTATATGATTATAATCTCTGATCAGATACAGCCAAATCCTGCAACAGTGCTAGATAAATGCCACTTCATATTGCAGATGGATAATGACCCAAAATGTACAGTGAAAGCTACCCAAGGCAAAGAAATTAGATATTTTTCACAAGTCATTTACCATTTATCTCAACCCAATAGTAATCCAGACATAGGACACTTACTGAAGACATGACTGAAAGTAGGAATGCCCACCAACAACAAGCAGCAGCTGAATTTTTATCCACGAAATCTTTGTTAGTTTGTCCCAGTATTGTGCCCTGTGTGGCTGTAATTCCTGAATGGTTTTGTCAAACCTCTTGAATTAAAGTCAAAAGCGGTGACTTCGCTGACATCTTGAAAGTTTTATGTTAAATTCAGTGTAGTGGGCCAAATGCCCCAAACCTTATCTTCGTTCCAAAATTTATAGGCCTAACTGAAGCGACCTCCTGCTAGCTGTCCAAATCAATTACATTATTTTCAACCTATTAAACCATTAAACGAGCACTCGTGCCCTGTGGATGGGGACACTGCCGTTCTTGAAGAGACAATTGATTACAAAGTCAGAATAATTTTGTACTGTTTGGCAGTGACTCTTCCCTCTAAGAGGAATGGTAGACCATGACATTCGGTAAAATGCTTCCTGCAGCAAGCAGTATTTCCTTTAATTCATCTGTGTACTGAATTATAAATGGAGGTTTCATTCACAGTGTCATTGGAAAGCTTAAAAAAGGACAAAGAGGTCCACCTTATTACATCATGAAAAATCGATATTTTATGAATATGCTATGAGCCATTGTCTCAATAACTGTCCCTGGGAAAGAGTTCATTATGGGCAATATGTTGCGTATGGTGTAAAAGACATTTTTGACATCCACCAAATATGATCCTTTATATTTTTATGATAAACCTGAAAATTATATATACAAAATCCACAGTAGCTGCTTGAGTACTGAGATGGGAATTATATTTAACAGTCCATTTGGGACGCATTATTGTAATAACTAGTCGCATCGAGGTGCTGGGGCAGAGGAAGAAAAAGGAAAAACTGTGCCACACACCCTATGAGCACAGTGATATTTTCAAATTGGGTTCAAAACCTTTTTTTTTCTCAGGTGACAGAATATTTATCCAAAGAATTCTGGTGAGCTAGAGTCTGTCTGATATTTCAGCTGAAGATGGTTTTAGGTGACAGAAATATGCTAACTGAGACGAACCATACCACACCGGTAAAAGGCAAAGCATTCACACATTAACCGCACCAGCACATTCCACCAAACTGGTGCAATTATTTTGAGGTTCTCTCAGGTACTGACTGGCCTTCACCACTTCGCCTCCATCTGCCATGAGGTGTGATTGGCCGTGATCAGTTATCTCTCCTGAGGGCGAAAGGAGCCGTCTCCCTCCAGTGGAGGTGGAAATGAGCTGAACTTAAGATGCTTAGTGTGTCCAGTCACAACAGCAGCTCTTACACAGAGTGGCTTACCTTATGGGGAGGGAAAGCACATGTCGAGAAAGGCTTTCATATGATAAAGATGTGGACACACTAACAAGTGCAACTGATGGAATCAAATAAATTCAGCAGCACAATTATTTGAAAAAGAAAAAAGAAAGAAAAAAAAGAGTAAAATGCCATTTCCTTTCTAGGGCAAAAAAAAAAGAGCTGAAGTTAAGGGCTGTTGAAAAGAACATTTACATGACTCCTTTTTGCAAATGAGATAAAATCCAATCTGAACACAGAGCTATTAAGGACGCTGGCAGCAATATAACTAGAGGAAAATGGTTTCCAGCAACTAAACAGGAGCAAGTGCATAATAGTTAAAAGAACAGCATGAAGTTGAAGTAACAGCTGTAGTAGTTGGCAAATATGAAAATGAGCATTGATCATTCATTTTCAAGATTTTCAGCAATTACAAAACCTTGTCTATAACCAACCCTGAGTAGTACGTCAATAAATATTAAGTCCAAACCTAGTTCTAGGATGTACTCTTACAAGTCACTTTATTACAGTATGTACCCTTGTTCATTTTCCACACACAACCATCACTATGGTACTGTATACAGAGAATGGTCTGAAAAGAACAGAAAATATCCAGTGAGCAGCGGTTCCCTTGATGAAAATGCCTTGTTGATGTCAGCGGCCAGAGGAGAATGACCTGACCGGTTTAAACTGATAGAAAGGCAACAGTAACTCAAATAACGTCTCGTTAAAACCAAGGTAGCCTCTCTGAATGCACAACACATCGAGCCTTGAGGCAGACGGGCTACAGCAGCAGAAGACCACACCAGGTGCCACTCCTGTCATCTAATAAAAGGAAACTGGGGCTACGGTTTGCATGGGCTAAGCAAAATTGGACAATATTGGAAAAAGTTTGTCTAGCTTGATGCAACATTCGAACGGTAGGAGTAGGAGTCATCTTGCCGTTTATCAATGGCTCAGGCTGGTGGTGGAATGGTGTGGGGGATATTTCTTTGGCACACTTTGTGCCCAAGTACCTACTGAACATCATTTAAATGCCACCGCCTATTTGAGTATTGCTGCTGCACTCCCCAGGACTGAGTGTTTGTATAGAAGCTACCCTGTATTATCAAGAGGGAAAGACTTTTTATATTATAATTTGGGAAAAGTGGCTGGTGATACCAATATCTGTAAAACTGCATAAGAAGATAATTCCCATTACAGAGCTCATCTACTATGCTACTTCCTGAATAGGTTTATCTTATAAAACAGAGCACTCAGCACACACAAAAAAAAAAAACTAAAAAAAAAAAAAAAAAAACTCCTATGCATTTTCAGATAAATGTGTCATCGTCAGTTGAGGCACTGTGATCTATGATGGGCGCTATTGGGCTTGACAAGCTGGAATCAAGCCAGTAGGGTTTAGTAAAACAACCCACAAGTAACCCAGTTATCTATCCTGCCTGCTGTATCAGCAGTTCTAGAGTCATACTGCAAGAGTGTTCCTGAAAAGTACCATGCCGTGAAAAAAGAATTTGCCCCTTCATTATCTATAAATGTATTACATACATTTACATTATATATATATATATATATATATATATATATATATATATATATATATATATATATATATATATATAATGTAAATGTATGTAATACATTTATATATAATGAAGAGGCAAATTCTTGTATGTATGTATGTGTGTGTGTGTGTGTGTGTGTAAATGTGTAATATATCTTAGTGTAATATTTAAATTTGTTTGATGAACTCAATCATTTATGTGTGACAAATATGCAAAAAAAAAAAAAAAACAATTAGGAAAGGACAAATACATTTTTACGGCACTGTATAAATCATAGATCTGAGGTAGAACAGAAACCCACAATAAATTACTTCATTCATATACTGTAATCAGTAATGCCTAAAATGTTATGAAAAGTTTTGGAAAAGTTTAAAGCCTGGGGGCCAAATTGTTCCAAGACTTCACAACTTGTGCTTGTATTCTCTCTTCTACACACTATGGATTTGCCCACTTACGTCCATCTTCATAACACTGTCTTCAGACCCGAATCCCTTGGCACACACCTAAATGAATTGGTGTGTGCACTCCGTTCAGGTGCTCTTCTCAGGCAATCCTCAGCCCAATCAGCCAGCTGTCAAGGTGAGACAGTTTTACATGGTGAAGCTCCAATGCCCTTGTCCAATTTCACTTTGGACTGAACCTGGGCTGAACGTGCCAATCCTCATATTACTAAACAAATTAAATCAGGGCATTGGGAGGGGGGCTGGGGAGAGTCGTCCTGTCAGATACACACCGCCTCTCCCTTCTCCGCCTGCTAAAAGATCAGGACACTTTGGAGAGGAGAGTGGTTAATTGATTTAGGATGTGGGAGGTGTGTCTGACAAGCACCCAAAGACACTGCTGTAATGAGGGAAACCAGCAGGCCAGAAAATTCTCCCAGTCCAGCACAGTGCGGGGAGGAGGAGGAGGAGGAGGAGGGTTTATAATCAGGGTGAAAATGAAGTACGTCCAAACTCGTTCCTCCAGTTCTCTCACATTCAAAGTGAAAGTAATGATAAAATCATTACCCTCTGATGCAGTCAAATGGAAAAGTAAGTAAGCGTCAGACATATAAAACTAAGCTACATAAAATACAGAAAAGACTCATCTATAAGATCATTTAAGACCTAAAATGTGAAGAATATTTATTCATAATGCAACACAGTTCCTTACTAAGGTTTTTTTTTTTTTTTAGTTTTAAGATTATGTTCTAAACACTGTTACAGAAATGTGATTTAAAATTAATTAATTAATTTGCCAGCACCTGAGAAGGATTTTTCAGACGTCATTGCAGTTACACAGAACACAGCAAGATAAAATTCAAGTTCTTACAAGCTCTGTACATGGATAAAAATCCCCTTTAGAGTTTCTCCAAACAAAGACAAACCAAAGATTTACTGCAGGATCTCGCAAAAGTCTCCATGCATAAGGGGAATAAATACTTTTCAGCAAAATATCTTCCAAACTTTTTCATACTTTGTTTATATTAAACACGTTTTTTCCCCCAGATAGCTTTGAAGAACTCACGAGGAGCACATGACAGGGAGCAAGTGCCAGGAAAAGATAGAACACAAAGATAATTTGAAGGAATGCATTCAAGGTGTAATTACTCGCATAACACTAGACATGTTATCACAAGTTCATCACGAGTGGGAGACATGACTACGTGCATGTTTACAAAGAAATGGCGATCATGTACAAGATATGCCGTAAATAAAGCTACAGTTTGCTTAAATAAATAAAGGAAGAAAATGCTAATTTCATTTCTACAGTAGGGGACCATTCACGAGCGCGCGCACACACACACACACACACACACACACACACAGTTAGTGTCTGTGAATTTCTAAAATTGTTACAGTAGTTTAAAATCAGTAAGTGATTATGCCCAGCTGGAATCTAATGACAATGCGTTATTTAAAAAAATGAGTTCTGCGGGTGCAAAATCTATAAATAAAAATAAATAAATGAAAAAATAAATAAACGAAAAACAAACCGAATACCCAGTTTTAAATGATGTACCTAATGTAGAAAAGTGTGAGTTGTGTGTGTTTTGCAGAAAAAGAATGTGCCTGTAGTGTTTTGCCAAAAGGGTGAGGATGAGAATGTTTGTGTGTGTGTGTGTGTGTGTGTGTGTGTGTGTGTAAGCAATCATAAAAAAAAATTATAATAAAAAAAGTAAAATCCTACTATGGAAAAGGCTTTAAAACACTTTGGTCTTTGGCAATGTTCACATAGCTCTGTGAGATTTACATTAGTTCATCATGATAAACATAAAAACTAGACATGAACCTGATATTCTCACATATTAAAGACCTAAAAACTAGAAATTAATGCTCATAGAAAATATTATTGACATTAGAGTCATGGCATGACAAAACGCTTTCTTAAAGATTCATAAACAATTAAATTCCACACTATTAACAGACAGGGAAAAATACACCATTCGCCAAGTACCTTTATGCTCAATTATACAGGATAATGTATTTAAAAACCCGAAACAGTATATCCAATACTATGTAAGTTCACCTTTTGCCTCCAGGGCAACTCCGGCCTCATGGAGCATGACTTCACAACACCCGTGACTGTCACTGGTGTCTGTCAATGGGACGTTAGTGGGCCTTCCGCGGATCAGACTTGTTTGTCCAGTACATTCCATGGATGCTCGGTTCGATTGAGATCTGGGGAATTTGGAGACCAGGGTCCGTATTCACAAAGCTTCTTAAGCCTAAAAGAAAATTCTTAGAATTATGAATTTTTTAAAAAATTTCCCATTAAATTTCGGACTAAATCTTAGTAAAGATAAAAAACATTCAGGAAACATCTTAGCCTTAAAAACAGCTCCTAAAGGTAAAAACTGTTTAGAGTAGAGAGGAGGCCTTGGTTGCACACGATCCTGTCACCAGTTTACTAGCCTGTACAGTACTGTGATGGAGAATATAATTACTGTGGTGTTAGTGTTGTGGCTGATTGTGCGGTGTAATTGCATCATAACAAGCTTATACCAAAAATCCCAGCTAGGTGCTATTTTTAACAGTATTAAAATCGATGTGCGTATGAAATCGAAAGTATGCTTTGGCACGCCTTGTCTAATTTACAGGAATACTCCGGCTTATTTCTTTATGTTATCTATGACTTCTTGTCAGCTTGAACTAGTTTGACTACCTTTGAGCTCTCATTTCCGCATTCAGGACTGCTGCCAACTAGATGCTTTTCCTTTGTTTTTCTAACAACCTTCTAAGTTAACCTTACAGAGTCCAGGTGTGAAGCATTTTCTGAAAAACTCAACCCAGTCATCAGTCACCTAAAACCTCACTATGGTCCAAGTTCCTGTGATCACATTCTTCCCCATTGTGACTTCTAGAACATTACCTTTGTTGTTTTTAGATTGCACTGCTAAGATCGACTGGCCGATTCTTTAACTGCACACTGTATACGAGTTCCTAATAAAGTGGCCAGTCAGTTTATATTGAAATGATTAGGTGCTGATTACGGCGTCACCATGAATCATTCACGCGGATGACGTGTAGCAGTATATGAACTCCAGTGAAGTGTTGCCTAATTTTTTTTTAAAGGCAGCATTCGAAGTGCCCCTCTCAGTAATTTAGCAGTTGTGGCATGACTTTCCTTTAGAAAAATGCCATATACTTGAAAAACTGCACTTAATTCAGCCCATTAAGTACTAGACCTATAATCCTTCACGCCAAATCACTTTCCATCACCATGAAAAGCTCTTTCATTAGAATGAATTAAAACACCTCGATGTAATTGTAGGCCGCAGACAGATGATATCATGAAGGGTGTCTTTGCACTTGACAGAGCCTCAGACAGAGTGAAGGATTCTTCCATTGGCACTCGGCATGTGTGCCAATCACAGAGCCCACTCTCCCTGAGGGCTTCCATCAATCAGCCTCCTCATCGCCTTCCTCTATCAGTCTAGACATCTACAGGCCAGGGAGAAGTATCCAAACCGTCGTATCTCTCCCACGCCCTTCCCCACCCCGTCCTGAATATACCCGCAGCCATGTGAAGAAAAGCTAGCATGGCTGCAAGAGGCTAAAGCTGACATTTCAGTTGACGGGTTGCTTTAGACCGATTATTTGTGGGACTTTCTTAGTTAAGGGCATGGTGGGTTTCCCTAGCTTGAAAATCTAAAAAGCCAGAGCTGCTTGCACGCTACTGCTTTAACAGACCTAACACTTGCTAAAAGTAAGCCGAGGTGAATAGAATGTTAACTCGCCTAAACATTAGCAAAACTTTGTCCTGAGCCTTGCTGTTTGATCCAGGTGAGATGTAGGAAGAACTTATGTGTGGTAAAGCTTTAGGGATGAGAAGGTTCCCATTCTGATGCTGAGGCTTATGGCTCGGAAGAGTGTGTAGGCGTTGATAGATTTGTGAAATACAGAAAGGAGTCAGTGCGATACACTGGGAAAGCAGTTAGAATGGCGGTAACAGGTTTGTACGCTTATTCAACACTTCAGTCTGGATCTCGATTTACTCCCACAATGTGGAGGATATTCTTCCAGGTTACAGTCACTGAATCCACACAGATGCTTCATAAATGAACTTTCAGCACTTTCAAGGACTTTTCAAGCACTAATTTGTTTGCATTCAAGACTACACAAGAGACCGTGTAGCCAAGGGCAGCTGCGGTCAGGGACGAGTGTGAGTGCAAGGACTGACTGGGGGCAGGAGCAGGTGCAAGATTCCACTGTAATATTCGTCATGGGTAATAGACTGTTTTTTTTCCCTTTCTTTCTTTCTAAAAGATTATTCATCTGAAACTATTGGCACGTGAAAATGGGCGAATGTGTATACTTTAATGAGCAGCAGACGCAGTGTGATTCTGTGAGCAGAGTCGATATAAATCGTAGCTAAAAACTGAGATGGTTGTCGCAAAATATTAATAAATAAAATCTGTTCTTGAAGCAATTTTAGTGTTGGTTTGGAAGTACAGTAAGATCCATAAATATTTGGACATTTACAAAGTACTCTTAATTTTAGCAGTCTGTTAACAATACAGGAGTTGAAACTGAATCATGAATAGGAGCTCAAAGTGTAGATTTTCAGGTCAACACTGTTTTCACTGAACTACAAAACTTATATACAGAGATGTACCCATGCGTAAAATGTATTTAAAAGCACAAATTACACCAAATGCACCTTCACTGGTTCACTTGGGTTTAAGCTGAATACTAGAACATTTCTTAATGCGTCAGAGCTGATAAACTACTGGCTTCAGATAACTCCAAAGAAAAAAGGTGAGTGGTGTTAGGTGTGGTTCTACTTAACATTCTGTTGTTAGTCTTGATGCCATACTAGGTCTGAAATATATAAAAATGTATATAAAATGGATGCAGACTTTTGAGCAACACTGAATATGGCACCCAACATCCACTTTTAAAGGTCTAAAAGTAAATGGACAAACTCGCATCATAAACTGAATTATTTGTCACACATTCGGTTAAAAATCCTTTGCAGTGAGTAACTGTCAAGTCTGAAATCCATGTACTGTACATCACGCATGTTTCCTCTGTGATGCTCTGCCAGGCCTTTACCACAGCAGTCCTCAGTTGCTGCTTACACATTTAGTTGTCAGCCCCCAAAATATCACGGTAGACAATAACTTCCAACCCATGTCCACTAACCATCCATGTCCAAATATTTATAAACCAGTCTGTTTTTCAGATTCTTACCATGTTTAAAGATCAGCAAAGTCTTAAGCTCCTGGCAGAGTCATGCATGCTTGATTATGCATGATACCTTTTGCAACTACTAAAGACTTGATGCAGTTATTGTGCTGTGGTTTTCGCATTTTTACTTTGGTAGATACACTGACCAGCCATAACATTACATCGCAAATCATTCCCTGGTCAGCTCTGGCCCTTCGGCGCATGACTTCACAAGACCTCTGGGGTGTGCTGTGGGGTGCAGGTGGGGCTCTCCGTGGATTGGACCTGTTTGTTCAGTGCATCTTATAGGTGACTTTATCGGACTGGGATCTGGGGAAGCAAGATTGGTGTCCTTGACCTCTTTGCTTGCTGGCCCCTGTGTGTAGTCCCTGCAAGCATGTGCACGCCTTGGGTGTCCATGATCCTGTCACAAGTTTACTTAAGTATACAGCTGATATTTAATGTTAATGTGTAAATGTTATGGCTGATTGGTCTATAATTGACGGTCATTACCTAGCTTGCACAAGTCAATATCCATTTCTGTCTCTCATGTAGAAAGAAAATATTTTAGTGGTGGGAATAATTTAACCCCATTCATTTTTTAAATAGCTATTAAACAAAAATGTTATGTAAATAATTTCTGCTAGAACAAAATGAACACTTATAATTTTTTTTCCAAAATGAAAAACAAGCCTTTTCAAAATTAGTTTTCTTCACAAGCACCAGGCACCTTTTACAAACTCAGCTCACTCATCTGAACCAGTCGGAGCAGCTTCTTTCCCAAACAGTGATTTTTCCAAAAAAGAGCATTTTATTAAAACAAAATGCTTATTTACATTTTACAGTAACAGTCCTTGAATTGGCACGATGTACGTACCATTAGAAAATGCAGAGACGTGTACAAACTTGAGTCAGGGCCCATCAATGACAAAACATGTCAAGAGGACCAAGAACCTAAAAGTAGCTAAAAGGCATCTTCATACTTAGCTTTTTATATAGCTTGTATGACTGGATGATGCAGGTTCGGACCACTGGAATTGATAAAATAAAATATTGTTGCAACACCATTGCTTATTTCTTCATAGTGTAAATAGTTTGTCCAGTAGAGGATTGAAGATAGCAGAATGTGGGTTTGACAGTAGTGCAAACACTGGGAACAGCTACCAAATATAAATCAAAACAGAATTAAAGAAATAATGTAGAAAATTAAACAATACAGTGGGCACTATTCACATGATGCACATAAAATCCTATGCCAATAATTTATATGACTCACAGTCCAGTTGCTATAATTAAGCTGAACATTCTTTAACAGGAGGCTTACTTGTAGATCGAAAACTGTAATTACAATAAAATAAACCATTAGACCTGAGACTTGTATATTATGGAGATTTAAATTTTTTGGGGACAATTTTAATGCTGCTCCTGGCTGAGAAAACACAAAAAAAGCCACTTTTTCGCAGTGCTATTCTGCTTTAAGCTAGAAAAAACATGGATGTCGCAAGAAATCCATGTTGCTAAGCACATCAGATGAACAGCATCCTTTATCAGCTTTAGGTACAAAGCAGCTTTTAATGGCTGTGGGAAACACTCAGCCAAAAGCCCTCTATTGACAGGAATAACCCAATAATCACAATAAAGCTCATCTGACATGACGGTTCTTTTTTCCCCCCTCCAATTACCATTTGCACATAATTTCATCATACCCAGCAAAAAGTCCTGCATGTTTACTAAAGCACAGTGCTACAAGACATGTTTAACCTGACCAGTCAACCAAACTGCTCAACAGTAGCACTTCCCTCTCACTCAGAGCAACGGGGGAATGAGTCAAAGTTCCTATAGCCACGGGTGCCAGGCTGGGTCCATGCGACACAAGTTGTCGAGACTGTTAGCAGCTGCAACCAGTGTGTTCACTTTACTCTCTCCACCCTCAAACTGAGCCAGGCTGTGCAGGCGTGTCATGATGGCTGTCACAGCTTTCTGGACAAGTGACACAAGCTGCTGGCTGTCCATGTTCTCCGGTTGTCCAGCAGGGGACAACGGCATCGACGTGTCCTCTTGGGTCTTCTTGTGCCAGGCGATGATCTCGTCTCTCAGTACTGCCTTTAGAATGCCGTCGACCTGAAGGAAGGAACATATAAAGAGGATGGAGGATAAGGAAAGGTTTGAATTATATTCACTACATTGTTCTTTCTCTCCCTCTCTCTATGTTTATATATAAAAAGCTTTAGGCTTTAGCAGGGAACGAGTGCTACCTTGAAGTTTGGCTGGGCAAAGCAGCGGGCAACAGCAATCATGGAGGCAGTGAGAGGGCCTGATACACCGATGGTGGTTAGAAACTCTGAGATGTTGGGTGTCAGGCGGAAGGGAACAGGCCGGTTGGCATCCAGATCCCCAGTGGCATCATTGATGTCAAAGCGGAAGTAAGAGACGTTCAGCTTCCCTGTGTCCTGTTAAAAATAAAACGATGTAAAAATGAGGCAATAGTGCAAGTAATTAAAATCATCTTCAGAACATTTCTGCTTCTCAGAGTGAGAGGGAAGCGGCATAATTAACTTGAAGCTGAAAAAACTGAACTAATCCACAAGCCGCAGTTTTGCATTGTGCCTTTTAATTCCTTTTTTAAACTGCTGTACAATTGAAACAGTGCAATTCTTGCCATCATTGTAGTCCAGATTCATGTCATAATCCAAATCAAGTCAGAAAGATCAAGGGGGTGAATACTTATGCAAACTGCTGCACACACAAGAGATGTGCCATTGGTAGAAGCTCTAAGCCAGTACTTATGTATAAACATACTAGTGGAGCAATTCAGAAAGTTCAGGAAGATTAAAAACAAGAGTTTTTTTCTCTCTCTTTGTACTTTACATCTAATTCAGTATTTCCAAAGTCAAACGAAAATGTAAACACGATAGGCCACGAAGAACCAGCCCTCATAATGCATGCTATTATCTAATGAATATCTAATTCAATAACAGGTGAAATAAAATAAAAATACACTCAAAATAAAGTAAAATAATAAATAAATAATAATAATAATATAAAATAAGATAAGAGACATTGTAAATAAAGATGAACAAAGTACATGGGAAAGGTTCTCTGCACTGGCTGAGCTGAAGCACAAACGATGAGCAAAACTCTCCTGATGGTAAACTATAGATAAAGTATGTGAATGCACACTTGTGCTTGGCTCTGCAATCTCACGGCGCGTAATAAGATCTGTAGAAAGGAGGATGCGGCGAGGAGACTTAATAGTGTCACTTAGGTGCCTGTTCCTCCGCGTGTCACCAAAAAAAGCAGATTAGGATCAGAGGATCGAGCATCTGTTTAACAATCATTTCTAATAAACACTTCCAGAGTGCTCTGGCTCTGTGCTCCCAAATCAACCCACTGCGGTAAGGATGCAGAGCCAAATCTTCTACACTCAGCCTTTTTAAACTGAATCAAGGCCGACACCTGGGGACTGACTGGATAATCAGGCCGTCTGAAACACTCCTCACGTCTGAGAAGCGCACCGCCGCACAGCAATACGTGCTCAGTTCCACAGCCGTGCGTCAGTGTTTCGTCTGTCGTGTGATGGTCCACACAGCATGCAAGACCACAGCCTTATTGGAGTAGCATATCATGAATAGATTCCTAGAGCTGATTGAGTCTGATTAGTCTGTGAGCATCCATAAAATATTCAAAAAGTACAGCTACACAGAAAACTATACTTTTTTATATAAAAGACCTGGTTGTTTTTTCCAAGACGGCATATTTATTGGTAAAACTTAACCATGTTGAGGTTGAAACGGTGTAGCTGAGCAGTCGTTACCTGGGCAATCTGGAGCATCTCAGGGTTGAGGCGGTTGAGGTGCAGCATGAACTCTGCAAGGCCGATTAGAGCCAGCTGGATAGTGAACATCTTGCGGAAGGTCCAGTAGTCTGTAGCGTTGGGGAAGGTGTGGAGCGCCCACTCCTTCAGCATGCTGCGGGGTACCATGTTGCCCTGGACTTCTTTCAGGATGTCCCGCAACACCTGGATGCACACACAAGAAAAATGATGCATTTAACTAAAAATAATTACAGGTACTTGGAATCTCTGATCTCCAACTAGTAAATATCTACTTGGAAATTTAGGAAAAATCAATCTGAAGATCTGCATAGGTCATCAAATCAACATAGGTGTTCAGTGCCATCACATTAAAACACTGTGGCACTTCTTCCTCTTTTTTAAATAAGTTATATCATCATCATCATCATCATCATCATCATGTACAGTATGCCAGATGTATGTACAGATCAACCAGATCAAACAAAATACAGATATATTCGCTTGTTAAATCTAGAATGTTGTGGTTATTTTCCGCTTTATAGTACAAGCACAAAGGTGAGATACAATTTAAAATGCATGGTATTTACTTTACATCCAGGTGTTGTATACTCACACCCCAACCCTATTCGCATCCATTTACATTGACTTTCACTATTACATGGTAAACCTTGTCTTGATTTGGTGAGGAAAAGACTTATTCACCTATAAGTTTCAATATGTCGCTAAAAATATCCCTAATCCCAACCTATTTGTTTTTCTTAGTTTTTTTTTAGCTGCCTTGTAGCGATTCACCTCAGGGTGCAAACACGCACACAGTTTAAATAAAATAAACCCATATAAAATAAACTAAATAAAAATAAACTAATAGGTTTTCTTATTTACACTTGCACCAGTGAGCAGTGTGAAGGTCCGGGGGTCCATTAGATTTTAATATAAAGAGATCAGGTAATTTCCAAAGATGTCTATAAACAGTCATTTTATAATTTTTTTTTTAATAAAAATGATATACAAACAACACTATATGCGCTGAGTGAGTTAGTCCAAGGCCTCAGTGTAACAGATGCATTTTACCTGATGGCTGGCCTGTGTTCCCCTGGCCTGCACCGTAGCTAATCTGTCGTAGTAGCGGGAGATGGGGTTGTCATGCTCAATGCCTTTCTTAGCACAGCGCTGTTTGTAGATCTCCACCAGTGAGAGGGATGAAGGATTATCCTCCACCAAGCGCATCTGAGGAGACACGGCCACCACCCTGGGCACTGCACAACATGGCACAACACAATCCCATTTAATGGAGCCGGACAAAGACCGGCTTAGCAGAAATAAGGCTCGCAGACAGTATTAGGCTATGTGTCTCAAACTGAATTACACACACACACATTAGTAAGTGTGGCCATATATTTAAAATCCTATAGAATGCTAGACTCTAAAGAAACCTAAGCTCATCCATTAACCATCTCCTAAACATTTCCACAGACTGTCGATACAATCGTTCCATTTACACAGTGAGTGAACTGAGACTGCAATTCCCCAGTCATATCATTTTTAAACAAAAGCAATCCACGGCTGACGGAGCCTGTGAGAAACCACCTGTGAGGGGGAAAGAGAGCTCTTGAGAAAAATGCACATGAGCTCTGAGCACAGGCTGCACGAAGCGTTTGCACTGCAAATAATGCATTTGCTTATAAAGACTAGTGACCTGCTAATATGTGCTAATGAATGGCAAAAACAGAAAGAAAAAAAAAAAAAAAAAACACCCAGTCAGTATAACTATTTAACATTGTTATACTGAAAACCAAAAGGCATTGCAATGTGTCCTTGACCTTTATCATGAGAAAATGATTTACATTGTGCTCCACCTATTTCTACCAGGAGACCATCAAATTAATTTCTTGTTCCTTCTTCTTGCCGTACAGCAGAGAGATACTTGGGCATACTTGTAGCCTCGTCCTACATCATTTTCACTGCAATGTCACACTCGCCTGCTGATCTGACTGAAAACATCTAGAATGCTTGGAAAATGCAGGCCGTAAACGCTAGACACTAATGAAGAACTACTGTAACACACTGCCTGGCCAAATAAAAGAATAAATTAACAAAAAAGTCACAATTTCAGAAACGGTCAAAATATTGGGATACATTAAGCAAAGAAAGCAACTAAGGAGATTTTAAATGATTAGAACTGGGTTAAGAACCCATTAACACATCATTAAAACCTGGAAGGATAATGCTGAACCGTCGTGAAACAAGTGCATTTCCGAACACACTTACAATAGGAGAACTAAACAGTTGTGTGGCCCTAAGAAAACCATTTGTTAGTAATATTTATCAGGAAAAAAGCTTGAATTTGCTAGAGAGCATAAAGATTGCACACGCACATTCAAGGGCTTAAATTGTGAAAGACTGGGAGCAGAAGAAATAATTTTCACACATAAACTAGCCACCACATTGTGTGTTGTAAATTAAGTGTTAATTTCATCAACGGAAATGATGAAAAATATTTGTTGACGACCTTTTTCCCCCCGTGACTTAGACGAGATGTCACGGATATCATTGAACAGTGACAGTGAAGAAATCAGCATGCAATATCGGTGACAAAAAAAAGCAAGATTAAAATGTGGCTTAAAAAAATAAAAACTAATAATAATGTCTATATTTTTTTCAACATTAATTTTTCAGAATCCACTTCAAT
Source organism: Clarias fuscus (assembly GCA_030347435.1). Taxonomy (NCBI): domain Eukaryota; kingdom Metazoa; phylum Chordata; class Actinopteri; order Siluriformes; family Clariidae; genus Clarias; species Clarias fuscus. The sequence continues at coordinate 18,237,541 of CM059220.1, forward strand.
ACGGTGTTCATTCATTATAGCAGTATTTCCCGGGACACGGTGTGCAGCATATCAGGAGTAGTTTGCGTGCGCAGTGAGGGGATGTTACAAGCTCAGTCATCTTTAAATCTTCGTCATGACAGCAGTATTACTCGGCGGAAGGGATAAGATGATATTTGGGCCCATTTTCTTTATATTGAACTGGAGAAATAAGCCGATGTGTAGTACTGTAATATCAGGGGGAAAACAGTGTGGGCACTATGTGTGAGACACATCAAAGCATAAACATCTCATGGTAGTTTTACAGCCTCTTGGTCAGCCTAATTATTTTTGTTAGTTTTGTTATATGTGTTATATATTATACCATTGACAAAGCTAATAGGCTAGCGAATGATTGTGACCAATACACCTTACAACAGTCCAAGTTTGTAAATTCATAAAAATAAAAGTTTCATACTCTGTCCATACATTTTGCAGTTAAAGAGGAGTATTGGACATGCGTAGTTGTTGTGATGGTTAAAAATGAATATAATTATCTGAAAACATCAGATGAAAAATTGTTAAGATAATTATTTTGTGAAAAAAAAAAAAAAAAGGGTTTTGGCTACATTAGATTGACTATATTACTATAATTAATAATCTTATTGCTAAAAAGTTACGTTTTCATTGACTAAAACTTGACAACAAAAACAGGATAAGATTGACTAAACATGATAAAAACTAACAGACATTTATCCCGGGAATAAGACTTAAATTGAAAATAGCTGACAAAACTATCATTAATTGTAATCAAAGCTAAACGTAATTAAATTAAATCAAAACTTTTTTTTCTTGCCAGGCAGCGTACACAATGCACAAACACCAAACAGTCAGACAAATAAAATCTTTCAAAATACATCAAGCAATACATTTGAGGATTTTTCTACTTTAAGAAAACCATAAAATTTACCAGCAAGTGTATTCTGTCATTACTCGATATCTAAAACTGCTTAAACAAAAAACAAACCTTTAATCTTTTTAGCCTTAATAAATAAAAATCAACAAACACAGCTTTTCCTACTTAGCATAATTTTTTTTTTAAACCAAATGACATTTAATTATTGCTCTATTTTTAATAAGTATTATTTGACAGCTGAAATTTCTTTTGCTCATTTGCAAAAGACACAGGATCTCTGGTTTTCCACTACAAACACTCAATCGGGCTTTGGCTGAGCAGCTCAGTGTAATTAAGATGTAATAATACCTGTAAAAAAGAGGTGCCTCTTGGTGGTCTCCTTTCTTTTCTCCAGGCAGGGGTTGAGGAGGCGTAGGAGCTGCAGTACCCGCTCCTCTCTGCGTGACTCTGTCAGACAAGCATCATTCATCACCAGGTAGGGGTAAATCTTTCCGTTGTGCCCCCGTATGTAGAGGCGGCGGGCAGCAGTGTTGTGCTTCTGGACAATCTCTACTCTGGGCATGAACCTGAGGTTGAGAAAATTACTGCATTTTTACAGCTGCAGAGAATAAGAGGTGTTTCTAAACATCTTTCATTTATGAGTAACGAGGCAACTGTGGTGAGTGCGGAGTAAAATTTCTTTACCTCGCAATCTTGATATAATAGTGTGTGGGCTTGGGCATGAGGAATTCTCCTGGGATCTCCACTTCGGCTGTCTGGGCTGAGAAGTTGCTAAGGAAACGGCATTTCTCCTCAATCAAGAAGAACTTTGGCAGCTGTTTGGTCTTGGCTTCCAAAATCTTGATCCATTTCTTTAGTTTAGAGATGAGATTGTGCAGCTTCATAGAGCCGGGTACACTGAAGTCAAAATCTGCACCAGCAAACAGAGACATGACAAAACAACAGAAGCAAGCGTGAGACAGTTTTTTTTTTTTTTTGGTAAGATTACAAAGCAGGAGGAAGAAAAGTGGCAAGTGAGAATGCAGGAGAGAAGGAGAGACACGTTATCAAGGGATCAGGAATAAGAAGTGCTGTGCTATACACTCTCTCTGGTGTTCCTCTAGTGCTACGAGTCTACAGATAACATCAGCGGGCACGGCGAGAGAAGCAAAGTGATTACATGCTCGGTTCAACTTTTAAATGACATTGGCTGAGTAAGAAGGCACATGAGGTGCCAGTTTAACATGAGCCATGTTCCTAATTTTGGAGCAACCTCAGGGCACAACTTTATCAAACAGGCTAAAACCCTGTTTCGCTTTCATAACGCTTTTGCGCCTTTCCTGTACTGTTAAAATGGCCTCGCGCTCAACCTTGGCTTTAAAAGAGCACGGCTGTCAACATCGTGACAATCCTTGCACCCTTCTCGTGTCTTTAAATATTTGACTGAAGTGCGTCAGATTCAAAGCCTGTCATACTCAGCTGTCAGTCTGCTTGGAGTAAAGCTGTGAAATGTGCCTCATGCATACTGATGCGCTACTTAAAAACCCTGGGCCCTGCTTTTATGACATGTAATAACGTTAGTGTTCTGTATGTCATTTTTAGTGGAAACAAACTGCTATAAGCAACACCACAAACTTCTATTTTATCACCCACTACATGAGACATAGCCAACATGAGACACCACAAAAAATGCAAAATCTTGAGGTATTCCGAAGCTTTAGGTTCGCAGTTTGATCCTGTGTTTGTGTGTTTTGTCCACGTGCTCTGCTTTCCTCCCAACCCATGAACCGACTAAACTTTCCAAATTACTAGGGACTGGAATCACCAGAGACGATTGATACAATATTATTAGGATACCTAGATGCGGATACAATTAGTATTGTGATTTTATAATTATCACAATTCTATAAATATTGCAAATCGATTTTTTTTTTTTGCTTTTTATATTTTGTTTCAATTCTAGTCAAACTTTGCAAACAAACTCCTGTCACACAGGATGCTGTACTGTGTCAATAGTTCAGAGCACGCTGTCTGTAGGATTATAGAGGAATGGCAACATTTTACCACCTCAAATGCAAACATATTTAAATGAAAAATTCATTTAAAAGAAAAACTATTTTTGAGTCAGTATGGCGATACACGAACTGCCACCCAAAATAATGGCAATACATCACTAAATTGATGCTTTCCCCCATGTACGTCGATTCTTATAGATTATAGATATATACAGTACATTACCTGATGAGTGTGTGAATGTGAGTACGGTGTCGTGTGATGGATAAACATCCGGTTCAAGGTGTGTTCTGGCCATGTGGACAATCAATGTTTCTCCCTTTGTTTTTTCTTTCTCACCCCCAGAAATGCAGATAAATCCTTTCCAAGCTAGAACACTCAGATGTCTTTGACTAAATGGACCATGTTAACATCACTTATACTGGATACAAATTTATCATAAATGCAGATCTAATGATAAATGTAGTGGAGTAAGATTCTTAGCACTTGTGGGAACTCTCTTTTAGGATGTCTCACTCCTACAATGCGAGTAGGGCGGGTAGTTTGCTGATAAACACACTGCCCTCCAGAGACTTGCTATACAGTACATGTGCACAGAACCAGTGTGAAGCACTACTTCAACTTCAGAGCATGCCCCCAGATCTGCTCTGCTCTCAGGGGGATTGCAGCGTCATGGAAACAAACAACCTGCTCAGTGACCTGTGGACACTACAGTGTAAAAGGCAGATGTTTTCTTCACCTAATAACAGCAGAAGTAGGCAAGTGTTAGAGATGAGCCCAGAGTGTGGTGCCTGTGCCTTTCTATGATTTAACCTGCACCACAGTGAACACAGCCTGGCTCGTCGCTGGCTGACTAGAGGCCTGAGCCAGACCCAGTAATGCAGGGATTTCCAGCAGCCGCTTTCAAAAGCTGTGCAAGGTAACGGCTTGACTAGGTCAATACATATTTCACAGCGTCAGACTTATTGGGCAACATCACTTTTCCCACAACGTAAGTGAATATGAAGCTCAGGAAGAAAAATACCCCAGATTTTTTTTTTTTTTTTTAATCGGCAAATGATGGATTGGATTAGAAAACAGAAAAGACAAAAGATTCTGGAGGAAGAAATGAGAAAAAGTAATAGAAATGCATCAGACATTCAGCTACGGAAGACACCCACTATAAACAAGGCAAATGGATGGGCTATGATCAGATTAAATGGACTTTGCCTGGCAAATTATTTGTGGTGCAAGTGTGTGTCCTCTCATGAATAAAATTAGATTTTCTATACTCTGTCTCCCTTTTGAGTACCAAAGTATGTTGCACAGGGTGTCGGGAGAAAGAATAAGTTACTGCTCTGCCTCACTACGGAAGTACAGCTGGCACCACCACATCTGCTTTACACCCTCCTGGAGTCCCCTGAGCATGTGTGCGCACACATGAAATACCATTCCGCTTTAGCTGCAGTTGGCTTTTTCACACCACCACAGGCCTGACGAGTGGGCCAGAGGTAAACAGCAGAATGAGCTGGACAGATGTGAGCTGTGTGCACCAAAACGAAGGTTTTATATGACAGGGAAATTTATATGAAGATTGTACACATCTCTTCCCATGCTCATTCTTCTGCCAGATAAAACTGGAACTGGGGTTGTAGTACATATTTAAAAGATTACTGAAAGTCTTCTGCCTTCCCGGAATTAAAAGCAAAGTGTAAGGATATCTCGTCTTGCCACAAACCACTGATCGCCACCGACAAACCATTTGTTTTATGTGTTTTACAAATGATGTTTTATGAATTTGGTAACTGAACACAACCACATGTAGTCTGACATCTTTAGCAAACAATTTTGCAGGCATTACATAAGTGTCAGGAGGGAACAATCACAGTCTGAGGGCTGAGACACTGACTTGAGAAACATGCTGGATTATTGCCTACGTAACTCAACACTTACTGAACACACCCAGCATCCAACAGTCATCCTGCCACACCTTATAAATATAATCATATGGTTCATAGCCCCAATTATCTCCTGAGCCAGGCATGAGCCATGGTTAATGCAGCACAGGAGCTCCTGTGTGGACCAGCTGTTTAAAAATCATGAACTGCAACCCTGACATTGCACCCCCTCCGTCCCCCAGTCTCACACATTCAGCTACGGAAGACGCACACAAAATGGAGTCGATCAGAATTTCTATCTCGTCTATTAAAGAAGGATTATATATCAGTATATATATCCAAGATCACTCGCATTCAAGCCACAAAAAAAAAAAAAACCTGCACCACAATCAATAGGGGCTATTAGTATTACCATTTCCCAGCAGTCACATGACTTAAGCCTTTCATCCTTCCTCTCTTCACACCAAGATTTTCTTTAATAGAAAGTTCTCTGAGAGACCGAGTAAACTTGCACAGGTAATCAACCATTTTTTTGTCCATCATATGATGCATCGTTTCTTAATTCCTTTTCTAAAAAAAAAAAAAAAATCCATCATGCAGTAAATAATCAGATCATTGAGCCAATAGTGGAAAATATCACAGAAAATGTACAGATGTACACAGTAACTCGCATACTACTGCACATAAACTAGTCTTTTCTGGTTACTACAGTGTTTGCGGTGGTTCATTCTCACTAGGATTTGTGCTCCGACTTTACGCTTGACCCCTAAACTATGACGTTTCACACAATCAATTGGTGACATGAGAAAGAAAATAAAACATAGCTGACAAAAAGAGAGGTAGGCAGATTTATCACCATCTTAACTTTACCAAGGTTAGTTTAACAATAGCTACCTGTGTTGTTTGTGACAGGCACCAGAGGTCATGCTATCCATCTCCAATATTAAATAAATTATAGCTAGGAAAGTTCTCAAAAAATGTTCTTCAAAACACTCATGATAAACAAAAACATGTTTAAAATATGCTGATCCCTTAAGGGACCACACTGCTATTGCGAAGGGCAAGGAATGACTAGAGTTGTGTGGGAGTGTAGGTGCGTGCTGACCTGTGGTAAACTGGCCCTTCATCTTCTGGAACACAGGGTCCTGGGCAGTGGCCTGGGCTCGCCGAGCCAGCGACTCGGAGGCGGCACTAGAGAACATGGTGGAGACGTTGGAGACGTTCTCCAAGCCTACGCCGAATGTGCTCACCAGCTTCTTCACAAAGTTCAGAGTGTGTGGTGTGATCTTGGCATCAGACACCGCGCCGCTTTTCTCGAACGCCACAGAGTGGCACTTAGCCAAGCCTTGCTGGAGCTGCCGCAGTACCTGAGGATGACAGCAGGTTGTGAGAGGAAGAATTTTCAATTTTAGTGGTCAATTCTTCACTACCAAGAAGTTTGCACTTTTTTTCTGCAGGGGAAATATTACACATATATTGGTTCTTTACTAGTTTAAAAAAAAAAAAAAGACATGATTTTCCACCTTCCCCTGAATCAAGGCTTCCTCCACCCATCCCCGTCCCCCCAACACCGGATACAGAGAAGCGTCCCGCAGGACAATGTGTTCACAGTTGCCTTCCATCGTCCCTGTCCAGCATCAGCAAATCACTGCATCTGCTGCTGTCTTGGGCCGCATATCTCTCTTGGGCCCAGTCTCTCTAACTCTCCCCAGCCATCTATCACACCTCTCTGCTCACCACAACCCAATTAGCATGAGAGCAAAAACCTCCCCAGCACTGCAAAACCACTTTTCAGCCTCACTGAGCCCTGCTTCAATGCCTGTGTCAGCTTTCATCTGCACAGCTATAGGGACACTGAAGACACATAAGCAGAGACAACTACAGCAGAGACAAAGGCATACTTATACCCCAGCTTGAAGAAATCCCAAATTTGAAGGCATTGATTACTTAAAAAAAAAAATATATATATATTAGTCAAAACTATTAATTATTTCTAACCTTAATAAAAAAGGGGTTAAATAATTTATAAAATAATTTTGTTCAAATCTTTCATCTCACATACACATTCGGTGCAATGCCTGATCTACATAATCTATGCTTAATAACAAAGAGATTAAAATTATGTGTTGCTTTTAGTTACAAAGCATAACAGATAATGATTAATATTATGATTTACTGTTTGAGACAGAATTTATATTTATATATCTTTTTTTTTTTTTTCCATGTTCCATTAAGGCAGTCTTAAGGATAAAGGACCTTGCACTTTACGGTACATATACACACAATTTTTTATGTTTGTTATACAGTATATTTGTATATATTACACTACAGTGCCAGTCCCGAGGCCAGATAGAATGGAAGAGTTGCCTCTGAAACGGCATCTGGTGTAAAGTTGTATGTGGATTGGATGGTCTGCTGTGTCGACCCTGCTGACGGGAGCAGCCAAAACACAACCAACCATTAAAGAAAAAAATAAGTGCGTCCTATAACGAAAGTTATAACAGGAACAAAATTCTCTCGCCCCATTTTTCAAAACATTAAGTGTTTCATTAAGCGATAAAAACATTAAAAAGCATGATGTCAAGAAATGTGAATTTTATTTTTAAACCACATGCTCTATTTTTTTTTTTGCCTCAATGTTAAATGCCTTGTCCAACCTATATTTTAAACTGGCCTAATCCCATTTAACACATACACACAGACGCACATGAAGTCGGATTTCAACCATTACATGCAGAAAATATTTGTGCGCATTCACATCAATCAAATAACTGCACGCAACTCAAACACAGCCGTCGAGCTCTCTTGGGACTGAGCGCATTGCACAGTTGGTGGGTGTAGCCTACCTCCTCATGCCAGTTCTCTCGGAACCACACCATCTGGTCCACGATGCCCTCCAGGGATGAGAGCAACGTGGGGTGCAGCTCTCGTTGCATGTGCATGATACGGCTGCAGCGCCACATGGGTGCTGTGGCCCGGATGGGGCCTGGATCTGACGCAGAGTGGCTCTGAGTTCCCACTGAGCTAGGCTGCTGCTGTCCAGAGTCTAAGGAGATGGGCGCAAGCAAGCACAAACAATCAGTAATGGCATACATACAAACTAGCGCAAACATTTGCGATGCTGCAGTAATGGCACATTTTAAAGGAGATCGAACATAATGTAAATTGAACGGTCTCAAACTGTTCTCATGGATGCAGGAATCAAATGACTACTTTACTGGGAACCTATACTATAAGCATGAAGTATAATGCTGCAGTAACAGGACACGATGTACACATTTAATCATGTTGTATTGTTATTAGAAATGGAAGAAATGACTATTTTAAGCCTAACTCACCACTCTTGTAGCGCTCCCGCTGCTCGATCTTTAGCGTTAGATACAGAGTTCGGATGGGAAAGTACACAGCCTGAGGATAGACACGTCCCACCTGAAAGACACAGGCGCAGATTACACTTAAGATGGTCCCTGCAGAGCCGGTGCAGAAGTAGTACATTGGTGACATGCCTTCAAACTGCTGCGAGATAGCATGGGATTTTGAAAATGAAACCGCAGCGAGGAGAAGCAATAAAAATGGACAAACATCAAGGGCAGATTAAAACCATGGCTCAATATGACATTTTGTAAAAGCTCGTCATGTCTGGACAGGTCCTCTCCCTTTGAGATCCGCAGTGCCCTTGAACAGTCTCAAAGAGCGCTTGGAGAGCAAAGCCTATTCATCAAAACCCTACTCAGCTATTCACAGTAAAGCGGCTAAGAACAATATCTGGATGTAATCAGAGCTCAAGGTCATGAAACAATTTTACTTCACACCTTGATGATCATCAGCACTTTCCACTGCTTCTGGGCACAACTTATTCTAACTACAGGTGTATTATTAAAAAAAAAATTTAAAAAATGAGAAAAAGCTTCCACAGATTACACAGACTTTGTCTTTGTGCTGTTTTAAAGCACCTTCAGGGAACCTGAGCTCTTATGGGATCAATAACTGACTGACATTATGATGGTGTATGAACGCTGAGACTGGAGCTAACAGGAGGAGTTCTTCTCCTCAAGCAGCCGCTCTAGTCTTCATGCCTTTCCTGGACAAACAGCCATTAGAGTGGACACCGGATCCGCAACAAAGCAGACCGCAGGGTGAGTGCTAGCTAGGTGTAAAAAGACACCCCAGAGCCTGGAAAGGCCTTTATATGAAAATAACCAATAAGTACAGAGAATATCTGCCGTTAAGAGCTTTGTAAGTAGAGCATTAAAAATTAAAAATTAAGGAGAAAAGAACACCCCAATAATCGGAGTCACTGCTTGCTGTATTATAAAATGTGCAAGCGCTATATGTGAGTGTACAGCAAGGTGTTGGGTTCCCTTTGCTTCTGTTTCATCTGAGAATACTTCATAGCTCACCTTCATCAATTTTTCAGCAAACGTTTTAAAAACGTCCCGCCAACTGAAGTAAAGCTAAATAATTCAGCAACTGAGATTAAGGTGCTCCATTCACTGAAGACTTCACAATGCGGAGGGCTTCTGCATTCATCCTTCAATCAGCACCAGGCAGCGATAGATCTTAGGATCAAACTCAAAACGTCCTCTAGCACAGAGATCGCTGTGTGGCTTGACTAGCTTTGACAGCTCTTAATTGAGACTGCAGTATGAAAACATTTATTTCACTAGGCGTTTTATTGGTTTAAATGCCCTTAATCTCCCAGAAAAGCATCTGGGAGCATATGGGGTGAAACGATTAAGAAGCATTGCACTTGTATGACCGTGCAAGAAAGAAGCGAGGCCCAGCTGCATTCTAAACATATAAAGAGAGGAGGAACGGGAGAGAGAGAAGGAGGTTAAGGTTGAAGTTAAAAGCTCAGATCGCTCGCTCTGCTGAAGTCTGGAGGGCCCCTGGAGCTGCTGCCTGCTCTTTGAAGCGGAGGTGCTTTTAAAAGACTCAAAAGAACTCCATCAGTTAAGGGAAATTAGGCCTTCATTTAATGTGCTTTGTTCTTGCAAGACCTGGGCGTTTGATATTAAACTCAACAATAATGCTCTGCATAAATAATTAAAGAGGTGGAAGTAAAGGCAGTAAAATAAAATTGATAAAAAAAATTTACAAAGCAAAAGGGACGGACTCTGGTGAGTTGGTTGGATACTGATGTGTAGGTTTACATGGGCAGACAATACTACGATGTCGTAACATCTACAAATGAGAAAATATGCCATTACACATCTCCTGTTTAGTTTGATTAAACATGACACATGATCATGCCAAGCTCTCGCTCGTGTCTGCCAACAAACAATACAAATACACCCTGGGCCACATCAGCACTGTAATAAAAATCTGAACAGTGATGGCACACACCTGGCTGATGAGGTTGAGAAGAGGTTTGCCTTCAGAGCCCACCAGGCAGGTGAGGAGTTGAGGGATCCAGGCGAGCCATTGAATTGGTGGCACTCCAATGCAATACTTATCCACAGCATCCGCCAGTGTGTTCTTATCATCAAAACTTAGAAGCCACAAGACCTGGAGGGAGAGGGAGAAAGAGGTGAAAAAAAAAAAAAAAAAACACCACAGTTTAGTATTGATATCATCTTGCCCTAAAAGATAAAATCACACTACACATAATCCTGAAATCTTGGCAACACAACTGATGCCGTTCTAAGTAAGAAACCAGCTGCCTGTCTAATAAAAAGGCATTCGCATGTTCACACATCTCAACGAATCAGATTCATCCACACAACACTGGTCTGATCTTGTCCATATCACAATCCAAATGAGCAATCTTCACTTGTGTGGATTTAACACTCGCTCAGCCATACAAAAAAGGTTTAATGGTTTGTGAAATCATATCATCGCTATCACACTCCACTTGCTTGTTAGATGCTTCTGGAAGTGGCGGCTGGGGGAGAGCTGGCAGGTGATGAGGGGGGGGGGGGGGGGGGGGGGGGGGAGATGGGGGGGGGCACAATCCCTGTAGGCGCTGATGGAGACATTAACCCCACGATGGGCCACCAAGGCCACACAGCTTGCGGGTAATTACCGATAATCACTGGCCATCTATTCTCATTTATCATCTCTAAACTGTGCCAGCGGCTCTGTGTAGTACACAATCGGATGCTAGTACTGTCTACGTAATCAAATGCCCTCCCGGTATGTCAGCCCACCAGAAAAATAAATACCCATAAGCAAACTGGAGGGAAAGTGCACCCAAGAGCACAGCACCATGTGTGCAAAACCAAACATCAGCTCTAATAATATAATGGCACACATTATCCATGGGCTATGTCTGACTGCCCCCTCTAATGCTACCGGATTAATTTCATAAAGGGCTGCTTTTGTTTACAAAAATTCCAGGAAAGAGATGGAGTTTCGAGAGATGAAAACCTGAAGCAGTCCTCAGTCACAAAATGTCCATGACAGAACCATGTGGAAAAATTCCTATTGGTGCGATTATGTTTACCTTACCAGTCAAAAGTTTGGACACAAGTTTGGATTTATATTCTATATTCTCTAACAATACTGGATTTTTTTTTAATAACACATATGGCGTTACGTAATTAAGTAACAAGTTAGTTGTTTTAAGACATGAAGGCCAGCTGCTCTGAAATAGCTCTTGCAAGAACTGTATTGTCAAGTGCATTTGCAAAATCTATCAAGGACCATGATGAAACAGGCTCTCATGAAGACCATCTGAGAACAGCTAGACCAAAACTCACCTCAGCTGCAAAAATTAGATTAGAACCTCAGATTAGAACCATTCTAAAGGCTTTACAGAGCAGACACATCTCAATATCAACTGTTCAAAGGGAATTATTACATATTTTGGATGTCTTCAGCATTTTTCTACAATGTAGAAAAAAAATTTGAAAAGACACGTGCAAACCCTTGAGTGGAAGTGTAATTATTAGGGGGCAGAGACAGGATTTGAGAATTTAAAAGAGTCACTTCGGATATATAGAATTTGTACAGATTTGAAAAGTCAGATGAACAAGTTAACTCAGGATACTAAATTTAAAATGAAATGCATGTTTTCCATCTAAAAACAGCAGTCAGTGTTTTGGATTTAACAAAGAAATATATCTATGTTGATGAATCAAAAGCAAATACCTATACATACACAGTACAACTCATTTAAAGATAAAATGCTTTGCTTTATTACTGGTACTGTAAGCAGTTATGTTAATCTTACGCACATTTGTAAATGAGGAAGAAACGGATTTGTGAAAAAAAAAAAACGAGTTGACTTTTGTTGCCGTGATTTTTATAATCATGAAGGTCTCATCATTTACTCTTTCGGGAAAGAAGGGTTTACTGAGTGGTGGAAAATTAGTAGTACATTATATTAGTCCAATCAATGCTTTGTTTATTACTTATTTAGTACTTATTTTAAACAAAAATTAAATAAATAGATTTTTACACACACTATTTGCTATAGATATAGTTCACCAAAATTCATGAATGTATGGTTCTGCCCAAAGAAAAATGCTTTTTGAAAATTATTTGTTCAGAATATGACCAGGTAACACATTTGTTTATATATTTACATTTTCAATTTACAATAAATGGGGGGAAAAAGACAATACCGCAGTGTTAAAGAGACAAACCATTCAGACCTTCTAGCCACTGGCCACTATGGCGGTTTTGGACTGATGGAAAAGGGAATGTGGCTTATATAACTAGGAACGTGGCCTTTCTCCTCCTGACCTGCTGCTAGCAGATCACACAGTGTTTATTGATCGACTGAAGCAGGCATCACTGTGGTGGAGGAAAGCGGGGGGCGGGGGGGGGCGGGGTCAGGCTGCACAGAGCTGCTTAGATTGGACTGACAGGGGTGGAATTAAGCTCTTAACCTCTAAGATGGTGGTGGGGGATCCAGCCAGGGCCTGTGGGGGTGGCAGTAATTGTTAAAGGGTTTCTCACTGTGCAGCTCCAGGCATTTATCCATGTAACACAAGATCAACAGAAACAGGCAATCAGAGAAGCTCCTTATGATTCTGTTCGGCAGTCAGCACTAGAACATTACTTAGTTATAAGTACATCCCATTACAGGAATCTTATCTCCTACAGCTCTCATTTAGGCCAGTGTAACTGAGGAAATCAAGAGGCTACAGTAAAGGCAGATCTTACCTTGGCCAGGTACTTGCGTGACTTGCTCTCATTTTGATGGCGACAAGCATGCAGGTAACATGTGATTGCCGACACACCCAGGTGTAACTGACGGTCTTTCACAAAGATGTTCTCCAGGTAATCACCCCACATGGCCCAAGCCTTCACTAAGACATCGTGCATCTGAACAGCTGCTGAGAAGGCTTTATTGGCTTCCTCTGATCTGCAGATATGGAGAGTGAAGGGATAAATCAATTTCTCTGCAGATTGACTGAGAATCATCAAAAGACTTTTCAGTGAGCCAATGTGATGGACATCTCTGTATATAAAATAGAGCTGGGAATTATAGGTGGATTACATTTTTGAATCACTGCAATTTGATTTCAATTTGATTCAATTGAATAGCACTAACATTTATTGTCTGATTTGTCTCAAGTAGCTATATTGATTAGAGGTTTTGAAGTATTATAACGACTGAAAGTATCTAAAACATCAAAATGCTATCTAACTTGTGTTGTTAATTATTTAAATGTCATGGGTTGTACAAAGTTTTTTTTTTTTCATAAAATATATTTTATTTTCAAATTCAACATTTATATCCTTTTATTAGAAAATTTCAATAATTAAAAGGTGTGAACTGATTCTGAATCAAAAACTGATCCTTTTATTTATATAATCAAACTGACCAACAACATATTAATTAAATGCATAATTGATTAAATGACACAGACCTGATATACTGTACATTATGATTTCCTACATGGAAGTGATGATCAAAACAATCAAAAATATAGTTGAAACTATCCTTAAAATAATCAATAAAATCATTCAATGTGATGGTCTAATAAGTGAAAAATCTTATAGTAGGTGGAAAAACAACAAGAATTGTAGATATGTGGCATGGAATTCAATATTAGATTAATATGCAGGTCTATAAAACAAATATGATTTTGGTATAGGAGGAAACTGTGTCCAGTGAATAAACAAAAGGCAAAATTGCGTTCCAGAATTAGCTGACAGAGTCTAATATTTTCGCTCATCAGCCACTCTGTACTTCCAAGAGTCTTTCGTTAGTAATTATACTTTCCTCAAGCTGGTTATAGAGCTGCTTTTAGAACAGACTCATAGCCAAGCTCATAAAACAACTTTATAAGGAACTAAAAACAGTTGAGAAGGAACTTCGCAGCATGGCTTAAAGCCTCAGGCCATTACTACCATCCCACGCACACGTCTCCAAGTATGGACCGATGTGAAATGTTACCCAGGGCAACCACTTATAAGAAGAACGTATAATGAGCATGTGGCATGCAACAGGATTGAGCTTGATTGCGATGGGAACCAGGGGAGGCCACATCCACCGAAGCATTCACTTAGTTTTGGACATTCACCATGTGCATCTACACACTCGCACTCAAATTCTGAGTTGAGAGTGTGAGGCTATTCCTTTTGCCCAGTCAAGTGTTTAAAGGCTCCGTCTGACAGCACCATTTCTTTATCAAACCCCCTGTTAATATTTGCAGAGAGTGAACATGCAATGATTACATTAAGCACTGCTGAGGCTGGGGAAAGTTTTGCTGATCGCAGAGATTTTACAAATTGCTACCGAGTTAATTATTCTGCGCTGTGTATTTAATAAGCCGTTGCGATTCAGCAGTGCCCTCCAGAGTCACCATCACCCTGAAGGGCATTGTCACAAGTGGTGATGGCAAAACTGGGCATGAAACTCACTAAGCTACAGTGGTCAGTCCAGGAAAGAAGAAAAGTGGTGTTGCTAGAACCAGGGACATCGATCACTGGCCCCAACAACGCCTTCTCTAGCCCCAAAGTCAGTTCTGTTATACAAGATAATGTATTATATGTTCAATAGTTTGAAATGATCCTATTTAGGCAGATACAGACTCCACACATTTATTTTTCAAATTTAAGAAAAAATTTTTTTTTTCCATCATCAGCTGTTAGACTGAAAAAAGAGGGTTGTCAGAATGACACTGCAAAAAAATAAATAAATATCAAATTTGTTGTTCTATTGGAAGAGAATTTTGCTTGTTTGAAGAAAAAAATATCCTAAAACTAGCAAAATTATCTGCCATTAAAATTTATAATTTGTTATTCCAATTTATTCCAAAAATTGAAGCAAAATAAACTTAACTTTATATTTGGTGTGTTGAAATCTTATTTTGTGAAAGTATAGATAAATGTCACTATATTCAAGATATTTCCACCTGCTGAGACATATTTTTTTCCATTGTAATTATTTTACATTTCCTTTAACGTCTCATAGATAAAACTAACAAAATGCACCATTTTTAACATTTGTCTAAAATGTGTTTCCTTATTGCAAGCTTGAAATTATATTGCTATATTGGCATTTTTAAAAAGAAGCCAAATAAACTGCCAAAAGAAAAAAAAAACGATGTTTGATTCAAAATAATAAAAGTATTAGATAGATGTACTTATATTTAAGGTCTTTTATTTGCCAAGGTATCATATTTAATCAGTAATGTACTGGAAAAAAATGAAAACCTAAGATTGAAAGCATTTGAGTTTAAAATGACCATGACTGTCTGGGGTGTGATATGTGATGAGTAGGAGGGAGTGAGGGTGTGTGTACCTGTGTGAGTGACTGAGTGGGTGCGCGCATGCATCTGTATGTGTGTACGAGCAAAAGTGTATGCAGGTGTTTGCACAAATCAGTGATTGTGTTTACATAAACTGTATTCATGAAAGTAGTTTTATAGTGAATTACTTGTTTTAATCTCACTCCTGGTGTTCATCTCTCGTGTTATATTCAGCTACGTTTCTGCCATATTTTTCTGTGGCTGAATATCTAATAGTATCTACTACATCTAGTGTTATAAGCAACACTATAGAACGCAATTATGTTATACTCAATGCAGAGCAGATAAAGCACAGGCCTAATATTGGTTTTAATTTAAAACCAAAATCAGTGTAATACAATAAGCTACCACTGAATGATTGTGCCTGGTATAAGTACATGAAAGTGTTCAAGCATTATAATTAGAGTTTTAAGTGAGTCTGATGCAGAGCAGTGGTTGATTGGATAAGGACTTTGAGAAGTTTGGGGTATGAATGGGAGTGTGCTTGTGTTTAAAGTGTTCTGTGGATTTTGATGAACCCTATGAGAAATGATGGAACGGAAGCCAGGAACATGCTTGCAACTGCCTAAAGATTTTATCAAAACAAACCTGCTTCTAAATTACTCACATTAAAATATTTCATCTTAGTTCTTTAGAGCCTCCAACCTGAGGATTCCGCAGTGAGTAAAAAGCAGAAAATGTCACTCAATACGAGTTGGCGTCAATCATTGTTCGAGAGCACATAGCCATTATCTCCATCCGTGAATGCAGGATGTGAGGTTAATTACTCCTCATCCACTCATATTGGCTGCTAACGATTGCCTTGACCTCATTATTGGACTAATGCTTTAATGCTGATCATTAGCGAGGAAAATAGAAATGCACCGCTGTTTATCCGTCTTCTCCATAATGCCTTTTCTCTGAGAATGTTCAGTTTTAAAAAGTCTGCGCTCTTAATGACCAAAGCTGTCACAAAGACCATCATCCCTTTTCTTTAATGTCAGTCTAAACCTGAAATAAGACTGAAGGAAAGAAAAGTAAAAAAAAAAAATAAAAAAAAAGGCTTAATAAAGATAGAAAGAAAGAAGTGAGACAACTAGACAAGGACGAAGGCACTTCAAAGACGGGAATCCACTCTTACTTATTGATCTGGGCTAAGAACATGCCCTTGAGTGCGTAGAACTCGGCGGTCATCTCCTTGGTGAAGTACTTGAGATTGGTAGACTCGATCACCTCAAGTCCCTATTACGACAAAGAAAAGGTTATTTCACAACAGTGCACGAAAACAACTACACTGTCTTACTTGCTTTTAACAAATGGCTTTCGGTGATTAAACACACATGTAACTGTGGCTGATTTCTTCATAGCACAGACTGTAGATTCATGTAGGGCATCACTGATTATACCCCTTACATTTACTATCCATTAAACCTAATCTATTTAAGCCTGAAATACTGTCACTTCCTTAACGAGACATGAGCAGTCCCGAAAAAGATTCACCTATATTACAATCACCAAGCGAAACAGAAAAGACTCATAACTTTCTTATTATATAACAGTTGGTTCCAACCAATAAACGTTTATCTATATGCATCACTCCATGTCCCGTTTTTTATAACAATCGTTAATTACATTCGCTAATTTTAGTAGTCAAGTCAAGTAGACTTTTATTGTCATTTCAACCATATACACAGTGAAACAAAACTTCAGGACCATTGTGCTACATACATACAACATAAATCAACATAAAACTATTCAAATACTATACAAAGACAACAAAAAAATAAAGTGCACATGCAAATGTGCAAAACAAGACGACCAATGCAGTATAATGTGTTAGTGAGTTGAGATGAGATACTAGTGATGTCTTAAATATCTAGAGATGTTTCATCATCTCAAATGCAAACATGGATAAATTAAAAACGTATTTAAAAATATATTGGAGTCGATGTGGAGATATATTTATTGCCTCATAAAAGAATGACAATGCATCACTGAATTGATTTTTTTCTCCTGTCTCCACTAAATAGCTGAATCCCAAATCCCTCTCTAATGGCGTTTGTGGAACTGTTGTATAAAAGCAATATCACACTAGAGGTTGTGATGTGCTGATATTCACTCCTGTATATACACTCCCTTTCATGTGATATTGCTTAATTAATACCTTTGTACATATGTATCCTTAAAATGTCTTTATTGGAGATACTAGAAGCATAGAGATTAAGCAGAGTGCGCAAATGAAGGAAAATTTAAAAAGACAAAATTGTTTAGGAAGAAAAAAAAAGAAAAGAAAAAGCATATGAAAAAATCATTCTGCTCCAAATGAATTCACCTGAAGTCTAATGACAGATTGTCTCTTAAAAATCCAAACTACTAGCAGCCTTCCCAAAGTAATGGAAAGATCCCAGATAATGACACCTGCAGTGTTCTCAGGAGTAGATTTTAAGTACAAGAGCTACTCCTGAGAACACTGCAGGTGTCATCAGCTAGGATCAGGCAGAGGCTGAGACAGAGGCAGAGTAATGATGAAAGGAAAGAGAATGAGGCAGTCCTATTAATCAGGCTTAAGAGGATGCCTGGGTCATTCCTTACGGTGCTCGTGACTGACAGCAGCACAACGCAAGTCCTTCTCAAAGTAACAGAGCAGAATTATTTGGACGAAAGGTTGGGTTAAAAGCGAACATGAAAGAAAAAAAAAAAAGATTTGATAAAAGAAAGGCGATTCGGTGATCTCATGTTGAGGAAAAAAAGGGCGGATTGCAAAAGAGATACAGGTGAGTATGTATTGATGTACGCAAAGAGTCATTGTGTAAGCAATTTTATAGATTGAAGTATTAATAAGTATTCTGGTGTATTTCAAACATTCCAAACCTGATTGACAGCAGTAAGGATTCTCTCTCGCTCACCTGCATGCACTCGTTCTTGCCCATCACTCCGGCCAGCTGCAGGTAGCATTTCACCTGCTGCCTGATTTTCTGAAAGCAGTCAACAATGGGCACGGTGGGGATGGTGTGGATGCGGCTCAGGATGTCCAATGCCACATTGACCAGTCCCTGCTTGCGAGCGATCTTGCCATACTGGATGATAGCCGAGGCTGATGCGTGCACGCCCAGCATGGCATTGTTGGTGTTGGGATCGTGCTGTGTGTTACTCTCATATGCTGACACAATGGCTGCACAGATATATTTACCGTGAATTAGCAAACAGCTTTACTCTAAATCCATGAACACTTAAAAACAGTGATGTGTCACGATTACTTTTCTACATATATAATTTATAACATCAAATTATCTAATTAACCCTCTGCAAGCAAAAAAAAAAACAAAAAAAAAAACAAGTAAGACATGGGAGGGAATATATCCAGGTTTACCCTGGTAATGGTGTTGACGCCACATGAAGATGCTGCTCCAGTGTGACAGGTCGTCTGAGACGATGGGGAGCCGGTTCCTCCAGGTCTTCACTACAGTCTTCATGTCGTGCAGGCTGGTGTTTCGACCCAGGTTGGCCGGCTGAAGACCCATGTTGATCTGAGCAGCCTCCTGCAGCTCAATGATCTGTTGAGCAGCCTGTGGGGGAAATAGACGGAAAGATGGACAGATGAAACCCTGACTGGGAATCCAGAATGTCCCATTCCTCCAAAAAAAAAATCATGAGTCAGGTGCCTCGGATTAGCCTCACCATCATCATGAAAAATCTAAACTATCTCAAGAATTACATTTGTAACAATCGTTTATTTCTGCCTATCCAAACCCCTGGCAGGTACCTCACACTCCCCTGCACACAGCAATCTCAAACCCATTACTATAGCTGTATTGCAGGCTTATGATCCTTATTGGAGAAGACAAAAAATAGAGTGAAATGACGCCTGAGGTGGCTGAGCAAAAAGGGTGGATCAAAGTATCCTCTAACCCATTTATCCCAAAAGACAAGAAACAGACTGTAACCCGCCCAATGTGCTCCTGCTTTTGTGTAATCATCCCATCAGACAAAATGCAAGAAATATGAACAGACAATAGACTTGCAAAATGTCATGACTTAGAAATGCAATCTATTTCTTCGCAGCGTACTTATGTCGGACTCATTTTAACACATCATACTATAATCGAATGGATTCAGTAAATGACGCCACCCCTTACACACATGCGCTCAAATATTTATTTATAAACTTCATGATTGTTAAGCCAATATGTCGCATTGTTTTATGATTAATCATAAAATGACTAGTCTAACAGTCACACAGGCCTGGTGGTTTAGAGCACAACAACTGTTACTGTGAATAACACGGATTGCACAGAAACAGAAACAAGGAGTACCCAACTGCTTACTTATGTGAAGTTGGGATGTGCGTGATCATTTCTTTGGAGCAAAGCCAAGCTCTTGAAACAAAATAAATGAGGAAATACAATATTGTTTTCACAATTATCACTTAATATCAGCTGATGCCATGTTATATTCTTCATTTCAACAACCCATTCATCATGTAAATGTAATTTTCTCACAGGTATTTAATCAAACGCTATCTGATGAGGAAAGAAAAGTAATTACTGCCATTTTAAACTTGCTGCTTCTCCTTCTCTCCCTCTCCCTCCCATCACGTTTAATCACTTTTATTGGTTGAGGGAGGTGTTTTCCCCCCTCTGTGGTACCTTTGCAGCAGTAAAAGGAGTAAACAAGATTTTTTTGGAAACTTCCACCTTCCACTTATAAACTGAACTGACAATAAGGAGAGAGAATCGCCTGCTCAGAAAGACTGAGGCATCACCTCAAGCAACGCAATACTCTTACGCAAACATCAATCCATGGAATTCACAAGTTCCACAACATTTCACAGTTTAGAAATAGTTATCCTATTTTTTTTTTTATCACAGTACAGTCAAATACTGCAGACTGCACAATCATTGATTTGTCTTATGAGCTCCACCCAGTGACGGCAATGCTAGCCTTCTGCAGCAACAGAAAAGCCAAAGCCTGGCAGAAGCAATCTACAGACACACATCACCTTCACTATTGTGTGCACAGGCTGATTGTGTGTGTGTGTGTGTGTGTGTGTGTGTGTGTGTGTGTGTGTCACTCAAGAAGCTGTAACTCGCACTGAATATTAATACAAGGCGCACATTCACAGCAACAATATTCCACTCAACACACACGAACATTCCTCATAACTTAAGTAGCCATAACCGCAAGAGACAGTCATTATTACTCACAAAACAAACATTTTTCTAAATATTTTTACAATACAGTAGAAAGGAAGTTACAAGCACAAAGCCTACTGTATGTTTCCTAAATTCAGTCTGGAACTTTATTATTGTTATTTTGCACATTGTGTGCATCGTAATTTGTGCAGCACAGACAATAATAACGCCAAAATATATTGTGTACTGAGAGCTCCTGGAAAGTGCATGAGAGTGAGAGAGATTCTGACCTGCAGCAGTGGGGTGTGGACATGAGAAACGATGTGAGGCAGTCTCCGCCACTCTCTGATAGCCAAGCTGCTGGCCATCTCCACCAAGCGCTCAATAAAGTTGAGTTGCTGCTCCTCTGGGTGACAGATGGCCAAGTACCCACGGTGCATGTTCACCTTCCATGCCATCTCCTTAGGACAGCTCAGTTCCACCTGACACACACGCACACACACAAATTGCTTTAAATGTTCCATTTAGAATTTGTTATTTAAAAAAATAAACACATTTAAGCCAAATAGAGGAGAACCTACAGCAGTGGCCAAAACTATTTAAAAAATTAATTTCTATGTCTTTATAATGCTCACATTTTTTTTAAATAATGAAAATCAATTAGAATTTACTTTATGCAATTTGCTTAGTCCATGCTTGATTGCTTGCTTCCTGAAGATCATGTACAGAAGTTTGCCACACAAATTGGCCTTTATACCAAGTTTAATTTTTGGTTGTGTTTTAGCAATTTTTTAGCTTCAGAAAGTTAAAGACCTGCCACATTTCCATCCATTAAATAACCAACTGAACCAAATAGGTTTGAACTAATTAGAGAATCACTTATTTTTTTTACACAAAGAGAGCTCCAATACATTGCATATTATGTCTTGAATATGATGGCCATCACTGTACATAGTGGGATTCAACCACAAAACTCTCCAATAGCAACATGTTTATTTTTTTTATTAATGTGGATTATTTTTTTATTAAATATATTTTGCTCTTTGGCTTTGATATAGGGATTCTTTCAAAATAATCAAGTAACACTATCCATTTCATTATCACGTAAATATTATGTATATGTAAATAAGTACTGTAATAGTAAAATGTTTCAGTAACTTTAACACAATCTAAAATTCAGTTATCAATATGCCTGGGTGGTATACATTATGGACAATGTTTTGCAACACCTTTATTAACTGTTTTATAAGAAACACCAAGCACCCATAGAGACAAGCTGAAGGCTGTCATCAAAGCAACCTGGTCCTGGGTAACGTCTCAGCAGTGTCATAGGCTGATTGCCTTCACGTCATGCCGCAGTAATGCGTGAAAAATGTGCCCACGACAAGTATTCACTACAGAAATTAACATACTTTTCATAAATTAATATACTCTTAGGAAATATTCTAATATTTTGAGATAAATGATTTTTTATTTTCCTGAGCTGTAAGCTCAATCAAAAAAGAATTTTCAAAACAGAGAAAAAAAAGTATATTTATTTATGAAAAGTATGTTTAGTTATATCAAAATTAAAATAAAAAAGCCTTTATGTGTAATAAATCTAGGATATTTTACAGAAGAAAACATTTTTTAATGTAATTTGTTCACTTAATATGAACAATTTACTGGTAGGGAACGACGATACCCCTGCTTCAGTTTAACAGTACAATCCAAGTTATGTACCCAAGATATTGGTTAAATTATTAACTATTTATTAATTATTAATCATTTAAGGTTTAATCATTTTTTATTAAGATTTTTTTATTACAGATCATTAACCATGTCACGGAAAACAAGAGAACAACAACAACAAAAAAAAGTTGTTGACGTTCAAGCGGTGCAGCATGTTGACAGAAGTGAGATGAATTGCTGCTGTGGGTCACAGCACATTTACCCTGCTCAATATTTTGAATAATATCTATGCAGCAGCAATTGCGGCATTATCTGTGTTCGAACTGAAAGCTGGGACTTCCTGAGGGCAAAAGCTACTGCAGCACACTGCAACATAGCTCAGCGCAAACAAATCTCTTCCAGGCAGACGTTTGCGCAATTATTCAAGCATGTATCCGTAAATATAAGGTGCATAGTGAATGAAGGGAGAAGGCGCAGAAGTGGGTCGACAGCGCCGGACAATTTAATTAGGTGTCACCTTAGAACAGAAGCCTCGGTGGATTCATTCCCAGTCTCCTTGAACAGGAGCGAGAGTATTTATAATGTGTCAAGTGGCATCATGTCCTTTTCCTCTGACTTTAAAAGACAGGGCCATAATTTAAACACCAACAGGGAGGCTACATTTTTAAATGCTGTACACAACAGCTTTCTATACCACATACAAACTAGCAGTGTTCTAATATTCAAACTAATCGTTTAATAATGATTACAGGTCTGAAATTCTAGCATAATATCGCCGCTCTAATCAATCAAGGAGAAGTGAGAATGATAAACAGCCCAAGGGCTTGAGGGTGTTTGTGTGTTCTTCTAGGTTTACCTGCACCAGTGCCTCCTTCATGGCAGCCCAGTTGGAAACTCTCCACGCACACTCCAGCACCAGGTACGGGTTTGTGTGACCTTTGGACTGGCCATATTCAGTCAGAGCCTCCCACTGGTTCAGTTCCTTAGAGCAGCTGGAGCAGAGGAGAAATAAACACAGTCCATGGTTAAACATTTTCTGAATAGACGCCTCACAGCAAAGTAACTCAACATGTGCCAAATTCCATAAATTGAATTTTGGAGGGATTGCAAAATCCAGCGTGGCTTTAGGAGTGGAGTCTGTCATCTTGGGCCAAGTTCTGAAGGAATGTTTGGCTACACAGCAGAGAGCTGAGACAGGTCGGCTTCCAATGATTTAAAAGGGCCGTGAAAACCTACCGGATCCAGTGATCCTCCCATAGTTGGTACTCAGGGAAGATGGCAGGAGATGTGTTGGTCCTCTCATGCTCTTTGCGGGCTTTCTCCATGGCTTTCTCATAGCTCTCTTGTGCCTGGTGGGAAGAAAACAGCTTAGAATGCTTGCAGAAATGATTACAGATTCAGTGGGAACCGTTGGGGATTTAAGGTCAGGGTTCATTGTGCTCATCTAACCTGCTCAAAGAAGCCATGCTGCTCATAGGCAATGGCTGTGCTCGTCTCGGGGAACTTGCAGCGCTTCTGCCACAGCCCCGCCCACATGTCCTCTTCCTGCAGCAGGGAGTAGAGCTCTGCCAAAGAGTCCAGGATCTCCTAAGAAACATGGAGGGATTTTGGAAATTTTTATTTACTGCTTACATCAAACAGAGTAAGGTTTAAATTATAGTTTAGATATGAAGAGCTGTTTAGGTTTATAAGTAAATGCTTCAGACAGTCAGGCCACACAGTCAGCATTTTGTAAATAGTCTTATGATTATAGTAATCTTATTATAATACAAATCAAACACATTTAAGCTTTGCCTTCATATGCTGAGTAAGATGAATCTAGTAAAATTATTTACATTAAAACTGATGCAGCAAATATTCGGGTCGACTTCTACCTGCAACCTATGAAGCTAACCTTTACTGAAGCTGGGCAGATCCACGATCTACAACACAGCAGTAAAAAGCAAGACAAAATAAATAAATAAATAAATAAATAAGCATGGAGGCCGGAGTCTACCTGCTGTGGGGGTGTGATGCTCTCCTGCTCGTAGAACTCCGTGCTCTGCTTGGGTTTGATTTGAAGACTGAGGCCTTTCTCGAAGGCCTGCTGTTCCAGCATGAGGGTGGACCGGAGCCACAGATTGTGCGTCTTGCCTAGGTACTTGAGCACACAGGGCCTGATGGGGATGGGAGGAACACACTGCGACATGGCCTCCACAAAGCAGTTGAGTGCACTGGGCTGGCAGTCTCTCTGCGCCTGATGACTGCCGCTGCACAGGAATGGGCCCATCTCCCCAGACAGGGCCTGCAATGGGGCCAAGGGTCACAATGGCATGTTCAGTATGCATAGAATATGGCTTAAAAAACAGAGATTATTCAGCAAGCATAGTGAATAGCTTAAAAAAAAAAAATTTTAAAAAAAAGCATCCTTCTCTTGGCAATAGATACCTGGAAATATTTTGCAATGAATACTTATCATGAAAAAAATGTCACGTCGAATAAAAATGTAAATGACGACAAAGAGATCATATTCACATGACGGATCTGACATGGACCCTAATTCAGTTCTTCCTTGCCACTTAGCAAAAACAAAGCCATAAAATTCTCCATTTCAATACTCTGGAAATGCATTTAAAGATTCATAGCACCCATTACCGCAAATCAAAGCTATTTAATTAGAATCTTAATGCTTAAGACATCTGGCCCATTAAAAATCCTGTTATTTGCATAAATGCATGAATTTCATTCTCATTATCATGGTCTGAATGTGTAACAGCTAGTTGAAGAGGGCAAAGAGTCAGAGCGCCTGTTTCCCCAAGAGCCTGCTGATGGGACTGGTATGAGGGACGACACATGACCTCTGACACTATAAGGGCATTTAGCTTGCAGAATGGGTAGTGTTACGATATGCATCATGAGCACTGAAGCACTTCAGCGGTTCAAGGTCAAATGAAGAATTTAGCACAAGACTATTTTTAGCAGACCTAGGTAATGAAATCCATTGTTTTGTTTTGTTTTTTTGTTCCTGTAGCTGAGAACCCAGGTACAGGAAAAGTCCCACTGACTTACATGCTGTTGACGGTCTGACAGGATCTTCCAGAGACGAGGGAAAAGTTGCACCCATGTCTTCTCAGCCAACGGTGTGGAGATGTGACAGAGCTGTACGAGAGCATTCAGCAGCGCTCCAGTCTAAGACAAAGACACACACATATTCAGCACCATTTTATATATAGTGCAGGTAAAAATCCAGTATTGATTCAAAAGAGGTGGTGGGATATCCTGCAGAACCCAACATGTTCAGATTTAGATCAACGCATATTATAAATGCATGATAAAAAATATGCAAAGATCTCGGACAACTGCTCCTCAGGATCATGATAGGTCAGGTTTTAAATCTCCCCCAGTCTTTGAGTTTAAACAAAAGTGTCACAGCTTAACCCAAAGCACCCTTGAGCCTACAAGACTACATTTATACAGCACAGAGCACTCATTATTTCTGTTTGCATGAAATCTGAAAAAGAGTCTGTGATTGTGTGTTCTGAACAAACCAACTTCAGTCACGCATGCCTTAGTAACATATGTTGAGGTGGCCACTCACCTTGACCTCTCGAAGAGAATCCAGGAACTTGTCATGGCGGTTGGTGAGCATGTGCAGCTGGTTGCCGGCGTCGCGCTCTGCCTGCTCCTTGGTCTTCGGCAGGCTGGTCTGATCCCCGGGTGCCAGCTCAATGTCGATCTCCACATCCTAGGGACGATGACAAGGCACAGATTGTTAATGAGGCTACTTTAAATAACGACTTGGCAATAAAAGTTTCTATTACTTGATGCCTTTGGGAGCAGGCAATGCATACTGATGGGTACAGAAAATCAGATCAAAAGAATTGTGGAAAAATGCTACCACCAACCTCCTCTTTGGTCTCACTGTTCTCCCTCTCACGTGGCTCCTGTTTGATGTGAGTGGCCATGGCGAAGGCGGCACGGTCGTGGCTGTCAGCCAGGTTGATGACATTGGTGATGGAGGGCAGCATTGAACCCTGGCAGCTGGTGCCTATGATCGTGCCCTTCTCGCACACTGCCAACAGCAGCTGAGGAACAGAGTAGAGGTCTTGGTCACTGCAGTTTGATGCCAGCCACCATTATAACTGTTGCCCCCTCCTGGGGGTGGAGAGTAATCAATCCCCATTTAGGTCTGCACCCTGGCTGTGCTTATTGATATCAGTACAACACAGGGTTGACTCCTGATCTGCCGCACACAACTCCAACTGTAGCATATTTTACGCTGACAGAGGCCTAGAGGGCACGAATGCCAGAACGTAGTTCCGCTCTAGCACAGCAGGATGAATCGGTACATGCCACTAGGGTGTGTAGGGCAACATTAATAATTCACCAGCAAGCAGCTGCATTGATTGTAGAAGAGATGAGTGATTTTTTTTTTTTTTTAATGTATGAGCTCACATGCAGCACACACTGCTACGCTCAAAGTCAGAAATGTGAGATTGATGGTAATCACTTAAACACTCTAGTTTAATCTTCGGCAAATAGCTTTTAAAGTTAAAAGAAAAAAAGTACGACATTTTTAATATTGTAAAAGCAATTGGTTGCTGCTTGGTGGCACTGGGATTAGAACCTGTGAGCTTCTGATCAGTAGTCCAACATATTAACCACTACACTACCCCACTTTTTTCTGTATACTAATGAGGAAACAGAAAACTTCTTTATGCGATACATACTTGATATTCTAAGGGCGGCTGCTAAAATAAGTAGCTAATGTTAGTGGGAAGCAGTTTGTACAACCCTTTTGTTAATTATTGTCAAATACTGTTTGCAAATGAAGTACCTCTATAATTAGTCCATTTACAAATGCTGATTACTGATTTGAATTCAGAATAGAAAGAAAATAGCATGATATGAAAAGCTCTCACTGGTTACGTATTGCAAACTTGTACTTTGGTTCTCTATATTTTAGACCAAAGTATAACATGATGAATTAGTTTTGGTTCGCTAGCATAAAGGCCTGCTTAGTGTTCACACTGGCATTTTCACCATCGGACCAAAAGACACAACAGAAGGCATATGGATTATATATGGTGGTATCTTTAACAGGTGAAAACATGCAGAGTTTATGAAATGTAACATATATTGAAAACAAAAACAAACATGGCTCTAGATGGCAAATAAAATGGTCACCAGTCCATCTAATGCTTTTATTTTTCTATTAGATTTCATCCAGACAGTTGCCATGGGTGACTACACCCGCCAAAAAATAAAAAACAAAACGTAAAAAAATAAATGAATAAAATGCAAGCAGCAATCTTTAATCCTTTGATAGTCACTCCCTTTCATGCGGCTGCCTGCCTGTAACGAGCATGAGCATTCAAAAACATATGACATGTAATTAAACCTTTCTGTCTGTACTGTCGTCCACTGGTGAAAATTTCGCAAGTGCTCTTGCTATTGAATAAAGCTAGCAAAACAGAACTGGCTCATTTACATATCTTCGGTCCGTGGTGTGATCAAATTTCAATCAAACGGCACAAGAGTTCGTTTGGAAGCAGACTGCTTGCTTAGTGCTTGCTAAGGTTCACACTTGTTTAATTTAAGTGAGCTGCAATAACAGGACAACCACATCAGAGCTTGTTTAAATTGAACCAAACATGTCAAGTGTGTGCACAGATTTAAAGCCAGACCTTAAATTAATAACAACAGAAGTGCCACAACTATCTAAAATTAATTTATAATGTATTGTTTGTCATTGACATTATCTATACTGCATCTATACAGCCTGGGAAGTTACCATAAAAATGTGGAAAAACTATAAACAAGTTAGAATTTACAAGATTCAGCTACAGAACTCGGATTCAAAACTAATAAAACAGCTAAAAGTATAAATAAAATTGCAATAACACTCTTGGGATATTCCTTCAAGGTAGAGTTCCTTCATTCTGCCCATCCTGAATATTTTAATGTCCTCCCAGCTCCAAACTCAACTGATTTTATAAAACAAACTAACCTGACTCTGACTTAGCTGCCTGAGTTGGTGGGAAACGCCCCCCCCCCCCCCCCCCCTCCCTAACAGTGGATCTCCAGGACCAGGATTGAGAAACTCTGTTTTAAGCAAATTTGTTTTGGTGGATGTGCTTGATCTGTACCTCAATGCACTGTTTGATCCAGAAGTGACTACCCATGGCCTCCCAATTCTGGGAACAGCAGATGTAAAGGAGCCTCTCGTAGACACGTCGCTTCATGGAGGCATCAAACACCTCAAAGAACTTCGCTCTGATTAGAGGCTGAGCACAGCGTAGCCCCGACAAAAAGGCCGGCTCCAGCTTTGATGTGATATCGCTTCCTGACAAGCTTTCATCTCTGAAAATCGGTAAACAAAAAGATGCTCAGAGTGTGCATAAGCGTGCATAAATGTTTTGTTTTTTAAACTTCATTTAAAAATTAAGGAGAGAGAGCATGAGCGCAGAAGAGAGATTTTTTGAGAAATATACAAACACAGCAGAAAACACGGGTGTTGGATTCAGTGTTAAATGTTGACTAAGGATCAGCATCAGGACCACTTCATGCCACCTGGCTCTTAAACACCAAGCCCTGATCAAACCCTTCAGCCATCCAAACTGGCCCTGCACCCCATGAATCAACTGTGGCCTTGTTGCCATGGAAATAGATGGACGGGGCAGCGCAGCCACACAACCCGTGATTAATTGGTGCAATTACCTGTAGACGTAATTAACGAGGTCGAGAAACTGGGCATTTAATTCAAGGTCATCGGGAAAGCGCTTCTCAATGTAGGTCATCATTTTCACCAGCAGGATGGACTTTTCTCTGAGATTAGGCATCTGGGACAAAAGAGAGAGAGAGAGAGAGAGAGATGAGTAAGAAGGACAAAGATACAGGGAGTAAAAAAAAAAAAAAAAAAAAGACAAACAAAAGGAAGAGGAGGCAGGAGGAGGCACCGGGTGAACAGACTGATACAGTCCATTTATCTTAAATCTATCAGGTGGGCTGTGCAGCACCTTCACTCAGCTCCTTTCTCTGAGTATCGGTTTAGTTGCCTCAGGCTAACCGAGTGAACACCTGGGTACAGCTATCCAGCCAGGCCATGCTGCCCACTGAACAAAGTGTTTATAAGTAATGAATACACATGACTGTTTGAGCATGGACTGTTTGCCTCACATGGTGGTGTCTCAACGCTCATACTCGACTGTTAATATAACCCAAGTTTCTATACCCAAAATGAATTTCAAATATAATCTACCTGATTGGATGCCATGGGAGAATTGTTCTTCACCCACTCCTCTACGATCTTCACCACAGCGCGTAGAACCTTCGGGTCGGGCGATTTCTCGATCAGGGAGGTGAGGATAACCTGAATGAAGTTCTTCCGCATCTCCATGTTCATCACAGATAGCCTGGTCTTTACCAGGTCCAGACTAAGCATGACCAGCTCACTCGTGACTGACACACAAACACATACAAATATACTTCAGGACAAGCAACATCAGTTAAAATATCATTCAATTATCTGTAGACGTAGAGTACACTGGGAAAAAAAAAGCTTTTACAAGCCATAGCAAAAGCTATGGTTCATTTTAAATTTAAATTTTACTCTCAGCTTGACAAAATCATCCAGACCTAAAAGATGAATAGCCACCAGAACAGAAAGACTTCATTTTAGCAGAGGGAACTGGAGCTAAGGAAAGCTTGAATCTGAATGCATTTTCTGGTTGATTTGTGAGCAGTTACGTGTGAGTGCTGATCAGCTGTAGCAGTGGGGAGATGGGGATTGTGCGAGCTGCAGATTGCTGATTTGAAGCTGTGGGTGGACTCCTGCTGTGTGCACAGGGCTCTGGGACAACTGCCTTGGTGACACTGCAGAGTGATGATGAGTGGCAGCAAAAAGTGTGTGCACAAGCGTGTCTGTGCGTCTTGAAGTACACTATCCATGTCTAGGACAGCCCTTTGGGACGCAATGGGCTAGGAGATCGGATCGGAGATGCTAAGGAATTGGACAAGGGGAGAAATTTTCTAGCAGAAGTTTCTTAGATCAGAGAAATTAGTGATCCAAACATTTCAATGGTTACACTGGTCCTTCTGCAGCACCCAGTGGTCAAATGCAGACACCACAGGATACACTCACTTGCTCGAAGGTAAAATCAAAGACTTGTCTTGAGTACAGTCAATTGTTTAAACCTTCTGCTGATTCTAAATTAATCAATTATTAATCAGTCATGCTAATTATACATACACACACACATACTTGTACATACACGTACACACATATATATGTATGTATGTTTGTATATAAAATGTGTGTATAAACATGCATATGTGTGTTTGTACACATGTATGTATATACAGTATACACACGTATATAAAAGCAGACATGTAGGAGTGCATGCTTGACCTAATAAACCCTCATAATATCTAATATTACAGCCTGCTCGAGGTTAAAGCAACACATTGTTCCACTGCAGCGTAGAGTCCTGTCTTCAGAATGTTGCAGGAATGAAGGGGACTAATCATAGGAATGAGGACGATCATGAGTTTGTGACACAGGAGCATGAACAAGCACCTGCAGATGGTGTGTTGACAGAAAGAGGCCAGCACCCGCAGCACGTTTTCGTTTAATTTGGCCTTGGCAAGCTCCATATCACATCACCTTAATGCAGCGGCTCAGAGACAGCAGCTAATAAGAATTAATTCAGCATCTTGCAGGTGATCTGGACTCCTAGAACAGCTAACAAAAGTGATGTGTGGAAAAGCCTGTGAGGATTTATGTGGTTTACCTGCGCTGGCCTCTGCGGGACTGGGGTTGGTCTGTGGGCTCAGGTGCTCCCGTACCATCTTCTGAAGCGAGCGCATGAAGACAGAAATGAGGCGGTCGATGTAGCTGGAGTTGTAGCTGCAGGCTGACTTGAGGATCATCAGAGTTCCTGTAAGTGGAGGAAGGAGGAAAGGGAAAAAAAAAAAAAAGGGAGACAGAGAAAGAGAGATTGAGACGATGGCTTATGGATATGGGGTCTCTACTGCACCAGTGCATGGCAATTTAGTAACTTCGTGTGTCTCACACATTAAATTACAAGGTCATTTTTAAAGAAATCTGACTGAGATAGCAGATGAGGTAGGGAGCAGAGAGGTTGAGTAATGCTTTTTTTTTTAGCCTGGGACTCTGGGGAGCAGAGACAAATGTAAAAAGTCACCCTGGGCAAGACACATACATCATATCAGTGGTCCATGTGCAACTGTACGTCTCCAGCAGGGCGGAATCAGGAGGCATTTATTGACCAGCAGGGCCATTTCGGGCCTGGATCAAATACCACTAACTATAGAATGCAACCCAATAGTGTTTTGTCACCTATTGTGTGTTTGTGGGGAAAAAAAAAACTCCTGTTTTATGGAACTTGAGAAGTCAAAAGCTCTTCCTGCGGCGGGATGTAATATTCCTGAAACAATCTATATGAAAACTAAATAGGCCTAGCCTTCTAATTAGTGACACGTTAATATGGTTTTGGGAGGCGACGCTTACCAAACAGCTGAGTGGGATTGCCACTGGTGGCCTTCTCATAATTGGTAAGACCCTCATAAATGACTTTCCCTACAGCTGCGTACAAACACTCCAACTCCTCGTATTTAGAGGCCACTGAAGAGGTACCTGAGAACACAGAGAAACAGAAAAGAAATCTGATATTAAAAACACATACAACAAAATACGACAAGGGACTTGTTAATGTGATGTTTCCCCAACGTCTCATAGTGCAACTAGACCAAGATCTGATATTATTGAGCCCTCGTGAGCTATCGCGTCCTAAGGATAGGAGCACTTCAAGAACGTTTCATCTGAGAATAAAGGGGATCAGTCAGAAACGTCACGTTGTAACGATTTATAGTAACCTCTGGAGCAAACAATGCCAGGAAAATATCCTCCACAGCATAACAAAGTAAACTTTTCCTGGCATTCTGCATGCATCAAAACATCCAAATAAATAAATCAGTTCATCTTGGGTACACTTCAACTTTTAATAAAAGGTGTAAAACTTTTGCCAATAAAAGCAACTTTTCAGTGTGCCTCAACATGTCTTGGGAACAAATGCAAATCCATATTCTGTGTGTGTGGGTGTGCACGTGTGTGTATATGTGCATTTCCAGTTTTTCTGCATCAGGCTCAAAGGAGAAAATGGCTACTACAAAAAAAAATAATAATAATAATAAAAAGAAACCAGCAAAACCAGGCATCTCGCTTAATATCAAAATGATCCTGAGATGAACTGTGAGTTTGTTTACGGCAGCACATGCCGTTGCTGGTATAGAAGTAATTCCAGCCAGACTAATTAATCAGCACGTCTATGAGACTGTTTCTCAACAACTGACGGTCTAGTCTATTTTAAGCTCTGGCTGTTTTTTTCCCCTGCCTCAGCTAACATTGTACCTGAGCAACAAGGGGAACCAACTAATACA
Source organism: Clarias fuscus (assembly GCA_030347435.1). Classification (NCBI taxonomy): domain Eukaryota; kingdom Metazoa; phylum Chordata; class Actinopteri; order Siluriformes; family Clariidae; genus Clarias; species Clarias fuscus. Next base: position 18,270,215 of record CM059220.1, read on the forward strand.
ATTTACCTGACAGCAGAAAATAAAACACCACGGTTGATTTGCAGAGCTGAGCCATGCAGCATCATCAGGTGTAAAAGCACTATAATTGTGGAAATGCCTACTTAAACAGTCAGAACTGACATTACATTTGACCAAACGCAGACTTCTCCTGTGGGAGATCGGCAAAAATCTTGCACACTCATCACCTTTAATAAAGAATGCTTATCATGGGTGTTTACAAGTCAATGATGACCTTGTCCAGAAATGCTAAATGAGTCTGTCGAATAGCGCATGTAGTGTATGTGTGTACAAAGTCTGCAGACATAATCAAGTCTAATATCAGATACATCCTGATTGCACCGCTATAAGACACTTCATCAGAAAATGTTTATCTGCATTATTTCCCTATTTGCTGATGCTGCATGTATGAGCACTTCTATTCGTTCCTGATGGTACCAATTCTGACCAGCATATTAAACCTTATTACAGCATATATATATATATATTTAATAACACATAAGTGGTAACATTTAAACTAATAAATATTTATACAACTGTCACAAAGTCAGGGTGTTGACTTAGGCTCTCTAACTCACTGGGCTCAGTCGGGAAAACACTCATTAGTCTGGAGAGCAGAGTGTGCACAGCTCGGAGGACTTTGGTGTTGCCGCAGGTCATGCAGGCTGCAATGCCTCGCTGAAGAGGCTTGAAGTGGACCAGGATGGCTGGAGACTGCAGCACGGTCAGGAGGAAGCTCAGGATCTCCAACCCTGTGCAGATGTTTGAGAAGTTGGCCTGGGTGGGCTGCTCCTATACGAGACACAAAAAGAAGCATGCAATCAGATTTCACCTTAGGGCACGTTATCTCGATTAGAAAACAAAACAGACCACCCTTTAAAGAAGTACCAGTCTGACAGCTGAGCAGCTCAAAGCACCACAACTGGGACTGACTGACCCCAAAAAGAAAAAAAAAGCAGGAGGTTCAGTTATGTTCTCAGGAGACACAGGTCGACATGCAGTGAGCTGCCCAAACCAGATCCATGTCTTTTGGTTAGAGAGAATGAAATGATAGAAATCAGATTTGTGGTACACTTCATTTATGAGAATAATGGGGCTAGGCAGGTAGTCTACTCCCTCACGAGACTAAGAGCAACCCAAAACAACTAGTGTCTTTGTTAGAGGAAGAAAAAAAATGGAGGGCTGTCTTCCATGGGGCAAGGCTAGGACATACTGATAACCTTGCTAAGACCTGTCTTATAAGAGCGCAAGAAATAACAGCAGAAATTAATCCAGGGTAAAGGTTTGTTAAAACACAACTAGGTCGCTGGAGGGAAAAATAAAAAATTTTAAAACCACTAGAGCTCCATGTACCACTCTGAAGTTTCGACATGCATCATTGAGCACGCCGAATCATAGACGGGTTTTCTTTATTATTAAAATAGTAAATGATGTTTACGCTATGAAATCATACGGCCGCCTTATAAACAAAGTCCAAAACGTGAGTACATGTAAACAGACAAGCGCCAAAATACACAAGAAATTCAGTTCGCATCCACTCACTGCTAAACCATTTAAAGTGAGAAAAACAAGCTGTTTCCCGGTATTCGAAACACGCAAATGCCAAACTCCAGGAATCTACAATTACACAAGGCCCAAACAGACTGCACTGTCATTTTATTGCAGCCTGGGGAATAAGGCCCCACTTGTGCATTTCAATCAAACACACAAGCCTGGAGAAGGGCACATGTGTCTGATCCTGAAAAGAATCAATAGGGCGGTGTGTCTGGAAGACAGGAAGACCGTTCCAAAGGCAGGGGAAAAGAAGAAAAAGAAGGAAGTAAAGGGTGAGTGAAACAAAGAGCACCCAAAAAGGTGGAACAAATACAACAAAAGAGAAGTGTATGAGCTAGAGGACGTGAGGGAAACAGAGAGCACATTCTGAAAGAGTGGATAGACTGCCTAATTGAGAGCCAGTCTCCTAGATGACAACAGAATTAGTCACAGTGCTGAGCTCCAGAGAGTGAGAAATCAGTCAAAAGCCCCGGGTTATCGATTTGGCTCACATCAAAACTGCTTTTGGAAAGACAACGGAAAGAATGAGGAGGAATGGGACAGGACGAGGACAAGGGGAATGTCTATATCACGACAAATAGAGCAGAGCAAGGTATAAAAAAAAAAATGTTTAAAAAAAAGCTAAATATTTAGACAAACTCAAAAACATACCTGAGCCACTATGTTTAAACTTAAATGAAATAGACTTTAGCAAAATCACCTAAAGCTAGATTTAACTGTTTTCAAGCTTGACTTCCAAGGATACTCACCACAGTCATGAGCAGCTTGTCAAACCACTGCAGTTTGAGCTCAGCACGGGGCCACATGTCTGGCCGGAGGGCCATCTTCATCAAATTCACACAACGGCGAGAGAGCAATTCACCAGGAGAGCCTGCCACACTAGTGCTGTCGTTCACCTAGAAACAAAGGAAAATTAACATGCTGCAATGTACAAAACACTACAAAGCAAAAACGTTAATTATGCAGAACAGCTCACAAGAAAATTATCTCATTTACACAAAGTGACCTGACTGTATTCCCTCTATTGAGAACAAGAGGAAAGGACAAGGTGGCTCATATACCTGGCAGGCGATGCGGATGAGAAAGTTGACCACGGTGTCAGTGTGCTGCTTCTCCACAGGTTTGGAAAGCAGAGCCTCAGTGCCAGGCATCGACTGACTTCGGCCAAACACCTGATGAGAGAAATAGAAGACTTAGTGTTCAAACTTGGCTCTTAGAATAATTAAAAAAACTGATACAGAGAGAGAGAGAGAGGGAAAGAGTGACATTAAACTAATGCTGGCTTTAAGGTTTCCTCACCGCGCTCACTGCACCGGTAGTCGTGCGGAATCTCTTGACATCCTGAGCAGAGTCCACAGACGCTCCCCGCTTCAGAGCTCCAGCGCTTGTGCCCTCACCACCCGCAGCTGCGTCTGCTTCCGACTCCGGCTGTGGCCATAACATAACAGGGTTTTATCTCAGAGAAAAGGAATCCCAAAGGATTTAAATTATATGAATCTCAATATTAAATGTGGCTGACCTGCTGATCTTTGATCCGCTGAAGTTCCCATTTGATGACCACTTCAGCCAGGTCCACAGCCAGCTTCCTCTGCTCGATAGTGACACTAGGTGTGAAGCCAAGCCGCTGCATGGCACTGATCATGTGCTGCACAAGGTGATGCCTTACAGGGTAGTACACCTGACCACAAACAAGCACACCGACATTAACTGGGACAGCACATGGACTGCTTGGAGGGGGGGGGGGGGGCGACTGTATTTCTATTCTTGGGTCTAAAATATGAGGTGTATAAATAGAGGCAGTCATACCCGGAAGTGCTGCACAATAAGATGCAGAATATGGACCAGCTGTGGCACAGTGTGCCCCTCCTCCACAATGATCTTGCGGGTCCAGTGAGTGAGCATCTGATGCCCGTCCTCCATGCGAGCGGGTACAGCGGGAGTGAGAATAGCCATGGCCTGCCGCACAATGGCACGAGCCTCCATAGTGTGAGCTTTCAACAGACTGTGGAACACCTGGAAAACATCCATGGGTACTCAGGTCTGAATAACCGTTTCCAAAATAATACCATTTTGGAGGGTAACTAGAGAAGACATTTATAAATCTTTGAAATTTGCTCTTAAGGGTCTCTAACCTGCAGGACAATTTTTTTGTGAATGGCAAATTTGGCAATGATGTGGGCCAGGAGCAGATGGCCGCTGTATTTGCAGGCCGGGTCCACGCAGGCTTTGGGTAGCAGACAGGGCCAGGCAAAGGTCATGAGGCGCCTCAGTTTGCTGTTCCTACTCTTGTTGTTGTCGTGAATGTGATGGTGGGCGTGTTCAACCAGTAGTGTGGAAAACTGCAGCAGGTTGATCCTGAGCGAGTCCAGGAGGTCAGACTGCTTCTCTGGGTCCAGCACCTGAACGACAGTTAAAAGGAAACAAACTTACAACGTTTCATCTTCCTAAAAAATACTAATACAGAGAGTTGAGGTGGCAATAAAGGATCAGACTTCGAGAGTAACTGATAGTCCAGGCTCTTTGCCACGGTTAATGCCAGACTGGGGAAGAGATAATCAATTTGAGCGTGAAACAAATGGAGTCCATTATCCCCCAGCATTTTGTCTTGGCCATAATCGGATTCGAAACACCACAAACACTATGACCTTTATCGAGGTTGTGATATTTCTCTCAGACTAATATTAGCCCCTGGTCAGGAGTGAATGACATCACGGCTGTGGAAGCCTGCCGCATTACCTTGGTGATGAAAACACTGGTGATGCTCTCGGGGTTGTCGCCCTCTGGGTTGGGGGGGCCCAGGAGCTGCTCGCCTTCCCCTTTCTCAAAGCTGTACAGAAAGGCTGGGTGTAGGATGTGCTGCAGAACCTGAAGGAAAACAGAATAAAGCCAAATTAATGGGAATAAACAAAACATCCATTACAATTAACAGATCAACACCACGTCGGACAAGCAACGATACAATGAATGCTAAGCCCAGGCTGCAGGAGTGACCGAGCTGTCAAGCTTGTGCCATAATTTATTGCTTCCACAGAGCTTCTGCTGCTGGGTGGCAGCTCTGATTTTGAGTCATGGGTGGTAGGTAGTTCATTCTCTAGCTCTGTGATATTAATCACAGTGACATGAGAGCACATTACAATAACGTCATTAGACTGTTTGTGTTCCCCTCTGGCTCTCCTGCTCAAATTCCAGGAATGAGAATAATAAATGTAGAATAAAATTACATGTGTAAGTGCACAATGCGGACATGAGAAAGAAGGACACAAAGTGAAAAAATAAATAAAACACACACACACACACACATACTGTATATACACACATTTCAGTAAATTTATGATGATAATTTCCAAATTACAGAAAAGTGAGGAAAGTAAACCTCACCTTTATAGGCTACTGATCATGCCACTCAAAATACCAATAATCAACATATATCTTACTTTGTATATACAGTAATTGACTACTTAAAAAAAAGGCCGTCAATTACTACAAATATACAAAATACTCAATATAAAACATCACATTTTGAAAACACTAATGTCACATCTAAACACTCAAGTTGTTGGACTCTCTCTCAGCCCAATCTCATTAAGCCCTCACAGAAAAGCATCTGGCAGCACCACTTGAAACGAGACACATCCCATTAGAGAAGGTGATCAATAATCATGTCTGCTCGTTCCCCAGAGTAATTCAGACCAGTGGGCAAACCCGTCTTTGTCCGTCTCTGCAGGTGAGACAAAAACCGTCTGTGTCGGCTGACTGCGCGGTGTTGTCTGATAGTGGCCACGGCGTCTATGTTTTTGTTGTGTTAGCATGTGTGACGGCACGTACGGCGCTGGTATCAGGCAGGCCGCAGGGCTGCAGGTGTGCCTTCATTATCCCCCGCCCTAATGAGCCCCTACGCCGTTAGCATGAGTGATGGAGCAGCGCAGACTCCATTACACACTATCTATTACGGCAGCACACAGCCCCTAAAGACAAACACCCCCCCCCTACACATCCACTACAAAACCCACAGAGAATATCACTCAAAGCAAGCACTCCTCTAAAACGTGTTGCTGCGTCTGCTCTCGGAAAACGTCTCTCTGTGCACGTTGAGCAGCAGTGATTCGGATGCGGCCTGGCAGGGGGTGAAACCTGCTGAGCTGAGGATAGCGCTGGCTGAATGACCAAAAATCATGGTAAAGACAGTGTTTGTAAAAGGGAAAGAGAAATTAATAAAAATGACACTAATGACTGTAAATACTGAACAGCACCATTTAAAAAAAATATCATGACTGATATGTCCATGAATAAATCTCCAGCCTGTCACTAGGACACAATTTATTGACTGTTTAAAATATCTCAATTCTTCTCCTTTGACAGACCTTTCCACCCTGGATAAAGTAAAGTTGGATAATCTGGAGAGAAATATTCAGTAGTGCTCCTCAAAGAGCTAGAAGAATTCAGATGCAGTGTAAAGCTGAGTTTGTCCATAGCAAAGAACTTCCTCTCTGCTTACAGTAAGTCCATGTATATTCAGCAGAGCCTCTTAAACACAGGATTATACTCCCAATGCTCAGGTAGCATGACAGGAGCACGTTCCAATCTCCTGCCTTCGCCATTTTGCTTCTAATTAACTACAGAGCTTGTGTTTGTTATGCACAGGAAATGCTGATCCATGTCATAAAATCAGTCACACCCTCAAATAAGTCCAAGCTAATAGAGGAAAAGGGTCATGTCAAAGTTAAGCCAGATCAGAGTTTCCCCTCATGTAGAAAAGGCATGCAAAACACTTCAGAGAGTCTCTTGTCTGGTGATTTGATCATGCCCAGTCCCCAAGCCTTGGAAATTCAGTCCTGTATTATACTCAACCTTTTTTTGTTTTCTTTTATTTCCCAATCATAGCTACTCGACACTTTATCAAATGTTCTCTCACCTTGGCTTTGAGCTCGTCATTAAACTGCGGGTCGTTGAATTCGACAAAGCGAAAGAAGAGTGCTCGTTTGTGTGCAATGCTGTAGTTCTTTGGAATCTCTTCCTCCATGTACTCCTTCAAGAAGGTCATGTTGCACAGGAAGCGGCCAGTGAAGGCTCGCAGCAGCTGGAACAGCAGCTCGATCTCAGAGTAGTTACGTCTGATGAAGCAATAATCCATGCAGTCAACAACCAAAAATGAACTTGTTAAATATAACATGGATTTCTGCATGGTCATGTGATTGAACAACATTTAGAAAGTCTTGGCCATACTTGCAATAGCTGAGGAGGCAGTAGGCCAACAATTTAGGCTCCTTCCAGTTAGTAGCAGCCATGTTGTCTTTGCGGTGACGCTCCTGGAATGCCTCGCTGACCCAGACACGCCTGAGCTGGCTGACCAAGGAGTGCTGGGTGGCCAGCCAGCCTTCATCGTTCTTCACTATGATGCTTATGATCTGAGACAGAAGACGAATACTTACACTATACTTCTGAAGCCTTCAGATTAATGCGGAATGATGAGAATAATGACCCAAGACTTTTGTTCACCTTAATGGCCTGGAACTGCAAGTCTAGACGAGCCGTGCTGGTGGATGGTGAGCCAGGCCGCACTGTACCTGGAGTGCCTGCGGGAACTAGCAGGGGGACAAAGCGGCTCGGGTTTGAGGCCAATACGTCTCGGAGAGGCTTGGCATCTTTGTGCTTCAAAAAACTCTAAAATCGGACGATTATTAAGTCAGCAAATTGTTCAACCATACAGATAAGCACCTATTTACATTAGGATCTATGAGCAAAACACTCAAAAGGGTTTACCATGAACATGCGGCTCCACTGTGGGTCATTCAGTGTGGCCTCCATCATGAACAGTTCCACTGTCTGGGAGGGATGGCGCGTCAGGAACTTGATGAGCGGCTCTCGGAAAGGACTTCCAGCCTTAATAAACACACAGAAATGCCCACGTTTGTTGTCTAATTTACCAAAAAACTGTTTTATTGTCTTATTAATTTCTATGGACCCTGTACCTCAATTAGCATGGCTCGTTCTGTCTTCATCACTACCTCCAACAGAGGTTTGACTAGTGTCTGAGGAGCAGCTGGGATCAGGTGAAAGAGGTTTATGATGGCAGAGCAAATCTTCATCTCCTATACGAAAGAAAAGGAAAAAGAAACGTCATTCTGTTAATAATCTGACTTTATACACAAGATTTATACCCAATATAAATAAATAAATATATATATATATAATATATTTTTAAAAAATTAAGTATTCCCAATGTTCCTAAATTTATTCCAGGACTGTAAAAACAGTTCATTAATTTTGTTTGTTTTAAAGGAATACAAAGGATATCTTTCTGACCTAGGGCAGTGTGCGGGCACTAGTCTGAGAAGAAAAAAAATCAAAGAGCTATTTTTCCCCAGGTAGTCTAATGCTTATGCTAAAAAGCTGGTACTTTAAAGCACATCAACTACCTTCACAGACCATCATTTTTTATGGACAGCAAGCTTTTAGAAATGTAAAATCATGTTGGAAAATCTCCTAGTTCAGTGCACATATATACACACACCTCCTTCCTACCAATCAGCTGTCTGAATGCTTCACACTCAACAATGACTAGGTCTAGACTTGAAAGTGACGAGCAGAGGACAAAGGTGATACGTAGAAATCAAACACGACGACACCACAGACACAGAGGCACAGTTACAGTTACAAAGCACTCCATCAGCACAAAGAGAAAAAGAAGCACAAGCACAGGAATAACGCCTCCCAACACAGCACCATCTCACCTCCACACCCTCCATGGCAGGCTGCTCCAGAACAAGAGAATAACGGACACACAATCAGCAAAGCAGTGAGTGACAGGACAGCAGTGAAAAACATTAATGATGGAGGCGTAAAAAAAAATAAAAATAAAATAAGGGGGGAGAGGGTGTGGAAAAGAAATGTGATGTGTCGACCAAACGAGTGGAGTCTAGGCTGGTCGTCAAGCACAAACTGACAAAAGGGACTGAGTGGGGTCTAAAAATTGTAGTGATAAAAAGTTATAAAAGGTCTTATGACACACTGAAAAGACAAGGTTGAAGAAATTTACAAAGTCATCAGCGCTGACCGTCCTGATTCATTCTTCCAGCGCAGCATCCAGAGCCCCGCCCCCTGCCCCTGGCTGACCCTGCCTCATCAGCATGTCCGTTAATGAGTTACAAGTACAGAGTGCCAATTTGCATGTAATTACAATATATTTAGAGGAAGTGGGTGCAAAGAGAGTGCCACAAAGAATGTCTGTAATCTATGAGGCTCCATCCGCTCACCTTTTTTCTTCCTCTACAAGGTTATCTGCCCGCCAGATAACAAGGATCCAGTGCTCTGAGGCTTGTTAGCAAGCCGGCCCTTGGGAGTCTGGCGCCTAATTAATCATTGATTGTAATATGGCCACTAGCACCTCATATTTGATCGAGCTGTTCTGGGGCACAACACAGTACAGCCACCTCAGGCCTCCGCTACCCTCTCATTACGCGCAGCACTACTTGGACAGTGCGACGATGCTGACAGCAGATGCCTGCGCTAAAGCAGAAAACCACTGCACTTGGAAAATTTTGAAGGTCACACTAAGGACACCGGGAGTCAGCGAGAAGCTCGCTCGGCCCTGCTGAACGCTAATCCAAGCAAAAGGAGCCACGTTGGCACTTACACTGCCGTCACTGCGCTGGCCTCCTTTATGAGTGAGCACCACCACCTCCATCCATTTCCTCAAATGTTGCTGAGAAAAACAAAGATTACACAAGTAGGAGTAACATAAGTGTCTTGACATTTCATATAGTGATAGAGAGACATTTTTAAAAACTGAAATGTCTCGTTGTTCGATGGTAACCCACCATCATCTGGTCACAGAACTTGTCGTTGAAGGAGTTGGGGAAGAGTCTTGTGACGGAGGTTAGTCTGTTCACTACGTTTAGAGTCAGACTGCGATAATCTCCTAGCATCATCAGCAGAGGCCGCATGTGAGTGTGAATCTGATCCACTTCAATGGTGGCTCCTTCCAAGAACTGGGAAAAGAAATATAGCAACACAAATAATACACACATTCATTTACGTGGTTTTATTAAACCGTCAGCTGTGCAACAGAACTCTTATAATGACATCATATTAAAAATAGAAAAAACAAATCAGCAAGTCACTGAGTTACATCTAATATTTAATACCAGAACACAATTGTTTTTGCCTTTATCTGCTTTGTGAAGATCACCTGCACGCACTATTTCACATTCTCTAGATCACGTATCCTGTAAAGGGTCATGGGGAGCCTGGAGCCTAACCCAGGGGACACAGGCATACATGTAATATTCGCCAACACCAAGTCGCCTACTCTGCTCGTCTTTGGACTGTGTGAGGAACCCGACCAAGCACGGGGAGAACAGGCAAACTCCACGCGCACAGACCCCAGGTAGAAATCGATCCCTCAACCCTAAAGATGTGCAGCCTCAGTGCTAGCCACTATGCCACCACAGACCATTTAATTCACCAGTCTGACCATGCTTTAACCACGGTGTGTAGTGCTTCAAGTGGTGGCTTTCACAAACACTGATATGAACCACATTACCAGCATTATGTTTAAATGCACATTTTCTTTTTTGAATGTCAATAGGAACAGGGTACATCTTATTTCGCTTATTTTGCCAAGACAACTACAAAAAAATACCTTTTTAATAATACTATTCACTCCAGTTCTGTTCATTCCAGTACAAAATATGCAAACAAAAAGTACCTCTTGATTACTTGATTGATTCAGCGAGTGAATGGATGCGTACGCTTCAGTGAGAACCAGACAAATAGAATTTAATTTATTCTGATAAACTCAATCATGTATATTAATGTAGATGATCCGAATAATGTTTTAATGTCTTAACATGTCAAGCCAACAATATATACATCATTCCCCAGCCTGTGTGTGTGTGGTTTCATAAAGGAGGAGAAATGTGAATTTATCCCGTAGCTGTATCATGCTGCACGTAAACAGCACGCTGCCTTTCAGTCTCCTGTCAACAGTGGGGCTGAAAAACTCAAAGCCCAGTGTATCTCCATTAGCAGAGGAAAGGCCACTCTAATAAAGCTCAGGCCAGATCTTCCAAAGCAAGATGATGCATCACAGCCACATTCATTTTCCTCACCGCCTGCCTCACTCTATCCTGTATTGATTGTTCCAGGCAGAACTCATTAGTGGCAGCACGGCAGGGAGAGATGCAGAGAAAGGGGAATAAAAGAAGACCAGTGTTGTGAGAGAGCTGACCTTTCTCATACAGGCCTCCCCTGCCTCCTGCAGCTCACTGTTGGTAGAGTTCAGGGCCTTGAAGAGCGCAGCAATAATCTTCTCTCTAGACTGGGGCAGGTAGTTACAGGCCGCCAAAGCATCTGAACAAGCGCGCACACACACAAACAGAGATCATGGTTTAGGTGCATATTAATGTTCAGAGGAAGTTCTTAGCTCTTGCAACTCTTGATGCAGCCTAACGCAGCATACTGTTGGCATCGCAGTATTCTGGTAAGCAGGTATAAATGATTGTAAAATAACTTATAACAATGGAAAGTTGTAATGATCTCTATAAATTGTATATATTGTTATTTGTACGTTATTGTTACCTGCCACAATCAGTGCAAGGAGTACAATGTGACAGATTTTTTTCAATTATTAGGAGGGAGTTGAATACTTACTGAGTGCCGCGATGCGTAACGGCACCAGAGAAGGCAGACTCTTGTAGCAGGGCAACTTCATTAGTGCTGCATCTTCAGCCTCACACAAATTCAACAACTGCACAAGACACAAACACTGCTAAAGGCAAAATAATCTAGAACAATGATTGTCCTTTAAAAAAATAATGAAAAAAATTAAAAAGAGCACACTAGTAAGGTCCGTGTTTAATCCTTCATTAGCATGTATAATAATTGACTTGTACTGGAAACAGTAAAAGAACAGTTATTATTATATTAAGTCAACAGAAATGCTGTGGGTAAACAATATGAAGAATTATTGTATTATTTATTATTGTATTATTTCATGCTTTAATAGCACTGCAAACCAAAACATTTAAGACAAATAGAAGTCATAATTAGTTACACTCAGTGTGTGTTTGTTTGCATGTGTGAAGGAGAGAGGGACAGATTTCTGGCACTCTGCAGTGTACATGTGCACAGAGCTTACCTCAGTGTAGAAGACCTTGTGCTCAACGACGCTCAGATCCATGGTGAAGAGGCGAGGCTGCAGTGTGGTGCAGAACGTGTTCCCTTCCATCAGTCCTATCTGAGCGTTTGCAGGCTGGTGACGAAGAAGGTGCTTCTTAGGAGGAACCATGTCCTGAAGAACCTGATAGCAAATAAACACAATTCATAACTTTTCTAAATTACATATGAAGGCATACAATCATTTATTGGTTTCTATTTGTTACAGCAAGTCGCGAGAGACGACTCCTATCCTAAGGCATTTGTCTCCAGGCAGGTTTATTGCTTTTGTTATCTTCGTGAAAAATCTGAGAGCTTTGAAACACACAAAATCATCTTTTTTGTTTTTTCATGACTTGCGCTGCACAGACTGTAATTCAACATCAGTGTTGAGTTAAAAACAAAACAAAAACAAAGCAGTCTGATGGTACATCACTCAAACACACCTCTTTGTGCGGCTCCATAATGATGGTCACGCTCTTGCCAGTGACCTGAGCCAGAACCTGCAACGAGTGCATGGCTTGCTTGCGCACAGTGGAGTTGGGTGAGGTGACCTCGCGGACCAGGTCGTGGGTCACCATGTGAAAGGATTTGTCCTGTGCACTTAGCAACTCCTCAGTCTTCTCATCCTCCTTCAGTGGGGTGGCACAGCGCACCAGAAGCTGCTCCAGGGTGGTCTTCGCCATGGCAACTGCACCATTAGATACCTGCAATGAGCAATAAAAGGGCAGAGCTTAAGGAAACCGTTTACTCACAAGGTGTCACAACTGGAAAAGATACACCGTGGCTTTGTTCCTACCTCGCCAGTGAGGTCCATCATGACAAACAGCAGAGCCTTGAGGAAGGTAAGTTGGTTCTGCAGCACCCAAATAAGTGGCAGCCTCTCCATGAGGAACTTTATAGACACCACACCACCAAGCTTGGCATACCAGGCCTGCTCATAGCAACACGCACACAGACGCTCCACGATGTAAGAAAAGAGAGGCAGCTGGCATGCCTGGCAGAAACAAAAAACACATTTTAACTGCGAATAAACACTCCTGTTAGATATTAGTGTTTTTTGGCACCAGTGGGATCAAGACGTGTGCTGCAGAAAGATTCACTCACCCTTTCTTTGGATCCCAAGATAATGCTAGCAACATCAAAAATGACAGCCAGTGCAACTTCGCCAATCTTACACAGCTCTTTCTCCTCGTATGCCATGCAGATGGCAATGGCATCGATCAGCACTAGGGGATCCATTCCCTTAGAGCCATTCTCCTCACTGTGGAACATTGCAGTACTTGGCTGGCTGCCTAGCTGGTAGCATGGCAGCAAGAAAGGTCCTACGAATGAAAATCTGCATTAATTGAAGAACTCAAAACTAAAACACACAAACACTAATTTATTGGTCTTGCATTTGGAAGTAAAAATAAATAAATAAATAAATAAATAAATATATCATGGTCCACTGCATAAGAACTATAGGTTTGTACATACCACACTGCTGAGCTACAGCCACCATGGTGTAATGGCGGATGAGACTGGCCACGAAAGGCAAAGCACTAGGACGCAGATCTTTAATGACTGCGGACATGAAGGCTCCCGTCAGGGCCTGTTCAAATGTCCTGCGCGCAGGTGTATCCTGGGCCTTGTACCGGTGGGAAATGATCACATTGGGGATCCATTTTTCTGTAAAGCTACAAGAGAAGGAATTTAATGAATTATACATTCAACATTAACAAAACAACACGGACCATTTTTCCCCAGTTATCTACTTCAAACGTAGCACATGCGTGATCACCACAGAAAAGGATTTTACAAGGTTTGTTTTGCTGGAGTGTTAAACTGATCTACTTGGAACTCACTAATGGGAATCCACATCAATTCTGTCCCCATTTTACAGCTAACAAACAAATAACACGCTAACAGGCTTTCTGAGATGAACTGCCTTTCTGTAGGAGTAGAATTTGTAATTCACTATACTGAGAGTTAAAAAATTGGAGAAAATCCCATATACAAAATTACTAGGATAAAGTAATTATTTAATTACTTCATACTTATTAGAATTAGAAAATACTCCAAAGTTTTGCCCATCTCTGTTAAGCACTGCTCTGTGAAAGGATTAAGGTGGAAAATGAAGTAAACCTAAGGAGGATGTGGTATCTAGTGTCTGTTCGCCGCTGTGACACATTGTCTTATTATACAACAGTTAATTCCGACCAAGTAAATCCGATTGGTTGAGAGCAAGTCCATGAGTGCTCATATAGAGTAACAGTACTGGGATGTTTAACTACATGTACTACACCGCGGCACAGGTGTTCTAACAATCATTAACTACACTAACCTTCATTCATCAACATAGGTGGAGCAAAATAACTGGTTAAAGAAACAAACAGTCCGTTGATAATAAATAGATAATAAATGTGTAGAACAGTTGTATAAAAACAGTATTACACTTGATGTTGTGCTCTTGTGCTGGCCATGATATCTTTGGAGACCATATAACAATCATGCTGGCTTTTAGGGAAAACAGCATGACATCACTTCTATGTACAGCCTAAAACCAGCTCAAACTGAACATAATTGGTGAAAGCTAAATATGTGCCACGATTCATAGTAGAAATAATCAATTATATATTTTAATAATTGATCGATTACATTATTATGAAATAGTCATTAGTTGCAGACCTAATTCTTATTATAAAAATGTGTAAACAGTAGGTTTCGGCGGTGGATTGATTAGATTGGTCGAGTGGTATTCCAGGCACGTCTATCTGCACAGGTAAGGTTTACTGTGTGCATCACGCTGCTTGTTCATGTTCGCCCCATAAAATTTCACTTCCTAGTTCGACACAATTTGTTTACTTTTTTTTTTTTTTTACAGTAGTGTTAGAAATGTCATCAGTGGGCATGACAAACAATACTTTTCAGGAATATAACATTAATATTTTTTTTCCTGTAATTTTTTTGTGGCGACAGTTATTACATGTGAGCTAGTAGGTAGTAGTAGTTCAGGGTCTGAAATTTTCCAATTGCCATAAATATATATAAATGTTTTTTGTTTTTTTTTACTTAAATCAGGTAATAGAGTCAATGATACAAAAGGTGTTTTTACAGCAACAGCTCAATCCTGTGGGAGCTTCTGCTTTGAATTTGACTGGCATTTGGTTGGATGTTTCATTATTTACCCCCACTGATAGGAATGCTATGATTGAGTGGCTGTTTTATCCGTGCCTGAGCTTGTATTCTATAAGGCCAAATGCCAGTAGCAGCAGTGATGGATTGTGCCATTTCATTATCGCTATTTAAAAGACTTTGGCTCTGGCCTAGACGGAGCCGAGAAGCTGGCTAGCAGGGGAGGGAGTGGCGGATCAATTCAAATTCATACCACCGCCACTTGAATGGGACTCCATTATCCAGACCGGCATTTGAGATATTAAGAGAGCATGCTGCATTCTGAAAAGACGCCTTTCACGGTGACCGGCGCAGTCTTGCCTCGCTCGAAGTGGGAAAGAGAGGATGTCATGAATCAAGACATCTGACAGTGGAGGCTGCTCTTCCCCCTTCATAACTGACACACTTCATTATCTCTGTGAGGGGCGCAGGCAGCAGGCTTTTGGGGTAAACAGACAGAGAGGAAAGTCAATTAGCCGCAGCGCCGAGTTCAATGCCTGGGTAATGTGACCCAGCTACCCTCTATGCACAGCCGCTCGAACTGTCTCTGAGTAATTAGCCCTTTTTAACAGGGTGCACGTGGCGCTGAAAAACCGCAGAGGTGAGAAGAAAAAAAAATCCAGACTCACATTCCGCTTGGAGAAATGACTGAGAAACAAAAGGAGGTGACAAGCTCATCAGAAAAAAACAGCGAGTGCAACTTAAACTTTAGATAGCCTGCTCTATTTAAGATGTCAAGGGAAATAATTTAAGGCTTATGTGAAAGACTCGCGGATCTTACTTGGGATGGGCGAGGAGCTGGTACAGGGCGTGTTTGTTATCCTCCAGGCTGGTCATGGCTACCAGGAAGCACTTGATCACCTCCCAAGCCTGTCGCCTGTAATATGGCTCTGTGTTGGCACTCTTCAGACAGTCCAGAGCGGTCTCTATGGCCTGAAAAACAGCTCATTTCATTTATTCATGAGTTCACTTCATTTTGTCGAGGTTCACTGACAAAACGTAAAAAAAAAAACAATATTAACTTTGGATTTACTAGATGTCACCGACTAAAAAAGGCTGACTGGAGAAAGGAAATGCCAGAAACTTTTAAAAAAATGCCAGAGTGTACATATAAACTAATCCTGCTCTGCCATCTAAACAACAGAATTAAGAACATGTAAGTTTTAGGTAATAAAAAGTGTCTCACATAGGTAAAAACAGTCTTTTTCAGCTAGGATTTTTCAGCATAATTAACGCTTCTTTATATATTTATAAATAGTAATTAGCAATTATTACTATAGTAATTACTATTTTTTTTTTGTAAATAGTAATTGCTAAATACAATTTCATGCCCTTTTAAGTAATGTCTGTAACGTTGAAATTTTCAGTGACCCGAATTATCATTCGGATGAAACCGGACCAATTTAGATTTTACATGAAAATGCTAAATTTTAAAGATATTGCAACATGAATTTGACATGGTTACCAACACTAAAGATTTTATTTATTTAGTATTTTACATGGCAGATTACAAAAAACAATTTTAACTGAATAAACTATAGTTTTCCATGTTTTATTACCAGAATGCTTTAATTCAAGCAACAATTGTTACAGGTTATATGCTTCTATAAGCTTACACCAATTTTAGTTTCAATACTCAAAGAAATAGGAATAATTAGCATTTTACATCATTGTTTGAAGCTAGAAAGTAGAACACTGAAAAATGGCCATTTTGGGGCACATTTAAAATCATATAAATTATCTTTCCAAAATAGCAGAAATTAGCAACTTGGATTTTTTTTTAGAAACAAGATTTGGTCAATTACATGTTGCATAAACTTTAGAAGTAGCCTCTTTGGCTCACACACATTTTCTGTATTATAGTATGCATAACAAAAAACGTAATTAGCACCAATACTGTGTTTTGGCCGACTATCTAAAAAAAATAAATAAAACAGGTGCACATTTTATATTTGGCTTAGAAACTAACTGTTATATGCACAAGTTTACTGGCTTGTGTGCGTGTGTGTGTGTGTGTGTGTGTGTGTGTGTGTGCTGCGCGCACGCGCGCAGGCGTGTGAGATAGACTCTGCTAAAAGCTAAACCTTATTCCATGCTTAGAATAGAGTCAAATACAGGCAGCCCCTCCAAGGTGATGGTAAATGGGGGAGATTAATCAAATCGGCTGTAAGCTCGGGAGCTCTAGCAAGTCTGAACAGAATGCTGACTCTGCAACACTGGAGGGATAGAAACCCAGAAGTCTAAACTGCACTGCATCATTTGTTAGCTTTAATTTTCATGCATGTAAGCTTGTGGTCCTGTGTACAAACAATGAAGTTTTACAACAAACGCTTTTCTCCTGAAGTTACCACAATCAAGAGCTCTTAAAACACTGAAAATGTAGTCACACTTGGTGCTGGAGCAAAGGCTTGACTGGGGGTTGTTGTTGGTCCTGTGGGGAATATTGAGAGTTATGGAGCATCTGAGCTTCTTAATCCAAACCGACAGAGCTGGGCTCCAGGCTTCAGTGAAGAGCAGCTGCTGCTCGCCGCAACCGCAAGGCGTATGCAAATGAAATTAAGCTGCGCCAGCGTAATGGCGGGAGGCATCCATCTTGGAGGCACGAAGGCAATTACAAAAATGACAGTTTGTGTTTTCCCAAGTAGCGGCGGGCAGCAGGAAGAGCCATTAGCTGGAGCAAATAATCCCGTCTGCACGCACAGAGAGATTGATTAAGGAGGGGGAGGAGCAGGAGGACGGGGACAGGAGCTGCTTACAGCCTGATGATCTCTTTAATTACCTGGGGAAGACACCCTCTTCTCTCACACAGGCTTCCCATTGACAAGGATTCATTACACAATGAGAATCGTGTCCCTGGCCCCTTCCTCAAAAGCACTGAAGCGAAAGATATGCAATGAGAAGCGGACTTTGTCAACATACGAGCTTCCATACGATTTTGACTGACTGTTCTTCCAGGTCCTAAATGTTTCGGGCTCAGTGAAGGCTTGGTCACAGATTGTTTGCTGCTAAGTGGACGACTCCTAGCTAGATAATTTGCACATACAAAGCTGCCTCACATTACTGGAGTATTCATGGCTGATATGAGAATTTAGTTAACTAATGTCATCATAACTGTGTTATTATTTCCTCATTACTTATTCTTAATAATAAGTCTTATAATGAGTCTTGTGATTGCGGCTGAAAGGGAGGCAGCTTTACCCTTGCCTCGATTAAAACTTGAACTGCACCATCACAGGATTAGTAACATTTTTATGCTTCTACAACAGAAAGACAACTTTACTGGCCAAAAAAAAAAAAAACAACTTGCCTTTTCTACCCACTAACCTAGTGCAAGAAATACATCGAGTAATGCATTGTCTTGTCCAGGGAAATTGGAAAAGCATCACAGAGCAATCTACAGCATAATACGTGTGTCTCATATCTTCTGGTATACAAATGGGTCTTCTCTAAAAAAAAAAAAAAAAAAGTATTTCAAAATATAAATTACATTTTTATATTAAAATGTAAAATCTTTACAGTAATGTAAAACGTATGTTGATCACAGTAATAAACAATGTACATCATACATTATGTGTAATCATTCCTTAGTGTACATGCATGACCCACCTTACTTGAAAATAATAGAGATGAGGGAAAAATGTATTCAGTTATGTATCACCATTCCTGTATCGCCAAACAGATTCCAAATTCGATTTTTTTTTTTGTAATTTATACGTTTGCATCTGAGGTGCTGAAATATTGCCACGCCTCTATAATCTTAAAGGTGACATGCTCTAAACTATTCACACACTGGCAGGCAGAACGAAATAAAATAAAATAAATAACGCTGTAGCTATCGTGAAAATATTGTATTGGATGATACCTGATGATTCCCAGTCTTAATAAATAACCTCCTCATTTTACGGCAAGAGAGACTCCACACAGTAGTGTACCTGTTTTAAAAAAAAAAAAAAAAAAAAAAAAACTACCTTTTCCATCGGCAGCTGAATTGAGGCTTTGCAGTCAGTGAACTCGGCCTTGATGCTGGGGCCCTGCACCTCAGTCACTATATACTGCAGTCTCTGAGACTCCTTCAGCATCTTCCGGTTGCTTCCGCCAAACTTGCCCAGCACCCGGTACGCTACATGAGAGATGGTCTCTGCTGGATTCCTCAAAGTTCGCCAAAGGGCCTAGACACAGAACAGAAAGCCGGTTGCTTTAAAACCAGTCCCGGGGGAAAAAAAGAAAAACAGTAAAATATTTGAGTATGAAGGTAAAAGAGTATACCTGCATGAGCTCGGCACGAACAGGCTGGATGTGGTCGTATAGGAAGTCTGGCTGCAGATTGTCCACACACAGCTCGAGGGTGCGTAGGCCCTGGCTTACCAGCGTCTGGGAGCCGTTGAGCGCCGACACCAGAGGGTCCATGAGCATGGGCAGGTACGGAAGCAAAGAGCTCAGCCTCACCGGCACGGTCAGACACAGCTCCACAAACAGATCCTTCATGTGCTGCTTGTGTAGGCCACTCTGCAACATGTTCAGGCCTGAGAGGAGAATCAGACATCAAATAGACTCAACACACATATCTGGCATGATATGCACAATTACGTTTAATTATAGGAACACTGAAATGAGAACAGTTTTTTGTTATACATTCGCACATTTTTGTTGTACCAAAAAAAAAAATAATAATAATAAAACATTCTTTCGACGGTGTCATGTCACAGTTAAACACTAACCTTTCTATCCTTGACTGAGGGGCAAATTTGTCTATCACTATGATGATAAATATGAGGTTTACAGCCATCAATGCCATTATAAAGCATGATTAATCACTAGTGGATGGGTGCTTACAGAATCGTAATGGGAGAAGTCCCATTACCAGGCCAAAGTACAAAAACACAGAGGGGGAAAATGCCCATACTTATGAAAGTAACAATTAACAAGAAATGCTTTTAAAGTTGTTAAAGAGCTTTCTATATAATGGCAGCCTCCATGTAAACTTCTACCCAATACAGATCCTGCAAAATTACGTCAAAGCTCCAGAATGCACTGTTTTTTTTTATGTGCAAGTCTCTGTGTTGGAGGGCAATCTTTCACAGCTGCCAGTAAATTGTAAAGGATATCAATAATTGCTTTACAATGCATGACACCTGTTTTGTGGTTGGATGTCATAATCAAATTTAACAAGAGGATGCCAAGGCGTTCTATAGGCTTCCTGCTGACGAACAGAGGAGGCATTTGTGATTAGCAATGATAGATCGAGCTAACACGGATAAAAAGAGACATGTGGAATCCAAATGGAAGCCAGCAGTACATTTGTAGTGATCACTTCATATTAAGTAAAGGTTAGTATTTACCCCAAGACTGACTTACATGCCCAGAAAAATAAAGTTTGTAGGTCTCTACACTCTTAAAAGTATGCAAAAAAAAGAAAATTCTATTGAAAGATGATGGAAAGTTTATCATTTAGTTATAAAAGTCTAGGCATTGCAAGTCCAACACATTTTCCACATTATTAACAGTTGTAAATAGAGCAAGCAGGAGCACTATAGGGGTCTGATCTGCCGAGAGAAAATCATTCATCATGTACCTAATAAAGCAGTATGATTTAATCGATGATGCAATTTTGCTGGTAAAATTATTTAATTTAATTGATTTACATTTATTTAGGTATAAACGTTGTAATAGTCTGAAATTGACGAACTTCCTGAAAACATACCATAACTTTTGCAGAAAATACAAACCGCTTGCATCTTTTACAAACTACATGCGAAAATGCTTGGAATTTTGTAAGATTATCGCTCATCTGGAGGTTTCTTGCATTATTACCCCATACTGCACAGGAGTGTGGAGCAGAAGGAAAGTGGGAAAAAAAAGAAAAATTGTTGCAAAAAAGTGTACAATACATCTAAATAATCAAAAACAAAAAGTTGCACAGAATTTCCTTGTTTTTTTAATAATTTTAGTAGTTTTTAAAACCCATAAGAAACAGCTTCTTGAGACAGAAAAGGCAAAAAACAACAAAGCTTGGCCACGTTTCTCAGTTCTACAATATTTACTAAAAAAAAAAATTAAATGTTTAAAAATTTGCGTGGGAGCCTCCGAGTGGCGCAGTGGTAAAAGCGCTCGCTCTATCATCCAGAGATCGCTAGTTCGAATCCCGGGTGGTGCTGTAACCTCTCGCAGCCGGAGGTCTAAGAGAGCTGATTGGCTGAGCTGAGGGGAGGGATGAGAGGTACATAGTGCTCCCACATTAATCACGGCTCTACAGCCAATCAGGGGCGTCTGTGAGCTCGCGCAACGGAGGGAGCAGATAGCGCTGTCCTCCGAGTGTTATGCCGCACCCAACGGTGCGCGAGCGAGCAGTTCGAAAAGATGCGGTCGGCTGGCATCACGTGGTTCGGAGGAAACACGTGATAGTCTTCAGCCCTCCCGGCTGAGTGGTAGTAGTAGCCTTAATGTGGGAGCCCCCTAGTGACGGGGAGGAATTGGACACGACTAAATTAGGGAGAAAATCAGGGGGGAAATCCAAAAAAAAAAAAAACATTTGCCTGGGGCTCTCGCTGACATCAGTCAGTACTGGCAGCGCAGGGATTTCACAGCAGTGCTTGTAATAGCTGCGAAAACAGCTAAGGCAAGGCGTCTAGTTTTCTTCCTCCTTCTGGACCTCAAATACAAAAACTAACTGCTTGCTGTCCTCCAGAGCAAAAGCCCAAGCTTTTCATTATTGAATTTTTTTTTGGCTAAAGTCGCATCCATTGTTTGACATGACTGAGGGACGTGTGAACTCATGACACTTTAATCCAGATGGTGTGAGCAAAGGTGAATCGATGTGCGCCATGTCGGGGGACAGACCACGTCCACTGATCAAAGTCAGATAAAGGTCACTTGTGATCATGTATGTGAATAATCCCTAGAATCACAGTAATGAGTTGAACAAGGTCTTGTAATATGAACGTAATCAAACAGAAGTATTTGCTTACCCTGCAGCAGGTTGGGTAGAAGAGGCAGGAACTCCTGATACAGCAGGTCATGACTTCCACCTCCGATTGAACGGAACAGAGCTCTGAGCAACAGGAAGTAGTTGTACGGCTCTTTGGCTGACTGGGCAAGTTCCATAGAGCTATTCACAATCTTATGGAGATGAGGCTACACACACACACACACACACACACACACACACACACACACACACACACACACGAGAGAGAGAAAACACAATGTAAACTTTACAGTAACTTTTGCAAGAAAACAAAGATCTACATCCTTTAACCAATAATTTGAATTTAGAGTGAAGAGCTTTCTGCAACACTAACATGCTTTACAAAATTCTCAAAGCAACAGCACTGAGCATTTAAACTGTTTGATCAATGAAGTATAAGGATGTCATAAAGCACTAAAAAGTTGAAGGATGAATTACAGTTGTCATATTGAAACGTGACAAGAGCCAGCAAGTCTATTCATATTTCTGAAGATTTCATTTCATGCATGCAATAAACCTAGAGCTATGGGTCAGAGAAAGGAAGACTAGAGCGCTTCTCTCTCTGCACCATTATTTCACAGTGACCTTCACATCGCGTCCTTACTGTCAATCCAAGGCACAAGTGTCATTTCTCATCTGAGCAGCTGACAGAACGCATTAAAATTAATGTAGCGAGGCTGCTAGCACAGACGCGATCAACGGCATGGTTGTTGTCGTAGTTAGGAGCGTGTGAGGAAGTCGGAGCCATCTAAATCCACTTTCTAAACCAGATATCTTTGGCAAAAAGACTATGAGGAGATTCCAGTTTCTGACCTTGAGCATCTGCTCATTCTCGGCAGCGAAGAGAGAAACCGAGCCAAACACAAGTTTGAAAAGTTTGAGGTAGAGGTTGGACAGTTCCACATTGGAACCCATTTCAGGCAGCCGCTCCAAAAGATACTCCACTAAGATGGTGGCAAACAACGCAGAGGTTGACAGGTTAGCCAGGAAAGAGTTCGCCACAATCTGGGGGGGGAAAAAAAACAACACAAAACGCCACACATTTACATTATTTAGCAGACCTTTTTTTCCCCTGTAATCACACAGTTATAACATGTGAGCAGCTAACGTAAAGGACAGACGCTACATAAAGCTTCTAAAACTACATAGTGGGCCATACAGAGGAAAAATAATACTTTTTATTTTTTAAAACATGTTAATATATATAGAAAATACAGTAACCATGTACAGCTTAGTACACGGTAATAATGCATAAATTATTGCATAAAAAATAATGCATAAAAAATATTTCTTTTTCTATGTATAGACACTTATGGCCTACCCAGTACTAAACTGTGTTTCGATTAAAAAAAATATATATATATCATTGTGAAAATGATATTTTTCCATTTGTTTGATTCATGCGTTACTTGCTAGGTTTTTCGTGCTAGCAACTGTATTAGCTACACATACTCACCAGGTGTATTAGCTACACCACTCAACAATAGTCTCTGCTATTTCTTAGCCTAAGTCTATATGCATGTTTAATAAAGGATCACTTCCGACATAAGACGAAACCATGACTACTTGTTCTTCCATTTATGGAACAGTAAACATAGAACTAACTGCAGAAGCTAAACTTGTAACTGGAGAATTGAAGCAATCCCGGGGCATGTGTGCTGTATGATTGATCAGAGGAATCATTTGAGTCAAGCATGTTGTAGTTGCTTTAGTACATAATATGCAATTTGCACAGAAATTTGAACTGTAAAAATCTTAATGCACATGTCGCTTCTTGTCGCTTTTCAGTCTGATCACAGGGTTATCCAGATTGGCTTAGAGAAAACCCTGAAAACCATATTCTTATGCTAGAACTAACTGTATTATCTCAGAATGCCCCAGATAGTTGACAGCAGTAATAGCAATAATAAGAAGAGTAGAGTAGTGAATCATAGGTAGACTGAAAATTCGATTTGATTTTTGGTCATTGTGACTTTCAATATGATTTGATTCAATAGCAATAAAATTTATTTCTTGATTTGCCTCAAGTTCCTATATTTCTTTTATAGGAAGTATTAAAGAACTAAAAGTATTTAATAAACTTTGAAATGCATTGTAACTTGACTGTCATTTATCACACATTGATCTTTTTTTTTTTTTCCTCTGCCAAACTTCTGCTCAACACTCCAGTCCATCAGGTGGCGGTATTGCACCAACCACCCATAACCTCAAAAGACGAGGAAGCCATACTCTCGCAAAAAGTGAGTACCTCCAGAAGACGCACGCAGATTCTATTTTCCGCAAAAGCTCTACTGTAGTAAATTTTTAAGAAATTTGTCAATTTTTAAACCACTACTAAGTTTACTTAAATAAATTTTAAAAACTGCCAATGTTCAATCAAAATGTGACAGAACCAAATAATAATATTTTAGGTATCATTAATATTTGGTTAACTGCTCTAAAAATTACAAAAACAAATATATTTATAGCATATAAACACAAATGTCTCTGATGCAGAGCGTCTTACCTGCAGGGCGTAGTTTTTGGAAATCCGCTCGACCATGTATGGCACAGTGGTTTGGAAAATCTCTTTAAAAGTAAGTGGGTTCATCATGGTAAAGACTCCAGCAAAGTGCTCCAGGACCTCCTTCTCCTCCTTCATTCGGACAGTCTGACAGTTGGCTACACGGATGTACGTCTGCCCATTGCTGGCAATCTGTACCTAGCCAAAAGGGGGGAGGGAGGGGTCGCCTCTGTGATAAGCTGTAGGACTTCATTATCAGCATCAACACTGTGCGCCTCAGACACGAGTTCATAAGCCACAGAAAAATAATCATTATCTAAAAACTAATCGTCATTATCTTTTTACTCTTACAGTTTCAGAATCATGACAAGACTGAATCGGTGCACAACAGCAGTGCTGTGGATGTCTATCACAGACGAGAAAATACAAGACAATAACCAGAAGTCATTCATACCTGGTAAATATCCAAGGCCTGCATGGCATATTTGACCAGCTTGATGTAGATCTGGGTCTCTTTGGGTTGAAGTTGCTTGTTGGGAATAAACTGCGCTTCTGCAAAAATGTGATACATAATATGATATATGAAGGCAATATGATATGATATTATGTACATAAATCACAATATTTTGTTCCGCTAAGGATTTCATGCACAGTTCACCAAGCTTACAAAATCAAATGCCCTGTCCTTATTTAAAAATCAACAGGAGACACATGAAACTATTACTTTAGAATATAGATTTTAAGATCCATCAGCTATTTATCTGTGTGAGAACAGTAATAATCTGTTGAAGAAAAATACTCCACACCCACAAGGCTATAAAGATTCATAGTGTGACATTTATACTACGACATACCCACAACAAGTATCCATCACAGAGAGAGAGGGGGATGTCTCCATGCTTTGTACTTGTTAAAATAGTAGAAAACCACAAAGTTCTTACCTCCTGGAGCTTTGCAGGAAGTGATTCCCCATGTGATGGTCTTCACCCCGCACACAAGGGTCTTCACCAGGCTGCGGCAGTCCGACACCTGGAAAGTTTGTTTGTCCTCTTTCTCCCCTGTTCTGTCAAAAGGCGTGGCAGAAGGGGCCGAAGAGACTGGAGTGGGAGGCGCGGGTGGTGGTAAGGTGATCGTAGGAGTGGCTGGGACACCGGGCAAAGCTCCTGGATCCACGACTCCCATCTCGGATTGGGGCTTGCACTTTCTGAAGATGGATACCAGCTGATACCGTGCGATGGTGTGAAATTTTAACACGAACACCTGGTGGATGTTATAAGAAAAGTGATTGTTCATATACATGTATATAAAACATGGATAGAATTTTTTTTTTTTTTTTTGCATTCATTAGAAGGTTTGAGAATGCATATGACTACATTTTGGACAAAACACGACTAATACCTTAGTATACTTTACATATACACCAGACCTAATCATCTAGCCATCACAATTCACTCATCATCAAAGACGGTCAGATCCTTACACTTGCCAATTTTACTGCTTTTAACATGTCAACCTTGAGAACTGACTCAATGCTTCCTAATTTATTCCACCCCTTTAAAAGGTGGCATTGTAATGAGACAATCAATGATATTCACATCATATTATACAGTACAGAGATATTTACCAAAAAGTTTCAGCTACACAAAAAAACTGGAGTACAAATATCTATAGTGCTTATGGCATGACTAGCCAAAAATACACATCAGGGCGTCCCAGTCGTTGGCCATGGTACAGATCCTGTGTAGATCCTCACCTCCAGCATCCTCATGAGGATATCTCTGCCGTTTCCATTCTCCTGTTCACTTTTGGAGCGGATGCAGTCCACCAGGTTGAGTAGGAGTTTGCAGGACATGGTCTGAATGCTGCTGGGCAGGGACTCGTCATCGATGTTCTTAGCAAACAGTTGAACAGCCAGTGAGAGGTCTGTTAAAGGTAAGTTCTGCCTGACGTGGTGTACCAGATCTGCAAGCGTGCTATAGGCCAGGGGTCTGAAGGAGAAAAGATTGTGTAGTTAAAGTCTACATTCATATTCTTATGTATTTTACTTTGCCCTTCATTGTGAGAATAGGATCAAAAGCACGGATGTTGTGCTTCATTTGTGTGAAATCTTTCGAGACAAACACTTGAAACAGGATGACAACATTTTCAACAAAAAAAAAAAGAGAAAAGGAACCCAGAACAAACAGCTCTAATCATCCTGACAGATCCAAATATAAGCCAAATTCGCATGCTGAAGACTGAAGGCTGCGCCAGTTCTCGGTTCTGAGTGGAAGCTATGCTGGCAGGCGTGTGACACTTCGTGTCTGAGTGATGGACACTGACCAGCACCAGGATATGCCCCCCCCACCCTGTGTCCTATAGAGAGATGCTGACATGCTGGCGCTCAGAGACAGACAGACAGAAAGTGAGAGAGTGATGGAGGTACTTGGGACATCTCAGTCTACTGGGCTTACACATATCAATAACGCATCATTAACTAGTCATTTTCACATTTTCTGATCACTGCATTTCCCCTCTGCACAAATTTGTCAGTACAGTGGCAGAGACTGTAGTGTGAGGAGCATTATGAAGATGCCAACCGTCTATTGCCAAACCCTGCTAAATTTCAGCACACACTAGGATCTGTTAGAAAATGTGCCAACACCTGCCAGCATCGCTAATGGGACACAATGATGCAGTCATGGCGACTGGTGTCACATTAATTCACACTTGTCCAGGGCATGCAAGGAAAGGGGGTTATCAAAGGGTGTGCTTACCGCAGAGTCTCCCTCGCCGTGTAGCCTGAGCCAATGAGAATCGACTCATCGAAAAGCTTGTCCATGCATGGAATGAATTCTGCAAGATAAATAGTCTATCAGATACCAGCAGAAGCTCTCTGCATTACAGAAAGGGCAAACAGCCCCTGAACCATGAGCCATCAATGCTGTGTCTTTGTAGTCAGAGTTTCTCATTGATTCATTTATTCTCTACAGGACTAATGATTTAGCCGAGTGTATCACGTTGCCTTCTCAACTACTATTGATTGAGAACTGAAGCCCACAGAAAAGACTGCAGGAGTCTAGCACAATGTGGCTCCATCAATTTCAAACTTCATTAAACTCTTCATAGAATATTAAATAGAAATAAATTCACAAACATCATCAGCACCACAAAACGTTTTAAAGAGAACACATTGTGCAATATTCCCCGCCTCACCACAATTTCAGAAAAACAACACTGGAAGTGTGTGACGGTGTAGTCTGGTGTATAGAGAGAGAGAGAGAGAGAAAGGACATACGGCTGCGCAGATCTGTGGTGAGGATGTGCTTAGCAGCGATCAGCAGCTCTTTGCGCAAGTGAGCGGTCTCAGGAGGACAGTTAGACAGCAGCTGCAGCATCCCTTTCACCATCTGCTGAGAATACTTCCCAACCAGATCCTGACCAAGAGTAGGCACACACACAAAGCAATTCAGTAATCACACAGAAGTTTGTGGATGAATTAGTTTAATGTCAATACTTTGTAAAAGGAGATCCAACTTTAACAATAACAAAAAGTACCTGATAGATGCGGATGATGTAAGCTAGAAAGGACAAGGTCTTGATTTGAGCGGCAATAAAATCTGCATAAAGTTCTTTATTGTACAGTTTGTGCTGCCTGTGATGATCAGAGAGAAAAAAAATGTTTAGCTTGATGTTTCTTTATACCATATGTTTAAACTGTATAAACTGTAATGTATTTATGAGAAAGTGACATGCACATGAACTTGATGCAACAAACAATAAACTGCATTAGCTTTTATGCGCTCTGAAGCACCTCTTAAACCCGTCACAAACATACAGGCATGGTGATCAAACTGGGAAGTCTTTCTCAAAATAAACTTTAAAAAAAAAATTCCCTCTTGAAAAGTTGACATATGACCCGTGACATTAATCTGAAAAAACTTGGGACATACAATATCCTCTGTGCGGGTATACTGGAAGCATGACGTAAAACTACAGAGCAACAGCATCTTAGGAATAATCATAATTAATGGTTTTATTATTTTGTCCTTTTCCGTGTCCTCCCCTGTGACTTGTGTTGGTCCACGTTCCTTTTTTTTTTGGTATGGCGTTCAAGTCAAACTGGGACATTTGATTTTTTTTTGTGCAGAATAACAGAATACAGTTATGGCCATTAAAACTCCCTTTATTTTGAAGCCAAAATATGCGCCAGTTTGACTTTAACGCCCCGTGTCGTACTGTATGCCCTATATCTAGACGCATATAAAAACTTAATATGGTCTATTACATTGTCATTGTAATCTTTAATACCAACTGGTATTAGGCTCTACTATCCCTTCACCTTCTGTGTAATTTATATAAATCTGTTAAAAATTCAAATGCTAATAAACAAAACAAAACAAAAAAGCAGTGCAGTGAAAATCTTAGTGATTCCAAATTGTGTGTTGATATAAACCAGTAGTGCATGTTCATGATACTTAATAAAACAATGCAACAAGGCACGGAAATGTTTGCCTTTTGATGTAAAATGGGTTATATGTAATATTTTAATCTGGCTATACAGTATATTTTATTATTTACAGCAAAGCACTTTTCTTGATAGCGGCCTTATTATTTATATTAAACTTTGCACTGAGATTTTCTTAAAAACAGGAAACTGACCGTGCTTGAGGGGACACTTGCAGCATGATGGTGCTCATGATCAGCGGCACAAACTCCGACACCACACTGTGAATGTTTAGTTTGTAGAGCTGTTTAAAAAAAAAAAAAGAAAAAGAAAAAGGCCTTAGAACGTTGGCAGAATTCACAACTTACCACGAGGGACCAATTAGCATACATGATACAATTTCTACACGCAGTACGGTGTACTGCAAAATCATGGTGTTTTTATGAGGTAGAAGTCTGTGGATGTAGGAATTTGTGGCGTCTTTCTCACCTGATACATGAGCACCACAATGATTGGCAGTTCAGCCAGGACCTTGAGAGACAGAGACCCTCGGGGAATGATGGTATGCTGCAGCACAGAGAAGAGACAAATGAGACACGCCCTGCGGGACGACATCACTCAAACAACACAGAGCTTGGCCTGCTCAATGGTGCACCAGCTGTCACTAATAAAATATGACACAAGGAGTAATTAATTGAAAGCGCTTTTCCCTTGCATGCAGCATGATGATCACCGAGTCTATTTGAAAGGACATTAATGGATTTCAAACAGCTGTAGGTGATGCAATGTCTCTCAGTTCAGACATAAGCACTTGTGACTGACAGGAAACAGGTCAATCTCGGTTGGAGGACGCCCTCTAGTGGCTGAACGGATACATGCCATTTAGAAGAAACAACAGAGATAAGACATGCTGAGTGAGAGATCGCATAAGCACCAGATTCTCAGTTAAGTGTAATGGAGCCTGTAAATTAAACTTTGGTGGCAGAGTCAGAGCAGCAGAGACACTCAGATCTTATCAGTTTTACTTTCAGCGCCCAGGACTGATGGTACTTTTAAAGCACACACACACACACACACACACGCACACACACACGCACACACACACGCACACGCACCATTTTCTGGGCTAAAGCACATCGCTCTCATCATTGTGTCTCAAATATTAACAAAAAAAATAATAAATCCACACAAAACTAAACAAAAGACAAAGAAAACTTTGTAGTAACACACTGACCGTGCGGGTCTCGCTGTCCTCCTGCTCAGGAGCGGTCTTCACCAGCACTGACGTGATCATGCCCACCATCTCTGGAGAGGGCACCGTGTTCTCCGCTATCACCTGAGGATTCTCAAAGTACCTCGTCTAAGACAAACAGACAGAGTAACACCGACCATTAAAATTCATTATTGTCATGAAAATTTTTTGCTGATTTAAGAACAAAAAATAGATCATTATTTTTACTTTTATTATTATCATCACCACTTAAAAATAAATATGCACTAAACATTTTTTCTAGTTTCTTGTCCTTCAAATGTACTAATCTGTAAACTGGAATAAAAAGTCCTTCTTAGTGCTATTGTGTAGATCTCTTAATGAAATAAAACATTTTATTATAATAAAGTGTTTTAAAGTCTTTTAAGTTTCTCAACATGAACACTTTTATTTATGATCATGCATTTCTTCTCAGCTTGTAGTTTTGTTAACTGTTTCTCTTTTAAAATACAAAGACAACAAATAAAGCCTTGCCACTGTTATAAACTAATGACACCGACTCCCTTTTTCTGTGAACTTATTTACACATTTTTCACAGAATGTGACTCCGTCAATCACAATTAACCCAACAAGAATGACAACGTTGCTAATTGCCTTGGATATGTAACTGCACATAAGGCATCTCATGACTGGCATATCATGCATGTTAAAAGTCCTTGGGATTGCATGCCGTCATTATTAATAGAAACAACTGCATTAATTGAATTCACTTAATTCAGATAACGTAAATGTCTTGGAACAAATAAGGCAATGAGACAACAATTAAAGTTCGAATTATTCTTCAAATTTTAATCATGGGCTGGAATGTGAATTCTTTTTTTTTTTATTATTAATAAACTGTATTGAAGTGCCATTTTGTGTCATTTTAGACAGTGATTTAAATGAAAGGTTTACAAAGGACTGTTTTTGCTTTATATTCTGCATAAATATTTGAGAAAAATTAGTATGCAAGCTTCATATTAAAAACGGCTGTAGTGAATATTTTCAGACTGGTATTTTTCTAACAGATACAAACCTGTTTAAGTCAACAGAAATTTCTAGCGATCCAAATTTTCAGCAAAAACAGATTATTTTTTATGAAGTCCGCCTCAAAAATGTTGAGCATCTCTGTTCTCTGTGCAATAATTATACTTTTATCTGTTTATGTGGAACGTCTGTTATAAAAGACCATTTGGTAGTTGTCATAAAAGATTGACACTGTCTGTTACAGGAAATCAATCAGCACCTTCAGATTAATCAGAATAAAGAGATCAGTAGTTCTCAGTACAAGTCATTGTACAATCTGAATGTAAATATACAGAATAAATGAATTAAAACTCAAGCTACATACCACTACTTTTTGCAGATCTTTGTAGATTTGTTTCACAAAGTCCAGGAAATGATGAATCTGTTAGAAAACAAAAAGGTAAACAGTTGCTTTGGCTGCTTAACAGTGCAATGAAAATAACTCAGCTGAAGATGATGAAGTATTTCACCTCTTGAGAGATCGGAGGTCTGAACTGTTTATGAAGTTCAATGATGATGCGCAGGCAGATAAGCACATTTTCCTCACTTTCAATCTATGAAGGGGAAAAAAAAATCAATGGTTACTATAGTAACTTAGCGTTTACTATAATGTGTGAATACTGCGACTGTGATGCAGATGCACTACAGTGAAGTCAAACCAACCTCAAGGAAGCGAAACATCACAGAAAGAATGTTCTTTACATGAGGCCGCAGGTGCTCATTGGTAGGGATGCGGTGGATGATTTCAAGGACCAGTTTCCTTAATTGCTGTAAGAGAACATTAGAATAATGAACTTAAACCATGAGGAGCTTCGAGGATTATGGTTAAAAGTAAGGGAACTTAGATAGTGGTTAGGTAGGAAGAGAGAGTTCACCTGCGTGGGCTTCTCCTGAAGAAACTGAACCTCTCCATCCTGAAGAAAGGTGAGAAAGCGAGGGATGATGTGTTCCAGAAAAGTTGAGTACTGCGGAGATGACGTCACATTCTAGAAAAACAAGTCAAATCATTTTACTCAAGGGGGAAAAATAATTCTGAGGCGTACATTTCTGACTGATTTTAAAGGCTTACCTCAAAGTTTTCACTGACTTCCTGCATCATTTTCAGCTTGGTCTCATCCTCTGAAAGTGACATAAGAGAGTGTGTGACCAAGATATTATTGGTTTCTCTTTCACTACAATTGTCTCATCATACACAAACACAACCTGTCACAGTTGTCACTCTCTCATACATACCTACTTAAGGCCTTAAGACTTTACAGTTTTTCACCCACTATGTCCAGCCTTCTTTTTCAGACGCTACAGATAATTGTTGACTTACCCTCGTATACAGTAGGATGGAACCTGGGAGATTGGGACTCTGGGACGCACTAGAGAAGACTTTATGGAATAGTTGACTTTGCCGTTATCAATGCAAGATCTCAGCTAACTAATGCAACTCTTGACGGAAATAAATGTTATGACTTGGCGTGAAGAGGTTAAAACAATGTCATGGCAGTTTCTCAAAGATGAAGACTAGTTAACGAGGAACTTGCATCCTTTCTGGATTTATCTGGTTCAACGTTGGCAACTAAATGGATAAATCCTTTCATGCTGCAAGAGCAAAACCATTTGGGAAAGTCACTTATGATATTCAATGTGTCTGCATGTGAACACGTTTCCGCCATGCTCGGGTTAAGCTGGTAATGCCAACGTGAGATTTACAAGCATCATTCTGATTCCAAACAGAAGTGGCATATAGGTGTGCGTGTGTGTATATATATATATATATATATATATATATATATGTGTGTGTGTGTGTGTGTGTGTGTGTGTTCGGGGGCTCATGCCTGATACTTACGTGTGTTGTTGTCGGTGAGGGCGGCAACAAACTGCAGGTACTTCTTCATGAGGGTGGTCTGGTCCACCACGGTGGCGCTGGGCGTGGCCACGAATGCCATGACGGCGGCGCGTGCGGTTCAGTCAGGCGCGTGTAGTTAATCAGCTCAAACTCATCCTGTCTGCAATGACAAGCGCACACTCCACGTCACTCACTTGATGTGGTGAACACCATGCGCGCGAGATGCACTGTGCTTCATAACCAGACTGTGTGAGGTCATTTAATAACTGAAATGAATACAGAACGTATAACCAGCACTGCACAGGATGCATCAGTAAGGCGGTGTCGCAAACAATCTGCAGTGCAGAACACCGTGCTTTACCATACTGCACACACCTCCCATGGTGTACTCGTATGCATATACATATATTTATATGCACTGCACATATAATCACCACAGCATGCTTTAAAAGCAAGGCACAAACTTCATCAAGGATAGCGGACAACTTTAAAGTGCACGCGCGCCAAGCTGCAGGCTTACAAGAGCGGCCAGCTAGGCTAACTAGCGCGCTAATAGGATGAGCTGCCGCGGTGAAAAGAAGGACACACCGTTGCGGTGTGAAGTTAGGAAATAACGAGAGAGAAAGAGTACACTGGCGTTTAAATGCGCTATAATTCAACCCTTACGCGCGGATGTGAAACAAACATGAAGCAGCGTACCCGGGGTGGCGCGCGAGCTTGTACACTGGGAATAATAACACGCGCACCGAGCTAACTTCGCTACCTTAGCAGCTTTAGGGCTAATTAAATCCGCGTATTCTTCTTTAAACACACAAACACAGACCACCACAAAACAAACATTTACAATAATAAGCAACTGTATTCCACTGCATAAATAAAAACAATAACAAAAGAAAGAAAGAGCTAACCAGACTCACCAGCTAACGGAAAGCGGAAGCAGTTTTATTTGTATTTCCGGTTACGCCGAATAAAAAATGGCGGAGGAATCCCACACTTCACCAGTCGGTTTAAAACCTAATATTATACATATTATCAATTTAAGATGACAAAATATTACAGAAATATATATTGTTAATCAACTCGCGCCATTATCGACAATAAATGTCTGTTAATATGATATGTGTGCCATTTGTAATAAGACAATATAGTCCTAAGCGGAAGGATATTCTTCTGTACTAGAAGTGAGAAGACCATCGAAATTAATGGTCTTTCATTTCCATTGTATTTTACGTAGTGAATAATTTCTCTGTAGTTCGCACTGTACTAAAAATAAAACCTACTTCGTTTCAAATATTTGCTTCTTCCAATGTCTGTCCATATAAAAATACTAAACATGAAATATAATAGTGTACCGAGAATAGTTTTTGACATAGACGTTTGATATACTTTATACAGAGTGCTGAGTACGTTCAAAATAATAATATTTTATAAATAATTTTTTTTTATAAATATTAATTAATATAATTTTTCACACATTAAATATTCACGCAAAATTAGGCTGTTTACGGTGTAATGATATTGTTAAACCACGTGAGGGCGCGCACTACTCTCAAAATGATTCATAAAAATAAACCGATTGCAAAAAGGACAACTTGTATTCCATGCGAAATGCCCCTGCGAAAAATATTTATTATATAAAAAAGAGAGAGAGAGAGTATTGAACGGATATGTAAACATTTTCAATGAAACTTTGAATTTTGAATGAAAGTCTTAATATATTGAATGAAACCTGACGTCATTAAGGAAGGTTTCTGTGCCTTAATGACGTCAGGTTTCATTCAATACATTTAGACTTTCATTCAACTGCTGTACATTCTTGCATAGCATATTATATAATGTGTATTTTGTTCATACCTGTTATATAACTCCAGGTAGTTGATTGAAATGATTCAGCAAGGAAGTGAGTGCTAGTAGTAGCGATCCTGAGTAATGATGAGATCATTAACACACTGACAGCTCTGTGTATGTCCCGAAGCAATACCATAAACCCCACTCAATATCATACTAAAATTTTATTCACTGAGTGAGTGAGTGTGTTCTATTGTGGATGACTAAATGTTCATGCGTTGTCTGAGATGCATCCACTCTTGTAAATAGCAGATATTTGAGTTCCACTCCTTAATAAAGGTTTTCTGTATAGCCCTTAAAACTCAAACATTTTAGACATTTTATGTTTAGCTGTTTTTTAAATAAACATATAAAGGGCTCAGGATTGTGCAGTATAGAGTGACATATCCTTTTTTCAGAACATCCTAGGCAATATGATAAACTGAATTTTATTTCATTTTATCGAACTATACAAACATGACTAATCAAATCATTTGAAAATGGGTTACACAGGCAAAGACGTTACACAGATGCTCATGATCACATGTTTTTATGGCTGTTTTTGGTAGTTTTTAACGCTAAAAAATGTAATAAATTGGTAATTTTTAGAATTCCAAATTTTTCCTCAGATTAATTAATTCATTTATTTCCATATTCTGGTAGTGGTTAAATTTACATGTTGTAAAAGTAATGATAATTTTTGCTCTGCCAGACATATCCAAAAAACCCAAGTGCACAGTTTGATGTCTGAGGCTGTAACTCCCTGTTAACAACTGGCAAGGTTTCGTTACAAGCACATTGACCTACTGTATGCTGTGTTGCCAGCACATTTCTGTGCAGCTTGGGTTTTAATGGTTTTAAAGAACTGATATAGATGTGTTTGGTCATTTGCACCATCCTGTGTAAACTCAGACATATTATTCAAGTTAGCAGTGAATCCTATGTATCTTTTTTTTTTTTAGTCTTTCTGATGGAAAAGTTGTTTGAGGTGGGTTTCATTATGAGTTTTGCGGTTACATTAACACCAATATGGTGGAGATTATTTACAAGAGAATGTACTGTTAGAGCACTGTGACATCATGTAATGTCAATATGGTCTTGCTTTGTGGAATAAAATATTTCTCAACCCAAATTAGTCTTCTGCCGGGGATGGAAAATACTTGAGCATCTGTACTTCCTTACTGTAGTTAAGTATTATTTTGGTGTTTTATATATTTATATATGACTTGGTGGCAAGATGGCGTAGTGGTTTAGCACTGTGGCCTCACACCTACAGGGTTGAGGGTTCGATTTGTGCCTTAGGGCTATGTGTATGGAGTTTGCATGTTCTCTAAGTGCTTGGTGGGTTTCCTTCTACAATCCAAAGACATGCAGTACCCAAGTTGCCGGTAGTAAGTATGTGTGCCCTGCAATTGATTGGCACCCTGTCGAGGGTGTACCCTCCCTTGTTCTCTAAGTCTCTAAGAAGAATGAATGAAAATATTTGTTTTGTACTCAAAGTATTTTAAAACTGCATAATTGCTTTTTCTTAAGCGTCTCCTCAAAAAGTATTGTAACAGCAGGGTAATTTCTTTTGTTTCTTTATAGATTAACCTCTGCTAAAATGATGAAGTGTCCAATATGTACAGAAAGAAAGGATCTGCTAATGATCCATCCGTCAAGCACAGCATAGGTAAGTAGCGTTATGCCTGCTTCTAGAGCAAGCTCACTAATCTTTATGGATGATGTAATGCATGCTGGTAGCAGAATTAATTCACAGAACTATAGAAACATCCAGTCTGCCAATTTACAGAGAAATGCACACAAACTAATTGGGAAGAACGCCATCACACAGAAAGACAATGACCCAAAACAAATGATTTCATCAGGGGGGGGGGAAGTAGAAGGTTCTTTAACTTGGACGAGTTAATCGCTAGACTTCAGCTCAACTGAGCAAATATTTTACCTCCTGACGGAGACACTGAAAGAAGAAAACCTCAAATACAAACCCCTGGAACACACACAACTTTTGTATGTTTGTCTCTGAACAGTACCATAATGGTTTTTAAATGAAGTTTCTGCATCCAAATATAAAAAAATATCATAATATTTGTGATTATGCTACTTTGTCCACTTACTTTGGATACTATGAAAATGGAGGGACTTCTAAACTGTAAATGCCACATTTTAAAGCTCTTAAATTTAATTTGAAAGTCTACACTTTAATCTTGAATCTTAGATTTAGGTCCAACATTTTTGGACCTGCCTGTAGTTATATACTACACTACAACTACTGTAGCTTTAACAGAGGAAACATGCTCATATAGAAGTGTCAAGGATGTAAGGTAAATGATGCAGGGTTCTCATGGCAATTACAATTTCCTTTAACAGCAACTACTACAATAATAATAACAACAACAATGACAATAATAACAACAACAATGACAATAATAATAATAATAATAATAATAATAATAATAATAATATAGATATCACAGCACATTGAATTATAAATGCCTTTCTGCTTATCTGGGAAAAATAATATAAAACGTGATCATGATAACAAATAAAACTGAAAAGATAAAACAGCCATCTGGTTAATAAAGTCATTTTCCAACTTTGTCCTACAACTGAGCATGATCAGAATAACCATGCTGGAGCACAATAAAATGATCCAGATGGTGAAAAGGTTGCATTATCATTTCAATGGCTTCAACGTTGAGCTGTGCCAACATAAAAGAAGAGGTGACATCCTGTGACCCCCCCCCCCCCAGCAAATGAAATTTCAAACAAGATTAGCTCGATCAAACAGGCAGAGCCTCACTATGGAGATAAAGCCTGCTTATATGTTGTTTGTTTGATCAAATGTAGACCCTCAAGAACCAGTAAAATACGTTTTAATTTGAATGGCTAATTTACTACTAAGCATATACTATTTACTACTAAGCAAGGTCATTACTATTCAGATTTATTTAGTTTCTGAATATTAACGACACATGCTTTTCATATTGCCCTTCACTTTTAGACATATTGATTATTTAAAGAGCAAAAGTATATTAGGTTATTTTACAAAAAAAAAAAACAAGATTGTTTATGTGTTTAAAACAACATTGTGTCATTATACTGTAGCACTCTCCCTCTCTAACACACCACTATTAATGATTTTTTTTTTTCATGTATCTTAATGTTATTCATTGTATTTTATGGTATGGCATTTTATGTTGTGCTTCTTTAAAGTATTTGGGAGAAAATACTATGTTGTCTGTTCAACAGAGGACCTTATTTTTTATTCATTAGAAATGTATTAATAATTTACTATTTATGAATACATATTTAAAAATTACACCAGTTTCATGTGTAGATTTTATAGACATAACTTGAAAAATGTTTTAGCATTGTTTCAAAAAAAAAAAAAAAAGAAATCTAAAGAATCCTGCCTTGGAGATATTTTGTATTTATTCACTAGTGCTGAAATTATTTAATATATGAATAGTTTCATTACAAATTGCAAATATTGTAAATTGCAAATATTGTAAAGATTAAAACTGATACATATATTAAGAATTGTAAAGATTAAAATGCAGTTGATTAGTTTAATATCACTTTTTCTTTTTTTTTTTACATAACAGGGAGACCCACAGTATGAACATATCCTGCACCAGCATGCATTCCCCCCAGTTTCTGAAAACTGATATTATTGCAAACCTCATTTTCTAAATGTATGATTTAACATTGCATTTTTCACTGTCTTGATAATGCCTAAATGGATGTCTGCTCAATGCTCACTGTGGCTGCAGCCACAACCCATTTCAGAGCTTTTCATGAAAATCCCTGAGGGGTATTTTATCTATTTAATTTTACACAATATGGCATAGGAGATTATGAAAGGTTCCATTCAAAAACAAGGATTTTTTGTATTACGAGTATCAAAGATTTAAACCTACTGAAAATGGGACCGATTCGGTTTTTCAATTAGAAATCAGAATATCAGGCTTTTATTTCCACTAAGGGTCCAAATTAATGCAGGATTAGGAACTGATTGGACTCAGATTTACAAATAGGATTTTTATCCTCATTCATTACATCCAACATGTTGGTCTCTACTGTAGTGAGAACAACTGATTATTGCTTGCCTAGGACTGCGTTGTGTAAATATCATTGGTATGACAACAGCAAATATGTTATTCACTAGTGATTAGGGCATGATTATTAACTCACCAGAACATCATTTGAACACCTTTCATTTATCATTTTAAAATCATTTCAAAACACACATTCCTAACTCATACAAAATACACCACAATGGGTATTATGTTTGGATATCAATCAAACTATTAAGGCTACAGATTGCGGGTGTGGTTTATTGTGTTACTGTATGTTAGATTGCTGCCTTGATTACAACGTAAGTTCAGTTGAACTTACGTTGGTTCATGTATTCAATACATTAAAATGATATATTAATATTACCTCTTAAATAATAATTATTGATTGGATTTAATCAGGGAAGGACTTTATGGTCACCCTGTATAATTGTTTACATTGAATGTGTTCTATACGCTGGTTACACAATATGCAGACGTCAGTGGTCAGAAGTTTTACGCTGACAAGGAGATTAGAAGGCTTGACCTTATAAAACAACTTCTTTGCCATGCCTGACCTCTGGTGATGTCCAGCGTTATGTAACATTACCTCCTGTTTTGGATTTAATCAGGGAATGACTTCATGGTCACCCTGTACAGTATAATTGTTTACATTGAATGTGTTCTATACGTAAACCATACAACCAAACCTTGTATACTCTCCTTTGTATCTAATATCCTGAGCCTGGAATGAAAGGTGTGAGAATTTTGATAGCTCAGCAGTGTCCGGCTGGAACATACACTGCATCTGGCATCACCTTTCATTGCAGTGGCCTCTGCGGAGAGCCGAGCCAGGGGTCACTATGCTGCTTACAGCAAGGTTTAAGTACATGGTACGGAAGATGCTGGTATATTTGAATCTGAAAATTGTTCTCCAAATGAAAAAAAAAATTGTTTAGTCACAATATGTTTTAAAACAATTATACCATACACACACCATAAACATAGGACACTATATAAACGTATACACCAATACATGCAAAAAATCTATATGAAATCAGTTACATATTAAAACTGTAAGATCCATAGTTTCATTGATTAATTTAATCTTTATTATTCATTTGTCCTGATAATAAAACACACACACACACACACACACACACACACACACACACACACACACACACACACACACACACACATAAGCACACACGGACACACGCGCACACACACATAAGCACACGCGCACACACACACACACACACACACACACACACACACACACACACACACACACACACACTCACACACTCACACACTCACACACTCACACACACAATTGCCATAAGTGTTATAAAGATTAAGTTCAATTATATGCATGTTCCCATTTGAATAGAATGCTACTTTTTGTATTATACAGTATATAGGCATATATATTTGCCTTTTTGACATTAGAGGTAAGCCCAAAATAATATACTGACAGAAAAATAAACACAGAACTTTTAATATGAACTACACTTAAAAAGTCGGCATATGAAATGTCAGCTCACAGCATGCCACTGGCTTTTCTCTTCCATTACAGAATTTACAGGAAATTGATTTTTTCCTCCTTAACCAACAATTTGAATGAATAAACTTTTAAAGCGCTTATGATAGGTAAAGTGTTAATTTTGTACTTCACTGACCTTTAATGTCAATTCCTGTGACAAATGCCTGATTGCACAGATTACAGTATACTGCTGTATACAGTCCTGGTGTCACTAGTCACCTAGTTTGTGCAAGTTATCTACAAAAACTCCATACGGGTTACACAAAAAAGGACAAAGTGTTGCTCACTTCAAAGCACTTTGTAAGTTGCCCTGGATAAGACCCTAAAGTATGTAAACATACTCAATTCAGTGTATGGCAGCATTCATAAACCATTTTTTAATAGAGG
This sequence comes from Clarias fuscus, assembly GCA_030347435.1. Lineage (NCBI taxonomy): Eukaryota > Metazoa > Chordata > Actinopteri > Siluriformes > Clariidae > Clarias > Clarias fuscus. The sequence goes on from CM059220.1 coordinate 18,310,903, forward strand.
AGAGTGGGCTCAGTTGTAACATTTGTCACAGTCTTTGCAAATATTTTTCAGTACAACATTCTAAGGCCCTTGTTGGAGCCGATCCCCAAGGGCACTCAGAGACACCCTAAAGGGGGGGGGGGGGGGGGAGGTAACCCATCACAGGACACAGGTGCACCCACTCACTCACACACTACAGCAATTTGAAAACACACAATTCCCACAGTACCTGTCGAAAATTTAGACACACCTTCTAATAGATTTTTTGTTTTGTGATTAATTTTTTGCATTCCATAATATTACTGGAGATTCAAAACTTACCTATATGGAATTATAACAACAACAACAGTCAGATGTTATTTTAAGACATGAAGGTCAGCTGGTCAGGAATAGTTCCTGCAAGAACAGTATTGTCGAGCGCATTTGCAAAACCCATTAAGCACAATGATGAAACTGGCTCTCATGAAGACCATCCCAGGAAGGCCAGACCAGGACTTACCAGTTCATTTAGCCTCAAAAATCATCTCAGATTAAGGTTTTACAGCGCATAAGTACAGTAGCAGAGACATCTCAATATCAACTGTTTAAAAGAGATTACTGCATGTTTGCATGTTTTACAAGTTAGAGAATAAAAAAACGGCGAAGACTAGTGAATTCGAAGGTGGGCCCAAACTTTTGACTGGTAGTGCTTGTTGTTTTTGGGGGGGGGGGGGGGGGGGTATTCAAGTGAATAAATAAAAATTAATAATAATCATTTTAAAATGTAAAATTTTTTTCTTCTCCCCTCTCACATGAAACACCACACTGTGAGGGGACTGCTCATAAAGTAAACTGACAGTAATGCTAAAAGTACACTGCTTATTGTTCTCTCAAGATTCATGGTTTTTTTTTCTCAGCATTTTCTCTTCCCTCCCTGGTTGGTTTCATTGGTTCTTTACTTTACGCGCATCCGTGGTGACGTAACCAGGCTACTGTACTATCAAGCTACAGGGAGGAGAGGGGAGGCTTTAATCTCAGTCTCGGTACAAGCGCAGGACACAGAGAGCAGAGCAGAGGAGAGCAGAGGAGAGGAGAGCAGAGGAGAGGAGATATATGTATATCTATATATAAGGCACCGGCTTCACTGATCAAGTGCTGTTTAGTGAGGAAAATGGTTCAAAAGTGCGCGCGCATGGGAAAATCCAGGGAAAAGTTGACCCTAATTCTCTGAACTGGACCTCATCATCATCATCATCATCATCATCAGCCTTATTATTGTTATCATTATTATCTCCGACAATGAGGCGTCCTGCCGTTTTGCTTATGTGCGTCTTGTGCATCACCTGCGCTACTGTTAAAGCGATGCGCAGGCAGGAGGACGGGGAGACGCGCTTCCTGTGCACGGTGATTCCTGTGGATGAAGACCCGAGCTGTCCCGTCCAGACGGAGTTTATTCAGAATCTTCAGAGTGAAGGATTGAAGAAGACCGTGATGCAGCTCAGGGAGACTGTTCTCCACCAACAAGAGACAATCACCCATCAGCTGGGTGCCATCAGGGATCTGACATCCAAGCTGACTCGATGTGAGAGCACCGCTGAAGAGTCCTCATCGTGGAGGAATGCCAAGGAAGACACGATGGATGATGTTCCGAGAGATCCAAGTGAAACTCTGGATGCGCTGGGGAAGACCATGCAGAGTCTAAAGGACAGACTTCAGAACCTGGAGGTGAGAGGAACATACAGTATTACACATATTAGTGTATAATACAGGTGTGGCTGATTCCAGACCAAATCATTCGTATTAATATGATAGAAAAATGCCTGCACAGTGGCTTTGTGGTTTGCACCTCCAGGGTCCAGGTTTGAATCCCACCTAGGGCTCTGTGTGCATGGGCTTTGCAAGTTTACTCCAGGCACTCCAGTTTCCTCCACCAGTCCAAAGACACGCAGATTAGGCAGATCGGTGTTTCCAAATTGCCCGTAGTTTGCGGATGAGTGTGTGGATGATGAGTGGAGGTCCTACCACGGTCACAAACTGTGAATGAATACAATGATAATAACTATTGGCCTCCACGGTCCTTGGACTTGGAGTTGGACTAAAGAGGATCCTGGATGGCGGGAATATTATAAAATACAGTTTTGCCTTGTTTACTGTACATGTGAGTAAAAGGCATATGTGTGTAACAGGATAAGGTTATTTATGTCAAATTTAATAATGTCAATTATATATCATACAAGTCTAGATGTTTTAAGAAAGGCTGTCCGACAACACTGGAGGTTTTCATTTTGGTTAATTAAGTGTAGGAGGTGAGGATTTACAGGGATTATCCCCAACTAATTCTATCTATATCTCTTATCCGGTGCAAACCCTCACACCACTATAATTAGTGAATAATGACAATTAATTATCAGTCCAACTCTACAGATGAAAAGTGAATAAATTAATTGTATTTTTTTTAATAGAATCTGTCGGGCGAAATGATTGCCTGACTCATATATAATATATAATAAGATTGATGTTTTTTTAGACAGGCATGAGACAAATAATAACAACATTACTGCATTATTTATCAAGATACAAATATAGGGATTGGTACGAATATAGTGTAAATGCTAAAAAAGACTATGCTACATGCATTGCCGCAACAAACCAGTGCTTTCGTAGCCCCTAAGACCCTGAACATTTTATCCATTTTTTGTTTTGCAAGTTTTTTTAATAAACATATATAGAGCTCGGGTGTGCAATATAGAGTGACATATCGTTTTTTCAGCACAACATAAGCAATGTGATGAACTGAATTTTATTTAATTTTTTACCAACTATAAAAACATAACTGAGCAAAAAAAAATTTAGATGGGTCACACAGGCAAAGGCATACTGTAGCACAGACACACATGATCACAAGTTTGTTTTCGGGTGTTTCTATGACCACAAAATAATAGCTGCTCATTTTGAGAGTTCTGCATTTTTGTTTTATAATTGTTATAAAATGCATGATAACTTTCATTCTATCTGACATATTCGAAAACATAAATGGACAGTTTCAGGTCTGAAGCCTCCCCAATAACACACTATGGCAAGGCTCTCATATAAGCATATGTATTTTTTAAATTGTCATTGACCAATGCTGTGTTGCCAGATGAGGGTTAAATTGATCTCTGAACTCAGATTTGTAACATTTTCTGTATATAATTTTTTTTTTTCTTTGTAGCAACAGCAGATGCGAGCCAGCCTCTCTGGAGCTCCATTTCCCAGTGAGTTACGAGAACTGCTGCAACGTAGGCTGGGAGATCTAGAGAGCCAGCTCCTGAGCAAAGTCAATGAGTTGGAGGAAGAGAAATCACAGCTGTATAACGAGACCTCTGTCCATCGTCAGCAGACAGAAAACACCCTGAACACCCTTATTAACCGAATCTCTGACCTAGAGAAAGGTATTCACAAATATTTATACTTTTTAAGGTCTGTTGCATCACTGTTTTGTATTTTTATGCAGTCATAAAGGTGACAGAAAATTATTTGACAGAAAATTGGAAGTCTATGGCACTGGAAGGGTTAAGGCATATTTTGCTGTTGTAGAGAAAACTATGATTCCCACCAGAGGTGACCTATTACTAATTCACACTCTCTGCCAGCAGGTACAGGATTCAAGTCCCCTGAGGATTTTAAACTCTCCCTACCCCTGCGCACAAACTACCTTTTTGGCAGAGTGAAAAAGAGCCTGCCAGAAATGTATGCATTTACTGTGTGCATGTGGCTCAAGTCCAGTGCCAGCCCTGGAATTGGGACCCCTTTTTCTTATGGTGTCCCCGGGCAGGCAAATGAGATTGTGCTGATTGAATGGGGCAACAATCCAATAGAGCTACTCATCAATGACAAGGTAAATATCATTCTTTTTCAGGCCATATCCATCAGAGCATTTCAGTCTTCTTAAGCTGTGTGCTTTCTCCCCCCCTCCAACCCCATGGAGGTGGCACAGTTACCTCTGTCTGTGAATGATGGAAGATGGCACCATATCTGCATTACATGGACTACAAGAGATGGTTTGTGGGAGACTTACCAGGATGGCCAGAAACTAGGATCAGGGGAGAACCTGGCCCCATGGCACCCCATTAAACCTGATGGAGTCCTCATTCTGGGCCAGGAACAGGTGAGGATAGTGTTGCCAGAAGTACTTGTCCTTTATGTGAAAATGAAATCTTTGTTCTCTAAATGAAAGGAGGACTATGAGGTGAAAACAAAGTTACTGTGTAAGAAGGGCAATAAAATACATAACATTTCAGATAGAATTTGATTTGTTACAACATGAACCTAGAGTTTGTGTTCATGGCAAAAAGCAAAAGGCTGGAAAACAAGGGAAAGTGGTTACTAGTGGTTCAAGAATCATGGATTTTCACTAAAATATTTCACCCAAAAAACCCTGTCTGGAGTTCCACATTAGGGATTTTAACCCTATTTTCTTCTCATTTAGTCACCGTCCATTCCCAACTGTCTTATTAATGTGCTGCTCTGCCCAATCAGGAGCAGCTACCCAACTAGGTATTGCCACTCACATCTTTTCAAACTGCTGCTCGTGCAGTTAGGGAATAGTATACCATGCTAGAGGGCACCATCCACCCACTTCTGCTTAAATAAGCTCACATATGCACATGATTGGCTAGTGTTTCTATGATTGATTTGGGAGTGCAAGTATGCATCTCCACTGAGAATGCATAGTCAATCTGCTCTCCAGGATCCTGGCTACAGAATTACAGTTTTTCACAATCATTATGACAGTTTTTTCAATACATTTAACAAGTTTCCTAAACTCTTAACGCACCAACACACCTAAACACACAATTGACAAAACAGTTAATTTCATGCTCAAAATCACACATTGTAAACTAAACCCCAAAACTCATTTTCTAAATACAATAATAAACTAACACAATACACTATGTGTAACAAAACACTGCAAACATGTTTTAAAATCAAATAATTATTCAAAACACTAACACATGCTCTCTTCCAACAGGAACATTTAGTCAATCATAACACAATGACAAAAAAACACTATCATCAGCTGAAATTACAGAAACTGCATTATTTTATGTGTCAGGTCTGCCCTTATATTTGAAGCCTCTCTACATTTTTGTTTTGTTCAGTTTAGTAAATGCAATTCAATACAAAAATTCAATACAAAAATGTATGACCATCTTAGAATAGCTTTATAAAATGTACAGTTTATGTAAAAAAAAAAAAAGAATACAGACACAGAATTGCTGCAGTACAGACTTTATTTGCAAAAGGACATTACTGCAAGATATACAAACACAAAAAGCACCGGAATTATAATAATAATGATATATTTTTTTTTTAAGTAATCTTCTATTCTGCCCGGTCTTCTGCATTTGGCCACATGTTCTCATCCACATCACACCTGATATCTTCTCTGGCATGGCATCATGGGAAGAATCTTTTGGCATGCCTTATCTACCCCTGGCAGTGTTCAGCTGTGATGTCTTGACATTCAGCATCCATTGCATCCAGGAGGGACATTTGGTCATGTGGACGATGGTCAAAAACCTTCCATCTCCAGGCTGAGAAAAACTCCTCAATAGGGTTGAGGAAAGGGGAGTAAGGGGCAAGGAAATGGGACATCATCCTTGGATGCGTGTCAAACCAGGCTGTGACTGCTCGGGAATGGTGGAATGCCACATTGTCCCATGTGATAACATATATTGGCAAGTGGTCTCCCACCTGTACACTTTCTACCTGTTTCGTGCAGGTCTTCTAAAAACAGGAGAAGGTAGTTGGTGTTGTAGGGACCAATCTGACATTTATGCAGGAGTGCACCGTTGTTGGAGATTGCGGCGCACATGGTGATGTTGGCTCCTCTCTGGCCCGGCACGGTAACTGTGGCCCACTAATACGGTAAATGGTAAAATTATTTACACTTTGCTGTAGGAGAAGCAATATCCTACCTGTTTCTCTGAAAATACGGACAATGGATGCCACTGTATCCCGGCTGAGATTTGGCTACTCGTTCACCAGCCTCTCTGTATGATAGCCCGTGGTTTATGACATGGTCAATGATAGTAGCTCTTATGTGATCAGTTACCCTAGCTCTGGTCCTTCTTTGAGCGCCACAACGCATTCTAACTCCTCTCCCTTGTCCTGGTACTCGTCTTCCTCTCCCTCATGCAGGCATTCTTTCTTTCTTTCTTTCTTTCTTTCTTTCTTTTTTCCACACAAGATCAGCCCAAAGAGTCCTCTTTTAGAACATATGATCATGTGATTGGAAAAACCTCAACACCTAAGTGTGGTTCCTAAATGGGAATCAGCTGTGATTTATATATTTGCATAACTGCAATAAGCTGTTTCTCATTGGCAATGGAATAAAATGCAGGGAATATATTTGTGTTTCAATTCACAATATGAACAGCTGTTCACTTTGACTTTAGCCCACAGTATATAAGTTATGTTTAGAACATGATGTTATCTGTTCTGACATACATTGTGAAAGCATTTGTAAATTTGACTGTAAAATTACATTGTTTTGGTATTGGTTGAGCTTGTGTGTAAAAGAAGTTCAAGCATTTTAAATTGTTGTTAACTGTATGCATTTTCTATCAAAGCAACAAGAAATGTGTTAATTGTATAGCCTACAAAGGCGGATGTTGTGCTAACTGTGTTAAGAGTTTAGGAAACTTGTTAAATGTATTGAAAAAACTGTCAGAGCGATTGTAAAAAACTGTAAACTCACAATGTCTGGATGACATATTTCTGTTGCACCACTCACGCGTCATAGACATAGTGCTTTTAATATAATGATGACCAAAATCGGTGTAATTCAATAACTGTTTTTTTATTTGAACCTTACAGAACACAGTCCTGAAATAAAGAAGGACGTCAGCAAAAAACAATCCTAAGAATATTCATTTAGTCATCTTCAGTAACCACTTTATTCTGGTCAGGGTTGCATTGGGCCCAAGCCTACCTCAGGAGCACTGTGCATGAGTCATGAGGAGGGAATACACCTTGAATGAAGCATCAGTGCAAATTCAGAGACTAATGTATCTCTCATGACCTTTAGCGTAGCTAATCCACCTCCATGTCTTTGGGAGGTGGTGCAAAACTGGAGGAAGCCCACACAGTCGTGGGGAGAACATGTGAAACTTCACACAGACAGTAACCCGAACTCAGGATGCAACTGGGGACTGTGGAGCTGTGAGGCAGCTATGCTACCTGCTGCACCACTGTGCCACCTTTTGGGAATATAAAGGCGTTTTTCCATGGAGCAATGAAACAAAGTCCCGCCAAATGTAGAAATCACCGGAAGAGACTCTGTGCTTTTAAACTCTCCAGGGCAGATGTTACAAAATATGAATTTTGGGGTAGGGTTGCAAAGCCAAATAAGCACACTTCTTTAAAAAGTGCAATGGAGTGTGGTCTAGTTTCTCAAATTATCTTCAGACCTAAGGCGTTTAAAGTAATGTCATTATAAAGCTGCATTTCACTGTAGAGAAATTACATCTAATAACTTTAGAAATGACACAGTACTTCTAATATACACTCACTGGGCACTTTAATAGTAACACCTAGCACCTAATCATTCACACAATTTTTTATTCTATAGCCAATCATGTCCCAAAAGTGCAATGCCTTAAATTATGTAATATGGATTAGCATCATTAGATAGTATCCATATTAACCATCGGAATGGGGGAAATTTGTTATTAGTGATTTTGACCATGGCATGATTGTTGGTGACTGATTTGAGTATTCCTATCATTTTTGGGATGCCGCAGATCGGGAAAGCCTTAAAAATATATAATAATAAATGGAGTCCTATTCATGTATGTAGGACTCCATTTATTGTTCTTAATAAAGTGTTACTAATAAAGTGATTAGTATACTGTATGTATATATATATATATATATATATATATATATATATATATATATATATACAGTATATATTCAAAGGGGTTCCAATTACCCTGTAAGGTGCATATGTTATGATGTTTTGTTTCATACAGTAATATGCTATCTGTAACCCCTTCCAGCATTTCCTTATTTGAAAAAGGAATAATTAAAGCTCTGTTGTTTTAATGTGTTTTGTTGTTTATGGGCTCTACAGGACGTGGTTGGGGGCCGCTTTGATGCCACACAGGCCTTTGTCGGTGAGCTGAGCCACTTCAACATGTGGGACCGGGTTCTTCGACATGTGGACATCAGCGCCATAGCAAACTGTTCCTCATACGTGCCTGGGAATGTGGTGGCCTGGACTGACAGCAACATCGAGGTGTTTGGTGGTGCATCTAAAGGGCCACTTGAGTTATGTGAAGATCGGCTTTTTGACAATTAAATCCTCAAATCAGTCTCCTTTTGCTTTGTGATTCTGTTGTAAAATGCAGTTTTCAGTTGTATAATGCATGTTTTTTTTTTGTGTGTGTTTTTTTTTTGTATTTTATGTTACAGCATATGTACAGTATGTGGGCTTTGCAAGAATAAATATTATAACTGTGTCATTTATGTGAGTTCACTAGTTAATTAGTGTGGATTTGTTTGTGACTTACGTGTTACCGGTTTACTAACAGACCTGTATTAGGAGTATGTTTCTGTCATGGACATAGAGATGTTACACAGGGGAAGATTTAAACAGAGCAACTGTTCATTCATTTATTTTCTTTTAGGACTTACATTGCATGGCCAAAAAAAGTCATACATTGGTGTTTGACTTTTTTCAATGGTGGCCAGTTCATGTGTGAAAATGATTCCTCATACTCCCAGAACGGCTCCCAGAACAACAATTTGAGTCCTAGTATATGCCTGTACTATATGGAAGATTACCTGTTCATTCAGTACATTTAGGTCATCAACTGACTTTCTTGCCACATATGTTGCTGACTTTAGACCTGACCAAGTGAAGCAACCACAGATCATAACACTGCCTCCAGAGGTGTGTACAGTGGTCACTATGTATGATGGGTGCATCGCTTCATGCGCTTACCCTCTTACCCTGACACTCCCATTGCTCTGGAATAGGGTCAGTTTGGACTATTCAGACCACATGACCTTTTTTTCCCATTGCTTCAAAGTCTAATCTTTATGCTTCCTACCAAAAAAGCCTTTTTTCTGATTAGTCTTACTAACAAGTGGTTTTCAGCACTTTAGTCGCATTCCTGTGAGTTCTCATCACTTTGTGTGTGTATGGAAAAGCTTTTACTTTCCCATTTAAAATAGCTATGGCTTTTACTGTTGAGTACTGATTACTGATGCAACTTCACAAAGTGTTTAAGTGATCTGCATTCATGACTTTTTTATGACCTCAAAGTTGATGGTTCAGCACTATGCTTCCAGATTTTGATAATGTGTTGAGGAGTTCTTAACCCTTTTGCGGTAATTTCAAATATCCTTAATTGTTTTTTGCTTGATGCAGCCCAAGAATTTGACCCCTTCCGAAATGGCAAGGCTGTGTATTTATTTATTTATTTTTACATTTTTAATAAAACCATGGTGGCTTAGCTGTCAGCATTGCCACCTTGAACCTGCCTGGTTAGGGTATGAATCTGACCTCCGGTCTGCCTGTGTGTAGGTTGCATGTTGCACTGTCCTAAGACATGCAATGTACCATTTCTGAATTGCCACAGTGCTTTAATGGGTGAGTGAGCGTGTGTGCTGGTCTAAGTCTAAGTCTAAGCTCATAGCAGCTAAAAATTGTTCATGATGATACTTCTTTATTGTTCTGTGTCAGTGGAAACTACAGTGTCAGCCAAAAATGTATACACACTTTAGGAAAAGAACAACTTAAAATAAGTATAAGAAATATTTTAATACTACATTTATTTGCTATATGTTATTTATTGATATACAGTATATGATCAAATTATGATAATAATATGATATTATTATTATTATTTTAATATAACATACATAATACTATTTTGTTTTTCCTGAAGTGTGTATTCATTTTTTTTGTCTGAATCTGTATTTTTTTTTTTTTTAATCACAAATTACTATCATAAATCAGCACAGCCAAAATAATTTACTTTATTTTCCACACATTTTGGTGACATATTCTATATGTCAATGGTAGTGCATCCAAAAATGAATTTGTGTTTTAAATGGAATCTTGTGTTTTATGCTCAGATTTGCCTCTGGGGCTCTGTGTTCATACACTGATCAATTATTCTTTTGCATTATATGAAAAGCCTTTATTATGAGTTTGTGCCAATGCTTAGAATGCTGTTGATAAAGTGAAACAATACTATATGAACATTTGTGAAAAATAAAAAAAAAGTCCTAAAGTTGTACCTCCATATCTGCAAAACTGATCGTTGATTTGGATCAAAATATAGGTTTTTATGATCCAATTGACTTTGCATTTTCCTTTGCACAGTAGTTAACTTGTATTTGACATATTGCTTTATAATTGCCCATGCATTTGTCCAGTTAACTGAAAAGTGCCATTGAATAAATGCACACTGCTAGAGTGTGCAGGAATCAGTCCAAAGACACAGGTGGCTTTCCAAGCATTATCTGGCCTTAAGGCAATAAGACCTGCCCAATGCCAAAGCTCATGGTTCTGAAACACTTGGGCCTATACTGTATTTACTATATTTACACCATGAATTAATCATTCATAATGCCCACAAGTTAGAAGAGTGTTGTAATTACAACTCCAAATACAGTTAAAGTACTTAATTACGTAGTTGTTGTTTTTTTAAATACATAAAAAGCTACACTTATCACTGAACATCCATCCACTCTCCATACCGCTTATCCTGACAACTTTCTGGATGGGGTACCAACTCATCGTAGAGCACAGGCATACACAGCCTCACACACCCAGCCGTACACTATGAGCAATTTGGAAACACCATTCAAACTGCAGTGCATTTCTTTGGACTGTGGGAGGAAACGCACCAATTACAGGAAAACCTGAAAACTCCACACACACAGACTGGAGATCGAGATTTGATCCCCTGACCATGGAGGTGTGAGGTGACAGTGCTAACCAGTAAGACATCTAACTTTCTGCACAACACTAGAGAAAAAAAATAGTGTGTAGTAATACAAGCATGTTTACCTGCTAATATTATGTTCAAGTATAAAACACTGATGCATGAAAAGCCATCAAATTTATACCCACATACAGTACATTGAAAACAGGTGCAAAAAATAAATAAAATATCTAGTCAAACCTACGCTTGTAAAAAGCATTAAGGCATGGCCATTAGCAAAACTGAGAAACAAAGCAAAAGGACACACACACACACATATACACACACACACACACACACACACACACACTGACTACACAGAGGCATAGATGGACGAAATGAAGCCTCTTTATGCTTTTTTTGGTACCTAATGTGATTATAAATGAAATTTCATGCATTAGAAAAATCAGAGAGAATTTTGAGATGGTAATTAAACCATGTTCCATGTGTGAGACAGCCTAATTGAAGGCAGTACTGTATGACTAGCACTTTTTATGTACCAGTCGTCATCAGGTCTGATGAATCGGAAGCTCAGTTTCTTTTTCCATGGAGAGGGTTGCAAATGGAAGCCCTTCTGTAGTGAATGTTAAAATTCAATGCCTGCAAATAAAAGATAATTTATGGCTGCTCACTAAAAGCATGAAATGGAATTTTTTTTCCCCTCTTATGGATCATGTTAACTTGTTACTATAATTTAATTTGGTGTAGTTCTCCCTCTAGTGGACAAAATACTGTCCTGTAATTTTTCACCAATCTGTAAGGTTTATTTTGCTAGATGTACTGTAAGGTGGAATATGTATTATGATATACAGTCAGTTCCATTTTGTTGTTGTTATTGTTATTGTTGTTTTAACTGCCCAGCACAACTCCTAGGTTGGAGTTAATATTAAACAAAGCATAATGGATAAGTGCAGGTGCCAGCTGGGTATTTACACCCGAATTGGTTGAACTGTGTTAAAATTTAAAAAAAATTTAAGGGTTCTGAATTATAGAAGACCAAAAGTAATTGGACAGCAGGACATTTTAATCTGCTGTTGTTCAAGTCTAAGACCAAGTCTGGAGCTAAGACCTGTCACTGCCTGTGACCCATCAGAGAGACAAATATTAGGTGTGGCCCAATCAACTATTTGGTACGAGGGGTATCAAAAAGTTGCCAGGTTCACATGCCACAAATCCTGTCCCTTTCGCCATACGTCCTCCCTCAGACACCTTAACCTGGCAGTAGAATTCACTGTTGACAGTCTGGTACCCGGGGACGAACTCTCGATGCACAATGCTGTTAATATTGAAAAAGACGATGGACTTGAACTTTGACAAAGAACATGCACTTTGGTTGAGCTGCGCTCTTGCCTCGCCTTTGATAAGATACTCCTCGTACCAAATAGTTATTTTGGTCATGAAGATCATGGGCTCTTCAACTGTGAAGACAACTGTTGCTTCATCTCAGGGTCGCAGCCAATCACACAAGTCTTGTCCCCAGTAATGATCCTCAACATGAAAGACGTATCATCTACGGCACACTGATGGAGTTCTTGGTGAACTTCGACACAATGTTTTTTCTTCTCCTTGATCAGCAGCCTGGGGACGAACCTGGCAGCATGTTCAAATCATACGCGAGGATTATCATATGAATGGTTTAGACATTTTTGAGGGTTGAGCCTCAAAACAGAAAGAGAAGAGAGTTCACCCGAACCATTCTGGAGCAAATCAGTTTGCGCCAGAATAAAGGGAGGAAAAGAGTCAAGCAGAAGGATGGAATGGCTCATGATCTAAAGCACATCACCTCATCATATGATGTGAGCATGTATGGCTGCCAGTGGAATGGATTCTCAGGTATTTATTGATGGTGTGACTGCAGGATGAACACTGGAGGCAATAAAGCGCTATGTTACTTGCTCATTTGGCTAAGAGGTATTTTAAATGATGAAAGCAAACTGAAGGTAAAAATGCTATAAGAATAAGCAGGAACATAAGACAGCAGCAGTAAAGACCTGCAGTGGCTTCACCAGTTACGAATGTAAAGTGCTCTCACTGCCACGATCGGGGGTCAAGGCCTGATCAGTGAATCAGCGAAGTTGCAGGGAAAAAGAACTAGTAACAACAACAAAGTATGTAAAAATTTCATTGTGGTTTAGAGATAAAAATTAAAGTACAGGCAGTACAGGCTTAGCGCTTTGAAATCCTGTGTACAACTTTGCAGTTGGGAATTTTTTTACTTTTATCAAAAAGTCCACAACGATCCAACATCATATTATGAAAGTAATTTAACTTTCTCCACACTAATTAATACCAACGATGTCCCAGTGCCCATTCATTCATTTATTCATTCATTCGTTCATCTTCTAATCCTGTGAACAGGGTCATGGACCCTAGAGTCTTTGCCAGGAGACTTAGGGCGCGAGGCTGGGTACACCCTGGACAGGTAGTCATCGCAGGGCACAAACACACACTACGGGCAATTTAGGAACACCAACTAACCTAATCTGCATGTCTTTGGACATCTGTGGGAGGAAACCAGAGTACTTGGAGGAAACCAACCAAATACAGGAAGAACATGCAAACTCCACAAACAGGCCAGATGTGGGATTCGAACCCTCGACCCTGATGATGCCGGGCTACAGTGCTAGCCCCCAGTGCTCACAATGTTGCCAAATTAACAACGCCACAGTGTTTTGACAACCAAACTTTCCTACTGGGAGTGTTCGTTTGAACATACAGTATTAGGGTTCAAATTATTTTAGGTATTTAGTTGTGCTGCATACTTTAAAGCTGTATGCTGGGGTTGTTCTGCTCAGACAGTGTTGATGATGACTGGGTTAATCGGAGAGACACAAGGCAAAATCAGCTGACTTACAGCTGAGATGAAGAGAATCAGATCAAGAAGATGGGGTGGCTTAACAGGAGATATTTTTTGAGGCCTATAGTTCTGGGACAATTTGTTCGTTATGTTATTTACAGAAGTCGACTAGCTTATGGTGAGTCACGATCGACTCATAGATCACCCACACATTTCAATTTTCATCATTCCCAAACAAGAGATATTTCTAAATGAAGAAGGCCGTGCCCTGGGGAATTTAATCGCTGCAAGCTAATTGAGCTGCTCTATGAGTTGGATCGTAAGGTTTAAGGGACTTATTCAAACGGCTGCACAAAGCTCAGGGCCATCCTGCAAGAAGCCTGGGAGACTGTTGTAATGTAGACGGTGTGTGCAGCAGTTATTATAGACCTGCTGAAAAAATGTAGACAGAAGTATTTTCACATTACATTGACTTTTTTATTTTTAAAATCCTCTCATTCATATGACTATGAATGCGAATTAGCTGTCACATTATGACTATGACTATGAATTACTTGTTTCTAATAAGCCGCATGTTAATTGTTACTCAAACTCTAGAGGAATCTTTAAATTAAATTAAAGTTAATTCATTGTTTATATTAGCATGCCTGTACTATATATAAAATGTTTGAATATTTCCAGTCTGCTGTACAGGCTGAAGATAACAAAGTCACATGGCTACACTAGAGTCTGCATTACCTTTGTTCATAAATTTCAATTTCCTTTCATACCGAACCTTTTTTAATAAAAGTACATGAGTTATGCTGCTGTATGCGTTATATCTCAGGCTTGCTCCTTGTAAAATGTCGGTTTACTAGTACACAAAATTCTGGAAAACAGCTTTTTGTTCAGTTGTGATCTGACGTTTGATGCCAAATTACATTTGCTCTTTGATCAACGTAATGACAGCATTGATCTTCACTGCAGCAGCAAGGTCAAAAATACCTAACAAGCTGTTTCTAATTCAGGTAGGTGGCTTTGCAGCAAAGGTGGAAGACCAGACCACTGAGATAATTAGCAATAACTGTGCAACAAAACACTTACTGTGGGAGCACTATTAACAACACAGCAGTGATATGGAGCTCCTGTACTTAACCACAACACCACACACCACCACCATGCCAGGGTTATCAACGTCCATTACCCAGATAATATCTGCTCACTGCTGATCCTGTGAAAAAGTGATTAACCTGAATTAGTGAATTTCTCCAGAATTTGTAGATTGCTGTAAAACTGCATCATAAATTCAAACAAATTAAACTGCACTTGCGGTGGTTCCTGTGCATTCATGGCAAAAAGGGCCAAAGTAAAACAACAGTGATGTTAAGAAAATGCTAAAAAAAAAAAAATAAAAATAAAAAACAAACTTTAATCCAAGACACATGAATATGTCCACCAAAATAATTGATCTCATTTAATTAATCAGTATTAAATGTAACTGGATCTAAGGATCAGAAAGGCTAAGAATATCTGGTGTAGTATGTATTGCCTCACACATTAAAAGGAAACATCAACAGGATGCACACGAGGTCTTGGATATGATCTCACATCAGTTCAATCTCTGTACATCAGTTACATTAAATAATATACACATTTTTTCCTCCCATTTTATTTATATAAAATGGGAGGGATTTATATAGAATTTCTAACAATAGATGGTGCCACAACATCTCTTTACAGAAAATATATAGAGATATACATAGATACAGTATAAGTACATTTAAATAAATAGATAAAATCCCAAATGAGCAACCCAAAAGCTGCAAATCCCTTGTCCTTGAACTGCTGTACAGACGTTTTCCACAGAATATATATTTTTTATTATTTGCAACTCTTTAATCTGCACAATCAATTCTTTTGCAAATATTTCTGTATCAGTTCTGCTTATTGTTTTCGTCCATCTATTTAACGGCAACATTTGCACATAGGGCGGCCTGGTGGTGTAGTGGTTTGCACGCTGGCCTCAAACATCCAGGTTCCGGGTTTTATTTCCACCTCAGGTCAGCAATTGAAGTTTGCATGTTCGCCCCGTACTTGGTGGGTTTCCTCTGGGTGCTCCGGTTTTCTTCCCACAGTCATTCAGATTAGGCTAATTGATGTTCCCAAATTGCCCGTAGTGTGTGCATGTGTGTGTGTGCCCTGTAATGAATTGGCACCTCATCCAGGGCGTACTCTGCCTCATGCCAGAAGTCTCCTGGGATAGGGTCCACATCACCACCCCAAAACAAAAAGTAAAAAGGAAAGCAAGGGTATAATAATAATAAAATGATGATGATAATAACAGTGCTTGTGTGTGTGTGTGTGTGTGTGTGTGTGTGTGTGTGTGTGTGTGTGTGTGTGTGTGTGTGTGTGTGTGTGCACGTATGCATATCTGTGTGTGATATATGATATGATATGATGTGATGTGATGTGATCACTCACTGTCCTTCATTTGACGGCAGGTGTGTGTACTGTACTCTGCTGCTAGTGTACAGCTCTCCCTGTGCTACTCCAGTGGGTGGGGCAGTTTGTCGGGGGCGGAGAGGCAGTTAAGGGATAATCTGATTGAGTTTGTTATACACATTATTCATTTTTGGTACTTTTATGCTATTCTTTTTCAGAATTAGTGTTGAGCTTTGGAAAAACGAATCTAATTATTTGTTATGCAAATAAGGCATCTTTGAATCTTGAGAGAGAGAGAGAGAGAGAGAGAGAGAGAGAGAGATGTGCAGCCCCTTAAATGACCATGAGGTGGCGACAAATACAAATGAATAGCACTAATTACTTGCGAATTTAATGGTGTTTTGATTATGTAAGCATAATATTAATCAGGGTTTAAACTTAAAATTAATAAACGAAAATGTAATTAGATGGCTAAGTCGTTGCTGTGAAGTCAAGAGAGCAGGAGGACCCTGGGTAGGGGTGGGGGAGTTGACCCGGAGAACGGGGTTGGCGGGGGGACCAATGCATTAAATGGTCAGTTACAAAACAAGTCGTGACGTTAAAATGACATGAACTAGCCTCCTATCTGCGCGAGCTGCCTAATGCTTCAGTTCATTCATCAGGCGAACCGGCGGATGACGTCACGGACCCTACCTCTTCACAGGCGACCTGTGACACACCGCGCTCGCGCTCAGTCTTCGCCTGGCATCTGTGCGCGCGCGCGCGTGCGATCGAGGAGGAAAAGCTCGTGTTAAGAGGCGCGTTCTATTTCCCACCTGAAGGAACTCGTTAAGCTTCCTCAGGAAGAGAATTTGCTGGAAAGTTCGAGCGAAGTGAATTGCTTCTTGTTGTTTTTTTCCCACCGCCACCAGTGTTTGGAACGAATTGGTGGCCAAAATGTCTCGAGACCCGGACGACGTGAACAAGCTGACTGAAAGCACGTACAAGGTGAATATTAACGGGAATTGTGTGTGTGTGTGTGTGGGTCGAACGACGATAAATTCTTCTTTTGAAGAATTTGGGAAAAGTTGGTTGCGTGTTTTTGTTGAATATTGCCTGCCTGGTTGAGCTGAGAATCAGGGGTTACCTTAATTAATTAATAGTTTAATTAATTAATTTGTCTCAACTCCGTCCCCGTTTCTCTTTCAAGGAAACAAACAGACAATTTAGAAAACAAAGTTTATCTCGTACTTCATGTTAATGTTTCTCGCTTATGCTTGCCTCCCAGTTGTAATTTTAAGTTTTCAGTTTTGTTCCTCTTTCAGTTAGGTTTCTGGAGTTGTGTAAGGAAACAAGTTTGATCTCTCGTGTATGTGTGTGTGTGTGTATTGCATACCTGTCCTCTCATTGTTTTGTCATGGGTGTGTGCCTCGGGAACTGAAAATGCAACTTGTGAGTTTATTATCTGAATCACATGACTTTGTTCTTTGAAAAGTGAATATCCAAGGATAAAGACTTATTAATGATGAAGCATAATGTATGCTGCTATATTTAGACAAGAACACATTGTCAGTGGTTTGAGGTTTTAGTTTGTAAAGACTCGATGAACAGCACCAGCACCAGAACACCACCCGAAATGGGAACTCTGAGAACACTCCTTCTCAGCAGGCTAGGCATGCATATGGTCAATTTCTCTCCCCCTTACACACACACACATACTCACCAACACAAACATACAACACCTGTACTTCAAAATGTAACTTATTTTAGCACATAATCTGTTTGCTTTTAAGATTTAACATTCTTTTGTGTGTGTGTGTGTGTGTGTGTGTCTGGGTTGTATGACATCAGTGTGCGTGCTATTTAATAACCAGAATGTAAAGGAAGCGCTTATCACAAAAGGGGAAAAAAAAGAAAGCAGACTGAAAAAACTGTACAAAATAAAGACAATATAAACATTTCTAACCAGCTGCAAGGGCTTTAATAGGTAAGGCCTTGGCCTATGATTTGAAAGGTCATTGGTTCAAACCCCAGCACCACCTATTTGCCCCTGTTGGGCCCTTGAGCAAGGCCCTTAATCCTCAGCTCAGAGTTATAATGAAATAAAAGTGTGAGTCACTCTGGATAAAGGCATCTCCCAAATGCTGTAAATGTAATGTAAATACCTTTAACCATAAGGTTAAAGGTGTTTATAAACCACAAAATACCTTTAAGTTCATCTTTAACCAAGACTGCGCTTTTCACTGAACCATCCAGGATCTGTTGGGAAACGGTTGTTGTTCGTGCAGTTTAACAATATTTCTTAAATATTTAAAGTTGAAATGTTTAAACCATGTGAAGCACAAGTAAATTGATCAATGTATAGAGGAATGTTTTTGAATTTCAGAATTCTAAAGGTTTAAACTTATTTAAAATGGAGTTTGTGTACATTATATATGTAATTTTTCTGCATTTGTTGATTACAAATGTATTCTTATTGCATTCCGTGGAAGAAAAAAAACAATTAGCATTCGAGGCCGGACAGGATCCTCTTAGCACACAATAAAACGTTTGATGATCATTTAAATGATTCATATCAGTGCATGTTATCAATATTGTAAAAGCCAATGTTGTTACTGCTGTAAACAAACAGAATCAAATTGCCAACAAAACGAACACTTCACTAAAAACAAATAGGGTATTTTTAAACAGGAAGAGCACAAATATGTTTTGTTATCCGTTCCATCACTCATTAAACCCTAAAAGATATGCCTGTCTTTGACGTAATTTTTTTTTTTTGTTGTTGCCTTACAGAATGTGATGGAGCAGTTCAACCCGGGACTTCGCAACCTTGTAAATCTGGGGAAGAACTATGAGAAGTCGGTAACAGGTAAACATCCACATGGACATGCACAAAATGAAGCCTATAAAAGCAAGGAGTTGTGCTAATGTTTGTGCATATAGACCTGAGCATCAGTAAACGCGCAGTTCCCTCTTACAGCGATGACACTTGCCGGAAAGACGTATTTTGATGCCGTGTCAAAGATCGGAGAGAATGCTGCTATATCACCGGTCTCCAGAGAGTTGGGTGAGTGAGTGAGCGTCTGTAGGCCAGGGATGCTGATGAAGAGGTCGATCATGTCCTAATGTAGATGATTCATTGCTGCTGGTTTGGAATATTGGTATCAGAATATTTAGTACAGATTGTCCTTGCTGTTTGTTAGCAGTGACTAAGCAGCTACATTCATTTTGTGGGGGGGTGCAGGTCTTTCAGCACTAGTATTTTAATAATTGCATTTCATCTGCATATGCCACTGATGTTAATGCAAGATACAGTATACCTGACTGAACAACTGTGGTTCACTCCATGTTGTTCTAACTAAAATGAAATGAAATAAAAAATATTTTTAAAAAAACTTGGTCAGATATCCGTACCAGCATTTAGATAATAAATGTTCTGATTTTGATTCATGGCCACCTGCAGAATGTCTGAGTTCTAGTGTGATTTTCCTCCAACCCCAAGGACCGTGTTCAACCCTGAAGTCCCTTTCAGATAGCTCGAACGACTCCCAGACAGTGTGAATCCTCTCAAGTGTTGAGCAAAGTGCAGCAGCAGCAAACATTTCTCTCTGAGAGCCTGACCACCCTACACTTCCACCTCCTTAGCCTCCCTGTCCGATATCATCCTCCATCTGCTTCAGAACGCTCTGATCTCCCTCATGATGCATCACCTTTGTCTGAAAACAGTTACATTATTTATTTTATGAAGTGATAAATGATTTCAGCCGGACTGTGATAATGTTAAGACTATTAGCTTTATCTCTTAATATGAATCTGTACACATAATTTAGCTTTAAGCTTTTGTAGCATTCAGGTTGCTGATACCAAAGTTAAAATGCACTTTTTGGGAAGTAGAAATGGATTTGAGAATCGCTCCTGCTCTCTCTCTCTCTCTCTCTCTCTAATTCTCTTTCTCTTTGAGTATGTCATGCTGCCGCATGTAATTCTCTCATTACTTTCACCACTCTTGTTTTTTGCAAAAAGGCACTGCATGATTAATTGCCATTGTGGCAGTTCATTACTGCAGTTCCAGAAATGTAGAGGTCTGTAAGAGCCACTGGAACATTTCAGCTGGACTGGAATGTGACAAATGCTACAGAAATAACTCAGTGAATTGGGTTCTCTGAGTAGCTAGAGACATGAAATTGAGATAAGGGTGTAGTTGGTTCTCAAAGCAAATTTCTAACCTCTGATTTAGGGTTTATTTAGAGAAGGCAAGGACAGATTAGCATGGTTCGAGAATTTCTCTGCTCTAACATGGCTACTTCACCTTGTAATCAAAATCTTTCAATATCCATTAAAACATATGGATACTGTTTTTTTTTTTTTTTTTTTTTTTGTGGTTGTTTTTTGTGTGTACTGGTCTTGTGCCAGAGTTTGAGCATTTGATTCAAACTTTAAAAGGTTTTTTTGTGTGTAGGACACTTACTTGAACACAGGGTCAAATTAAGTTGCTCCTGAACTGACTCAATCCTACACTTGTCCTGTTTAAACGTCCACCGCACTAATGGTCCTTTTAGCAGTCTTTTGCAATGTCTCTGAGCAGCACTTTTGCTTAAGATATTAAATAGGAGTCAGTTTTATGGCTAATATTAGGAAGCAGCTTGTTATTTAAGGGAAACGTAATTGCTAAGATCTTGGACACAGCCTCTTATGAAGGGCAAGACGGATTGGTGCCTCTGTTATTTATTTATTTATTTATTTATTATCATTATTCATTGATTTTTAATTTAGGCTATTAACACAAAGTTGTAGTATTGTCATCTGGGTTTGAGGGTTTTCAGTAAGACTTGTACCAATTAAGTTTGAAGTGGCCAAGTAATGTTGTTGTTTTGAGTCTTGGGATTGTGTCTCAGAATGTCCTGATCTGAGTGTCACACAATGATAATTTTCCACAACAAGGCAGTTTAAGCTTTCAAGCAAACAAGTTCCCTCTACTTCTGAGATCTTCAGTAGATATAGGACGGACGTCATTAGAGGGTGTGTCACTTATTTTAAATATCACGGTGTTGTTGAAATGTTTGTTCAGCCTAGGGGTTCTCCTCATGTATCAGGTTTCAAAGTATGAGTTCAAAGATGCATTAATTCTTCCTTTCAGATATACAGCATTCTTTTTTAGCAATGAGAAAATAAAAAGGCAGACAGTTTCTTTGCTTACATGTGTCAGAAACTACATAGACAGCTACTGTATGCATAGTTCATAATTACATTGTTTCTGGAGAGTTGGAAATGAACTTATGATTGCCAGAAATGTTTCTTTGCTTGTATACAATCAGTGGGTTTTTTTTTTTTTTTTTTTTTTTTTTTTGCTTGCATCATTAATTTTTGCACAGCAATGTTGTGGAATGTGTGTGAACTTTACAGTTAAACACTGGTACTGTTATTTTTTTCCAGTCACTTATTATAATCACTTATGATATTATAAGGCACATATGGCCTATTGGTATCTGGCACGAATTTTGTGTACAGAACCTGTACCAGAGTGATGTGTGGAGGAGGAATGGATTAAAAGGAGAAAAAATCACTTATGATTTAAAGCTTAGCACGTTGTGTGAAGTATGTATGTATGTATGTATGTACTGTATGTAGTTATGCGGTTTTCTTATAGAAGGTCACAATAGGAGGAAAATCCATTTGGCTTGTTTAAACAAAAATTGATAAAGCAGAGGGTGTTTTTAGTTTGTACACAGATGATTTTGTAAGTATCACGATTTTATAAATATTCTGATTCGTTATGACATTTTAATACGTTGAACCTTTAAAGTTGTTGTCATAACTCGAATGTTTAAGACCTTAGCTTTGTTCAACAGTTTCAAACCCGTATTGAGATCAGTAATTAAATGTAGGCTGTTCTGTAAAACATTTGTTTTCTCACTTTAAAACCAAGTGCAGTATTTAAACAATACAAACATCAAACCCAAATTTTGTACTCTGGCAAAATGACTGGTGCAGCTCTTTCATAAATATAAAAATTATTATATATTTTTTTTTATCGATTTTTGGAGTCAGTGTGGTGATTCATGAATCACCGCACACACAAATCGTGGTTCATAGTTCAATCAAAATCCCCCTCCCCCCTCTAGTAATATTAATTGTATTTATTTTTTTAATTATAAATAAATTTTAAAAAGTGATGCTGCACCTAGCTGAGGTTCGAATAGTGAAAGAAGCTGATAATAATGTTCCACTAGTCCCAAAATCTCACACGTTTTCTGTTTTGCATTGGCCACAGTCATTTCATTTGGAGACACACCTGTCCATGATCCAAACAGAAGCTCATGGTTGCTACAAAGAAATATGCCAGTATAAGAATATAAGCTTTAGCGCCTGCTTAATACCAGGTTACATGAGCTAATTTGACAGTATTTTTGCCTGGCTCATCTCAAGAACCTCAGGACTGCCCTTGCATGTTGGTTGTCATCCAAATCAACAGTAGCAGATACCCAGTGAGACTGGAGAACATTGTTCAGTAGATGTTGACTTGCAACTGGCATCTCAAGAACTGATTTTATGATTAAACTTGTCGTGGTTGAAATCGGTGGTTGAGTATTAAGTAATTTTTGTATGTCTTAGCCCAGTGGTTTTCATCTCCAGACCTGGGGGACCACCTGCCCTGCTTAGTTTTTTCCCTGCTCCATCACACGCACTTTAATCAAGAAAAGGCTGTTTGTTAATTACGTTGGGTGTGCTATGTGCAAGGCAGGTGGTCCTTCAGGACTGGAGTTGAGAACCACTGTTTTAACCAATATTGGAATTATATGAACAGTGATATGAGACCAGTTAAATTTAGCAGTGAAGTTTTCTTGTCGAGCCCGTGCCACATGGGCTGCAGTTTAAAGCATCTTTCAAGGTTGCAGTCGCTCTAGGTGTTTTGAGATTCAATTCCCACACACGGAGCTAACTGCATCTGAATGGGAGAGCAGAAAAAGAATGCATAAGTAGTGGTTAGATAATGAGGTTGCTGTGAGACTGGATCTTCTCAAGGACCATGGAACTGGCCCTTTATGTTGCATATCAAGTGGAAAAAGTTTTTATTATTTTCATTGGACTTTGGAGATAAGATTATATATTCCTAGTCGGCATTTTTTATTCTGTCCCTGTGAAACATTTAACTAGATGCTTCACTCAGCCCTCAGGTGTCCCAATGAGTCGTCCTGTCCAGGGCTAGGATGGAGCGTCAATGGTCCATTTTAGGGGACAAGGGAAAGGTTGGATAGGTCCCAAAGTTTGTTCTCAGTTTGTGCTTTTGCAATTCTGTCATTGCCACTGAGTAGAGTCTGATGTTGCTGTTCTTGCAGGTTCATCATTGAAAGGACAGGAAGGTTCTGCTCAGTGTTTGTTGCTTCACTTTTGGCAGGTTCTCCACCTGGAGAATGAAGACTCGGACGCATGGGGACAGCAGTTTTAAAATGGGAAAGCAGTACAGATACTTGGTGCTTTCTGGTTCTTTCAATAGCTTACTTGGGTCACATGCACAACTCATCAAAAAAAAAAAAATAAGCATCAACTCCTTAACCCTTTCAACTGTTGCAAAATCCCATCTTCTAGTAGAAACCGTCATCACATTGGCATTCTGCATGTTGTTTCAAATTCTGGAGTACATAATGAGAAAAAAGGGGGGGGAATTGCTAAAATAATTACTGTATAATTAAAGTATTAAAATTCCTTTCTGTTACGTTCATAGACCATCATGTTCCAGGTCCGGTCCCACAGAGCTCAGATATTGATGGTGTTTTTGTATGGTGTTTACACAGACAAAGCTCTGAGTAGAACCACCTGCTGCTGTCTGTACAGAGGTTTTGCAGTGTTTACTCAAATGGCTGCTCTAAATTGGTATTCATTTTTGTTATTTGTATTGATTGTCCTTTTGAAATCACCCCTTTCAAAGTGAGAGCTATTTTTTGAGTGAGAGCCATTTTTTTGTTTGTTTTTGTTCAAAAAAACAAAAACAAAAAAAAAAAACCTATATACATTACTATAGTCAAATTATAGAAGGAAAAAAAGGAAGGTGCTTTTTTTTGGTGTTTGCCTGCTCAGAAATATGTAGTAAACATATACTCATCAATTGAGGAGGCAAATTGGGCATTTGAGCATGCCAGTCTGTGCTGTACTCCTAATCCTTCAGCATAGGACGTGTGTACTGCTTGTAGAAGTAACGGCCTGGGTGTTGGATGAGCGCAGGTTAGAGCTGCAGTATCTGTCTGGCAGTGAGTGACATGACTGAGAGAGTGCTAATCAGACCCATTAGTCAGCAGAGAGTGCGAGATGCTTTTCATCTTATTTTGACAGGAATAATTATGCATGTATCCCATCTTTTTAAAAACGAGGTTGTGAGAAACACGCACACAATCGGGCTCGCACATTCATACCTAAGCACCATTTATATGAAAATGGGTGCAAAGGTGCCAAGAACACAAGTGTGTTCCAGTGAAGTGAGCAGACAGAGAAGCTGCTGCAATTGAGTCCAACTACCCAAATTCCTTTTTTTTCATGCAGTAACTTTCTTTTCATGCCATCTGACTGTGTGGAAGCATGTGTGTCTGTGTCCTCAATTGCAGCAGCTTCTCTGTCTGCTCGCTTCACTGGAACACACTTGTGTTCTTGGCACCTTTGCATCCATTTTCAAAGGCCACATTTACTGAAGTTTTATATTCATAATATAATCTAGGCTATGCAAGCCAACATTATGCTTTATATTTATATATATATAAGCTAGGCATGGTATCTGCATACCACGATGGCATGCAGTGTCCTGCCCCCTCAAGCATTTTTAATTAACACAGCTCATCTCTTATGCTTCCAGAGCACTTTTGTTGTTGCTAGGTATTATAAATGTGGTATTATTGTAGGATATCAGGTAACATGCTTAAAAATTATTCATGTTCCCTTGGTGTGAAAGCTGGGGGGATTTCTGCTGATTTTGTAGTGATTTTTTTTTTTTTTTTCCCTCCATAAAATAAATTAATAAAAACAAACAATGTTTGTTTGTTTTTTTTCATCTGGTGTTTTTGCCCAGCAGTGGGGGCTGTAACTGCAGACAGACCATTTCAGAGTATCTCGGTGTGTATGTCTCAAGAAAGCCATAATTAGAAGATAAAAACAATGTGTTGAAGGAAGGGCAGGTGTTCTGGACTTGATCGAGAAGGCTGTAGCTGGTCTGTGAAAACACTGTCCTACTAATGTAGGCATCAACTTTTGCTAAACCGTTTTTTTTTTCCCCTCTACGCCTATCCGTGTTTCCTTCTATGCTAATACCTGCCCACTCCTGTTTGGTATTTGTGCTAAATATGCATTTGTGCTAAATATGCATGTTCTTGCTTTGGAGGATCCATTTATCCATACTTTCTCTGTTCATGAAGATGCAGTAAAAACATAGTCCGCATGTCCCCCTTTCCACAAAGGCAGCATTTACCAGCTTAATGTGCTGACCTTTGCAAGGTAATAACGTTGTAGCTGCTATTAGAGCATCACTGTTCATACACAGCACCGCTAATGCACAACGTGATGTAGCCCCTTGCCTCTGTTTGTTTGCTTTGGGGTTTAGATTACATGAGTAATGCCAGATAAGTGCCAGCAGGCTGAAATAACATTTGCTGAACTCTGATTTGTTGCAAAAGTATGGGTTTAATGCAGATTTATAAAAAAATAAAAATAAAAATAAAATCAAGAAAGTGAAATTTTGTTCATATTTGAATTTTTTTATGTTTTGATGAAATAAACTATCCAGTGATCTTGCAGAATGTTTGCACATTCACTTGCAAAGCAGCTGTGAATGTTTGAACTGCCAATAATTTGAGTCTGGAGTACTAAGCTGACATTTTTGTCTGCAGGGGTGGTCCTGATGGAGATCTCTGAAATGCACAAGAAGGTTCAGACGGAGCTGGAGCAGTCTGTAAGGAAGCAAGAGTGACACAGCTTCTTTTTTTTTCTCTCTCTCTCTCTTTTTCATTTTTCTTCTTTCTATTCCACTCTCCAGCTGTGCCATTGACTTCGGTGCCTGCTGTGCCACCCAGACCCCGGTTCACAGACGACACACTTAAACGACACTAAAATCACATTTCACTTAAAATAGCACAATGTCTCTTCAGACGCAGACTTTCATCTACAGTACTTCATACATACACACAGTAAAAGTCATAAATAAAAAAAATACAATCGTTGTCACAGAGACTGTTCATCTATTCTCAGAAGGTCACAGTATTCTGCAATCTACAGAGTGTACGATGATCTTTCCTTTTCGAGTTGTAATTCCTGCACTGTTGCCATTTATGCTTTTCACTATAGAGTTTTTTTTTTTCTTAGTTTTTTTTTTTTTAACCTTCAGCCTTTCTTAGAGAACGCCTCGATTGGTTTATCTTGGCTATACGCGTTCTCAGATGATTGTGAATATTTAACTACAGATAAGATATGCCTCTTGTTAGATTTATGTAGGTGCAATGCAACACAATTATCCTGTTAGTGTTACGACTGTTAGTGTTACCTTTTTTTTCTCATGCCATCTGCTTTTACTCTTATCAGTTCAAAAGGTTCCATAGAGAGCTCATTGGAGAACTGGAGAAGAAAACCGATATGGATGTCAAATACATGACTGTAAGTAAATTTCTCACTGAAACTGTAATTAGGTTGTGGAGGAAAAAAAAAATTCTCATGTTGAGTACCACAGTGGCGCAGCGGGTAGTGTTGCTGCCTTACAGCTCTAGGTTTGATCCAGAGCTTGGGTTACTGTTTGCTGGCTCATCTTCTTCTGTCTGTGTTTCCTGTACAAGGGTTTTCTGGTTTCTGTGTACTTGCCAAAAACATGTCAGTAGGTGGGTTGGCACCAGATCCACCATAACACTTTCTAAAGATGATTAGATAAATGTAAGGTTAATTTAAGAATATTTAAATTATTAATAGTAATCAAAAAAGTACAAGAGCACGAAAGGTATCATCCTGAAAATGTTCAACGAGAGATTCAGCAAACACATTAAAAAGCCATGTGGAGAAAAGCATGTTATGATCTTTTTAAAAATTACATTGGCTGATTTCAGTTGACCCCCCCCCCCCCATCCTTCATTCCTCACAACAATCATTGAACAAACAGTTATTACATTATGTTCAGTCTAATGGTAACAGAAATGAGCTCCAACATGTTTATTTGCACCATTTGATCTGAGCAGAACATGCATCACTTTATACACTTTAGTATTCATCCTCCTACTTTTATCAGCTGTCACATCATCAATAAAGACCCAGATCCGTACTGTACATGATACGTGTTACGTGCCATAACAATGCCTTCGCCATGTCTGATAGATAATGTGATGTGCTTTAGATCATGAGCCCTTTCTTTCCTCCTCTATTTTCTTCTCATTCCATCATTCTGCTACAAATTAATCTTGGTTTAATTTGTCCAGAGAATCTTGTTCCAGAACTGGGCAGGCTTTTTTTTTAAAAAACAAAATCTATCCCTTGGGTTTTTAAGTGTTTGTGTGTGTCTGTATTTACATTTACAAAGTCCTCCCTTGATTGTCGACTTTGATAATGATGAGCTTGCCTCCTTGGGAGTAATCTACACTTGGAATCAGCTCCAAACTGAAATCTTTTCATCTCTGAAATTTGTCTTAAAATAACTATTTAAAACAAACAAATAAATAAATAAATAAGGAAATGAGCCACATCACACTGGCAGGAAAACAGTTGTCCAAATACTTCTGAGTCTGCAAAAATGGGGAGCAAAATTTTTGTTCAAGCCTATGAATTAAAGCTGAAAGCCTGCACGTCAATCAGATCTTGTTTTCAAGAGGCAGAATGATAAACTGTTGCTGTTCAAATGCTTACACTTGCGATGCTTATGGTCTATATATAAGACCACTTCCATTTCAAAGCATTATTCACTAGACACAAATAGTACTGCCATTTCTGAGTATGCATGTGATTTACTAACCCTGCTGGTACTGCGTCTCTATTTTATTTCAGGCCACATTCAAAAGATACCAATCTGAACACAAATTGAGGCAGGACTCGCTGGACAAATCTCATGCAGATCTGAAGAAATTGCGCCGAAAAAGCCAGGGGAAGCATTCCAGCAAGTACGACTTCAAGGAAAATGAGGTTGGCTTTTTTCATACTTTTTTAAATCAGCACAGAGGGCTTGTTTTTTCTCGTTCTTCTCTGTACTCTGATGACTTCTTTCCCTTTTTCATGTAACTCATTTTCACTTTCATTATTGATGTCTTTTCTAGCTAATAATATTCTTTTCAGGTGTATACCTTCTCTCTGTAATTGTGATTAGTAATTATGCACTCTGGCGACATGATGATGTTGTTGCTGGTTTTTGAGTTACTAAGCACATTCTGTTAAATAATGATTGCAATTTTTTTATGTTTCATTGCTTGGGCATATAATGCCATGTTTTTTTTTGCATCAAAGGATATGTTCAGAATGTGCCACGCACATTGGACATGCATTACTTATTACTACTTTTTATTGTATTCCAATATATAATGTGTTCCAGTCATAATGCAAGGCTTGTCATTGTGTTGAATGACACCGTGAGTGACATTGTGTTGAATTTATTGTGTTCGATGATTGTCGTAATTAAATTCCCGTCTGAATGAGGTTTGTGTCCGTCTCAAATATAGTTAAATTAAAACACACACGCCTTTTTAGCTTGATTGGCAGTGCTACATCAGGAACTCTGTGACATGGGTGGTTTGTTCTTTAAAGGCGTACTGCCTGCCCTCAGGCAACAGAAATGACGTCAGTTAAAAAAAAAAAAAAACTATGGTATTGTGAAGAATGCTTCTAATTTTAGTGTAAGAGGTGCAGAAAGTGTTCCTATATCAAGTAAGGACAAAGCTCAATATTCAAATATAGTTTGTGGGTTTACTGTATCCCGACGTTCTTTTAACCTTCTGGGCAAGTCTACAAAGCTGAAAGTTTCTGAGTTTGGATGTTGCATTATTAATAGCTTTTAATACATAACCAGCCTACAGTACACGTCATTTATATTTGCAGAAGGTCACATGCATGTCTGGCTGATTAGCACAAAGCGACATCAGAGGTCAATAGTGTACGTCTCCTTCATATAGAGACGAGCATAAGGTTGTGACGAGAGGCTGAAATCGACACCCGAGACAACCCACTCGCGTGGTCACTATGACAACTCCGGCACAGCAAGATAATAGGAAAGGGAATCCTGCGAGCGGTCGAGATCTGCTTCTCATCTGCCGCTCAGCTTTTCTGAGTTTGTTCTTAGTCATAGTGGGTGGTGGATGTCTTCTGTCTACAGACATCATTACTCACTAAATAGTGACTGTGTTGGTATTGGGAATGAAAGACACGACTTATTAACGTACAGATGAACATATTTCCCAGTTAATGGCACTATTATCGGGACGTGTGTGTGTGTGTGTGTGTGTGTGTGTGTGTGTGTGTGTTGTGTGTGTGTTTCAGAGCAAACTTCCTACTGTAACATTCTACCGGGTTGTGTCTGACAAAATGTTTGAAATATATATATATTTTTAAATAACTGATTACTGAAAACTGATTTGGTCTTTTAGTATCTGGAGTCGATTTCTTCACGGCAGACAGACATGCAAAAGTTTATAGCAGAAGGCTGCAGGGAGGCCCTTCTGGAGGAGAAGAGGAGGTTCTGCTTCCTCGTGGACAAACACTGCACTTTCTCCTATCAGATGGCAGATTTTCATGACAAAGTAACAATTCTTTTTTTATATATATAATATGATGCGTGCTAGATAGATACATACTGGAATTCTGTCAGATTTATAGAACATAAATTAATCCCGTTTTTAAAACGCATTTGATTTTCTGTAGTACTGATGATTTTCACTGAAATGATTGTGGCTCTGAATACTATGCTTGTCTAATAGACATTACAATATCATTTGTACATTTTGTAACAAACGTAACTCTTTATTTATTTTTTAACAATTTTTGCAATCATGGGACCAACCGTTAAGAAATAACGTTAAAAAAACTGATGTGTTTACCATTAATGAAGCCCAAAAGGCTTCTGTTTGCATCGTCATTTAACTAGTGATTTGATTTATCTAGCAATTTAGTTTCTCAAAAAAAGATTAGTCAAGTAAGCGAGACAAATGTTTCACACAATTATTGTTTATTTATTGAGAAGTCGCTATGTCGTACACCAAGTTGTGCTAAAACATTTCCATCTGGCCTGCGCCTGTTCCTTTGTCGTCTGTCCTGATTCTCAGGCAAAGGAGATTCTCTCGCTGAAGTTGCCCAGCTGGCAAAACAAGTGCACTGATGCCCTTCAGGTGCCGGACACCGTAATATCTATGATTGAGGGCATGCGCACCCCGATCTCCAATTCCCCAAAGTCTTCTCCTCGTGTGGAGCACTTCAACAGGGTGAGTCTCTGTGCTCAGTTCGCATTAGAGAATGATTAAACAGACTTTCAAGACGGATTTTCTCGTAAAGATTATTATCTGTTTATAAAATGAAAATATTTAGAAAATCTGTATTGAATGAGGTTCAAACATTAAACCTAGGTAAAGGTTCCTTCCTTGAAGGTAGCTTTTGTTGAACTAATTGATTGTAGCTTCCAGGGCTGCTTGCAACATTGAGTCTTTAACAGTGTTAATAAATAAAAACCGAGGGCTTCAAATTGTGTATATGACATGTCCTACTATATGACTAGAAGTTTGTAGACCTCTGATGATCATACCTGGATCTGATTTTTGAATGGCTTTTTCCAAATGTAGTCCCATGTTTACTGTTATTATACCATTCTGTCATCTGGGAAGGCTTTCCACAAGATTTTAAGGAAAGATTTGGGGATTTCGCCTTAAGGAACCATTAGTAAGGTAAGGCTCTGATGGTGTATGAGAAGGTCTGGGTTACAGTCAGCACTCCACCTCGTCCCAGTTTGTCGTGTTTAGTGGACGTTTTTGGAGGCCAAGTGTTGTTCTAGACCAACCTTGGCAGGCATTATCATGTTAGAATAGGTTTGTAATTTTAGTTTCATTGAAGGGAAATGATAAGGCTACAGCATACAATGACATCCAAAGCCAATGTTTGCTTCCAACCTTGTGGCAAGAGTTTTGTGAAGACGCACATGTAATGGTCAGTTGTCCACAGCATTTTATTATGAATGTTGCAATAAGTTCTTCAGTTATTCACAACCACCCTTTCAATTGGGTTCCTTTCTTTTAGAATTCGGACTCCATGGTTCCTCCACCAGCGCCACCACTGAAAGCTCAGACCAGTCCATTAGCGAATATGTTCTCGCCAGAGATCCCCAGAAGCCCCGTCTCTCCAGAGCCTTACTCAGGCAAGATGGACACCTCTCCCATAATCCATCAGTCCTAACACCTTTTTTTTTTAATTTTTTATTTTTTTATTATACATTCCATAGTTATATAGGTTTATTGTATAAAAATTTTTAGTAGTTGAATGAACTCATGCATGTGTTTGTGATCTGAAACCAACAGACCAAGACAGTTTTGATGGCAATGGGATGTCCAGATCCACCTCTGTGTCTAGTGATATGAATATACTAAAGAAGCCACGAGTGCAGACCATTTTCCCACACACAGCCGGGAACAACGAGTCCCTGCTCAGCTTCGATGATGGAGAAATCATTATTTTGCTGATTCAGGAAGAGAAGGACGGTTGGCTCTACGGGGAACTGGAGAAAACTGGACAGTAAGTCAGATGAGCTCAGTTGGGCTTTTTAATACATGGTATGTTTTTCGCAGCACAAACGACGCATTGTGTTTTCTGACAATTTGGTGTCTAGCGACTGTTTCTGAGATTCATGACTGTATTCTTTTGGATATATAATGCAAGATCATTTCTGGCAAAAAAAGAAAGAAGTGGAAAGACTGGTTGTCTGTCTGTGTCGTCAATTTAGTACTCCTGAAATGCTTACAGAGCTCGGTGTGGTATGTTTTAGTATGTCAAATATCCCAAATGCAAACGAATGTTCTGATACCTTGACTCATCACATGACTTAGTTTGGCCATTTTCTTAGAGTGACTAAACTTCTTTATTATACTCAGCACAGACACTGTTTAAAGATGTCAGCCATAGTTACGACACAGCACAATCGAAGCGACTTTATCGCAAAAGACAGAAGATAAGATGATGGCTCTCTCAGATCTTTGTCACTCTGCATGCGTATACAAGCTCATCGATGCGTTATAATCTCTATTCTGTAGTCTGTATTAAGAACAATTGCCAGTACAAATGGTTTCATAGAGAGGTGGTCACAAAGTGAAGCTCCAGGCTCCAGTGAATAAAGGATAATATGTGCTAGTGTGAAATAAATTAGAATCACAGCCAGGGAATTAAAAGGCTTGACCTACTCAGCAATTAAGCAATTTATTTGTAAAATGTATTTATTTATTTATTCATTCAAGTTTCTGCTTGGCACTGAACGTCTCTTTATGGTGTGTTTCAATAGGTTTTATTAAAGTGTACAGACTTTCTGCACTTCATTTACAAAAACTATAGAAATCCAAGACTGAGCATGAGAAATTAATAAAAATGAAGTCTTAAGGAGTTTGGAGACTACAACCATGTTTACAGCAGCTTGTGGTTATATTTATGTGCATTGATCATGAATATCATGACAATGTTTGGCTTTCCATTTATTTTTTTATACAACATACATCTTTTAATAGAGGAAAAGCCCAAGAATTTAGCGAACACATTGTAATTTACTTCTAGGTTTTCTTGGTGGTCGTATTTGACCAATTCTGCCAAGAACAGTGGAAGAGTTCAACTAAATGTTTTTGGTTTCCTGGCATGGACCTGACCTTAAAGCATGATCCAACGAATTTATGATTAACCCCAAAAGCTTAGATAACCATTCTTATTTGTTTTACAAACTACAAAAGCTACTGTGCTTGTAAAGAATTATTGGGGATGAATGCTTTACTTTTACTTTTCCAAACGTACCTCTGGCCCAAACATTTCTCCAGAAGGCTTTTTGTTTGCTCATGTGGTCAGCAACATATTGATCAGGGGCTAATTCAGTCTTTCAGTCCTTAGAGATATAACTGTCGCAGTGACGCTGGTGTTCTATGAACCTCCAGTTTATGGCAGGCTGGAGCCTTGGTTATTTCGACATTTGAACCAATTTCCTCTCAGTTTGCGTCGTCTTCTAGACCTTGATAAATTGGCTACACCTTCCAATAAAGTAAATTTGCTTTGGGGATTTGGAAAATCTGCAGTAGCTCCATGAGACGTTCCTGATCTGTTTAAAGCTTCCGTCATATTTCTCAGATCTGCACCGAGCTCGTTGGACTTTCTTGTTGTACTGCATGTTGATCAATCCAGTGAGTGCTGTCACAGCAACATTTTATGTTGCACAGAGATCTCTAACAGGAAGTTGACAGGATTTAGGCTTGGTAATTTAAAATGTTTCAAATGCTTTCTATTATCAACACTGAATTAATTGCCTGCGTGGGTGTATGCATATTTTTTCACCCTGTGTTGATTTTTGATAACCCAAATGAAGAAAACCTTTTCTATTAAAGATGGTTATTTACAGTCGGTTGCCTTAGGAGGAACAAAAAAAGGTCATTTAAAATCACTGAAAGCCCAATAGTGCCATAATGATCATGGCTGTGACTGTACCTTTTTATTAAATTTTTTAGATGTATATCTGTTTCATAGACCATAGTGTTTGTTTACAATAAACCAATCAGTGTGTGATCGAATATCCCCCACTCCCAGAGTAAGCTGAACGTGTGATCCTCAACCAACAGTAAAGCCAACTTTACTTTTTTGTCAAATTCACTAACAATGGGACATCAATTTAAAGTCAAAGATAATGTCTACACCTCGATGCCTTAAGAATGTATTTTTTACATGAATATGTCTTTTAATGCTATTAGAAACCAAATTTAGAGGTTAGGAACAGATCAGTGAAGATATTTCAAGGCCATTGCTCAGTCAAGGCATCAGTGTAATTATTTTTGTTTTTTTTGTTTTTTCTTTTTCTTCTTTTTGCTTTGGAATTAATAAAAATGAGCAGTGTGGCAACCACATGTCTGGGACAAGTTGCCCTTTGTCAGAATTTGACCATACTTTTCTCTCAGAAGCCATTATGTTGTCATTACTGTTTTGAGAAATGTCTTTGTGTCTTGCTATTACTGACGCGGGTTTAAAGTGCTCTAGTTCAAAGTTACGATTGACTTTCCCCTGTATAACACAGTTTCTAAGCAACCAAGCCTTAATGCATGTCTCCCACCGGTGGCAGAAACATACCTCTACAGTGGCTCGCTTGTTCTCGATAATAATGGGAAGATTGCATCTTTCTTTCCATGCAGCCATAAATTGTATTCATCAAACATGACTTACAGAAATGCATATGCATGTGTGTGTCAGACCTTTTTTGTGATATAAGGGTTGTTGTTGTTGCAGGAGAGGCTGGTTTCCATCGTCATACTGCCGACCTTACAGCGAGCCTGTGATCTCAAATCTGTGAGTCTTTTCTCTAAATAATATCTAAAATAACATTTAACCTGGTACTTGGTTTAAAGAACATTTGTAATTCTTATACAACCTGCTGAATGTGTATGTCTCCTTTGCACAGCATGAACGTGGCAGATCTCTGTAAGCGGTCTGAAGAGGAAGAGGAGGAGGAGGACGAAGAGCAGCCTGTGTTTCTGCCTCCCCCTGACTATGGTGACTCATCCAGGAAGCCCTCCACTCCCTCACCACAGAGCACGGTATAACCCACACCTACACTCTGGTCCATCTTTTCTCTATTAAGTGTGTCTGATTTAAAAAAAAAAAAAAAAAAAATTTCAGGCAACATGTTTAGAGCTGATACTGTTTCAGCACTTAATGCATGATGTCCTCTGAGGTCTGTGAGTTAAACAAAAACAAACAAAAAAACTTGAGGGGTTGGGAGGGATTGTCCGTCTCCAGCAGGTCAAATTTCCCTCTTGGGATGAACATGAAACCTGATGTCTACTCTGCAGGGGGATACCGCTGCTCAAAACAAGAGAGCTTAAAGCAATCTTCATTCACTTTCGAATAACATGTTAGATTGCAAGATTACAGACTAACCAAAAAATTTATAAAATCCTGAAGAAAAAAAAAGATTAGAGGAAAATAAGATAAGACAAGCCTGTGTATAACTTTTGTTATGGGGAAACAAGTGAAGGTTTGTGGAATCCTTTCATTGCTGCCATTGTCCTAAAATAAAAAAACAAAACAGACATGTAAAAAATGCTCCCTGCCTGGTTTTGTACACACACACACACACACACACACACACACACACACACACGGGAGGAGGAGGGCGGACAAAGAGTTGAGTGTTACAGCACATGAACATCTTCAGTGCTCACTCTACCAGATATCCACGGTTTCGCACTTTTAAGTCTCCCAGTGCTGCAGACAATAGTTGTTGAAACTGACTTCCCGGCTCTGGGAGAAATGGCACAGAACTGAAACGGCAAGGTACAACAAAGTGCACTTTATGTTGCCAGTTGGCTGGGATTTTGGATTGCTGGGTAACTGGTAGGGCTGGAATCTGGGAACATGGCATAATTCTGCCCCCTAATGGCAGCAATGTGCTCTAAAGCAAGATGTCTCAAAGGCACCCCTGGTGGCCGTATGACCTGCACAGGTTTCACTTCCAGTACATCTGAACAAAATCAGTCGCATGATCTTTTAGTGGTAGTGTTCATGTTTACCCGTCTAGAAACTTTCAAAGTACTTTTAAGATTTGAAAAATTCTTTGTCGATTATGGAATATTGTTGGTGCCTCTTGGCGTCAGTTGTCCTCGACAGCATCGCAGTAACAATAAGCTGATATTCTAATCCAACCAGTCTGACAGGGCAGCTTTGCTTAGCCTGCACTGAGCCATAGTACTAAACCTTCTGATGTTTTTATTTAACAGGTGTCATTGTCAAATGGCACACCGAAGCCTCCTTTCCTTGGGTGAGTAACATACTGAAAGGAATGTGGCTTTTATTAAATTTCCTTTGGTTCCTTCTGAGTGAATAATAATCCCTGTTCCTCCACAGAGGTGGGAATCCCTTTGCAACAGTCAGGCTGCGGCCCACAGTCACAAACGACAGATCAGCGCCAATCATCTAACACCATTCAGCACTGATGTCTATTTGAGCCTCATTTTCATTTTGGTTGTTCATTTACATTTGTTTGGGAAGCAGTTGGGAAAATAAAAGGGCTTACCCATACATGCTTTTAACTTTACATTCAAGCCCAAGTTAATGTGAAGTCGAGTGGATTTGAATGAATGATAAGTTGGTTTTACAGTTAACATGGGTTCAACTGAATACAAAAGCCACAAGTGTTTTCTTAAGTTTTATCAATATAACACATTGTTTGACCATATTGGTCTTTGTAGCTGTTAAACCGTGACAGTTCTTAGTATATCTGTCTAGCCTTATTTGATCGAAAGCCACAGCTTGACCAGAATCAAGTTCAAATATGATAACTGCAAGTATCACGATGTACAGTATGTAGAATACTGGATGAATATACAATATTCCATATGGTATGCAGTGGTACAGTATGCAGTCATCGGCTTCTGTTAACTTTGTGTTGTTTAAAAATACTAGTTTTTCTAATATGTTGAATGTTGTAATGTAAAAATGAGGTAACTGTAAAAGCACATTTAATATAACACAATAGTTTATTTCTCCCAATTTTAAAAGAGAATCCTGCCTGGAGTTGACTGAGTCCCAAGGAAAATAACAGCATAGCTCAAGATATAATGTAAAAACGGGATCTGTCTGTGATGCCTAGTTAAAATGATGTGTATTTTTAATTTAACACATGTATTTTATGTAGGGAATTGTCTAAATCATTCTTTAAAAATTTATTTTATTTACTTGTTTTAACATGTATGGGTTACCTTTTAAATCTGTTGTATGATTTGATTGTTTATGCTATTTTCTGTCAAAAAGCACTGGAATAAAAGATTTTTCATGAAGCAGTTTTTAAACGTTTACTTTGTGTGCAGGGTTACTGAGGATGTTAACTAGATCATGACTAATACAGTAATGGTATTCATTATACATGTTATTAATTATGAACATGCAAACATGACAAATTGAAGTAAAAACATGTACTCGGATTCACAAGTATTTGGAAAGTGACATGATTTGTGTCTGTACACAGTAGGATGGGAATCACCAGAGACCACCTGATCAAATATATTATCATGATACCATGATTTAATTATTGCGATTTTCTACCCATCACAATTTTATGAATCTTTATTTGATATTATTTATTTTTTATTTTATTTTAGATTTTCTTGCAATTCTAATTCCACGGTCTTTCCTGATTATTTCTTTCTATGTTGTAAAACAACACTGAATGCATCCAAAATATGTAATAAATCTTTGAACTGTTGATATTGAGTAATTTAAAACTCCTTAACTGCAGTTTAATTTTCAAATGCATTTGACAATATTGTTCTTGTAATAAGTATCCCAGAACAGCTGACTTTCTTGTCTTAAAATAACTGACTGTTGCTAGTTAATTACCTAATGCTATACTGTATATTATTGTATAGTTTTGGAATCCAGTGGTGTTCTAGTATGTAGAAATTAAATCCAAACTTGTGTCTAAGCTTTTGACTGATACTGCATATAAATTTATTAAAATCGGCATCAGTGTGGCAAAACGTGAATTACCACACAAGAATTATACACACGTGGACAAAATTGTTGGTACTCTTCGATCAATGAAAGAAAAACTCAGAATGGTCACATAAATAACTTTAATCTGACAAAAGTAATCATTAAAAAAAAAATCTATGAATGTTAACCAATGAAAGTCAGACATTGCTTTTCAACCATGCTTCAACGGAATTATTAAAAAAAAAAAAAAAAAAAAAACTAATTAGCATCACAGGTGTCTACAATCTTGTAATCAGTCAGTGGGCCTATATACAGGGCTCCAGGTAGTCACTGTGTGGTTGGTGACATGGTATGTACCACACTCAACATGGACCAGAGGAAGCGAAGGAAAGAGTTGTCTCAGGAGATTCGAAAGAAAATTATAGACAAGCATGTTAAAGGTAAAGGCTATAAGACCATTTCCAAGCAGCTAGATGTTCCTGTGACTACAGTTGCACATATTATTCAGAAATTTAAGATCCATGGGACTGTAGCCAACCTCCCTGGATGTGGCCGCAGGAGGAAAATTGATGACAAATCAAAGAGACGGATAATCCGAATGGTAACAAAAGAGCCCAGAAAGACTTCTAAAGAGATCCAAGGTGAACTTCATGCTCAAGGAACATCAGTGTCAGATCGTACCATCCATCGTTGTTTGAGCCAAAGTGGACTACATGGGAGACGACCAAGGAGGACACCATTGTTGAAAACAAATTATAAAAAAGCCAGACTGGAATATGCCAAACTACATGTTGACAAGCCTCAAAGCTTCTGGGAGAATGTCCTATGGAAAGATGAGGCAAAAATGTAACTTTTTGCCAAGGCACATCAGCTCTATGTTCACAGACGGAAAAATGAAGCATATGAAGAAAAGAACACCTGTCCCTACTGTGAAACATGGAGGAGGCTCTGTTATGTTCTTGGGCTGCTTTGCTGCATCTGGCACAGGGTGTCTTGAATCTGTGCAGGGTACAATGAAATCTCAAGACTATCAAGGAATTCTAGAGAGAAATGTGCTGGCCAGTGTCAGAAAGCTGGTTCTCAGTCGCAGGTCATGGGTCTTGCAACAGGACAATGACCCAAAACACAGCTAAAAACACCCAAGAATGGCTAAGAGGAAAACATTGGACTATTCTAAAGTGGCCTTCTATGAGCCCTGACCTCAATCCTATTGAGCATCTTTGGAAGGAGCTGAAACATGTCGTCTGGAAAAGGCACCCTTCAAACCGGAAACAACTGGAGCAGCTTGCTCATGAGGAGTGGGTCAAAATACCTGCAGAGAGGTGCAGAAGTCTCATTGACAGTTACAGGAATCGTTTGATTGCAGTGATTGCCTCAAAAGGCTTGTGCAAACTATTAAGTTAGGGGTACCATCATTTTTGTCCAGGCCTGTTCCATGAGTTAATTTTTTTTAATAATTCCGTTGAAGCATGGTTGAAAAGCAATGTCTGACTTTCATTGGTTAACATTCATAGAATTCTTATTTATTATCACTTTTGTCAGATTAAAGTTATTTCTGTGACCATTGTGAGTTTTTTCACAATTTTGGACAATTTTGTCCACGTGTGTAAGTAACTAAATCGCTCCCCCCCCCCCCCCCCCCTTACCCCTCAATCTCTAGTACTCGGGGCTTTACTGTAGTTGCTTTCAGTTCCTGTTTGCCTCTTGTTCTTTTTACCTTCAGTTTTGTCTTGAGTAAGTAAAAAGCATTGCAATTTTGCCTTAAAAAGCTCTTGGGTTGCATTCATGGTATGCGTAGGTCATTATCCATCTGTACTGTGAAGTACTGACATCACTTTTGCACCATTTACAGTAAGTGCATCTGAGAAGAAAGATTATCTCTATATACTTCAGAAATCCTCCATTTATCAGCAGTCACATAAACACCAGTGACCCAATTCCAATGCCACCACCATGTTTGACTGATCATGTGGTTTGCTTTTTATCATGAGCCCTTCCCTTTTTTCTCTTTATTCTTCTCTTCCAGTCATTCTGGTATACAGTAAGTTAATCTTGATTTCATCATTCCAAAGTTTATTGTTCCAGAACTCACAGACATTTTTTACATTTTCTTCTAGCAATAGCTAATCTGTCCTTTCTGTTCTACAGATAAATTGTCTGTATTTACATTTAGGAAGGTGATGGTAGACTTTGATACAATGATGCATTTACCTCACAGAGTGTGTTCCTGACTTGGCCAGGTGATGTAAAGGTTTTTTTTGTTTGTTTGTTTGTTTTTACCCCAAAGAAAGACAAACTTTACTTATCTTCTGTGGTCCTGGCTGTGGTTTTGACTGGTACTGTATATAAATAAAAATTAAAAAAAATTCTGTCATTGTATATCTACAATATTTATAGATTTGACTGTAAGTGAGGTGTTTGTCCACAAGAACAGCTTCAGTGCATATTGGCACAGATTTTACACTTCTCTGAAATGGGTACACCCTGGACTGGGTGCCAATCCATCACAGGGCACAATCACACAACAGGCAATCTAGGAATATTAATTAGCCTAATCTGGAGGAAACCTGCCACAGAGAGAACACGCAAAACTCCCTGTGCACACAGACTTGAGGCGGGAACCTAACCCACAACCCTGGAGGTGTGAGGCCACAGTGCTAACACCTAAACCAGCATGCCAGCGGAGAAATAAATTGTTTTATGTACAGTGCTATGAAAATGTATTTGCCCCTTCTTGACATTTAGTTTTTTTGTATATTTGTCGCACTTAAATAGTTCATGTCATCAAACATTTTAATATTATGCAAAGATAATGCAAGTGAATACAAAATTCAGTTTTTAAATGATGATTTCATTTAATAAGGGAAAAAAGCTGTCTAGGCGGCATAGTGGTGTACTGGTCCGCACTGTCGCCTTGCACCTCCAGGGTCCAGCTTCAATTTGCACCTTGAGCTGGGTTTGCATGTTCTCCCCATGCATGGTGAGTTTCCTCTGGATACTCCGGTTTCCTCCTACAGTCCAAAGACGTGCCGATTAGAATAATTGGAGTTCCTAAATTGCCCGTATTTTTGCGAATGAGCATGTATATGTGGGTGTGCCCTGCATTAGGACACTGTCCTATGGTGTACCCCGCCTCATGCCCTAAGTCTCCTTGGATAGGCTCCAGGCCCCCGGCAACCCTGTATACAGGATAATGCGGTATAGACGATGAGCGGTAGAAGAAAAAAAAAGCTGTCTAAACCTGCCTGGGCCTATGTGAAAAAGTATTTACAATCCCCCTCTAAAATCAGGAAAAACTTTGAACTGCACTTTATGTACCTTGTAGAAATGTAGGAATAATAGTTAAGCAGAGAGGCGGTGTCTCTGAAGAATGTTGTCAATGCTGTAGACACATTGGCACACAGTGCTGAAAGTGAAAGCTCGGCGTTTTGGCGCCGCCTGCTGGCTGACTAACACATCACGGCAATAACCGAGGCCCTCTACCGCCCACCGTCGTTTCTAAACAAGGCTGCTCTCACAGACTCCGCGCTCCCTGCATACGCGCACTCTGTAGGCCGCCGCGTGCCGCGTTCCTCGCCCTGTCTAGCGCACTCCCTAGTGATTAATGCAACACGTTAAGATGCGGCCGCTGTCCGCGCGCCCGGACACTTCCTGGTTCGGGATTAATGCTGAGAGCTGGGAAATAGCGGCTGGATTTTTTTTTTATAGCAGTTTACATTCATTCCGCTGCTCCAGTGATCTGTGAATAATCTCAGCCGGATCAGCCTTATGTCAGATCACCTGAAGGTGAGTGAGAGAGCAGCAGTGCTGCACCTGAGGGGATCCTTTATTATCATGATATCCGCTTTGCTACAGTCTGACTGGAGGTTGTTATATCCTTCATTAACCCCTGCACCTAGTGTCATCTGCTTTCTAGGAAAACAGGAAAATAGCTCTTGTCATTACTTTCATGTCAACACTGGTATTTTTCTGAGTACTATTCAGGCAAGTGTGTGTGTGTGTTTGTGTGTGTGTGTGTGTGTGTGTTTTAATTTATTTGCATTTCCTCATCACTGTCCTCTGTCAGACAAATCAATAACCAGTATTACCAGCTCCATGGACGAGATAGAAGCCATAAAGGTGATGAGGTTTAAAAATAAAATGCCTCGCCAGGCTTGTATTACAGTATTTGTTTATCTGTTACCGAATCTGAGGTTTGATGTTTGTTTAGTGTTTATTAATATGAAGAGCAGAGCAGAGCTTTCAGCAGTCAGTAAACCAGCAGGATCCTGGAGGGGTTTGTGGAGATGATCAGCTACAACTGGAGGCCAATCAAACCAGAGTATGTTCTGTCAAAAGCAGCAGTTAGTTCAGTTCATGGCAGTGAAAGCTGAAAGCAAAGCATGAGACTGTATTACATCAAGAGTAGCAAAAACAACTTGTGAGTTTACTTAGTCTGATTTTGAATAGAGCTTGACAATGGTCCGTGAAGATATCTTTAAAAACAGCCAAGTTATAGCGATGTCAGTCCTGACTCATTAACGTCTATTGTTTGCAACTTGACTTAATCAAAGAGTGATCAATATGCAGGAATTTTTTTTACCATTACATAACTTCCTTAATGTAAGCTACATTTCTTGAAATTGCTAGGAAGCAAAGACTCTTAAATAGGACAGGACACTGATCAATTAAGGAAGTAATTAGTTCTAATCAAGTAGAAATACTGTAGATGGCATCTCGAACCTCCAGGGTCGAGGAGGTGATTCCCGCCTCGAGTCTGTGTGCGTGGCGTTTTCCTGTTCTCCCTGTGCTTGGTGGGTTTCCTCCAGGTGTTCCAGTTTTTCTCCCACAGGCCAAAGACATGCAGATTAGGTTAACTGGGGTTCCCAAGTTGCCCGTGTTTGTGTGTGTTGTTCCTGTGATGGATTGGCACCCTGTCCAGAGTGTATTCCACCTCGTGAGTTTAGTCTCTCAAATCCCTGTGTACACAGGACAAGTGGTATACATTAATGAATGAATGACTTCATTAGAAGTATTCATTAAAGTTCTTAGATTAAATTAAATTTTATTTGTATAGCTCGGCACGGTGGTGTAGCGGTTAGCACTGCCGCCTCACACCTCCACTGTTGGGGTTTGATTCCCGGCCAGGCTCGAGTTCCGTCTCTGTGTGCATGGAGTTTGCATGTTCTCCCTGTGCTTGGTGGGTTTTCTCTGGTTACTCTAGTTTCCTCCCAAAGTCCAAAGACATGCAGATTAGGCTAATTGGTGTTCCCAAATTGCATGTAGTGTGTGTATGTGTGTGTGTCCTGCGATGGATTAGCACTCTGTCCAGGGTGTACCCCACCTCGTACCCTAAGCCTCCTGGGATAGGCTCCAGGTCCCCATGACCCTGATAGATGATAAGTGAGTGCGCGCTTTAAGAATTATCCAAGCCAAGGGCAACGGTGGCAAGGAAAAACTCCCTGAGATGCCAATAGGCAGAAACTTTGGGAGGAACCAGACTCGTCAGGGAACCCAGTTCATTATTGGAGGCTCAAGTGAACTGTAGGAAATTCCAGTCCTGAACTAACAAGCGACTGCATTCCCAAATCCTCAGCCGAGACCAGGACCGTCTTTATGGTAAAGTGGAACAGTCCACAGTCACCACACACATCCCAAACAGACCACACAGGGCATTCATGTCATAAAAAATATCTTACAGCAGAAAGAGGGAAACTTTTTTCCTCCATATAAAACATAATAGTTGCCTTTTCCTTCTATTTGATAAGTTTGATTGTGTGTTTTTTTAAATAAAATGCACCTGCTTTGTACTTCATGGAATTGAAAATTTGGAGCGATGGTGGAAGATGTGTACTACCTCATGAGGTTGTGTGTATTCCAAGAATTCTACAGTATTCTACAGTCATTATAGATGCTGCTTCACTCCAGCCCACAGCAGGTTTAAACAACCACCTGGAGACATTGAGTGAGAGCGATAAATGGGTCATAGCACCTGTATACCTACAGTATATAGGTGAAGCTTAATTCAATTCAAAAACACACAAAATCAAAGCCAAAACCAATCCCATATCCAAGGCCAATAACAG
Organism: Clarias fuscus; assembly: GCA_030347435.1. Lineage (NCBI taxonomy): Eukaryota > Metazoa > Chordata > Actinopteri > Siluriformes > Clariidae > Clarias > Clarias fuscus. The sequence goes on from CM059220.1 coordinate 18,354,750, forward strand.
CCCTGGAGCTGTAGGCTAATCTGCTGGCTGTGTATGTATGTGTTGCAGAGCGCACCATGCCGAGGACCCTCCTGTGGGCTGTAGATGTGTATGGGAGGGTTTATAGCCTGTCGACAGGAGGGCAGCAGTGGGAACAGTGCCGCGATGCCCACCTGGAGTTCAAACGTGTCACCGCTGCGCTCCAGTGCTGCTGGGGCATCGCCTGTGATCATAACATCTACCTGTGCGTCCACGCCAGCGAGGTGCCAATTCGCTTCCGCGAGGAGACCTATGAAAATCAGGTAAGCCTCAACCAGCGTGTACAGTACAGTACGTGTACAGAAAGCCGTCTCATTTGTTTAATGTCCGTTTGTGGCAGCGATGGAACCCGGTGGACGGTTTCTCAGACCGCCTGTTGCCTAGCGATCGCTGGCAATGGAGTGATGTGACGGGCCTGCAGCATCAGCCACTGGACGGCTTCCAGCTTCCATCAGAGAACTGGGAGTGGGAGGCTGACTGGTACGTGGACGAAAACTTTGGAGGAGAGGCCACGGAGAAAGGAGTAAGTGAACGTGCTCGATCAGCTGCTGACTCTCTTGTAGCCGTGGCTCATCTAATGCACATTTGCAGGGTTGGACATACGCTATTGATTTTCCGGCCACTTACACTAAAGACAAGAAGTGGAACTCGTGTGTGCGCCGTCGCCAATGGATACGCTACAGGAGGTACAAGTCACAAGACACCTGGGCTAAGGTGTGTGCAATCGGGTCATATTTCTCGGTTTAACGGTTGCGCTGTGGTTTCTGTGGCTTCGTCAGAAGTTATTGCTTATTTTGCTTCCGTGTTTTGTGTCACCAGATCCCATCAGAGCAGACGAGTTCCCTGCCAGACCCGTTTAATGATATCAGCTGTGGTGGTTGGGAAATCACAGAGGAGCCCAGGGGGCGTATTTCTCTATGGGCTGTCTCTCTTCAGGGCAGGGTCTGCTTTTTCACTTTAATTATAGAGCTTTTTTTAATTATAATTAATAATTAATAGTTGCATGAGCTTAATTGTATACATTACTGTGTATCGGTGTAGGTGTGGTTCCGGGATGGAATCAGCCACTTCAACCCTGAAGGCTCGGTGTGGGAAGAGGTGCCGACCCCAGGCGAGGTGGTGCAGATTAGTTGTGGACCGGCTGACCTCCTGTGGGGGGTGCTGTGGGAGGGACAGTTCCTGGTCAGAGAGGGCATTAGCCGAGACTGCCCTAAAGGTATATACTGTATAAGGAATACGTTTATTACACTGTAATATGATTTAAATACTGTATATGTTATAAATATATATCGGCACTTGGATTTATTTCCACTATTGCTTCATTACAAGGGACCACATGGGTTGTAGTTGAATCACCGAACCCGGAAGTCGGAGCTATACATGCAGCTGTGGGTGTCAATGTAGTGTGGGCTGTGACAAAAGATCATAAAGTAAGAAAAGAATCAGAGATGAGTCACTGACTGAACAGGCCTTTATGCTCTATTCAGTCACCGTCTTTGTTACAGCTGTCAACCTCTAACACTGTTGATTTTAATAATAGGTCTGGTTTAGGCGTGGTGTGAATTCTCACAATCCGTGTGGCTCAGGCTGGATCGGGATGGTCGGGGAGATGGTGATGATTAACGTGGGACTCAATAACCAGGTGAGACTAAATAAAACTATTGGAAAAATTTTATCTTTTTTTTTTTTTAGTGTGCTTTTTAGGGCATGCGGGGATCAGAATCATATTAGTCACCGAATACCCTGAGCTGTAGTGCAGCAAGTACAGTATAAGGTGGTGTTTATATGTGTCTGATGATTTTCCTATGCTGCAGGTATGGGGCATCAGCTGTGACGACCGGGCGGTGCATTTCCGCCAGGGTGTGACTGTCAGTGAGCTGAGTGGGAAGGCCTGGAGGGCTGTGTCCGTGCCCAGAGACACAGAGCGCTCTCACTCCAGCGCCAGTGCTAGCAGCCTGCAGAGGTGAGCGAAGGACAACAGTCTGGTGTCGTTTCATTGGCGGAAGCCTGGGGGAGCCGTCAGCACGCTTTGTATCAGCAGTGACACTGGCTGGCCGGCTTCCGGGACACACGAATAATCAACAGCTCTGTCCACCAGCTGGTGTCATTTATAACATAAGCTGATGTGCCGGTTCATAATGCCAGTTTGAAATGTGTAGCTATAACATATATACGAGTGTGACGGTCCAGGGGCAATGGGTTAGTGGTGCAAGTTGTCATGTGCAAATATTTAAACAAAAAAAAAATATTATAATGTTTTGCAGTGCCGGGTGTTTTTTTGGTGGCGAAGTCCGTCTGCACTCACAGACCTCGGTCCTGAATGACTTGGACTCTGAAACGGAGAAAGCAGCAGCAGCAGCAGCAGCAGCAGCAGAAGAAGTGCCGTCCCTCATCGAGACTGACGAGCCTAAAAAACGAATCCCCAAAGTGACTAGTGACAGCTTTATCTCAGAACTGGTGTCTGATCGAGAAGGCCAGATTGGGCAACGTGCCCTCACACAGGCCACATCCATCCCCGAGGAAGAGTCTGTGGAGAGCGATGCAGAGGGAAAGGACAAAGCCGCCACGGACGTGCTGCTTTCTTCTAACCAAACCGGACTGCCAGACCCCCAGTGGAGCAACGTGGACCTGGAGGAGGCTCACACACACGTGAACGTGGGAACCGGTGGGGACGCTGCCGAGACTTGCAGCCTGTCATCTGTAGCCACTTATAACCTTGGCATGGAGGAGCCATACGGGCCTGATGATCACCCCTTGTGGGCCTGGGTTAGTGGTGGAGGCTGTTGTATCGACTCGCACTCCCAGCTCCCCTGGTTCAACTCCACAGGTCAGCTGATTGTGTCACATGTTTCAAGTTTTAGCAATATTTATAATTACGTGAGTAATACTGTATGTTTAGGCGGATTCAACAGAAGGTTGTGAGTTCAAATCCCACCACCACCAATTAGTATGTCAATGATTTCACTTTAGAACCTGTTTAAAAAAAAATCCCACAGACATCTAGTAAGCGACACATCACTCGTAAATATGACTTATTGAGTGTTTAACACTTTCACATTCTTGCCTTCTTATTAAGTAACTGATGTAAGTTATTCAGTAATGATGGTGACTCCATTTAGTGTCATATTTCTTTGCACACAATCTAAATCTGGCATGTCCTTAATATATTAAGTTGTTGCTAAGCGACAACAAAAATGGTCTTTTTTTAAAAAACATTTGTGAAAAACTATGTATTCATAAAATTGAAGGACATACCTCGTGCCTTTGCAGCTCTGGCCGCCTCTATGCAGGCCATGTCGCTGTCCATCACACCCGCGCAGACCGCGGCCTGGCGCAAGCAGATCTTTGAACAGCTCAGTGAGAGGTCAAAGAGAGAGATGGAAAACTTTAAACATTATGAGCAAGCCATTGAACAGGTGATGTCTTCACTGAATCTAACCTAAAAGGTGAATATATCCTGTGGTTGCTTCATCAATTCTGTTATTCTCCTTTCCCGCCTTTTTTTTTTTTTTTTTCTCTTTACCTCTTTCAGTCAGTTTGGGTGAAAAAGGGATCCATGCAGTGGTGGCGGGACTGGAAGCCTCACAAGTGGCTGGATGTGCAGTTTGCACTGGAGCAATTCTCAGGCGCTGAGGGCAACAAGGATGGCATCTTGTTTATATACTATACCTTTAACAATGAGAAAAAGGTGATTTCCACACACATCTGAGAGTATCCAGTGCTCCTTACTACTTGTGTTAGTAACCCTAATACATTCACCTTAGTAAAATTAACGAGGACAGTTGGACATATAGTCTTACGTCTGCTTTTACAGCACTGCAGGTTGTTTCATGATGGTCGTCACGCCAGTGTTGTAATAATGCAGTATGCCCTCTTTCATGCTTCTCGCTTCAGTACCTACACGCGTTCATTAACGAAGTCACCATCCTAGTACCGGTGCTGAACGACTCCAAAAACACTTTCGCTATCTACACACCAGAGAGGACTAAGCAGAGGTGGCCCATCCGCCTTGCAGCTGCCACTGAGCTGGAGATGCATGACTGGGTAAGAAAAGACAGTGCTAATAAAAGCGCTCATCATTTTCATCACCTTTAATGAGTGAGGTAGGAATCTGATAGTTGCTACATGTCTTGTCTTGAGCGTGTTTGGGTTGGTTTGCTGTTGCTGTTCCTTGATTGACTTTGTGTTTACTCTTAGCTGGCCTTGCTCAGTCTGTCCTGCTGCGATTCCCGTGGCATCCAGGGTCCACCATCCAAACAGGCCATCTGGTCTGTTACATGCAAAGGAGATATTTTTGTCAGTGAGCCCACACCAGGGCTGGAGGCTTCACCTTACCCTACACCCTGTGACCAAATGTGAGCCAATTCTCTGTCACTAGCTTGGTGGCTTTCCCAAACAGCTGGAGTGCATGCTTATGATTTTTAGGAATATGGTGCTTGAAAGAGGCTTGAAGTTACAATACACAGTTAATTGTAAATTTTATTGGTAATTATTAGACAAATCTTTACATTTTTATTAATGATCAGCCAATCATTAGCTTTAAAACCACCTAGGATTTGGGTTCTCCTTGGGAACACTGCGACAGATCCGGCCCCTCTGCGATGTGGCTCTGGAGGTTCTCAGGGGGTGTGATGTGGTGTCTGGCACCAGGAAGTTGGCAGTGAATCCTTTGGGTGTTGTAGGTTGCGGGGTGGTGCCTGGGTGTTCGGATACCTTTCAGTTGTGGCCAGTATAGATATTCTTTTTCTTTGCTTTGTTCTGCATTGGCTTTGATGTGGGACTGGACCAGCCTTTTGGCCTCTGCGGGCATGTGGGAGCCTTGGGTGCTCGAGGTCCTGTCACCAGTTTCCTGGCGTATATATTTAGTGGTGTCCATTTCACCTGGCAGTGATATTAGTGTTATGGCTGGTCAATATATAATGAATATATTCTTTTTTTATTGAACATTGTCTAGTTTAATCTGTTAAAGGTTAACAGGTAACAAATATTGTTTTTTGTTTTTTTTCTTAATTTGAGTCTCCAAAAAATCTGTATCTAATGCTTTTGACCCAACTACGCCGTCAAAAGCTTTTAGTGCTGACTGAAAAGTGGAGGGGATTGGACATGTAAAGTAACTTTTTTCCATGAGCAAATTCAAAACGCTATCAGCACAAAAGGCACAGTCTGTTCTTGACCCGTACAAGTCAACAGATTTTTTATAATAAAGTCTTTTTGTAATTTATCAGAAAGAACACTTTACCATGCTCAGTCAAACAATGAGGACAGTGCTGAAGGCAAAAAAAAAATTCCAAAATGATTTTTTTTTAAATGGTAGTTCAGTTGGTTCTTAGATTTCAAAATCAACTATTAAATCAGTATTTAACAAAAGGAAAAAAAAAAAACCTATTAGAAACGCTTAGAAAACATTTTGATTGTTAAAATAAGGCTTGAGTTCTCTCATATCTACGCTATTAGTAGTATTACTAGTATTAATCAGTAGATCCTGATCGGTGTTACTATATAGGTTTTATTCTTTGCTGACTTTCATAAAGGGTGCCAGTAATTGTGCTTGTAAAACTGTACAGTATATAATGCACAACCCAGACCCTTTGTTGATCAGTGAATACATCGTAGAATTATTAGAGTAACTTTTACATAAATGCAAATATAATAATAACGTTTTATACAGGATATCTGTTTTTGTATATACAGGTTTATATTATTGTACAGTATATACAGGTACACTGTTTGTAGTATGAGCACTTTACATGTATTATGTATTGTTTGAGGGATCGTCAGGCAGTTTCATTAATCTGACAGGTTCTGGCGCCAAGTTGGAGGGCATCTAAGAATCGTGGAGTGTAACAGTCTAGGAGTAGTGTGGGGAATCGGCTATGACCACACAGCATGGGTCCACACAGGCGGCTACGGGGGAGGCTTCTTTCAGGGTAACTAAGCCTCTGTGAATATTCTTCGCTTACCAAGGTATGTATGTACGGTGCATCAAACCAAACCGCAGATGTATTTCATATCCAGGGCTTGCCAGCAGCACGGATAACATCTACACTCAGACTGATGTGAAGAGTGTATATATTTATGAGAACCAGCGCTGGAATCCTGTTACTGGCTACACAAACAAGTAAATATCACACCCTGATATGATAACACTCAAGTCTTAATGGGGCAAAGGATCACATTACCAGTCATTTACACATGCCATGATCAGTACCTCAAGCAAAAAACACACATTTGTAGAATAGAAGTATTTTTTTGGACAGTTTTATGTTGATATAAATGTGTCTTTAACTTTATCTGTATTTTTTTAAATTTTTTTTAAAATTTTTTGGAAATATTATTATCATAGATGGGTGAGCAACCACGTACAGTACAGTATGTGGTATCTTGACTCAGCTTGATTTGCAACATAAAAGTGACCGTAATTTCTTTTTTAATCGAAGATTAAAACAAGTAAAAAAAAAAAAAAAAAGTCTTGAATTTTTTTTTCAAGTATTTCAATGAGTGAGTAATAAAGGGTTAATAATGACAAGTGTGCTGTACAGTAATAGTGTGCACTTCTTGTGTGTATCCTACAGAGGGCTCCCTACAGATCGCTACATGTGGAGTGATGCTTCAGGCCTTCAAGAGTGTACCAAATCCAACACTAAACCTCCCTCGCCTCACTGGACATGGGTTTGTTGTGATGCTAACTATTAGTCTCCTAACCTACATTCTTTTATTATGAGTATGTTTTTGCAAGCATCGGGCTGTTTACATTTATTTTGTCATATTATAATTTGAAGTAAAGGATTTTGATAGCATGTGCGTTTGATTGACAGGTGTCAGACTGGGTCATCGACTATGGCGTGCCTGAAGGAACAGACAGAGAGGGCTGGCAGTATGCAGCTGATTTTCCAGCGTACGTTTGCGAATATTTATTACATTACATCTGTGCAGTGTGTGTGTGTGTGTGTGATCTCTAAACTGGTACAAGCTGTTTTTGTTAACAACAGTATTTGTTTTGTCAGGTCATACCACGGTCATAAAACCTTGAAGGACTTTGTCCGTCGCAGGCGTTGGGCCAGGTATTATTAGCTCTCAGTCCTCGTGTGTGTGTGTGTGTGTGTGTGTGTGTGTGTGTGTGTGTGTGTGTGTGTGTGTTTGGATGCTGTGTAGAAAAATACCAATTAATAAAATATTTAATGGTTGACCCTAGTTCCTATATCTTTTTTTTTCTAAACTTCATAGAAACTCTAGTTCATGAATTGTTTACAATATCACTCATTGCATGAAATATTAATTTTGTTTCAGCAGGAACAATTCACACAATAAATCTCGGTTATGTCATCACTTAATTTTTTTATATTTTATTTATTTTTAATATTCAATCCATTATCTCCCAGTCTTCTTATTGCAAATCCCTACTCACTTTTGCACTGCAGTTACCAGTTTGGGAAGGTGAGGGTTAATCCCTACCCTACATATTGTACAGTTATCCATGTCACTGTGCATTAACATCTAGGTTGTTCCGCTTTGCTCTGTACAGGAAGTGTAAACTCACCACCACCGGGCCATGGCAGGAAGTTCCACCCATCGCTCTGAGTGATGTTACAATTTTGCCATGTGGCCCAAAGACCACAGTGGAGCAGGTGCCCTTGTGGGCCATCAGCAACAAGGGAGACGTGCTCTGCCGTTTAGGGGTCTCCTCGTTCACACCTGCTGTAAGATATCCTTTATTAAAAATTTAAGCATGCATTGTTTTATCATGAAATCCAATAGCATTGTAATAATGGTAACCTTTTTTTTTTTTGTCATCTTAAAAATTGGCTTTTTAGGGAACATCATGGCTCCATGTAGGAACAGACCAGCCTTTCAAGTCCATCTCCATTGGCGGGGTGTATCAGGTGTGGGCTATAGCCAGAGATGGCTCAGCATTCTACAGAGGAGCTGTATCATCCCAAAATCCTGCAGGTGATACACCCATCATTCTTGCTGTCCTTTGCTTGTCTTATCACATGCCCCTATTGCAGATTTGCCAGACTTCATCCTTTTTGGGAGAGAGTTCTGCATTTTAACATCAGAGTAGGGCTGGGTACCAGACTTCAATACTTTTGTAACTGACTGAATTGCTTAGCTTTCAATGGTAGAAAAATGTCTAGTAAATCTATGCCATATTTTCATACCCAAATGGTAATGGTAAATGGTAAATTTTTTAATTTCTACAAGGGACACTAGACAAAAGATTTATAAAAAGGACTATGTTTATTAGTGAAAGAATAAATGTCTAGTTATAGGCTTTGACTAAATAAAGCGTCAGTTATCAGGCGGGAAAAAAAACCCTTACATGCTGTATATCTTTCTTTGTTAAAGCTCTGCTGTTTTGTAACACTTCATGTAATAATTGGTGATGTGCTTCTCAGCTCTCTGGCAAGTTGAATTAACAATATCTATTCAGCGGAGGTTCTCCATTGTCTGCGACGCCCCAGACTGTGTAATCAGGAGGAAAAAAACTTGCAAGTCATACTCTCTCTCTCTTTCTTTCTCTCTCCCTCTCACTTTGCCTTTGTGCTTACAGGAGACTGTTGGTACCATATACCCTCTCCAACTACCCAGAAGCTCAAACAGGTGTCGGTGGGCAGGACGTCAGTCTGTGCAGTGGATGAGAATGGTAACACCGCTCTTAGCTTCGACTTAGCTGTGCAAAAGCTGTCTTTTTATTTATTTATGTATGTATGTACAGTAGATGTAAATTTTATGACTTCATTATTAAGTCAGTACAACAAAACAAATCTTTTATTTCCAAGCATTAGTAATCTAGTATTCAGAAAAATATCTGTAGACCAGAAAAGAAAGCAGCATATTATGTAAAAGACTACGTTTCAGGCAACAACAAAAAAAAACACAAAAAGAAAGCTTCTGGGTTTCACATGCATGAAAATGAAGCAGGTGCAACAAAGTCCTCAGAAAGTCTGTGGCTGGTTCTGCAGGATGTTTAGCTAATTCCCTTATAAAACTGCCCAAATTGTATCTGAGACATTACTGATTGCTTAATTCATTACTGTTTATTTATTTCTTATAGCACTTTTATTTTTTGTAGAGACCTTTTTTAAATACATGTTTTCATGTCTTCAGCAGTTGTCTGCATGTGCCTAAGATTTTTGCACAGTACTGTATACGTGCATTTGTTATGTACGATATTACACTATTGTAATATATTGCATTATGTAGCATCCAAGTGGTTCAGGCTATGCAGTACTGTGTAACACTCTGTATGTGCAGGAAACTTGTGGTATCGACATGGTGTGACACCCAGTTATCCTCAGGGTTCATCGTGGGAACACATCTCAAATAATGTGCGCAAAGTGTCTGTGGGGCCACTAGACCAGGTATGTAGCTGGTTTGTGCCACTCATTTTGTCATCCTAAATGACTGTCCTCAGTGTTGGATAGTGGATTTTACAAGAATGAGAATGAATCTTGAAAAACATATGTAAAGGAGATGTTCTTGAAGTTCTGCCCCACTGTTCTATAACAATTTATCTATCTAATGTTACCACACATTTACAGCATTTGGCAAACGCCCTTATCCAGAGCGACTTAAGTTTTATCTCATTATACATCTGAGCAGTTGAGAGTCTTGCTCAAGGGTGCAACAATAGCAACTTGGTGATTGTGGGGTTTAAACCTGAGGCCATCCGATCAGTAATCTAACACCTTAACCACTGAGCTACCGCTAGTGCTAAACCTACCACCAAAGCGAATTATTTTGCTATAACCTCACATCGTGAAGTGTTTTATTGCTCTTATACCACAACCATTTTCAGCAGTTTTTAATTTATTAATTAATGACATGTTTGTCTTTTAATTGTTTACCCTTTTCTTTGAGACAAGCTCCTGTTATTATTTAAGTTATCACAGTGATAAAACCTCATTTCCCCCTTTTCTGAAATTTATAAAACAAAACTACATCTTTTTTTTTGAATTATGGAGAAACCAGAAATCATAAAGTCCTGACGAGTCTTCTATGGTGCAAAAGTCTCTTGAATTAGTCAAAACTGTGGTGAAAGTAATTCATACCTAATGTACAGATTCAAGAACCCAGCAGTTCTGTGCTATAAATCTATATACTGTAATATAATAATGACAAACAGTTGCCTTACATTGGTTTAATTACGTAAAAAAGAATATATATGTTATATATAAGCTTTTTTGTGTTTTCAGGTATGGATTATTGCTGATAAGGTCCAGGGCAGTCACAGTCTGAGCTGTGGGACCGTTTGCCGCAGGCTGGGGGTGCAACCCCTGGAGCCTAAAGGACAGACGTGGGACTATGGCATTGGGGTGCGTGTGTCTTAAGTGATCTCAAGTGATACAGTGCTTCATTTATAGCTTGTTTACTGATAAGCCTGAATAATACAAATGTCCTTTCTCAAAACACAGGGTGGTTGGGACCACGTTACCGTGAGAGGCAATGCACTGGAGGCCCCGCGTATCCTCATGCCATCACTGACTGACAGCGGGAACAGTCACACGACACCACACGTCTTGCAGCCGGCAGAGATGAACGGCAACACTGTGGGATGTTAGCAGCATAAACTTTTGCCTTCTGTCTACCCTCGTCTGTCCCTCTATGTACTCTCTAGCCCTGGTGTAGCAGCTCACCCTTTTCCTTCTAGTCATGTAGCTAATGTGTGGTGGAATCAACACTCGTACTCATAAGCTTCTGATTTATCTTTTTAACCTTTACCACTTCAAATTGTCTCATACCATCATGCTTGTTGTAATATTTCTAAACTTTTTACCTAGTTATTTTTTAAAGCAGGTCTTAATTGTGTTTAATTTATTTATTTATCTATTTATTTATAGACACGTATTTGGTCTTGGTTTTGTTTTTTTCGTTTCTTTATTTGATTTGTAGTAGCAAATAACACAGTGTGTTCAAGGCTTGGTGTAGGCTCGACAAGGTACTCCACTGACGAAGACATCGCAAACAAAGCACACGCATTTACAGACAAGGCCATTTTACCAGCATGGAAATAAACACAGGATTACGGATCAGAGTTGTAACATACATGTTGACTGACGCTTGCTAAAGATTATTTTCCTACTAAGCACTCAACATTAAAACCAGACTAACATCCTGTTCTTGAGAAGCTTGAAGAAGTGTCAGCTAGCTGCTCGGAAAATAAACCTTTATTCATTAAGCTGGCCATTATCTCTAAGCTCACTGTAGTGGTATCATCAATACTCGTGCAATACTTAACATTTAGACAATGATAAAAATGGTTTACTTTTCTCAGGAATCCCAAGGTGTACGTTTCATCAGAATTGAATAACTTGATGACTATATGTATTGTTTCAAAAGCAGCACAAAAGAGATTTTGGAATAAGTCTATTTTTCAAACTTTCATTATGGGCAGTGCTTTTATGCTGGCAGGGTGAATGTGGTTTTCCCTTAAGGCACGATTTTAGGGCATTATGTGTGGATAAATATAAATAAAAAATAATAAAATATATAGGCACAAAATATAAACAACTTGAATGTTGTTGCTGGTAAATTGTATGTTGATGAAAAGAAAAGGAAAGTCTACAGTTTGCACCATATTTCTGTTGACATACAATAATTAAATACAGATTTTTAACTCTGGACATTTATGGCTGTAGAAACTTAAATTATGGAAATGGTATTTGTTAAAACGCTCCCTGATGTAAATGTATGCATGACATGTGCCCTTTCAATAAATGTGACTTCAAATAGCTTTCTTCTCTGTTACCTGTGATTTGCTACACTATGCACAGGGGTTTTAGTGCTGCTTTGGTCTTTATGTACTCTGTAATGAGCAGTTCTTTAGTTATTTCTTTTTACAATTGGTCCTTGTATTGATATAATAACTAGGGAATATTTCCCTCATTATGGCACAATGGGATTGAAGACTATTTAACCCAAAATAATCCTTCAAACCAATATTAGACGACTGCTTCATCTGTAAGCCAGTCTCAGAGTTTAGGAGTTCCTCATTGGCATCACTGTGTGTCATTTACAGTAAACTGTACAGTCGTGCTAACACTTTGCAGTGGTCTGGATGATACAGTGTCTGTTAGCTGCTCTGGCTGAAGTTCCGGATGTGCTCCAGGTACTGGGACAGGTCACTGTGGCCTTCATCCTCCAGGTGCTTCTGAGTGTCCACGTGGGGCAGGCAGCCACCAGACATGCCCAGGATTATAGTAGTCAAGGCTTTGATGTAGTTCTTGGCCAGTGTGAGAGTCTCAATCTTGGAAAGCTTTTTGTCCATTCGGACGTGCGGAATGGCCTCCCGCAGAGCCTGAAAAGCATTGTTCAGTTTGTGCATCCTTTGCCGTTCTCTCTCGTTGCTCTCCAGCCTGCGCACGTTGCGCTCCTTAGCGCTGCTGTGTTGGCATCGGCGACGGCGTGTGCCTGTTCTTGTTCTGCCTGACGCCCGCCATGATGCCCCAAGCGGAAGAGAAGCCTCAGACCCCTCCTGTTCACTGGAACCAGGCTCTACGTCCAGCTGTAGGTCAGCATGCTCCTGCTCAGTCCAGGAGTGCTGACTCCTCTTTGAGCCCTTTCTTTTAGACTTCATTTTTATATCACCCACACGAATGTGCAGGCCCTGAGGTAAAAGAAATACAACTCTGTGATCAACTCTGTCTGAGTAAGAGAAAATCTGCTTTGTATCTTTGTAAATGTGACAAATGAACTCAGATTGATTTGAAAAGTGTCTCATGGCCTGTGCATGCTAAGCATCAGGGAGATGTGATAGTGATGTGGTCATGTGACACCAGGGAGATGTCTGATCAATATAAAAAATATACAGTATAATATATATATATATATATATATATATATATATATATATATATATATACCCACTTTTAAATATTAATTTAATGTATTATGGATGTCACATTATATTCACAACATTTTATAGAAGGCCAATGAGGTATAAAATGCATTGAAGACATTATACACTGAACACTTATGAAGAGAATCTGGAGTCATGATTGTGATAAGAAAAAAAAAACACTTCTCTTCTCTGTGGTTAACTCTTGCAACATTTAACTTAAATGTATGATGGCCTATAAAGGAAAACACTTAACATGTTGGCTTTTTCATTTCTACCAAGTTTCCTGATTACACAACCACCCGTGCACCACTCAAGTACAGTACCAAAGTGATACATAATGCAGCTGAACACATGAATATAAAGTTGATTGTATGGCAGCATCTTTAGCATCTCTGGACTGTGTGTAAGGTTTGCATGATCTCCCTCTGACCCATATTTGGTCAGGTTATCCACTACTACTCAGGTGTGTACAGTAAGTGTATGTGTGCATGTGTTGGTGATCTCAATAACTTTCCAACTTTTCCTACCAACCACCACTGACATTAAAATCACAAATTACTGCGGTCAAGGTAAGATCACTTAGTGATGTCGGCTTAAATGGATGGATGGATAAAAGGATGAATGGATGTGTATTACTGGACCTGGCGTTTCCATGTGTAAAATACATAACAACAACAATAATAATATAAAAGATGTACCAATGCAACAACGAGAAAAAGTGAAGCTTGGTCAAGTTATTTCAGAAAGCAAAGTACTTCAGCGACAGTTTGTTCTCAGGCTTTTAATGTTCTTTGGTAATGTTGACATTTCAAGGGATCTTAAGTCATCTCAAGGTTTTTAGTTTATTTCTCCTCATGTAAAACCTGGACAGATTGCTTTAAATAACTCTTCAGGTTGATGATGGCTATATCCATGTGAAGTTCACCTTCTTCAACAGACATACTGTGATATTATATAGAAACTGGGAATATCTTAATCTCAAGCAGTTACACAAACATATATTAGCATATAAAGGTTGTTTCTTACCACTAACCTTACCGTTTGAACTACACAGGCGTCGTATGGTCTCTTCCTGGCTTTATAAATAAGTTTTTTTTTTTTTGTCTGTTTTGTTAAATAATATAATAAGAGGGGGGAAAGTGATGTCTTACCGTGAAACTGAATTTGACACAACTGCTGCAAAACTCCCTGACAGCCAAAGACACGCACTTAATGAAGAGCCCTCACTCATAAGTGAGGACCTTCATTTAAGTGTTTTTTTCCTCAGAGCTGAACTTCACAGACACACACACACAAACACAAACACGCACCGCGCCAGTTTATCCTAAAGCAACGAAGTGATAACGGTCGCGCGCGCGCGTGCGGCTACCTGTTTCTGCTTTATGTCCACGTAGCACTGCTTCCACCAATCAGAGGTGAGATCCGCGGAACCGTCTAAAACCGCACACTGTCGAGCTAAGTAGTGTGATAAAGCCCTACTCGACCACAGGTTATTACACTTATCATAGTCGGCACACACTTGTGAGTACGAGGTGGGGGGGTGTTTGGGAAGTGTCCCGGAGCTGCCTGGAGCGCGCGCGTTATGTGTCGAGAGCGCGCTAGGAAACGGTTATAAATTTGAATGTTTGGGTGTATTTGGCAAATTAAGAAGTAAATTGTGTGTGTGTGTGTGTGTGTGTGTGTGTGTGAGAGAGAGAGAGAGAGAGAGAGAGAAAGAAAGACATGTAAGCTATAACATAATAACAACATATAATATAAGATGGTTTATAAACCATCTTTCTTTTTGTTTGCGCAGCTCATTCCATGGTGGCTGCCTTAAGCAAACTCACTCTAACAGCACTACACTGTTAGACTCCTATACTATAGTTATCTCCTGTACCACACTACCATTAACTTTAACACAGCTTTATCGAGTTTGCCCAGTTCCAGAGTATTCATGTCACTTTTATTATTTTTTTTATTTAGTTGTTTTTAAAAAAATAAACACATGGAGGCTTATTACTTTAAAAAGTACACACAGCTTGTAAAACCTGAAAAACTAGAAGTAAGGGAGCCACCCTGTTAATACACTTTAACTGCTAATCAAACATTAAATAAATCAAACACAGACAAGTTATCATTAAAGTAAAGTTTGAAGCCTATGCAATATAAAGTACATACCAAGATAGAGATCTAGGCCTTTCTAAACTCTAACATAGTTTTGCAATACAAAAAAAATGCTTATCATCCTAAATGTTTCACACATATCGTAATAGGAACTATAACGTTTAAAAAATCATATTATAGAGGATATAATAGTAATAAATTGTAAAATAAGCTGTACCAAAGGGACCGTTTCAAGGATTTCTCGGGGTAAATGTGTAGTGCACACCTGCAGAGCTCTCAGGGTCTATCAGTCCAGTTCCCCTGCCCTCCCTCATACACACAAACACACACACACACAAAAAGATGTCCTTGGTGTGCAGAGTTTGAACATTAAAACTGGTGCCAAGGCTTCCTAGGCTTAGCCTGCTCTTTTTAATCTAGCCTGGTTTGAGTGCTGAGACTATGGAAACATGTCTTATGCAAGTACACGGTTTATTCATAGTGGCACTGGTACTGATACAGCGCTCTGGCAACAGGTCAAGAGTAGTAGATTCATCAGCAGCTAATGCATTCAGTAACCACAGACACGCGCGTCTAGATAAACGCAAATCTTCCCCAAGCCTCTTCCGTCCGTTACTTAAGGCCAAGAATTTACATAATCACATTTCCAGTAGCGCTGAAGTGTGTGAATACAAAAGAGTTTCTGGTTTACATGTTCTGTTTGCAGCAGTCTCAAGTACCCTTCATGGTATCTGGCAAACAAGTTACTCATTGGCAAATCTTCATCTGTTGCTTTCCAGTGTCTGTGGCATTAAAGTAAACTATGTTTTTTTTAAATAAACAAAAAATTCTGTCTTAAGAATGTCATTAAAACAGTAATATTAGCATTTAAGAACTAAATTACAAAAAAAAAAATACATAATTAAAGTTTAGATGTCTCCGTCAGGTGCAAGAGCACACAGCTGGCTGGCTTCAAGGGCAAGTCTAAAAATAGCTAACCAAATACTGGTCCTTCCTACAAGTGTGCATTACACCTGTACTTTTCACCCAAGAGAGTATTGCAGGCAAGCATATAAAAATGTATGGAAAATTCACTAGTTGTTCAAAATAACCAAGTTTAAACCAAGTTTTATGCTTTATGGTAAAACGAAAAATAATACAAGAACTAGATGGGGGGCAACAATATATTGCACAGAGTCAATCCCTTGCATCTGCTGTAGTATTATGGCCACAGATGATAACAGATGCTCCATGGGCCACCCATTGATGTCATACTGCCTCTGACATCATTACGCCTCTTCTGCTCTGAGTGGACAAGAGATCAGCCAGGAACCAAGGCATTAAAGTCTGCCTCATGCACCGTCATAAAAGGTGGATGAGGCAGATAAGTCACTTTTTCCATGAGCCAGACGCTACCCAAATGAGAGGAACATAATAATGGCCTGTTATGTCAGCAGACCTTAGCTGGATGACCATGAAATGCATCAACTAAAATCATTAAAGCATCTGTCTCTCTCGTTCTCTGTCCATTTTCCCCTTAAACACAAATGCATTGTCTAGTTACAACACACTTACTTAAAATATTCAGAAGCCCGGTAGCTATGTGCTGTAAATAATTATCTTAGCTTTATTCCACAGAGTATACCCTGTGCACATGCTGTGGTTAAGTGGGTCCCTGAAGAAAAGTCCACTAATATGGATTACAAGCCAGGTCAAATAACCCATAAAAATGACAATATATACTATTTAGATTTATGTAACTGTTTATCTATGTAAATTATATAAATATTTACTATGCTGGACAAGACACTAAAGTATTGCACAATGAGTGTAGATATAATACTGTATATAATACACAGTAAAAGAAGTATGTTCCCACATGTTAAAGTCCTACTGTGCTCTTAATGCAAAAATTCCATTCAAAGATGATGTCTCAAAATGCTTTCATATAGTGTCCTCCAATGACCACAGAGTGTTACTTTTAGGTCATTGGTTGACATATGATAAAGTGCATGATTCCTTTTCTTAACGATTATTCTACCAAACAGATTCAAGTGGAATTGACAGAGCAGCATTATGTGGTAATAATAGATGGTAACAGCACTGGGACATTTACCTATATGTATCGCTCCAAGTCACAGGTGTTTTCACAATTGTTAATTACACAAACTGTCTGTTACCAGCATGAATGAAAGTATATACTCCTCAGTTCTGAGGAGAGACCAATTGCCTGTCAAAACCCACCTTCAAAACCAGTCATGGAAGCACTTTCAGCAGGAAAACAGCATTATGTCATCTTAAACAGCAATTAAGTCTTTAAAAGTAATTTGTACTTTGTTCTCAACCAAGCTACAAAGCTAAAAAGCTTCTAACACCAGGCTGAATCCAAAAGCCGTCTATAACCTCTGATCAGGGGGCATTAATTTTGTTTGCAGCAAAGGATTGTACACCCTACAGAACACACCAGCTTTTAATTTTACATAGTTTGAGATTGAACCCAGAACCCATACGTTAGCAAATATTCGAAAGCACAATCAGTGGAAACATAAAGTAAATGTCACAAGTTTCTCAGGACTGTCCACCACCTCACTTTTTGGCTATATAATACTGGTAAGAATTTAAACTGCTTTCACCCCTGCTGATTTCACTGCTAACAACTGTTGGGAGATACAGTAACTGTCAGGAAGCAAAATACCTGGTTAAATGAACAACAAATCATATCTGTTGATAATAAATGGTGTTTGTGGAACTGTTGTATAAAAGCAATATAATTCAAGTTTGTGCTGTTGTGCTGAATATTAGAACAGCTGTGATATCTTTAGCACTCGCGCTGCGCATCACACCATGCTGATAACCAGCACAATAGCGTTCCTTCTCAGTATAACAGAGTAGAAGAGTTATTGACTTAATTGACATATTGTATTTAGTGACATATTTTACAAGGGCTGAATTCACCTAATGCAAGGTTCAATGTGTGGGATATCTGATGTCCTCATTAGCGCATAAAATTTGTCATATAATGACATTAGTCGATTGACTTGTTCTATAGGTCCTAACACTGATTAGCCCCGCTTGCACTCAGCAGAGGCTTATCAGAGAATGTAACTAAGTGAAAAACAGCAAAGCAGTTCAAATACAATGTAACAAATAGTAATCAGTGACCAGTGACCTTCTGAGCCATTGCATTGTCAATCCTCTTCTGGTCAACGCTATTTCCATTAAGCACCAAGGACCAATTTAAGTAACTATCAACAGCTGGAAAAGTACAAAATTAGCCAGTAAGCGTTTTTTTTTTTTTTTCCTGCATGGAAGAACACTCATCATGTCACAGAGAATCTATGATTTTCTCCTCCTCTCTCAGAGCAGATCTTGAATAAATATTGGTACCAAGCATCAGCAACTACGCAAAAGGAAACATTTTCCCCTGCCATGGTCACTAGGCAACCCTGAAATGGGTGACTCAGACAGCATACAGAACGATGACTCAGTTGGTGCTGTGACGAAGTCAGAGAAGCAATACACACACTAAAACACAAATGGACACATGGCTAAAAAAAACTCTGGCCAGAGTAGAGTAGTGTACTAGAAGATTAAGATTTTATCATGCCTGTTCACAATTGTCTTGTCTTGTCTTGTCTTGTCTTGGCACACACGCACGCACACGCACACACACACACACACACACACACACACACACACACACACACACACACACACACACACACACACACATCATCTGTGTGAGAGCAGAGAGGGCTTTTTTGGGCAGGCAGACCTAATCTCCTGTGCTTCTATCCTGTGGATTAGCATCTCTTTGCTTAGCAGGTGTCTTTAGCTTCCTCCTCTTCACTCCCCACGCCCTACAAACACACATGCACACAAAAACACAAACACACACACACACACACACACACACACACACACACACACACACACAATGAATGTGTAAGGAGTGACCTCTCTTAACTCTCAATGTCTCTACAGTTAACAAACAAATAATATTTATAATTTACATGGGTGCTACTAATTTTTAATACCTGTATTCCCACTTAATTATTAATTATTATGTACATTATTTAGACCTTTAAAAGATTGATTTGATTTCCCTTTGGGATTAATAAAGTATCTCTATCTATCTATCTATCTATCTATCTATCTATCTATCTATCTATCTATCTATCTATCTATCTATCCATCCATCCATCCATCCATCCATCCTTATGAATGTATCTTCTTCCTTTATCTAGCCAATGACTATCCACGACTAGAACAGTCTTACACTACACAGGTTATTTATATTTCAGTTCAAAGTATCCAACCATTTATAACTGTATTTTTAAAAAATCATTGTAGACTGGCAACATGGTGGCTTAGTGATTAGCCAAAGACATGCAGATTAGGCTAATTGGCTTTCCCAAATTGCCTGTAATTAATGTGTGTGTGTGTGTGTGCGTGCGTGCGTGTGTGTGTGTGTGTGTGTGTATGTGCATTCCCTGTGATGGATTGGCACCCTGCCCAGGGTATACCCTGTCTTGTGCTCTATGCTCCAGGCCCCCCACGACACAGGATAAATGATATAGATGACGAATATAAATTAATGAATGTTAGGTAGTTACTGGTACTTAGACATTAATTAAGTAACATACTTTACAGTGTTAAGTTAGAAATTAGCTAATTGAGTAGTTAACATGCATATGTGTAGAAATTCATCACAACACTGTTCTCACAACTTAGTACTGACGTAATACATTAAATAATAAATCCTGGGTTGTACTTCACTTACAATATCTGTCTGTCTGTTTGTTCTATTTATATATGTTTTGTTGTGTGTGTGTGTGTGTGTGTGTGTGTGTGTGTGTGTGTGTGTGTGTGTGTGTATATATATACCACTGTTGGTTTATCAAATGATGTTACATTTTAAGCTTAGCTCTGCTGTCTTTCAACTTGATTCTAATACTGTACCTGTTAGATGATCACACCACTGCAACATGGCATAATGTTCTTTAATTTCATTACTTATTATACACAACAGGTTTTACGCCAGATTCCCTTCCTGGCAGAACCCTCCTATTTATCCAGGCTTGGGACCGGCACTGGATCCAGTGACTGGTGTTTGGGAATTGGGTGTGAATTGAACCCAGGCCTTCCACATTGTGGACATGAAACCTGCCACTGAACCAACTGAGCAGAGAATCTTGAAGAAATGATCAAATTTAACAACAAAAGAGGTTTAGAAAACGCTGCTGGAGAATAGAATCTATGCTACAATGGAGAAAAATAGAATGTCTTAATGGACATTTGTCCACTGGGGTGTGATGAATCTCATCAGACTGGAAGAACTAGACATTATTAACGGTCCTTAAACCCAGACTAGCACTTCTATGCCCCCTTGTGTCCGAAACTCAGAGTACAGCCCAAGTTTTACGCAGTGCCCACTAGTGGTCATGTGAAAGTATGACATTTAACACCATTAATACAGGCAAATAGAAACTGGGAGTGAGGAACTTATGTCTCTTCAGTGCAGACTGTCTTTGTATGGTGGAAATAAACGCTCTGAGTTATGTGTCTTGGGCTCTATGCAGAAAGTCCATTAGCACCAAGTTGCCATAGCTGCTTTGAAACTCCTCTAGTAACAAAATCACTGATGCTGGAGTTTTCTATGTCACACACACATCAGCACCAGGATATTGTTCCCAGTGGACTTCACATGTCAGCTCACACACAACCAATAAACAGACAAACCATACTCATACTCATTTACAGATATACAGTAAAGAGAGAGAGAGAGAGAGAGAGAGAGATGCATATGGTATCTCATTTAGTGACATGATGAGAAGGAAGAGGTGGCTCATGTTTCTTTGCAGTTGAGTTTTGATAGTTCGCTCCTGTCTGGTTTGAAGATGAGTGGACAGACATCCAACACTTTTTCCAGTTGACTTGGCAGGATGGCATATACTGTAGAGTGGGCAAAAACAGTTGGGCAAATTATCCTTAAATGGAAGAGCGAGAGAGAGAGAGAGAGAGAGAGATGAAATGAATGTAAGAGAAAAAACTGACAATCGATGGCTATTCCATGATTACTCCATAATTGTGATATATATATATATATATATAGCCTGACAAAGACAGACTACTGTATATGCTTAAAAAATATATGAACATTAGAATATAAATTATTATAACAAATCACTTACCATCATTAGTAATATAAGTAGTAATTGTGTGGTTGTAAATTATCCACACTTTGACAAACTATGTGAAGTTAAAGATGTTGCCTTGCTGTTGGAAGTATTCTCTGTTACTCTTTAATTCATAGTTTAATTACATTTAAGAAGGATATCACCAAATCCAGCACTTCACTTGTGACCTTTTAAAACACCTGATAATATGCAGACCTCATGGACTATTGATGTATGTGTATAACCCACCGTTCTTGCTGGGCCACTGTATAGCACAGTTTGAAGACTCAAACTCATCTTTTAATTTAGGTTTAGTGGGTGTGTTTGGGTGAATTACCAAACCACTAGCCCTCCAGGACCGGTCTTGAATGACCTGGCCATAAAGATTAGAATGCATCCCAATAAAACCCAAATACACACATCCACACCCACCGACTGACAGGCACTTATATTAGACTCTCCATTTCTCACTCCCCTCACAAGGCTCTTTAACCAGAGCCAAATCTTTAATGTGACGATACAGATAGTACTGCCTTCTCCACTAACCTACACATGCTATTTTCTCTATCCTAACCTCTCCAATTATACCACTCTTATGGATTGTTTTCACATGTCACAAATGCCCATCATGTGCAATGTCGTTCCTGTTCTTTAATTGAAACTCATCAATGTTAGACAGCAAAAACAACATACTATAAACAAGTGCACCAATCCCAGAACCATTTGCAAAATAAGTGACACCTGATCATGTACAGTTGTCATGGGCAAATAAGCCTGAAAACAAAATTACACTACCACCAAAATGAAGCAAAAAATAAAATAAAATAATCACTCTTATAATTATGTCCTAGTTGCTGTCACCACCAATTGAGCATATGGACAAAATATGCTCACAAAAAAGTAGACAGGAACCTTGATATATCTTTTTACACAAGAAGAGCAGAATCATCATATCCCTCCAACAGTTGACACCAAACAATCCATGAGAGCTGTGTAATTGGATGCTATTGGGCTTACTCTGAGCATGCAAAATAGAGCCAGTGGTGCTGAGTGCTGTGTACCACTACCTCAGCTCTGCTCATCTGTGCCCCACTGCATTCTGAATAAGGGACAAGAACGAGATATCCCCCCTCAACCACTGACACCTTTTTTGGAAACGCCAAGAGGGTGTCCTGTACTTCAGAGCAGTCTAGTCAGTGAGAAGTGCAAGTATATCCCACATCAACTACACTATGAATACACACACTGTAATAATGAATAAATCATTTTATTCTATATTTTATTGTAAGGCATAAAAATGAATGAAATGTAAAAAATAAATCAATAGATGAATACTAATAATAAATTCAACAGTGTCAAAAGGGAGTCTGAGCTTGCAGAGAGCATCAAACATGAACTGTTTATGTACTTTTGATGTTCAGTCTAAAGCCACCCAGGCTTAGGACTCAGAAATGAGATCAGGCTGAGTTGGCACAGACTCTGCCAATGAACGTCTGAAGAGGCTAAATAAGGGGTTGACTGTCCTCTGAGAACAAATCCAAGCGAGGCTCCTTCCACTCTATACGTTTCTGCTTTTCCTGGTACTATGGCTCACATGGCTAAGCACTTGCCCTGATAGAACTTTAATGTAAATTTGAATCAGTCGTTTCAAATGAAATATAGAAAGCGTGATTCACACATAGGGAGGATGTAAATGATAAAAAGACATTTTAATTTTTTGCTATAATACTCATGAGAGTAAAATGTTCAACCAACAACCATATGATTATAAATAACACGCTTGCATTACCGCAGGAGCATTATATTGAATGAGTGCTGATCCACATTAGAATTATCCTAATGGGGACACAAAAAAAAGAGACGAGCAAAATACTGTAACACTGATTTAAAAGACTTGAGAGTCTATTTCTGATAGGGTAGTATAGGAGTCAGTTTACAGGGAACACAGAGAACAGAGACCTAAGCAGGGTAAACATCAAAGGGAAGTGTGACAGTCACAATATTGTAATGCAATGTCATAATGCACTGCCAGATTTGAGTTTTGAGAAAACAAACTGTTACATAAGGATACACATTTTAAATAATATGTAATGTTTAATATGTAACCAGAAGGTAGTGGACACCTAACCTTCGCAGGTGATTTTTGAACATTACATTCCAGAAGGTGTGCTGTGGAATCTGGCATCAAGATGTTAGCATGAGATCCTTTAAGTTGTGAGCTAGGACTTAAGTCCATGGACTTCAATTTCAAGAACTATTCATTTATTCATTCATTTATCTTCTATACTGCTTATCTCGTACAGGGTCGCAGGGGCCTGGAGTCTATCCCAGCAGACTTTTGGCACAAGGCGGGCTACACCCTGAACAGGATGCCATTCCATCGCAGGGCACACACACACACACACACACACACACACACACACACACACACACACCCTACGGGCAATTTGGGAACACAGGAGGAAATCCACCAAGCGCAGGGAGAACATGCAAACTCCATGCACCAAGATGGGAAGGCGGGATTCGAACCTTCGACCCTGGAGGTACGAGGCCACGGTGCTAAGCACTACGCCACCATGCCACCAAGAACTATTGTGCACCTACTAACTTGTGCTAACTAGCACCACCGCTTAACATGCATCATGAGATTGATCATTTGTGTAAATCTTTATCTATATCTGTAACTGATATAGCACTAAAAGCACTTATCTACATTCTTGCAGCAACTGTAGTACTTACAGGAGGCTCCTTTCGAAGTTTTATGTAATACAGTATGAAGTTTTAAAAAAGCTATCGGTGCTGAATGAAGGAATTGTATAATTTTTGAAAGATATGATATTGCTTTTCAATCGTATTTAATCCAAACATTTTGTGAAATATTGAATATTTACCCCAATCAGAATAATTGGAGGTGTAAAGGACAGTCAGTAATGGCCAGCACACCACTTGCCCTCTTCTCTGTGACCCCCTGGGAACTGGACAGCTGTGAGGAATTACATGTGTTTCCTTTTCTCTACTGTGTTTACAGACAGGATGAGTTAACATGGTCATTAAAAAGACTAGACAAGCCTGGCAGACATCTCACTCACATGGGCAGAGACAGAGCCAACAAAGAACTCTTTCACCTTCAGATCCCCATTTTCCTTTCACCACCCCTCACAACCAGCAATTCTCATCTATGATAAACGAGATGACGAATGTTAATAAGCTGAAATGTAAAAATGAGGTTTGATAGTCAAGCAGGAAGGATCAAGTGTTAAGGATCAAATCTGTCCAGGACATGTCGTAAGCCCAAAGACTGGCCAGTGCCTGCTCAGGGAAACCCCAACTGGCACACTAGGTAGCACCCTACTCCAGTTGCACACTCTAGATTTCAATCCAAAACACGCTGAGGCAGTCAGGTGAACTACTGCTGACTTTGTCTACATATTTATTCGTTTTTTTTTTTTTTTTTTTTCAAGTCTCACATGCCAGATCAGACACTGTAGTATTTATTTTTGTATAACTGAATTAAAATTAAGCAAGGATTTCACCACCAAAATGGGGTATTAGTCAAACCCTCAAGTATTGTGCACCCAGATATTATTAAAGAATTAAAAACTGTTTGACTGCCAAACCAGGTGCTACAGTACTGTATGTACAGAATTAATGGTTGCAATTTTTTTTGCTGTCTTATTTGAAGTCCAGGATTGTGAACGCCTTGTCCACTACAGTATGTCTAGCCATTCCCTTAAGCAGAATGATCTTCCCAAACAGCTTCACATTTGTAAATGATTTAATTTTACAATGTAAATTAAAAAATGCTATATAAAATCAGTGATGCTCTTCCTTCACATTTTTTGATACATCTTTCGAATTTTTTTAATACCTTGTTTCTCTAATGCCTTGCACACTTAGAGGATGAGATCTATTTTAGATGCCAACGTGGAGGACGAAAGACAGGAAATTGCCCCCCGTGCTGGCATCTCTATTTTCTGCCTGTGTAAAAGTGCCAGAAGACTTGTTGCCGAGGTAGAGGATACCTGACCCACGAGCTGAGGTTGACCATCTCTGGCAAACCATGTGCTGGAGAGTGAGAGTGACTGCAAGATATTACACAACAGCGTCAGCCCTGTCTGAGTCCATCGCATGTGGAACTGCTCTGCTCTGGCCTCGTGCCACTGCTAAATGTCTGTGTAGACCATGTTAAAGCCTCAGACATGCTGATAGAATGATCAGCAGTGTCTTTGTGTACTGCTCGCAGGCATCTGCTTTCAGACACATAGGAAAGGTGAGAGCAGAAGGGGAATGGATATGGGCTTAAAGAAATTGTTGATGTCAATACAACAGAAAAGAAAGATAAAATAGCTAAAATAATATGATGAGCAATTTTATGCATACATTCAGATTTACATTTAGTGATATCAAGGGTCTATACTCACATATGCACGAGAATGTGTGCACACCCAGTGTTGAATGATGGATGTCAGAATCGAGGACCTGATCTTGCCTAAAGCCAGAAGTCTTGCTGGCACGATTCCAACACAGTAGGTTAGCTGGAAATAGCCAGAGCTGTAATTGAACCCAAGAGAGCATGAACTACAGTCTCAGACCATGGTAATAATAAAGAACCTTTGCTAATAGGTAGATCTTTCTAAAGTTGTTGTTTTTTTTTTTTAATAACTCAAATTACAGTAGATACCACAGGACTGCTTTGGCCAAAATGCCTAATGACATTGTTATTAAAGTATCAAGGGCAAGCAAAGCTTCTTCGCAGTGTAAATGGTGTCGATCCATCAGGACAAGTTCAGTGGTTTGATTACACAGAATACTCCAGGGACATCATGAACATGTGTGGGAATTAGTGGATACCTTCATTTAAATATAACACTCACATTTCAGAGCATGAATTATTATTTCACCACTTGCACCTTTTCGTATTACTAAAGCTTTCAGGGAAATTTAATGTAATAGATAGACAGATAGATAGATAGATAGATAGATAGATAGATAGATAGATAGATATCACATTAAATAAACAAATACTGTATATAAAAGAAGACAATTCTATCTGCAGTCGATAATAATAACAATAATAATAACACACACACACACACACACACACACACACACACACACACACATATATATATATATATATATATATATATATATATATATATATATATATATATATATATATTACAAAATATTGTTACTGAACCTATACAATATGCATATTTTTTACTTCAACCACTGGGCTTTGAAACTTCAGCTGTATTAAAGACTACAAATATTGTTATATACAAGAGATAATACCAAAGTTAATTATTTTGATAAAGCAATTACAAATGTATTTTTTTAATCTAAAGCTTTTATAACCACAGGCTCTCATTATCGACCATGCACTCATTATGGAGGTATACGCTATTACACAGTTAACATACCTTAATCAATATATAAATCAGACAATTAGTTTAATCACAGGCTTTCAAAGCTTTATATGTGAATGAGAACATACTACACATACACATATAGTAACATGAAAATAATGAGAATAAGAGAAAAAAAATGAATACATCATACAATACTTCCCATACCTTAACATGGAGCGATATCAGATCCTCTAACCTTAACACATCTTATGTCCAAATGGTCATTTCGGCAGACTTTTTTTTATCCACTGTAAGAGAAACTATATAACAGGCCATTCAAGAGAAAAAATAAGTTGACAGACCTAAAGCCCACAGCATGTGTTGGCAGATAAGACCCCTGCGGTAATCAATTGGAATTGTGAGACTCTGTATTTACTTACCATAAAACACATTCATGTGGAATAAGTCCAGAGTATACACACGCGCAGGCAGCTGAATCTGATGATCAAAAACCCACCTGTGTGTAAAAGCCTTAAAACGGAGAACAAAAGATGCAGAACTAAGTGTGTAAGACAGAATATGGTGGACTCCAGCCCCCACCGATCCCTGTCACACAGGAAACCTGGCCTTCCTGCAAACAAGAGAATGTGTATGGAGAGTAGCAAGGCCACAGGGGCAGGTAGCAGGCCGGGAGGATGTTTTTGTCATTGCTGGCTGGCAGCACACATCAGCATGCAAGGGTCCATCCTGAGGAAAAGAGCCTGTGAAGGAAACACGTCATAGCAGAACACAGGAGAAGCCCCTCAACCTGGTGCTCATGCAAAAGTACACACACACCCACACTACACACACACAAACAGTTTGTAGGGGTCCAAACACACAAACAAACACTGGGAATCCAAAAAAAAAAAAAAAAAAAATGTCTCTAAGCTTGACTTCAGAAAACAGCTTAGGGTTTAGAGGAGAATACTGGAGACATAAAATGGTAAATAATGAAGATACACGGAAGATGATTGGATTAAATATTAAACCGCATCTCATCGGGAATTTACATGCTTATAAAGTTTGATGCCTTTCCAGATTTGTAAAAGAGTCCCATCTTCCTTCCTGTACCTCCGTGTGTAAATAACAGGATGTTTATGAAAGCGTTCGGCATTAAATGAATGAACCAAAAACACGCAAGATCTTTGTCCGGAAGCATACAGATATAAAACATACATGGTATGAACATGGTATCATGCTGAAACAAATATAGTCTACGTTTAACAAACTTACCAACTGATTAGTGTCTGCCACTTACAGACCACAAGACATTTAATATTGTACAAGAGCACACAAGGAGCGCACAAGGAGCGCATAGCTGGTAACACTGGTATTAATCTGAGTATTTACTTTGGCTACTTTTAATATGACATTTTAATGTGGTAAAGCGGACCCCATTCAGGGGTGTCATAGTGGTTAGCACTGTGGCTTTGCACCTCCAGGTTTCTAGGCTCAAGACCCACTTTGGGTCCGCATGGAGTTTGCATGTTTTCACCGAGCTTCATGGATTTCCCCCAAGTAGCAGGCTTATTCTTACAGTCCAAAGACATCTGTCTCCAAATTTCCCATACTGTGTGTTTGTGTGCGTGTGGGTGTGTGTGAGCGTGGTGTGTCCTGTGATGGACTGGCATTCTGTCCAGGGTGTACCCTGCCTGCTGCCCTCAGTCGGCTGGGATAGACTCCAGGCCTTCTGTGACCCTGAATAGCATAAGTGGAATAGTGAGTAAGTGAATGGATTCAACTGCTGTAGTTTCTAATTAATTCATATTAAATTAAATATTAAATATTAAATATTAATGAATATAAAAATTTTAAATGAATTTACAAAACATATAATGCAATGTTCTATAATTATTTATTTATTCATTAAAGTAAAACTTAATTTCTTGAGCAAAATAAGATTGGCTTCTAAAATTTGTACTACATCATGAGTAGTATACATATATATCATAGATGGTACAGCATATAGATAATTGTCTACACACCACAATTATTTCTATATGTTATTATTGCACTGAAAGCGTTAATAGTCTAGAGTCTAAATTCAGTTGTTTTAGTTTGGAAACATGGGGACCAGATGAGCATCAAATAGCTGAAAATGAAATGATTTCAATTATGAATAAGACTCAATGTCAATTGTATTTCGATTTAATAAAAAATGACAAAATTGAAAAATAAATTCTGTTATAATTTAAACAATTGTAACTGACTTATCTGAACAACCCTGATACTGATGTGGCAAGAGAAGGACATAGAATACCACATGAAATACAAATACGTACAATGGCCATGGAGGGATTAATACATGATTCACCAGATAATAGCTGGTTTTAAGGGTTTTAAGAAGAGTAATGTCAGGTTACATGTTACTAAACAATGGAGTACTGAAACAAGACTTAAATTATTTTGATCAATATGAGCTTTCACCATATTGGCCATGGTGCCAGTTTACATAATTGAAAAGCACAACATGGAGTTTTATTTAGGTTACATTTTATTTTTATCATTCAAAATGTTTGATGAAAAAAAAAAACATTGTTCCCCATCCTCAGTAACGTTATCCTATCAAAAAAATATTTGATCTACAATAAATACTCTAAGATTAATGCTGAATACAGAGTCATTTTAACTGCTGTGTTACTGTATTTTAAAGTTGACCGTGAAAGTTCACTTTAATTTGTGCACTCAAAGCGAAATTATCCATTAAACTTATGGCATTTTATATTGACCTCACGTAATTTTTCTAAGCCCATGTGAACTGTAGCCTCTGTTTGCTGTTCTTGGCTGAGGAGTGGCACCCAGTGTGGTCTTCTCTGCTTCAAAGTTCAACATGTTGTGTGTTCATAGATGCTCTTCAGCATAGCTCGGTTGTAATGAGATGTTATTTGAGTTACTGTTGCTTTTCTATCAGTTCAAACCAGTCAGGTCTCTGACTTCTGGCATCAACAAGTCATGACCATGTCTACATGCCTGAATGCAATCAGTTGCTGCCATGTGACGTATTTGTGCCCTTCGTTAAATGCAATTAAGTCTTGTATGTCGTTGAGTCCTGTTGTAAGTCAGGTGGTGTAAAGGGTTCAGGCGTAGGTGACACATAGGCACTGGTGGTTTTTGACATATACTAACAGGCACAATCCATGCTCTTATGTTCTTATCTTACAGATAGACAGGGCTTCAGAAATTCTTCTTGCTTTCCTAAAGATGGCATTTACAGGCTTTCTTGCTGCGTCTGACATTTCATCCGCCCTCATTGCTTGCAAAGGTAAAGAAAACATATTGATGCCATTTATTTCTAATAGGTTTAGAAAAAGTTTTCTTATGATTAATGTTCTAATTGTAAGACACAGATAATATTATAATAATTATTATAATATTGTAATATTATAATAATTTTGTGAAAAGGAAAAAGTGAAAAGTTTTGTTCTTTTTATTTTCCATTTTTTTATTTCCACATTACAGCAAAAGATTCCTTTAGCTCATTTTTACAACCCTGGGTCTATCCAAAAATCTCTATCTGAAATCGAGAAGATTTTTTAAATACTTGACTGAGACAAGACAGGATTTATTGAGCAGGATGAGTTACAGTTACAGAGTATATACAGTATAAATTATCATCATTGAACATTCTGTGTCATTGAACTCAACATATTGTGTTCCTGATAATGTTTCTTATTTTCACATTACAGTACAGTCTGTTTTCTGCTTTTACTAGATTATTCCTAGAAAATTTTTCAAACGGGGCGAGGACTCTCACCACAGCTGAGATGAAGGCCTTCCTTGTAGCTTGAGATATGATGATGGAAAGATTAGATGGGAAGGTAGTTTCAAATAACTGTCATATTTTACTCCACTTAATTTATGGGTTTATATTAAGTGATAATTAAAAAAAATGTTTCCTTTCAAATTCTCATCTATTGTGAATGATATTTGAGTCCAGACCTGGCACACCGCACTGGATAAAGAAACATTGTTGAATGTTTACATTAAGGTGGAAAATTAAAATGTAAAATTGTAATAACAATCAACTTTCAATAATGGTGCAGCATAGACTATAAGTGTGAATAGGTAAAAAAAAAAAAAAATACAAAAAGTAATAATTGATGGCATCTTATGACTTCATGGATGTTGTCTGTACATTGAATACAAGAAACTGGAACATTTCTTAATGTATGAGAATTGATGCTGTATGCAGAGATTTCCTCTTTAGTGCACCTATTGTTTTGGGCTGATTCTGACTATAAGGGAAAAAAGGCAAATAGTGTTACATCTAGTTCTAATAAATCTTCTTTTGTTAGTTTTAAAGCCATATTGAGTCTGAAATTAAGAGAGAATGATCAAATTGCATATAAGGAAAAAAAGAAGTGATCGTATACTTTGCTGCATATTGTACAATATCACAGTTGTGCATGGTTTGGAAAATCTATAAGATAATATAATAAAATTAAGGTATTTACTTAAAGTGTGTTTATGTCATTGCTATTTCAATTTGTTTTTAGTCAAATTAAAAAAAATCCCTAAAGGCAGCCTTTTTCTTGTACTGTATTTTCCCTGACCTTGGAATAGCGACTTTGAGAAATGACCTTGAGACACACACACACACACACACACACACACACACACACACACACACACACACACACACACACACACACACACACATACACACACACGCACACACACACACGCACACACACACACACACACACACATATATAGACACACCACTGGCAAAAGTGATTACACAGCAATAATGAATTTCTCTCCTATCTCTTGACTGTTCTGGAGACAGATCCATTTCAGTCCTTGAACTGCCACCTGACACAGAAGTTATAGGAAGAGATAATGTCTGTAATATGAAACATATAGAAGCTCGGTATCAGGCAGAAACACTCAAGCCTATTTAGGTTATTTGTAAAGGTTTGTTAATTATATAATTACTGCAGGTATAGTGATGTGACATTTATATGTACAGCCCTTAGTACACAGAAAACAATGGCATAATTAAGTTAAACATTGTTTAATATTTCACTGCACAAACAAAAAAAAACATTTTGTTGTTTTAGGCAAATAATAATGTAATTACGTTATTATTTATATTCTTGTTTTACGTCAGTTGTGTTGCAGACCTCAATTAAAAATATATATTTTCTTTTAGTTTAAAGACTTCCTCCACATTTTATTTATTTATTTATTTATTTATTTATTTATTTATTATTATTCTTTCAGGCATATCTTACGTGTGTTAAGATGTAATCTAACTCCTTGCATGAGCTTTTCATCCAGCTGAGCTTTTTGCTCTTGGCAATATTTAATTCTAACTGTTAAATGTAATTAACTCTTTAAACAATATGAACAAATCAAAGAATGATCGATACATATTACTATTTTATAATACATACGAATGCCTCTGTAACAAACCCATTACACCTAAACTGGTCTTCATGCTTTTGCTAAATTCCAGGACCTCATGGTAAAATATTGTGTTTCGCAAAAGGGCTTAGCACATTACCCATTTTAAAAACCTATAAATAGTTTCTTATGACTACTGGACACATTTTTTTCTAAACTATTGCCAACCTAAGCGTATGGTGTCTGTTACAGTGCTGGAGACAAGGGTATAAATGCGGGAGAAGGCACACTTGGCCAAAGCTATCTGCCACATCTGTTGTAGAACGCAGCAGCACAAAGGTGAGACTCATCACTGCACACTCGTCTTTCCATCTTTCACCACCATGGAGTACACATAAGGAAAAAAGGAGAAGGAACTTGCTGCTGGATGCAAATGGATCTACTTTTGCGGGATCTGACTGTCTTCTTTATTCTAAGCTATTATCTCATAATATCTTAAGGATTTTGAGCTTAAGGATTTTGATTTGCCTGAGGATGAGCTTGCTGTGATAGGAAATGTTTTGTGACGGGTTTAAGAATCATGTCTGTAGAGCTAAATTTAAATGTAGATCTGTATTAAAATTGACAATGTTTATATGGTTATAAAGTTGATAAACATTGTATGTGAGGGTTATGCTGTGCCCAGTGATGGTTATAATTAGGTTGTCGCTGTGATACAAGACAACACATTGATGCGTTCGTTTACCACTGAGGACTTTACTATGTAGATTTGGATTTGCTACACTGTTATCATTAGTACGTTATACTAATATTGTACGCAGGAAAAAAAATGCTAACAGTCAAGTATGTAATTTATATATATGACGTTAAATTTGACATCCCTGACTTCACTTGTTTTACAGATATCTAAAAATGGCCTTCGCTGGAATTCTTAAGGACGAGGATGTGGCTGCAGCCATCAAGGCCTGCTCTGGTAAGAGGGGAAAAAAAATCCTTAAGCATTCTTTATAGTCCACAGTGGTAGCTTTCCATTTGGGATCTGACTGGAGCTTTCTCTAAAAGAAAACCCTCTGCTTTATGCTACCTTTAAAGTTTTCCCAAATGAACCCTACACACTTCTAGATGAAGTTTTTTACCAAAAAAAATTAATGCCTTTCATATACAAAGAAATAAAGCATAGGGCATTCAAGGTTGATGCCTTTTGATAAAAATAGATATAAAATACAAGCTGTTTACAAGTTTACAAGCTGTTAGTGGCAAAAAAGTGGAAAAACACTAAGAAGTGGGATTTCTTACTTTTCTAGCTCCCGAGAGCTTCAACTACAAGAGCTTCTTTGCCACAGTTGGCCTGTCAGCAAAATCTGCTGATGATGTTAAGAAGGCCTTCTTCGTAATTGACCAGGACAAGAGCGGCTTCATTGAGGAGGACGAGCTGAAGTAAGAATGAAACATCGATGTGATGTATAAATCAATCAATGTTTTTTTTTTTCCTACTGCAAATCAATTTATTTTAATTACGTCTGTTCAACCCTGCTTGCTTTCCTTTAGACTGTTCCTGCAGAACTTCTCTGCTGGTGCCAGAGCTCTGACTGATGCTGAGACCAAGGCCTTCCTTGCAGCTGGTGACAGTGATGGTGATGGCAAAATTGGAGTTGACGGTAATGGATTGCATTTAAATCAGATTAGTGGTGAAAGAAATCAAGTTTCAAATATTTTGCTTTAAAACAAAAAATGCCATACAAACTAGATCATATTCTAACACAGTGCAAGATGTGTACTAGTATATAAGAATACAAGAAGAGCAGTTTGTAAATTTGCCCTGAAAATTAAGCGATCAGATGAACACTTTTAATTTTGTACCCAGTTTAAACAAGCTTTCAAAATATCTCATCTTAAAATAAAGAATCAATAGAATGGAAGGCTGCTAAAATTGCTCCAATATGTAATAAGCAGAGCAGCGTTATAGCTTTGGCCAAGAAGTAGCAGCTACTAATAAAGGAGATATCTTCCATTCCATTCCAGGGTACTGCCAATGTTTGTGTATCTTAATGTATACCTTAATGTTTCTAAATGTCCAGTGTATTTATTAAAATAATTTGCATTAGTTCTTGCACAATCATCTAAAATTTAAACAAAATATACTATATTTTACTCATTGCATTATTGGTGCATTGTATATTACTGACAGACAAAGCAAAACTAAACTTAAATGTGTTTTTTTTTTTTGTATTATTATAAAACCTCATGCAAATGCACCTTTTATATAGATTTTAGACTGGGTTCTCAATAAAGCACAAGTGATGATTATTCTGGGACAAAAGACATAAAGCATATCATGTTAATTAAGGTTTATGTTTGATTGTTTGATGTTTATGTTTGATATTAATTGTCTTTTTGTTGTTTTTTATTCAACAGAGTTTGCTGCCCTTGTGAAGGCTTAAGTGCTCACGGACCCCATTTCTTGTTTTCTTTTTTGGAAATAGGTCTCTATACTTTTGTAGTGTTCCTGGCTCCAATACTTCATTATTTTTTTATACACGTATTTATTTTTGACAACTCTGGACTCCTCACTGCAAGAACAAAATGTCTTAAAACCAAAATGTCTTAAAACCATGTTGCTTATTTATTGCTTGTTAGGTATGTATTTATGCAAAGAGCCTAACCTGTGCAAATATAAAATGCATTTTGCACTTTTGACAATGAAATAAATTTGCATTTGGTGTATAATTTTCATCTTTTGATTATCTTACACTTATGTAATCTTGCATGAACCAGTTTGAAGTAGAATAATTATAAAGTTCTTCTTATAAATTCTTTTAAGTTAAAGAAACATGGAATTGAGTGTTTAATCCCATTCCATGTAAATAATGCATTCCTTAGGTGGGATAACTGTATAGTTAAAAAGAAAAACCATTAACTGTTAAAGCTAGAGATTTTCAGCTCTATCTCTGGCATGGAGGGTCTGAGCAGAAGGAATGTACAGACGTTTCTAAGCTACGTTCCTCTATACACACTCGGCTTCATTACTGTACAGGCATCACTTACATGTGTCTATAATTATCCAAGACAGATCAGTATCATTGCATGTATGTAGTACATACATGAGACTGGTGTTGCTATACTTGTTAGGTCTTACTGGGAATTGCTTGAGCAAGGCTTTAATTCAGTCAGACAGCTCAATTTTCATTAGAACACATGACTATACAGTAAAATGTCCTTCTTATCTTCAAAACTAAGCTAAATGTGCTGTATCCTGGGCTTTTCTCAGATTTTTGAAAGGGCTTGTTTAAAATTCGCTCACACTGCACATGTAAAACCTAATTTGTTTTGAAATCTAATTGAAATGATTTATGTTGGGGACTATACTTCAAGAATTATGACTTGAATGACCAAATATCTCAGTTGTTATCTGTCACCCTCCTAAATGTATGTCTTCCATTTGATTTAGTTCAGCAAGGTTGCAGTTAGTATTAGGTTTAAAGTCTAAAATGGTTAAACACAAATTCATGGGTGTCCAAAAAGTCGTTAAACATAGAAGAAACGAATGCTTTTTAGCATAATGCAAGTTAAAAAAAAATTTAATCATCCTTAACATTATTGCCATTTCTTTGTAAACACATACAGAGTAGTCCCATATTAACACATACACGCAGTTGCACTTTGAATTAGTTTCTTTAAACAATCTTTAGTACAGTATAATTACTTTATAGGTACTGTATAATTTTGTGGTATACATTGGCCTTTACATGCCTCCAGGTACAAATCAAGTGGGCTTAAACTTGGGGACCTAGGAGAGCCAGAGCGACCAATCCAAGCCAAAAATGTTGATCCAACAGAGTCTTTTGGTACATGCTGTAAATTAATTTCTGATCTCAGAATAATCCAGGATGAAAACAGGCAGATTTTGAGTTTGTATAACAGGGGGGGGGGGGGGGGGAAATCGCATAGTAAGTGATGATACTGCCACCTCCAGCTGTCCCCGAAACCTCTTGATTAGTCGATTAATAAACAGATGAGTATTAATATACAGCTTACTGTAAATGTTTTTATTTGTGTTTATGAGAATTAAATATATATATATATAATTATAAATTATACATCTATTTTAGAGTTATATTTGTAATTGTTTATTTGTTATTCTGTATAGCTTAAATGTTAATATTTTACATATACATGCACACATTGTGGGGGGTGGGGGGGGGGGGGGGGCTGAGGTATTGGACCATGGGTTACGTGGGTTAACCCTAACGCAAACAAAGTTCCACTAATAATTGTGTCGAAGCTTTTTAATGGCGAATAGCTATCACCTTACACAGCTTTCGTAAACAATGCATTAAATGTAATAGCATTTTGTCAGAGTAGAAATACTTGGGGGGGGGGGGGGGGGGGGTTGAGTCAGTAAACACAAAAGTACACTTTTCAATATAATATTTCTGGTACAGTAATTTAGGCAGTATCTGTATACTTGTCTAAAAGGCTAATATAGCCTATATATCCTGAGGTACATATATTGTCCTTGAATATACTGTATTGTAGAGTAAACCCAATTGAGCATAAATCATGTAATGCATTGGATTCACAATTTCGAACAATTTTCATAGCCTACTGTAGCTGCAAAAAAAAAAAAAAAAGCCAGTAAAGCGCCAAAGCCATGCTTAATGTATTCCACTGAGTTTAATCAACAAATACATATGGTGTTTCTCCTAAAATGTGCAGATAATCCTTTAATTTCTCTAATAAACCACAATTTAAATGCTAACATCATCTCTTCAAAAGCTTTTTAATGCAATATGCTCTTAAAGATATTAATTTGTTACAATGAAAATGTTTTAGAAATCACACCGATGGGCAAGAAGTAAACAAACACCCAACATTTATGATAAAAAAGTGCTAACACAACGTGTTAAATGTTTGAGCAAATACGGTTTAGTCATTAATACATTATTACTATTATACTATAGCTGCTTTAAGATCAATAATGTTTTTTTTTTTTTTACTTTTTCTTTAAACTGAACTATATCTCTTAACAGTAGAAAGGGGTACAGTATGTGAAGATTCCTAACTGTGTGTCTCAGAGACAGTTTGGCCTCTTTACACATCAGAAGGAAATTTCTTCGGAATTTTCACTTCTGAAAGATGCAATCTGGAAAAAAGGAAACAAATATTAGTCATAATGATGCCAACACATTTGAGCGCATACGTCTTTTTTTTTCTTATAAAACTATGATGAATGTGTTTTATTATTTAGCAATACATTAAGCCTAAAATTGCACAAGCATCGGTTACATAAATACATTACGAAAACAGTAAGATGCCAATAAAAAGCCCAACTATAAACCTGACACTCGACTGATTCCCGTTTTCAAAGTCTATGCACAGAAACAGAATTGATAATCCGATGCGTTTACACTTTAGGTCAGTCCTCAGAGTAAATGCATTGGAAAGCTTCCCGGTGAGCAGCAGCGATGAAAGCAGCGCTGAAGAAGAAGAAGAAGAAGAAGAAAAAAACCGATCATATGGACGGAGTGAGTGTCACAGCGCAGCTCTGTCTTCACTGTTCATCCGGCTCAGCAGCGTGTATTATTAGCCCACTGGTGAGTATTAAGCACTTTTACATATACGTACATTTTAACCATCTTCATTTATACGCTTATAAATAGAACGGCCTGACTACTGGATACGTTTTTCAGGCAACTGCTTGGCACGCGGTGTCTGTTACGCGCGTGCCTCAAGTTTCGGTGAGTGGACACACCGCGCGAGCGTATATAAACCTCACGGCGCGGAGCATGTGGTCACTGCAGTAGCCAGGTTTCATCAGTCCGAGTGCACATCGCAGCCCCAAACACAGTCTGAGGTGAGTGAGTGTCTGCACATGATCATTTTAAAAATGTATTTTAATTTTATTATTGTTATTTTAAAAATCTATTCTTTTTTTTATTCTTATTTATTTATTTATTTATTTATTTATTTATTACAATTAAATAGGATGTGGCACTTCAAACTTAGCCTTTAGTCATTCATATGACTAAATGTAGCTTGTAGTTAATAAGTCTGCATCTTTAATATATTCATATCCTGCATTGATCACAAAATGTTCATGTTGCACTGTCCATGGCACTTCAGGATGCAACAATTATAACTTCACTTGAAGTTATAGGTGTTATATACAGTCTGTGAGAACTTTACGTTCATAAGTTGTTTATTCATCTTTTCCAATTTTTTTCCCCTTCAAAGCAAAAATGGCATTTGCTGGTATTCTGAATGAAGCTGACATCACCGCAGCCCTGAAGGACTGCCAAGGTACTGTCCTCCCGAACTTTACAAGAATGTTACCAAATTACCTGAACTTCACGGCTTTGCCATAACGAACACGGCTCTCAAGTAGAGCTGTCACACTTCAGAGCATTCTTGACACATTAAAGGCATGAGTGATTTTCAGATTACAGTCTTCAAAACCGTAACTGTTATTTGTTCTTCAGCTGCTGACTCTTTCAACTACAAGAACTTCTTCAGCAAGGTTGGCCTGAGTGGAAAGTCCAGCGATGACGTCAAGAAGGCCTTTGCCGTCATTGATCAGGACAAGAGCGGCTTCATTGAGGAAGATGAGCTGAAGTAAGAATCTAATTTCTAGAGTCTTAGTTTCTTTTAGTTTAAATAAATAATCGAGAAATATCCTTCGAGAAAACCTCATCTCTTCCCCTCAGGCTGTTCCTGCAGAACTTCTCCGGTAGTGCCAGAGCTCTGACTGATGCTGAGACCAAGGCCTTCCTTGCAGCTGGTGACAGTGATGGTGATGGCAAAATTGGAGTTGATGGTACGTAAACAACACTGGTCTTTAGGCATTATCTTTACATAATGAAGAGAAATCTGTGAGAAAGACAAACTCTCAGTATACTGAATGCTTACTCAAACAATTCTGTTATCTATCTCAGATATCTATTTATGTTCTATTCAACCTTTAATCTAGTGTCCATATGGTTGGTCATTGTTGTATTTAATGCTTTACCTAGAAGATATGTAGCATATGTAGCACATGGGTGACACTGTGGTATAGTGGTTGGCACTGTGGCCTTGCGCCTCCAGCATAGGGGGCTTGATTCCCGCCTCAAGGTCTGTGTGGGTGGGTTTTGCATGTTCTCTTAATGCTTGGTGGGTTTCCTTTGGCTCCGGTTTCCTCCCACAGTCCAAAGACATCCAGGGTAGACTAGTTGGCCTTCCCAAATTGCCCCTAGTGCATAAGTGAAAGTATGAGTGTTTGTGTGCCTATGTGATGGATTAGCACCCTGTCCAGTGTTTATCCTGCTTTGTGCCCTGAGTTCGCTGGAATAGTCTTCAGGCCTCCCATGATATTGTACAGGATAAATGCTATAGAAAATGAGTGTTCATTACCTTTAAATCACAGTTCATTTCACTTGTTGCTTTTTTCTTTTCATTTCCAGAGTTCGCCGCCCTTGTTAAGGCTTAAGCACATCATGCAGCCTATTTTTGGAGTTGATGGTAAAAATCTTTTCTTTATCATTTTATTAACTCCACTATGGGTTGTTCCTAACCCAGTTTTTCTGCAGATATATATTATGTTGTTTTTTCTTCAGAGCTTGCTGCTGTGGACAAGGATTAAATGACAGCTGACCATGACAACCTCTTACTGCAAAGGAACAGCAATTCCAAAAGCCTCACTTCAGTCAAGTTGATTTTTATACAAGACTTTGACATGCCTGCGCACCTTCTGCTCCCAAGCTGCCCACTGTCCTGACTTTAAATGGCAAATGGTTGATTAAGACATGTCACAGGCATGAACTTGGGGTACAATACAATCTGTGATGCACTTTTTGGGAAAGGATGGTAAGAAGATAATAAATGTCCTTTTTTCATTTTTTGTGTCCTCTCCTTTTCTTCTCTTATATTATTTTGCAACGTAACACATGTACAATTTGTGGTTATTAAAAAAAAAACTAAGGCACAAAACAAAATGGATTTACTAAGGGGTGCAGTTTGAAAATTGAAAAAAATGTTTCTTCCTCTGTAAAAACAATTGTTGCTATGTTATGTTAGAAAGACTGATTCTCATTACTAATATATGATGGATCTGGCTAGTTTCATTTCAGGCAAATTTTTCTGAAATGAAAAAAACCTTCTCTTTCAGGAAAAAAATTCAGCATAGATGCAAAAGATTTAAAAACAAGCCAAA
The DNA here is from genome assembly GCA_030347435.1 of Clarias fuscus. NCBI lineage: Eukaryota > Metazoa > Chordata > Actinopteri > Siluriformes > Clariidae > Clarias > Clarias fuscus. The sequence continues at coordinate 18,394,806 of CM059220.1, forward strand.
AACTCATACACTGCCAATTTTCTTTATATAACAATAACTATAACAAGAGCAAAAGACCAGAGGAATGCATAAATTCAGAAGAAGTCTGTACTGTTACCTGGCCTCTAAAATTACAAACTGCTCCTTATAGATATAGATACAGAAAATCTTTCCCATGTAAAACTTAGAAAACATTGATTGGTACAGTAATCAACACACTGAAAAGTACTATTCATTGGGACAGTTTGCTATTGTTCTTGTTAGCACAACTATAACCTAAACCTCAATGTCAGAGTGATATTCTAGTACTGGGCGTACCCGAAACTGGTAGGCAGTGTTGTTGGACTTAATACCATTTCCCCCTCCACATGCCACCTGGTAAGAATAGAGCTCAAGTTTAGAATTGTGTGCAACTAAGACATGCCTTTTGGAGTTTTAGACAAGCTTCATCCCTTTTTTCTGTGTGACTCTGTGTGAGTCGCACTATGTCTCTATTTAAATCCATGATCTGAATGCAGGTGTACACAAATCCAATATTAGCACTCACAACATCTGTGTGTCAACTCATTATAATATGGCCCAAGGGATTTTGCAGATTGCAGGTAGTAATCTCTGACACTGTTTGCTGTTGTGCAGCTGGATTGTTGCAGACGTACGATCGATTCATTAGTAAGCAACAGTTAGTTCTGACTGAGTAATCTGAATTGGACAAGAAGGGATTCCATGAGTGGTGATGTAATGCATAACATCACTGGGATGTTCATCTACTGTCTATGTATCACTTCACACATCACATGTGTTGTATAATCGCTAATTACACTAACTGTCAGTAGCCAGCATAGGTGAATGTAATTCAGTACGGTCCGCAGTACTGGAAAGGGGAGAGCAGCCGCCTGCCAAACCCCACAGTAAGAACCAGTCACGGAAGCGCTTTCATAAAGAAAACATATCTGATGAAGTTCTGTTATCTTAAACAACACTTTGCCTCCTTAGTAATTGCTGCTAAGTCATTATAAATTGGCTCTGATCTGTCCATGTTGTTCTGTTCATGCCTAACTCGAGCTACAAAGCTCATCAGCTTCTAGCCCAGGCTGAATCCCAAATCCCTCTCAAACCCCTGATCATGGGCTTTACAGTACCTGGTTTGTGGAACAAGGAATTATACATTCTAAACAGTGCACTAGATTTCCACTTCACGCTGTTTGGGATTCAAACATGGAACCACAGAAGTTAGCTGATATTCTAATGTAGACTAAGTGGAAATATAAAGAACAACTTGGGAGATTTGCAGGACTGTCCATCACTGCCACAATTTGGTTAAATAAATAAAGTAAGAATTTACAGTTTTTGCCAATCACTTACACACTAAAAGCGAATGGTTAAACCAAAGGCTCAATTCTTAAACTTCTTGTAACACAGCATTAAACACAGTGTAACCATTGTTAAAACACATTTTCAAGTTTGCACTTTGTTCACAAATTTGTAAGAAACTTATTGCAAAACACTACACAAATTTTCTTACATTAGACACTTTGTCCAATACCAAAATCACCTGTTATCACTGGGAAAACATTGCTACACACAAAACAATGCTCACCTGGCAACTGTGGTCACTCACATACACACCTGAAAGCACTTGCACAATAAACAGAACACCAATCAGTCTGAGCCTTAGGACTACAAATAGGCCTCAGATAAGACATTTTGAGAACTATGCAAACATGGAGGCAACAAGAGTCAGAGTGAGAGCTGGACAAAGAGAGAAAGGAGTCGGACGAGGAAGAGGACGAGGACATAGATGAGGACCAGAGCGGAGACGTGTATCAGATGACATCAGGGCTACTCTGGTCGACCATGTGAAAAATCGTGTTCTGTCCATGATGGAGGCTGGGCAAAGAGTACACCCTAACCTCAGTCGGTACACAGTAGCATCGATAATAAGGACATTCCAACTGGAGAACAGGTATATCTTCAAGTTTATACTCTACCTACTGTATGTGTCACATGATTCTGTATCATACAGTATTACAGTATGTAACTGTACCATAAAAAAACGGGTAGTGCTGTGAAGTATATCTAAAGGAATACCATTTTGATGTTACTGTACTGTGTACAGTTTGAAGTTACGGTATGTGAAAAAGGACACGAACAATGACATCTTGTGGTGGCATTTTCGACAGAATGGTTGGAGAACCTATTCAAGGTGGAAGGGAGCGGCTCTTCACTCTACAACAAGAGCTTGCCATTATTGAAATGGTGTGAGAAAATAATGCAATCCGACTTCATGAGGTGCAACAACGCATATGTTAGGAACCTCCACTAGAGGTCAATGTCTGTTTTTGTGTGTTGTAGTTTTTGTTGGTCGACTCAGTTTCCCAGAAGACACCTCGGTCAGGTGATTAGGGCTCACCTGAACCGAGGTAGCTCATTAGACACCTTATAAATAGCAGTTTGTTTTGGGAAACTGGGTCGAGCATTATATCCATATACCGTCATGTGGGCATTCCTTTTTGTTTGTTTTTGTTTCTTTGAAGTTTATATTTTAGTAATATTGTTTTACCTTTGTTTTTCTAGAGGGCTCTATTATTAGTTTTCTTTAGATTCCTTGTGTTAGTGGATTCATGGAGCTGTCCTGTTTCATGTTTAGTTAGGCAGTGTCTCCTCATGTGTAAGTACTATTCTGTGTGTCCCTAGTGTTGGTCTTCTTGTCTAGTTCTTTGTTGCTTTCCTTATCTTTCTAGATGTTTGTAGCCACATGAGTGCTTAGCCGCTAGCAGGATTAGCCGCTAGTAGGCCTAGGCTGCTAGTAGGGTTAGCTCCTAGTAGGGTTAGCCTCCAGTAGGCTAGCCTCTAGTGGGATTGACTGCTAGTGGTTCTGGTTGCTAGTAGGTTAGCCGCTAGCTTGGAATAGCCTCATGTGTGCCTTTCCTTTTGTGTTCAGTTCTCCCCAATTAGGTCAGTACTAAACCGGTGAGCCACTAACTCCATTAGATACTAACCTGTTTAGGTCAGCATCCAGCATCCCAGTAGTCAGTGTAGTTACTAATCTAACTAACCACTAACCCTAGTCCTGTCTCTAGTCCTGTCCCTTGTCTTGTCTCGTCTCCTATCTAGCCCTGTCTCCTGTCTAGCCCTGTCTCTCCAGTCCTGTCTCTCCAGTCCTGTCTTGTCTCTAGTTCCCCTATGTGTCTTTAGTTAGCTCCAGCTCCATGTTTCCTTCTGCCAGTTCCCTGTGTTAGCGCTCAGTTCCCTGTGTTAGCGCTCAGTTCCCTGTGTTAGTGCTCAGTTCCCTGTCTTCAGCTCCTGCTCTTGTGTTTTTCCTGAGCCCTAGTTTTAGTTTGGGTTTGTTGTTTTGGTTCCTTTGTTGGTTTGTTTGTCTATTTTTGAATTTGTGTTTAAATAAAATACTTTTCTGTTTAAAACCCCTCTGCGTGCATGCCTACCCTACATGCCCACGGCAAGTACATCAGCCGGTCTAGCCAGTACCACCAGCTAGACCCATGACCGGATAATTACAGATGGAGATGTATTCAGCAATATGAACAAGGTCAGCATTTCTACAATCAGTCGCATCCTACAGAAACATAACTTCAGAATGAAGCAGTTGTACAGGGTGCCATTTGAGAGGAACAGTGTCAGAATCAAGGATGTGCAGCGTGATTATGTGCAGGTATGTGTCCCTTTACGTACTACAGTATTGTATATATTGTGATGTGGGAATGTGGGTTTATGCAGCCTGTAGCTTGTAGTTTTTGTCTATACTGACTCAACCCAGCCCCTACGTGTGTGAAAATATAGACATTGTAGTTACTGTATGTGTTCTCAGTAACACTATTTAATATTTACAGAGAGTTCTGGATTTTGATGCTGCTGGATGAGGCAGGCTTCAATCTGGCTAAAAGCAGGTGTCGAGGCCGTAACATAGATGGACAAAGGGCTGTTGACGACATTGATTAGCTTTTTTTTTTTGTTATTTTTTGTTGCTAAATTTCTGTAAGAATGTCTGTTTATGGTAAAACGTATTGTTTGATTACTGAAGAAATTACTTTTGGCTTTTACAGAAGAGCAAAATACAATTTAAAAAATTTAAACACAAAGACTGGAGTGTTTTATATAAAGCCCATCAGTGTGTTGCTGGTGATATAAAAGGGTACTTCAAAAGGTGCTTGTGTGTATGGTTTTGTTGCAAGTATTTCATTTTCAGAAAGGAGTGTTAAGTTTTGATTGCAGTGTTTCATTTTGACAAAGATGTGAGTTGTTAATCTCCAAGTGTCTATGTCTGATTGGCTTGTGTGTAGAGTTTTGACATGGTGGGCCAAATTCTGCAATAAGTGTGAAAGCAATAGGCAAAAACTGTAAAACTCACCCAATTAAATACACTAACTGTTGGTTGCTAACTGAGGGGTTCATCATTGTGCATCATAGCCATGCTGATATTTAGTACAATAGCACTCCGTCTCGTGTAATATTAATTAATTATATACGTCTTTACTTGTTCTTTTACTCAGTTCAATTTTGTTCATGCTTGGTTGCCATAATTAGTGTAGGTTGCCAAGTATTTCTGACAAATGAAACAATGTTCTTTGTGTTTTTTTTTTTCAATCGCCTTTCTCTTCCTATGCCGCTGAGCAAATGTGTTTTTATAGTCACTAAATGAGTCAGTCCAAAACAAGACACTGGACAGTTGATAAAGCATCAACTGTTGGCAAAATTAAAAATCACAAATGAGAGAGAACAAGTGGAGAACAAACTCAAAATTTGAATAGCAGTGAACTAAAATAAAACTTCAGTATGCTTGCACAGCAAGTTATTTCATAGTGCTAGTGTGGAGCTGTCCTGTGGTGTTGATTGTGTTCGGGTGTGTGTTTAGAAATAAGGTGACCTTGGGCGTGGCAAAGTTCATGGGTGTTGGGAATTGTAGTCTAGCCCTGCCATATTTGTAGTTTGCAGTGTGTTCTGGGAAACCATGTTTCTTGATTCCAATGTTAACCCTGGACAGTGTGCAGCGCAGCACCAAACCTGGACAAATAAATCAAACAAACCTAAAATATATATTTATCACTACTAAGAAAGTCATTCAGTATTGCTTGTTTTATACACTAAGTAGTATTTTGCTTCATTACTACAGTAGGCACAAAGCTAGTAGGGTCAGGTTGTTTAAAATCATTTTCAGAAAGAAAGATTAGAAAGCTATCTTGGAATCCTGTGCCTGTCCGACTGAAAATTCCTTAGTCTCTTCATGGTTATATAAATATGCAGCATCTGTCCACAAATGCAAAAAAAAGTAAAGGGATAGTTCCCTACACTGTAACACTACCAGTAAGTTCTTTGACATTAGACTCTGTTGACAGGCTCATATGTCGTCTCTTCTTCCTCAAGTCTGCCTCACAGCCCGAGCCTTACTGTTCCTCTATCATTTCACACATTATAAACATCATGCCCTGCTGAGGTTAAGCTGACGTAGGTCTAACACCGAAACTCCTGTCACTCATCCACAGGTTGCTGTTACAGCATTATAAACGCATCTCTTCCATGCCAGGTAACATTGGTAAACCTGCCCAAGCTGCTACAGGCCTATGTACTAACTGTTGCATTTGAAGTGAGACAAATCTACTATGATGCTGTTTATCTTGATTCTGAACAATGATGAATCCAGGTCGTGTCCTGAAAACACTGTGCTAAGACAGGACCATGGCATTGGGGATGCCAGGGCACGTCTAGCTCTGCTACTGTACTTTACATCCCAAAAATCCAATTGATCCTGAGCTTTGTATGTTTCCCCAAGTTCTCATGGATTTACTATTGTGGGTTCTTTGACTTTGTACCACTGTCCACCAAAATGGACAGTCAGACTGGTTGCACTGCTTACATGTGAATGATGTAAGTATGTGAGTGAATGGGGCACTATGATGGACTAGGAGTACATCCAGGGTGCCCTGTGCTGTGTCTCTATATGTTACCGTGATATGCTCGAAATCTATTATAACCTATGACCAGGTTGAAGGAGGTTTTAAAGATGAATGAATGAATGAATGAATGAATGAATGAATTAATTAATTAATTAATTAAAATGTATATGTTTCAGAAAACATTTGATCAGAAATATGTTATCGAGTTGTCATATAATCACCTATATGATATATACACACACACTCAGGTGTGAGAGAATGTGCGACTTCTATGTAAAAGTGTGTGTGCGCGTGTGTGTGTGTGTGTGCGCGTGTGTGTGTGCGAGTGAGAGTGTGTCTACCTTGTGAAAGTGAGAGTGGCAATGAGGCACCAAGTTGTGTGAATTGGCGTGTGTAGTGCATATGTCTGCAGGGCGCGCACTGCTCACGCTAAAGGTTAATTAGGCCAGTAAGTAGAGCCTTGCGGCAAGAATTTGATCCACTGACAGGTAACCTTATAGTCAGACATCGTCTGTGTCATCAAGCCTTATATAAGTCCACACTCGGTGGACACACACAGAGAAGAGCAGTGCTTGGATCCAGCAAGGGGAGTCGCTGCACATTGGTGAGCATCATCTCAGCATCACAACTACACTAAATCAGAGAGAGTTAACTGGATTGACATAGTTAGACCTGTCACCTAGAAATGAAAAAAAAAAAATGGTTCATTTTAAACTCATTTAAGTTAGAGAATTATTACTAAGCTAGTGAATGAAAAATAGAACTTCTTGACATTTTCATGTATGACTGTAAGAGATTAATGTCAAAAGGAAAGTAATCTTAAATGTAACTTTTTTCTGTAAAAAAAAAAAAAACTTAAAAAAAACTAAAAAGTTGAAATTACTTACAGGTAACATTGTTACATGTACATTAAGTTTGCTGTTTATGAAAAAGAAATCTATTAACAAATAGCCATGTCTCTGAGGGTTAACATCTGTTAACTAGCTATGGTAATATATTAATTATAATAAGCTGCACTCTATTGTTATCTTGACAATAGCATGGAAATATTAATGCCACTGATTTTTTTTTGTATCTTTTGAATGCGTATTTGCCCTGAGTAGGTGCCTGAGGTGTAAATTTATCAAGCTCATGCTTAAACTGCATATTAGTGGTCTGATATTTTGTACAACTATATTTACATTGTTTAAAGCGATGAGAGACGTGAGAGATATTGAGATAACCAAAGAAACACATCCGAGAATATGTGGCTGAATGTTTCCATGTAGTAATTTTTCCACCTAATTGTAAGACATACTTATAAGAGAGTTATTACTGAAACTAAATTGAGAATTTCACTTAAGCTACAAATATCTAATTCAATCGTTAAAAATTTCGCTTATAACTGCAATGAGTTAACATTTCTTGTGGGGCCTTTATTAAGAAAGAACTCACAGATGTTAATTTCTGGAAATAATAATAATAAATAATACGTTTTATGGAAATGATTAACCTCAGTTCATTTTTGTGTCTTGACAGAGTAAATATGTCTCTCACTAATATCCTCTCTGCTGAAGCCATTGAAAATGGCATTAAGGACTGTGAAGGTGAGCTGAAGCAGAACGAAACTAACGAGAATGTTTAAATGAAACATGAACATAATTCTAGTATGTGAGATGAAATTACTGTGCCTGTAAACTTAGTACTGAAGTCACGTCTGGATCTTAATGTTAAGCTTAAATCTGAAGAAGAAGAAGAAGAAGAGCTTCTGTTGGTTGATTTTCAGTGTCATAGCATCACTGGTCCGTCTCTCTCTTGTGCACTCCTCCTGCAGCCCCAGAGTCCTTCAGTACCAAGAGATTTTTCCAGCTCATTGGCCTGACCAAGAAAACCCCAGAAGAAATTAGGGAAGTGTTCCGCCTCTTAGATGACAACAACAGTGGGTTTATTGAGGAGCAGGAGCTCAAGTACGACTTTTTTTTTTTTTTTAAGTTGAATGCTTTCTGTTTCATGTAAGCAGAGGACTTCTCCAATTATTACTCATTAATGAATGATTTCCAAGTTCCCTCTGCTTTATGCAGAATTTGTAGTTAAGCATTACATGAGCAAGCTAAGAGATAGCACAGATCCAATACATCATTTTAATCGTTAAAATGTTTGCTAATTGTAATAAACACGCTTAGACACGATTGTCTCTAGACTTTGTGGCAAGGAGAGGAAAGTGACTGACATTGACTGCAGTTTTACTGAGGGTTTTGCACACTTGCAGTGAGATAAAAAGACTTAATTTGAGTAAACTGAGGGTAAGAATGCATAAAACACTACTTGAATTTAATTCCTAAAAATGATACATTTTGCATGCATGTACAATATGTATGTTATTAGTGGATGATATGTGACTTTATTGTATTTTGTTTGTTTGTTTGTTTGCCTCAGGTTCTTCTTGCAAAGGTTTGGTCCAGGGGCACGAATTCTGACAGAGAATGAAACCAAGAACTTTATGTCAGGTTTAGATGGTAACAGCGATGGCAAAATTGGAGTAGATGGTAAATGATGCCAATAATGAGTGTTGTTTCAATAACAATAGATTCTCACTTTTTGTAAGAGCCCATAACAGTAGCACTCTGTATTCCCCATATGTAAATGCATTGCACTGCAGCTTCTTAAAGAGAGTTTTGAGCTTTTATAATCATTACCACTGCAGGCATAGATTTGAGGATTTGAGTAGGAACAGTGCCTACCTGGTGTGCAATAGATGAGAAATACCTATCAACATGTGCTTTTCTAATAGTGTGTAAAAAACAAACGGGATAGAGAGAGAGAGAGAGAGAGATTTCTTCTGTAATACAGGTTGCTGTGGATTATAACAGACAAACACATTAGTTTTTTTCTAAAATGTAATAGATTATAGAAATATATGAAACCCGTTATCACACTAATAATTGCGACCCGTTGCCAACTATAAGACCCTTGATCCACAATTATGACTTGCATTCCATCTTCAAAATAAAAAAATAATAATCCTCGTATAATATCTAGGACAACCTACTTTTTGCTACCAAGCTAAATAATATATATTACAATATATTATTTTACTATTCATTTGAAAATGAGTGAAAGAATAAGTAAGTGTTAGGGATTATAACCATCCAAGTTTTCATTCTTAATTTTTTTTTTAACTGTACCATAATGTAACACATTACATATCTCATTGATTTAAAACATAGTCCTGGAGAAATCAATGTTGTACATAAAGAAAGTTACAATAATTCTCAAAGACATAGACCAGTATGCAGATTTATTCTTGACATAGCAGATCTATGAATACCTTAGAGAACCCAGAGAACGAGGTAGAACATCTTTGGTCTATATGCACTAATGTCTCCTGTCTTTGCTTGCAGAATTCCTGAGCATGGTCTTGTCTTAAAAGCATGGCAGATTTTCAGTCCTCTCCCATCAGCCACGTGTGCTATGGCCTCATCTGTCCTGCTGCTTTTTATGTTTCCGAAGGTATTTCAAGGACCAACAAGTGCTCATTTTTATTTGTTCTGGGACTGCATGTATTATGGTTGAATGTATGACATTGTCTACGTGCTCGTCCCATATGACCAAGGAGAAACTATTAAAGTAAACTCTAACTGCAATATGTTGTGTCTTGTTTTTAAACCTACTTTAGATTATTGTGTATTACTCTGTTATTATTCAAAATTATTATTAAAATAAGGATATATATATTTAGAATATTTAGTCATTTCAACCATGCAGCCTCAGAAGCATATAGCTTGCACATCTAATGGATATTTCTTTTTGAGAAGTCCTACATGTATACACTAAACTTTTGAGATGTGCACTCACTAGCAACATTTAAGAAACACCTAGACACCTGCTTAATTCTGCAATTATTCAAGTAGGAAAAATAAATCACGCAGAAACTAATTAATCTAATTAGAATGTTTTGTATTCATTTGGAGCATAGAGTGAGTTACTCTAAACTAATATACGGGGGTTGAGCATTATGCATAAAAGTAAACTATAGAGGTCTTTCATGTAGCTTGTTATATGACAATCTGCCATTTTGTCAAATAATTTATCGTAGTTTTGTTCTTGTGCATGGGGCCAAACCCTTGAAGACTGCTTCCCATTGACAAAAAGATGAAAAAAGATTTGTGGTTATCAGCCATCCAGCATGGAGACAAGACTAATCCTGGTCAATAATGGCACTCTGTTGGTGATCACTGATGATGCATTTGTCACAGTGGGGGTGTGGTGGAGCATCGCCTGCAGACAGACAGAGGCAGAGCAGATAACATGTCATACTTTCCACATATTGCTTTAAAAAGTTTATTAATGTGTGTATTTGGTGTTTTGAGAGACTGTGGCCAGGTTTGCCAACACCCTGAGCAGAAAGGGCATGTGTGTGGCTGTGGTCATGTATGTGAGTCTGTGTGCATTTGATTATATGACTCTGTGTGTGCTTGGTGCGTGCGTGCGTGCGTGTGCATGCGCGTTTGTAAAGCACCTAGGAGACTGCTGACAAGCTGGGTTAGAAAAGAAATAAAAGTTTTGAGACTGACCTCTTCCACCTCTTAATTCCCCCAAAATCTCAAAAGTGCTCCACTGGTGCTGAAACCCAGGAGTGAAAGATTATATGCTTCGGAGAGTAACTGCCATTTGCTGAGTTCGTACAAACCCTCTCCAGCATCCATCAGACTCAACCCTAGGAGCTCATGCAACTCCGTGCTGAGCAGAGACAATGAGTCCAGACCCTGCTCTGAGCCCAGAGGACCTGCAGCTACCTTAAAGCTAAAAGCAGAAATAATAAACCTAACCAATAGAAAAGAAAAACAAAGATATACCTCTCTTACCTTACTTCCTATCTAATCAAAAAACAGTAATAAAAAAAAAAACATGTATTACAAAAATGGCGGTAACTTCCACCATTTACAACATTATTGACAAGTTATTTACAACAGTCTGAGTTCTAAGAGCAAATTGGAAACAAGGTCAGAAAAAAGCAACTCACAAACGAGGTCAAGGAGGATACAAAGAGAGTCATGCACAGGATAAACGCACGACAAGGCAACAAATCCCATCCCATCAAATCAGGTATTATTTGATTTTAACCTGTGTGACTTAATACCAGTTTTGATGTAATAGGTCACATAGACTCTCATGGACTCAACATGGCAGCTGCACTTTTTAACCTGCTTGTGAAAACATGTACAAATTATTAATTCAAATTTAAATTTTATTCGTCACATACACAGTCATACTGTACATAGTACGATATGCAGTGAAATGCTTATACGACTGCCTGTGACCTTAAAAAAAAAATTACAAGAAATAAATAGAGGAATAAAATAAGAGTAAGTTTAGCTTAGGAACATAGAAAGAAAATAGAACAAAATTACGGTAAACTTAGTACTGAGGTCATGAATGGATTTTAATGTTAAGATGCAGTGAAAGCTCCAAGAAGAAGAAGAGACGCTGAAGAAGAAGAGCTAATGTTGGTTGATTTGCAGTGTTGCAGTCTGATCATCTGTCTCTCTTGTGCACTTCTCCCCGCAGCCCCAGAGTCCTTCAGTTCTAAGAGATTTTTCCAGTGTTCCGCCTCTTAGATGACAATAACAGCGGGTTTATTGAGGAGTCAGACATCAAATTTTTTTTATTTTTATTTTAATGCTTTTTGTTTTATGTAAGCAGAGGAATATCTCTGTGATTATTCATCAGTAATTGATTTTCAAGTTCCTTCTGCTTTTATACAGACTTTGTATTTGAGCATCATTTAAGCAAGCTAAGTGAGAGAACAGATGCCTACATAAAGCATTTAAGATTCCATTGGGGATGTATCTTCTGTATTTAATCTGCAATACGAAATTCTACTTTGATGTTGACTGCAACATCATTTTTTGCTGAAGGTTATATACAAAATTTTGTGTGTGTGTGTGTGTGTATATATATATATATATATATATATATATATATATATATATATATATATATATATAAAAGGATGGAGTCTATCATCTTTCACAATAGCTGAAATAGCTGCCAACCGTTGGGATTTTAATTTAATTTAATTTAATTAATTTAATTTTATTTTATTTTATTTTATTTTATTTATTTTATTTTATTTTATTTTATTTAATTTAATTTATTTAATTTTATTTAATTTAATTTAATTTAATTTTATATTATTAGTTAGTCACCCAGTTAGGAAAGGGAAAAAAACATGTAGCTGTCAATATTTTTGCTTTAGGAGCTTACTTTAGGCTTTTTGCTTGTTTCACATATAAAATTCTTTGACAGAGAGTCTTCTGTATGCTTCTGCCTACCTTCCAGACACTGCAAGTGATTGATGGACTTGTTGTTCATGAATTGAATAAAATTTTGAGAGTAATACTTTGACAAGGTATTATGTCTTCCTTGCGCACTCCTCTTGGAATGCCCAGAATTCTTCAATTCCAAGAAATTGAAGCTTCTTTACTCGACTAAGAAAATTCCAGAGATAATCAGGACTGCGTTTGTTAAAGAGTAAGAGCTCAAGTATGTAGTTATTTATTTATTTAAGTTTATTATATTTCATGTAAGCCAGGGGTGTCAAACTGTACCGAGACAGGGATGGTCTGGGTGCAGCCTTTCATTTCAACCAAGCGCAGAAACTACAACTGATAGTCTGTTGAAAAGAAGGTGGAATCGGGTGTGGCTTCTGCTCGGTTGGAATGAAAGCCTGCGCACACACTAGCTATTTCTGGATCCAGTCTGACACTGCAGATGTAAGCAGAGGAGTGCCTCAATAATAAGACATCATTAATTGATGTACAGTTGAAGTTCCCTCTGCTTTTATATTGACTCTGCTGACTCTGCTTTTACATTGACTCTGTTGAGCTATCTAATCAAGTTAAGAGCGAGAACATGTGCAATAAAAGCATTTAAGACTGCAACACATTTAATAGTGAATACACAATTCTGCTATGAGCAGATATGGCATTCAATTCTGAGTGGTATTTTTCCTAAGCCATTTTTAAATGTAAGCCACTGGTTGGGTGTACTGTGTGGTTTTCTGTGTGGCACCTTGTGGCATGGGCAGATAAGTGACTTTAAGGCTGACTGCAGTAGAATTTTTATTAAAGCTTTTGCAGTGAGATAGAGAGCCTTCCCAGTAAACACTACATGTTGTTAGGCCAGATTGGATTGATACATCAATCCACCTGTTTTCACTTGAATCCTTTGAATGTCCTCAATTTCACATCTAAAAGACATCCAAGGGATATCAACATCGAACGTCCCATGACTAGCTGAATGAGTTTGTGTTAGAATGGAAGATGTGCATAGAAACACTTTTGCACAATTGCATAATTGGTTGTGACTTTGAAATATTTACTAAGAGGGGTAAAAAAGGCAAACAAATCCAGAACATGAGGCAGCAACAAAAACACAGTTAGGCACAAAGGCCAGGCAATGAGCAAACAGAGTATTAGAGGAAAACTAAAAAAAGTCAAATCCGACAAGATAACAAAAAGCCATGCAGGCTTGGTAAGTTCACACTGAGCATTTGCAAAGTTATTAAGAATGGTCCTTTCTTAAAAGAATGGGCGATTTCCCAGTCCTCTACCAGGAGCCTTGCATGCTATGGGTTTATCTTTCCTGCTGCTGTTTATGCTTCCCAATAGTGTTTTAAAAGGTTTTACTGAAATCCTGGTATAATAGGGATGCCATTCATTTGTAGACTTCAACACAGACAAAAAGAAAGACATTACAAATGTTTCACTGTAAAAACATAATGTTTCACTGTAAAACAAGCTTCCACCTAGAACCCCATTGAACGATTGATTGAGCTTAATTTCCTAACAAGGTTGCCTTCGTGTTACAGCGTGCAGGTACAGATTTGAGACCTTTAACAAAAATAAAGCGTTCATGGTGCATGTGTAAAATGTGTGAAATATCATTCTCCTCAATCTTGCCAGAACTCCCACCAAGTAGAAAAGCATTCTCCTGAACCTGTATATGCAGTGAATATACTTAAGCAATATCACACAAGAGGGAGTATTGTTATTAAGTACTGAAAATCAGCATGGCTGTAAAACAGTCATAGGCATTAGGGTGCAGCTTGAGTAGTGAAAATATCACAGCTGTGCTGAGATACTGATGTACAACTGCATGATCTAAAGTCTGATTTTTGCTTTTATACGACTGTTCCATGAACACCATTTATTATCAACAGATTATGATGTTTTGGTTTACTGAACCAGTTATTTTGCTCCACCAACACAGATCCTTCAGCAACTGGCTGAACTAACCAACCACGACTGGGGGAGCTGACACTCAACAGTGTAATTAAGAATGGTGAAAGTCGTTTTATGTTCTTACCGGTACTATGTAACCAAAAAATGAGGAGAATAAACCATGGAGGTGGTGGAAAGTCCTGTAAATCTAAAAAGTTTCTCTTTAAATTTCCACTGATTTTTCTTTAGAATATCAGCTACCCTAACTTTCAGGGTTGAATTGTAAACAGTGTGCTAGGGTGGAAAAATCCCATGTTCCACACACAAAGTAGTGCATTTGATAAGGGGTTAGAGAGGGATTTAGTATTCAGCCTTGTGTACAGAACAACTTAGAAGCAGTTACTAAGGAGATAAAGTGTTGTTTAAGACGACATAACATTATCAGATAAATTGTCTTGCTGAAAATGTTTCTGTGTCTGGTTTTAAATGTAGGTTTTATTAGGCAGGTGCTTTCTTCAGTACTATGGGCCATAGTAACCTACTTTTATCCATGCTGCGACAGAACAGCTAGTGTAACACCTGCGCTGTGAAATGATACATATACTTTAATTAAACATCCTAGTGCTCGGTCCGATTGCTTGGTCTGAACTATCTGTTGCCTAATATTCTGTATTGTGCTTTAATAAAATTGCAATTCCATAATTCAATTGTTTAAGAAATCTTTACTGCACTGGATTATTTTATAGTACAATATGTCACATTAAACTGGGTGTTTGCAGTGTGAAGTTATGTATGTGGTCATTGTCCTTATGCAGATCTTTTTTTTCCAGTTTAATAAAATCAATAATGTTAAGGTTCTATACTCTTTTGTATGTATAATTATAATGTACTGTATGTGAGCTATTCTTTTGTCTGACTATCACCATGTCTGTCCCTCACATCTGGCTCACGGTGTGGGCCATCAGGGGCTGCAAGCAGAAACCTTCTTCTAGTCAGGATCAGATGCGCAAATAAATGTTTTTTTTTTTTTTTTTTTTTACTGGGTACTGATCAGTCCATTCTGAGCTTTCATCATATTGGAGTGGTTACAGTTGCCTGACGATCAATGGTAATTCATTACTGACATTAATTACATATTCACTACACTATTATATACCTTATATATTCTGTATCAAGAAGGCTCTATAACACAAATGCTTTCATCTTGTTCTTCTTGAAATGTTTGGATAGTTTACAGTGTTACAACTTCTTAAAGACCAACATGTAGTCTCTTATTTTATTTGTCTATCTATCTATCTATCTATCTATCTATCTATCTATCTATCTATCTATCTATCTATCTTTCTATCTAGTTTTGATCCAGAAGAAACCTGTTTAGAGGAACAATTAAAGAAATTTCAACTGTAATGTTATTTTTATGTGATCTCACAATCACTGTATTCAATCCCCGGCAATTTATTTATAAGTTAATATGTTTATTTATACGTTAATTCATTCATCTTCTCACTTACACATTGTGCTTGTCTATACTGCTTTATCCTGTATACAGGGGCACAGGGAGTCTGGAGTCTATCCCAGGAGACTTAGGGCACAAGGCTGGGTACAATCCATTGCAGTGCAGACACACACACAGACACATATGCACTCCCACGCTCTGTGCAATTTGGGAACACCAATTAGTCTTTGGATGTGCGAGGAAACCAGAGCACCCGGAGGAAAGCATGGGGAGAACATGCAAACTCCATGCACACAGACCTAAAGTGGGAATCGAACCAAGAATCTGGAGGTGCAAAGCAACAGTGCTAACCACTAAGCCTCATTTATTTCCTATACTGCTTTATCCTGTACGGGGTCGCAGGATGCCTGGAACAAACCCATCCCAGGAAACTCTGGTCACAAGGCGGGGTTCACCCTGGACAGTGTGTCAATCCATCGCAGGGCACTCATGCACATATTACACACTCACACACACACTATGGCAATTTGGGAACACAGATTAGCCTAATCTGCATGTCTTTGGAGTGTGGGAGGAAACAGGAGTAATTAGAGGCGACCCACCAAGCACAGCTAGAATATGCAAACTCCACACACACACAGACACAGAACTCTCGACCACAGAGGTGCAAGGCCACAGTGCTAACCACTACGCCACAGACAGAGTTTAAGTAGCTAAACAGGTTGTTCTGAACAAACTAAATGCTTTTCCAAAAATCCATGCATTTTTATTAATTAATTTATTATTAATTATTATCAATAATAATCACAGGTTTGAAAAATATTTTTCAATGAATAAATCTATTAATCAGGTTTACTACGACATGAATTAAGCCGGAATTAGTGATGTTTACACGGAACTGTTTTTTCACGGCATTTGCTGTACCCGAGCAGTTACACACGGTGTGCTGTCAGAAACCGGAAGTATGTTCGAGCGCCTCGGAGGCTTCCTCAAACAGATTTTCTCTTTGGAGGAGGGTCTTTGAGCACGCTCACTAATCACAGCTCCTTCATGGTTGCTTTTTTTGTACACACGCGATAGTACACTTGGTCGGTTGTTGTCTTCATCTCTGGCGCAATGCTGTAAGAGATACGCATGTTTTTGGTAAGTACCTCGTTAATGGACTTGATTCCGTGCCACACTGTTTTATGTCCTGTTGCTAGCATGAAATTTAGCAAGCAGTAGTCCTAATTGGGTTAATTCAACGGTTTGTGTTTTCGTTGTTATTCTCGTTTTTGGTATTTTATATTTGCGAGTTATACTGGTTTATACGTTTTCGAGTGTCTGTCCACTCGACCCGTGTTTTTTCTTAATGTTTTGACCACCGTGACAGTAGACTAGCCTTTAAAACATTCACATCACCATGCACAGTGGCAGGTTGGCTAGTGTCACAGATTGTGGATTAATTTCTAACAAACAGTCAGCAAATTCACAAGGAAATCCATTTACTTTCATTTCTTGTATATGTTCTTTGGCTTGTATCTATGTTGAGGAAGTCTTGGTCATCTTCAGTTTCATTCACTTTATACAGCTGTGGGCAAAAGTTTTGAGAATGTCACAAATATTAATTTTCACAGTCTGCTACTTCAGTGTTTTCAGATCATTTTGTCAGATGTTACTATGGTATACTGAAGTATAATTACCAGCATTTCATAAGTGTCAAAGGTTTTGATTTACAATTGTATTAAGTTTCTGCAAAGAGTCAATATGAGTCAATAAAGAGTCTTTTTCATGACATCTGCAATTCACCCTGACATGCTGTCAATCAACTTCTGGGCCACATCCTGACTGATGGCAGTTCATGCTTGCATAAATAATCCACCCATCCCTTGAAGATTGACCACAAGTTTCCTGGCTATAGGCCCAAAATTTCAAAGTTTTTTTCTCGGAACCACTTTATCACTTTTGCGTTATGACAAGGTACTCCATCATGTTGGAAACGTTGGTACCATCATGAACAGTGGCAAACTGTTGGTACCATCATGACTGATGTGAGCACTTATCATCATACATTTCAAGAAGGGGAGCAAAGAAGCAGAAGAACAGATTTGGCTTTATACTATTTTGGAAATGTAAAGTGACTTTTGCCTTGGAACACCCCAGTGGATGCCATTTTTTCACGCTCTCTTTCTTATTGTTGAATCATGAACACTGAACTTAATTGAGGCAAGTAAGGTCTGCAGTTTATTAGTTTATAATGAACTCTTGGATGAATCGTAGTTGTGCTCTTGGAGTAATTTTGGTAGACTGGCCACTTCGGGGAAGATTCACAACTAGAGATGGAGATGGATTTAGTTATAAATCTCAATTCTTTTGTGTGGCGCTTCATGTAACCCCACACTGAATCCAAAATCATGTCAAAAAATTGCGTGACCGATTATGAGCTAATCAGCCTCAGATATTAAGGTTGGATTCTGTACCGAGTGGCGCAACAGAAACACATTTTTATAGCGTTACATTATCAAAAGTCACAGGCTTTAAAAGCCTCTGGTCAGCCCCTTTTTCCAAATTCTGTGAGCGAACACTAACCAACTTATTACACATGCTTACAGCTGTCTCAAAACACAGCAAAGGCAAATTAGTTGTAAATTGTGCATGCTAGAAGCCCTCTGTCCCCGCATTAGAAGCCATCCGCTCACTCTCAACCACTCAATCTGTACACTCACCGTCAGGTTGAGTTTTGAGACTTTGGAGGCATTTAAGGCAGTAAAACGTCACCTTTTCTTTATAATTCTACAGGACGAACACTGAACTATTTACACATTTTCATCCTGTGTGGTTGGGGTGAATTATTTGCTAAGATTGTTTAGAAATTATAATTATGGCGGAGGACAAAGATACTGCTTAGTGCTGCTCAGTAAAATGTTAATCTCTTGTATTTTAATTTAGAGAAGTAAAAAATTATGTTATACTGAATGGGCTACATTTAATTAATCAGTAAACATTTTTAAAGGATTAAAAGAGTAAAAAAAAATTCTGGGAAAATTTTTATATAAAATCGTGTTGTTTATAAAAACGTGATGTATGTTGAATCGCACCTAGATATCATGATAATATCGAGGTGACTGCTGATTCCCATTCCTGTTCACCACTGTTCAAAGTTTTCCTTTTTCATGTAGGGCCAGATAGGTTTGGACAGCTTTTTTCCCTTAATAAATGAAATCATTATTTTTAAACACATTTTGTATTTAGTTGGGTTAGGTGTGACAAACATGCACCAAAAAAAAAAACAGGAAGGGGGCAAATACTTTTTCAAGGCACTGTATGATCAAAGAGGAAATGTGGCTTGCCTCTACGTATTTAACTCCTTTAGACTAGTACTTGGTAGAAGCATTTTTTGCTGTATTAATTACTGTTAATCTGTTGGAGGTTACACTCAGCTTTGGCCCTGATTGGTAGCTATTTTCACCCATTTGTCATGGCTGATGTGCTTCATGTACTTCGGGTTTCGGGATGTGGATGTTTGTTTGTTGACTGCAATTTTTAACCAAATCTTTTCTGTTGGATTCAAACCTGGGACTTGAGACTTGCATTGACTTTGGCATTGTGTTGGAGACTTTTGTCCTGTTGAAAGCTGAAGCATCAGTTTGAATCTGCCAATACATTATTTCTTTTTAAGGATTGCGGTCAGTTGAGGTATTGCCGGTGTTGGGTTTGCATCAAACATTTTGAAACCTGAAGTATCTGCCTATCCACGTTCCCATGTGGTCTTCAGTAATGGTTGTCTGGTGCACCTTCATTCCACTGTTAGCACATTCAACTGTTGGCCTCACTTTGGTTTCACTCATCAGTCTACTCTATCAGTCAGAGTATTGAATAGGCAGCAGGGTAGTGCTTAGGTGGTGAGGTGTTTACTATGGATGTTTGTTCTCTTTAGACCCTTTTCCTAAGTCTCCTTGGTAATTAAACTCCATATACGTTCGCAAGATTCTGTATGTAGGTTGTATGGTTAGTCACATGTAAGCCTCTGTATTTATTGCTGTTTATAAGATATTATTCTGTCAAATGTTGGCTCTGCAGATTAAAGGCATGCCCATCTGGCTGCTTCCAGGGAGGACGGACGAACTTCGAACACACTCAAATGCTGATGATCAGGTGCTGACAGAGCTAACTATGCCCCTGATATCCTACAGTTTGTATTGTCAGGTTAACTACACTCGGATGTTACCCGCTGTCTTTTACAGTTTTTTTTCTTGCTGTTTCTGTTCTGTTCTTTTGTCAGTCCAAGAATGGCTTCTGGAACACAGGAAAAACAGTACCCCGCATCTCTGCTTAGTTTTTTCATCTATAACCCTAAGTTCGGACCACGTGAAGGGGAGGTGAGTTTCAGAAATTTCCTTACAAGAATCGTATTCCTGTAAGCAAACAAGAATCCTTATCTTTTACCCACACTGTGAAATTAGAAAATCATGTGCATACATGTGTTGATGGACGGTGCAGTTGGACTGGAATATCTGAAACTTGAAACTTTCTAGGAAATGAAAAGAAGACCCACAGGAGTCTTTTATAGGACTTTATCCTGATTTAACTATAAGACATGTCATGCAAAAGTGGTCGATGCTTGTCTGGGATGGGGATCTCACAGGGGTATTAATTTATTTGTTTGGGAAATTTAATGTAATTAAGTTAATGTCATAAACCAATCATGTCATAGTTTTTATCATTGATGCACTTTTCCCAGCTAATTAGGACCCAAGCTTGTAATGTATCTACACTCATTCAGCTGATGCACTGAGAATCTTTTATGACGCTGCCCAGTGGCGGTCTTTTTTCATTGCTATATAAAAGACTGCTATATAAACTATTATACTGCATTTAGGATTCCATTGCTATATAAACTCAAAGCAGGTTTGAGTTTCAGACATGATAGCTTTTGTGTATTCTGTGTGACCTTGTTTTTGTATTGGTTGATAAACATTTAATTATGGTGCTAACTACTCTAACATTGTCACTGTGTTCTGTTGCACAGGAGGAGAAAAAGATATTATTTTATCATCCCTGTGACATAGAGAAAAATGAAAAAATTCGCAGCGTTGGACTCTGTGAGGCCATTGTTCAGTTCACTAGGTATGCATTTGTGCTCGCGTAAAAATAATAAACATGCATCTGTGTGTTTGCATCAGAAATTAATCATGATTTTCGGTCTTGACGCATTCAGTGAGTTTCAAACCTGCAATCAAATGAAAAACCTTGCAAGTTTCTCCCTAAGTGAGGAAAAAGAATATTTGTATACTCCGAGTTGAAATTCTTGTAAAAGTTTGAAGATCAATAATCAGTAATCCAAAATGGAAAAGGTCTAAATTGTCACAGAAAAATGTAAGATTCACAACATTAATTAGTGCAGTGAGTAACAGGCAAGAAAACATTCCACTTTAAAAGCTGCCAGTGGACTCTCAACAGTACAGGGAATATATCTGTGTTGCTAGCTAGCATTAACCCAACAAAAATAAGAAGGCAGTAGACTATTTTCTTTTTTTAATATCAGCTAAAAAGAGAACTAGCAATGAAAAACACACATGCGCCCATCACAGGTACAATGTGGTACTAACAAATATCCTTACAGCTGTGATGATAGTCTGAAGAATAGGGAAAATATCACACATTCAAAAAACATAATCTATTAAACTAACAAATAATTCATGTTACAAAATCCAATGACAAAACAATTATACACACATTTGATCAAATAACCTCTAGCAATAAAACAAAGAAAGTATGAGCTCATGTTGCTGTTTTCTTGAAAACAAAATCTATCTGTCTTTTCTTCTGAATGAAGCAAACAATGTCATGCTCATACAGGTGATCCTTGGCTTTAATAAATTCAACAGCATGTCCTTTTATTTCAGAAACTGTTGGACTTTTATGGAATTTCACTCATGACGGTCTCTTAATTTGAATAAATCCCCCCCAAAAATTCCTTCCTTTAACCACCACTTAAATGCTAACAAGAAGAAATTTTCACATCAAATATAGCTCACAAATTATAAAAACTCCCACATTGCCATTATAAGATCACAATAACTCAGCCAGAATGCTAATAAACTTTTTTGAAAAACTGTATAATGATGTGTGACGTTTCTAGTGCAGGCCCATTGATGCTCAAATCTAGTGGAAGAATATTCCCACCAACGATGCACAAATCTGATTTGGCCGTTTAAGTAAATCAATCTTAATTAGTGCCTCTAGTGTTCAGTAACCACATAGGAACAGCAGAGACATAAAAATCTGATTGGCTTCCTGGGTCCTAAAAACACAGATGCTGCATTTCACTGGGGTTGTAGGAATATTTGTAAGTAATACAATATTAAATAAATAAAGTGGCAAGATCTTTTATATATTAGGTGTTGTTCATTGTATGCATGAATAATAATTAATGATCAAAACATATCAGTTAGTGGTAAAATGTACTTATTAGTAGATTCATTTAAAACTTGATTGATGTAAAAAGTCATATTATGTACAGTACAGGATTATTAAGCTGGTGCAGTCTTTTATTCAGTTTTTTTGTTATTGTGTTCATTCAATTCAAAATAGCCCTGATGTTCTACTGGTCTTTTGACATTTGCAGGACCTTCTGTCCCACAAAGCCAGCAAAATCACTTCACACTCAGAAAAACAGACAGTTCTTCCACGAGCCTGAGGAGAATTTCTGGATGGTCATGGTATATACAATTAAGGAGTTTTCTTAATGATTTGTTTTGATGTACTGTGCTATAGAGTAGTGTTTGTTTTGTATCCTGAGTAATGGACATTTTTTCTCAGATCTGCATACTTTTAATTGTAAATTGTTAAAAGAGCATTTAGAGAAGAAATGTAAAATTCCTGAAGGTTCAGGTGCTTCATAAAAGTGGTCGTATCCTACTCGTGCTCCTGAGTGTGTTTAAATGTATGTGTTGGCAGAATCATGGATGTGAACCTCAATTAATATGCGTTAAATCGTGTAGTTACTGCGTTACATATGTATTATACTATCGTGTTAAATAACATCTTTCACATTTTCTGCCAAATTCTGTCATTTTATTATTAATTATTGGCGATTCTTGTTTATTTATATGGGTGTCTTATTTTCTTTAAAAAAAAATAAAAATTCTAAGGTTGTACGGAACCCAGTGGTAGAAAAAACCAACAAAGATGGAAAGCCACCCACTATAGAATACCAAGAAGAGGAAATTCTGGTTTGTATTGTCTCGCTAAATTTGTTTTATGATAAATCTCTTTGTTAAGGCCACACACTTGTCATTTGTGAACCAGTGACATGGGTGACATGGATAATGTCTAAGGGATTGAGACTGATCGCTGTATCTAAAAGTGTTTTGTTTTTTTCTTTTTTTTCTTTCCCCTCCTGCATTCTAGGACTCTGTTTATGGTGCAGTGTTACAGCAGTGCTACAGCATGTATAAGGTAAACTATATTTTCTGTTCTATCAGAACCCTTGATTGGCTGAGTGCATTTGCTTATTCAGTGCTACATGTTTGTGGCCTCGTCTCTGTTTCCAGCTTTTCAATGGCACTTTCATCAGGGCATTTGAAGCTGGTGGAGTGGAGCTGCTTACTCAAAAGCTTGAAAAGTTCTTCTACAGGGTAAGATAAACTATTCATAAGGAAAGTGATCTTCATCAGCTAAAAGACTGAGTGAGTTTTATGTGAGTAGTGTGTATGTAGTCCACATTGTAGTAATTAAAACATGAGATCATGAACACCAGACAAATGACTGAAATCAGTGTTGGATAAAATTTTAATGTATGGTTTCTGAAAATAATGTAGTTATAACCTCACCGTTATCTTTAGCTGTAATTTTCTTTGTTTGTCTGTAGCTAGTAAGAAACTCAGCTGTGCAAATAAGTGTTGTTAGTCTGATAAGTTGGTTCATTTAAATTGTCTCACTGATGGACTCATGCTTATTCACATGTCTTAATAATTCAGCTGTGGTCAAGGAAAACCCTTCTCATAACCTCCATTCTAACTCGAGCCTTGGCCTAGTGGCCTTTGTGAAGCTGTAATGTGGTCCGAGGTTGAAATGGCACTGACTGCTGTGCAAAAGCAGTTCAGCATCTTACTGTACATCACTGTCAAATTACATGATGTCAGCCACCATTAGCAAGACTCTCTGGCAATAGCACTTGTGGCTGCAGTTATTTTTTTAGTCCTTTCCTGCCACAGACATAATTAATTCTGCCATATCTGAGTTATAATATGCAGTTTGAGCAGATGCTGAAACTGCTAACAGAAGCAACAATATGTTTCTGGGTTTCTTTAGGAAAGAATAATGAAAAACTAATTAGAGGTCTGGCGCGGATCACGGTTTATTATGCTTGTCAGTGGTCATGCTGTAAAACATATTTATATGTGTTGTAATCTGAGAACTGTCACTGCAGCTGAATTCTGTCAAAAAGCCAAAAATTAAGAAGAAATTGGGCTTCACCCAAATTGGCATTTTCTATCTATACCATATTAATGTACGATTCCTCTATTTACAAAAATGCATCTAAAATTATTTATTACTTTTAATCTTGCTCATGCTATCTTTCTACAATAGGATATGGAGTAAAGTATAAAGTATTGTCTAAAATAGTAAGACTTGGTCGCAAAAGCACTTGTAGAATGATTGATTAAAGGCATATCTAAATACAGACATAGTTTTCACAGTCGTATTTGTTATTTTTATGTTTATTATGCGTTCATGAACAGTTCCTTTTAGACATAATTAAGGATGCCTTTTTTATATTTGAAGATATCCCAATTTTAAAATGCTAGACGTTTACTTGTATGTGCAAAAGAGAATACATTGCATTACATTACATTACATTGCTTTGCATTGCATTACATTGGTTTGCATTACAGTGCATTGCATTGCATTACATTGGTTTGCATTACAGTGCATTGCATTACATTACAGTTGAAGGAGAGGCTATAGTAGGACATTTAAAAAATAACAATATAAAGGGTTTCTTCAGTTCACCAGCTGTATAAGCTGTTATAGATTCTGTGTTTTTGTGTTTGTTTCATTGTAGTACATACAGACACTGCACCTCCAGTCATGTGACCTCCTGGATGTGT
This sequence comes from Clarias fuscus, assembly GCA_030347435.1. Taxonomy (NCBI): domain Eukaryota; kingdom Metazoa; phylum Chordata; class Actinopteri; order Siluriformes; family Clariidae; genus Clarias; species Clarias fuscus. The sequence goes on from CM059220.1 coordinate 18,419,449, forward strand.
TTGGAGGAATCAGCTTCTTCCCTCTGGATAAAATGACCTACCTGAAGATCCAGTCTTTTGTCAATAGAGTGGAGGAAAGCTTGAGCTTGATCAAATACACAGCCTTTCTCTACAATGACCAGCTCATCTGGTAAACTTTAACACTGCTTATTTACTAAATAATAAACTGTCTGGCTTAGAGAAAATGTCTCATTTGGGTTTGAATTAAGCAAATCCATAAAAACCTTAAATGATACAATAAATGCATTGATGTTTCAGCTGGCAACAAGCTTTTTAGGAGCTTCTCATTTACTTAAAAGATGTCACTGGACCTGGAAAGAATGCACATATCATGCATAGTAACCACTGTACAAACCTTTGTTGTGGCAGTGTTGTGATCTGGGGTTGCTTTTGTTGGTCAGGTCTAGACTCAGCATCATTTTGGGTTTTAGGGGTTAAGGAGTTTTTCCTTCCCAGATGGCACAGGCATACAATGACTCGTATTGTAAAAGAGTGATTTTGGGAGCATGAAGAATCATTTTCAAATATTACTGTAAGAAAATTTATTTTGGCTGGACACTGTAATTTACTGATGAAGACTTGGCACCAATTAAGCACCAGTTCTGCTCTGCTTTTGGACATATTAAATGGAATGCTGAATCTGTATCACACTTCTTTGGATAAAAAATATTTGTCAAATAAATATATAAAATAAGCACTGCATGAGGTTGCAAATATTGCCCATTACATTCTTGAATTATCTCCTCCCACAGTCCAAAGACATGCAGATTAAGAATTGGCCTTCCCCAAATTGCCCATAGTGTGTGAATGAGCGTGTAATTTTGTGTGTATATGTGTGTGTGCGCCCTGCGATGGACTTGCACCCTGTCCAGCGTGTACCCTGCCTCGTGGCCTAAGTCTCCTGGGATAGGCTCCAGGTCCCTGCAACTTTACTCTACTCTACTTTACTCTATCCTGTATACAGGATAAAGTGGTATAGATGATGAGTGAGTGGTGAGATTGGGAGTCCTTCAACCCATTAAGGGTCTCTTAATGTAAAAGAGTATTTAGCACAATATTTACCATATATACTTCAGGACTTAAAAACAATATGCATCATTTGCAAAGTATCCAACACTTATTAATTAATACTTATCCTACTCCCATTAGGGGAGCGGATGATTTAACATTTCATGACCTCTAATAATGTTAATGTAACTTGTGGATTGATTGTTCTGTCCACATCAGCCGAAATGAACAACACTTTACTGAAAATGCTCATGGCCGTAACGTGGCAAAATTCAGAATTTGATCCTAAACAGCAAGTTAAAATATTTATAGGGATGCACTGCATTATCAATTGAGAAGTGTTAGCTAACTTTGTTACTTTATTATAATTACTTATGGGATATTAATGCTGAAGTTCATGTTCAGTCTAAGTTAAAGGAACCTTCACATATCAGTAGAAACATGTCTGTAATCTCACTCATGCAAAGGTTTGGATGCAGACCTGCTATTGAGGGGAGTTGCTTGTATGTGCAGCATACCTGGATACAAGATTCAACAGATTCAGATCGAGCAAGCCTTGAAAATACACAAAGCATACTGTAGTATTTTGAATTTGCCAAGTCACATGATCATACAAAATTTTTTTTGTATTTTTTTCTTCCAGGAGTGGGCTGGAGCAGGATGACATGCGCATTCTGTACAAATACTTGACAACATCACTGTTTCCAAGGCATACCGAACCTGAGGTGTGGTCATTTACACTTTTTAGTGCATTTAGCCCCTTTCAGACATGGATTCCTTAAAATTAACCTAACGGCATCTGAACATGCCAGCTTTATGTGCACCCAAAGTTATGACGTGTTAATGTAGGATGTTGTTAAATACAGTAAGTCGGTCTAACAATCATCATAGTCTATTTGATGTTTTATAAAACTATGACCTAATTCCAGGCGTTCTTCTTTAAGCTGCTGTTATAATCGCAATAAATAATGGTTTTGGTGGACTTTTGAGCAAAAAGAGAACACAATGATGTCTGAAAATTGGCCATTGTTCTGGGTGCACTAAATGATGATAACTAGAAAAAAATTCTCCTGGAACACACTCTTATCTAACAGTCATGTTGTAAGAAAATGCTGATCTTGATAGGTGTAGGCATGACTGAATGAAGCTGTTGAGAACAATAGCATGACCTAATACTGAATGTCATAAAGCTTTGCTTTAACAGGTTGATGTATCCAGCAATGTCCCAAGGGTTTTATTTACATATATATTTGAGTTTACATGGAACTGTATAGCATTCTATGTAGAACACAAATTAATTTTCTGTGTATGTGCTCCGGCAGCTCGCAGGCAGGGACTCGCCTCTGAGACCGGAGGTGACGGGGAACCTGTTGCACTATGGCAGGTAAGTACAGCACTATCTGCTCTTGACATGCACCACATTTCTGATCCTCTTCCTGCGTTAGACTCAGGTGTCCAGGGTAGGTGGCTCAGTTGACAAAGTCCAGCTCTGATAGATTGCCTCTGATCACGTAGCGCAAAAGAAATTAAAGTGCTCTGATGGCCTGGAACAAAGACCTGTTCCATCCGAGTCCGTACTAGATGGTGGATTATAGGTCAGTGAGTGCACCAGCATGGTTTGTGTTGCAGCTTATTGGCAGTAGTGTTGGCCTGAAGATTACTTTTATACAACTGAGTGGAGCTGATAGAGTGTTGGCTCTCTTCAAGCAGGCTGATTAGATTAGCCCCCTGAGACTCCTGCAGTAGGATTGTGTACACAAACATGATGTTTATGTGATCATGGCAGAGAACGAGGCCAGGGCTCTTAATCAAAGGCTACATGAACACTATTCACTTCCACACCAGTAATCCGCTGATCATTTCCTTTTGACAGGTAAACTAGGGTATAGTAGTGTCAGGTTACAGTTGTTCAGTTTTGTACAACTGGTGATGGTTGATTTGTACAATGTTATTTTCTTTATACAACAGTGGACATTGTGTGTGTGTGTCTGTGTGTGTGTCTGTGTGTGTGTCTGTGTGTGTGTCTGTGTGTGTGTCTGTGTGTGTGAAGCAAGAAAAGTTTGACAAAGGAAATCAGTTTTAAATGTAACTGTTATTAATCCATTGTTATCTACTGCATACATGCGCTCTGGTTCATATAATGTAGTCATATAATTGGAACATTTCTAGATTTTGTAAAAAAAAAAATGTATTTAACTACACATTTCCATTATTCATGAATAAAAAATATCCAATTAGAGGAAAAGAAAAACACTCTCTGTGGTGCCATGGGCTTTGTAAACAGGAGACCAAACAAAATACATGCAATTTCATAATAAAATTAATGAATTGTGTTTGCTCTTCTTACAATAAATGCATAATAATAATAATAATAATAATAATAATAATAATTATTATTATTATTATTATTTATTTTTCTTTTTGTCCTTCCTGTTTGTCTGTTGAGTAATCTCAACTTTTTGTATGCTTGTAAATCATAAAGTAATCAGGCTTCCCTGCGTGCTCATTACACATAACTTTAATGTTAGTAGCTGAGATCATTTACTGGTGTGGAGGTATGGAGTCGAGTGACACAACTGTTTGAAGAAGCACACTCTTTTTTAAAAATCAGAATAGGATTTTGTGTTCATCGTCTGCATTCCTAATAACCAGCTTTTCTAGCTTGATTTACCTTTATTTGATTCCCTTGATCACAGCAGTGTGTGTGTGCAACTTTCTCTTTGAATAATCCTTGATTTAACATGCCTAATTCTTGGAATTGTAGGAGAAGAACCTTGGATGATGGATGATGTTTTGCTCTTAATGCGTTCATTTTAGTTTAATGTTTCATTAGCTATATAGCTTGGTAACTGGGTGACTCCATGAAAACAGCATAAAAAAAAACGAAATGTATTTCCAACACATATTAACTTCATTACACCCTGTATAAAGTCCAGAGTGTAACATAGATGGCAAATAGCTGTAGTTTGCATGGAGTGACCCAAATCTGTCCTCTGATTTTTATTTCACCTGCTCTTTTGTCTTTTATAAATTAGATTCTTAACTGGACCAGCCAACCTAAAAGATCCAGAAACGAAATTCAGGTTTCCGAGAATATTTGTGAACACTGAGAACAATTACGAGGAGCTACATTTGATAGTTTACAAAGTAAGTGTGTGAGCTGTGTTTACTTGTTAGATGATCGTCCATCAAAAAAAAAGTATTGTACAAATTAAGTTTAAACCGTTTTTACATCAATCTTATCTGAAACATAAATATCCATCATCATCATTATCATCATCATCTCCCTTGCAGGCCATGAGTGCTGCTGTGTGCTTTATGGTAAATGGTGAGTTTACTATGTTTCTCCATTTAAGTCTTGGAGTTATGTTAGTTGATTTTAGATGTAGGACTTAATACGTCCCATTTGATTAACATTTCTTGCAGCATCAGTAGAAATGACACGAGAGTTTTGTGAGCAGCTGGATGCACTGGTCGGACCTCAGCTCACGCTGCTAGCCTCAGATATTTGTGAACAGTACAACATCAACAGGAGGATATCAGGGTCAGTATTAATCTACAGTGTAGTTTAATTATTAATTACATTCTCAATTTAATTACTTTTTCGCTTTATTTCTTTCAAACAAATCTGTGCTCATAATATAATCTATGCCAATGCATTATTGAATCGTGAAATTTTAGAGAAGCTTAGAGAATAGTGCAGGCTGAGAGGCAAATCTCAGGTTTGTAATAAATGCAGGTAGTCCCGGGCCTACGAATGAGTCGGCATCACCGGTTTCAAAGAATCAGTCCGTAAGTACTGATAAAAAAATTGCTGTCCTTTAAAGTTGTCTTGATAGTGAATAATCCTGATTTTGGAAAATCCTCAACAAAACAGTCCAATACAATGGAAAACAGCTCTGAGACATAACTGTGTTTGGGATTCTCTTCGCGATTTTAAAGCGCAGAGACAACAATGTTACATTTGACATGTGTAAGAAACATTTCCTTAGGCCCACTTGATGGGTAGGGGACAGACTTAGTCAACTGGATTGGTATGCGTTACATTTTAAATTTGTGTCAAAGGCGTATAAGACTAATCATATATAACATATAATCGTATATAACAAATCCGACTTACAAATATGCTCCCAGAACGGAACTCATTCGTAAGTCAGGGACTATGTGTAGTTAGTTCTACTACATTATCACTCCTAGAGTAGCATTTTCCAAACTTTTCTAAGCAAACATTGTATTATGGTGATGGTTTCCTATAAAGAGTAATTTGATATTTGTAATTGATATTTGTAATTTGATATTTATCAGCATTTTGTGACCGTAAATTTTCAGGCTTAGAAAAGATTTCGATTTCACAGTAACAAGTGCATTAATTAATTACAGTGGAACCTTGGATTGCGAGCATAGTTCGTTCCGGAAGTGGGCTCGTGTTCCAAAACACTCATAAACCAAATCATCATTTCCCATAAGAAATAATGAAAACTCAAATTATTCGTTCCACAGCCCCAAAAAATAAATACATAAAAATAATTAATACAATCTATAAAATGAAAATAAAACAAATTAATCTGCACTTTACATTTTAAAAAAGTACAAATAAATCCCGACAGATAAGTGTTTCCGTTGGTGCGCCGTGTGTGTGTGTGTGTGTGTGTGTGTGTGTGTGTGTGTGTGTGTGTGTGTGTGTGTGTGTGGAATTAGCCCCTTCCCTCGCCTCGTTTTACACAGTAACAGTCCTCCTCCCTCTCCCCACCTCGCTTTTTAAATTTCACAACAAACACACACAATGGAAACAACGTTTTAACAGGAAAAAAAGAAACCTCTCTGAGACTGGCATGAGCGCATATTAACGGGAATCTCTTTTTAAGTTTCACAACAAACGCATAAGCACAGCGGAAACACCGTTTTAACGGAAAACAGACATCTCTCTGAGACTGTCGGTGTCAAATTACGCGCATAAGAGACTAAATGAGACTAAAAGTAAGAGACAAGCAGAGTTTCTGTGTGTTTGTGAAGCCGGGGGGGGGGTGAAAAGGTGAGAGAGTGACGCTCGGTGTCAAAATAAGAGTCGCATGCGTGATGCATGATACTCGGCGCTCGTAAACTAATACTTGCTCGGTTTCCGATTAAAAATCTTTGCTCGGTTTGCGGAACACTCGTAAACCATGTTACTCGCAATCCGAGGTTCCACTGTATTATTATCATCATTTTTCTTTAAAAAAAAAAATTCGGAATTAGAAAGTGGGAAAACAGCTATGCTGTAATGTAACTGACCTGTTTCATCTATGCTAAAATATGTTAAAATATGAGTAATATATGTCCTTTAATTAATTTAAAATGTTATCACTGGTGAAAATTGCTATCACACCACCCTGGTTGTTGATCATTGTTCTATAATGACATACCCCCAATATAAGATGGAGAATTTTATCATTTAAAATCCCAAAATAAAATATGTAAAAATGCAAATCAAAATAATAAAATTTGTAAAAATAAAAATAGAGACATAACGGGGTTTTACAGTAATCACTAGGTGTAATAAACACATATTCTAATTTTGTTTTATAAGTGAATAGGAACATCGGCCACTGTACCACTCACCGCTAAGTGTTTTTACTAAAAAATTCTTATGTATTTTGTAAATATTTGAATGTCAGTTTGCAAAGTATGTGTTTTGTGTTTGAATATGGGTAGGCCAGAAAAGGAGCCCCAGTTTAAGTTTATCTACTTCAACCACATGAACTTAGCTGAGAAGAGCACCATCCACATGCGCAAAACAGCTAGTGTGTCTCTCACCTCTGTCCACCCCGACCTCATGAAGATCCTTGGAGACATCAACAGTGATTTTGCTCGGTAGCTACCATCTCAGAACTGTGCCCTGTTGATTGGTCTAATACATCAAATGCTGTTTATGTGATTGATAATGTCTCAGAATGACCTTTTCTGTATATCCTTTTTCTCGCTCATGTCTCTAAGGGTTGATGCAGATGAAGAAATCATTGTTAAAGCAATGACTGATTACTGGGTAGTGGGAAAGAAATCTGATCAGAGAGAGCTGTATGTCATTTTGAACCAGAAGAATGCCAATTTAATTGAAGTAAATGGTATGTTTTGGTGCACTAACACATTTTTCTCCCAGAAATACAGTTTTAATGATGACAGTTATACAGTATATGGTTACGATCATGTGTTAAAGATGTGCAATAATTTCATTGTCATGTCACTTAGTTTAATTTTGTTCATCAAACTTTCTCTTTTTGCATTACAGAAGAGGTTAAGAGGCTTTGTGCAACACAGTTCAATAATATTTTCTTCTTGGATTGAGGACAAGAAAAAAAGGGAGGGAGATACGGACGCACTACAAACTGTCAGCTGTTCATGGTTTACTGACAGCATCAGTGTAATGCAATAATTGCATTGTAAAAAAAAAAAATTAATTTTCATATTATGCATTTTTTAAAAGATTTTTATTTAATCTATACAAAAAAGACTGCATTCTTGTAATTAATTAGAAAATTTAAATCAAAATTTTACTGTATATATAATATTGACATGTCAGCAGCACTTTTGTTTCATTCCCTTTGTTTTTGCTTCTTTTGACCGAATAGTCACTGAGGAATTAAACTGTGCATTAACTGAGTCAGACTATATTTATCATTTAAACTGTCCTTTATGCTGTTAGGTCATCTTCATTGTGGTTTGTTAATGTTTTCCTTTTTTTTCAATTGACATTAAATTTTAATTCACTCCACTCGTTTTTTTGTGTTCATGCTCATAGTATGTTTCTATGCTGTGTATGTTAATTATAATGCCTTAAAGATGTAGAATTTAAGCTTTTAAAAGGCAGCCTGAGAGGCAAATCTCAGGTTTGTAATAAATTCAGCTAGTCCCCTGACTTACGAATGAGTCGGCCTCACCGATTTTGATGAATTTTTAGGGTAGCTCAGTGGTTAAGGCATTGGATTATGGTTCAGATAATTAATAATTATAATTAATTCATTTAGGTGATTGATATATATATATATATAAAGATTATGTTTTGACTGTTTTTGCGTAACTTGTGGTATGGAAGTAATTTTTTTTTATATATATAATTAGGGGTATGGTGGGGGGGCGGGGTATCTGGAGCATATTCCAGAAGACTTGTCATATATAATGTATAGCTTTGAAAAAGAAAAAAAGAGAGACAACTGCACATTTACTCCAGGAAACTTCCGGAATGTCATCAGGAAAAGATGGATGATCATAAGTCTTTTTTGTTCATAAAACTGTACGTTTTACGTACGTGCGCAGGCGCCGAGGAAACGACCAATCAGCGCCGACTTCCGGGTATCCACCAGCAAATCAAAACGAGAGTGTCAAATTTTCAAAACCTACCCGCCATGTTGTGTGTGTTTTAACCGAAAGACGAGGACGTCGTTTGTTTACTGCGTTTTTGAGTTTAGATTGGGATAATTGCCAACGAACAGGCGGGTTTATCACATTAACAGGTAAGAATAAGGTTTCAAATATATGTTTACAATTCATTTTAGCTTGCTTGTGCACTAGTGTGAGCTGGTACAAATCTAGCTTTGGTTCGTTATGCTAATAATAAATATGGAGTCTTAATGTTTTATTCCTTTTACTTATGTTTGTGTTATACGTTTATATTTCCTAATAATCAGATAAAGGTGAATTGTTAAGTTTAAGCAGTGCTACAGATTATGCTCTACTTATGAGTATTAGATTTTAAACTAGGATTTGAGCATAATTTGTTTTAGCTGTTGTGAGTGTTGTCATCCCTTGGACAGTATGTACACACTATGAACTTCATATACGTGAAATTTGTCATAATCTTTTCTTGAATTTATATTACATTACTAAAAGTTACATCCATGGGTGATTATGAAACACCCCTTTCTTCATTTCAATGCACTAAATTGGATAGTATTATTTGCAGCATGGATTCTCGCTTTGCGCATCTTTACAAGCGAGACAGTAGTGTCTCCATGATCAGAGTGAAAATGTCCAGGCGGCGGTCCCAAACACAAAAGGAGAACAGGGCAAAGATGCAGAACGTCCGCAGACACCTGGACCAACTACCTGAGCTGGACCTCTCTGTGGATGTCTCCACTCTTGAAAAGTCAGTCCTTTTCTCCCAAGAGTTAGGACACAATGCCAAACCTAATAAAAGTAAGATGAGTTTATTCTTTCACCAATATTTTTTTTTCAATAAGCGATGCATTAAATAACAGTTTTTATTTTGTTTGTTGGGTTTTTTTCCATCAGGTAACAGTGCCATAGAGGAGAGGAGAAAGATGCTGGAACGTTTTAAAGAAAACAAAGCGCTGCAGAAGGAGAAAGAAAAGCGAGAAAAAGAAAAGAAAGGCACATTTAAGGTCGGTCTCTACCGCCCACAGCCCCTGGGTTACTTGCCCTTGAATCCTGTTCAACCGAGCACAAAAAAGGTCAGCTTAATTTTATTTGCATGCACATTTGGACCTTGTGGCTCACAGCTGTATTGCTCAGTCACTCGTATGCTTTTGTTTCAGACCACAGAACCTATACAGTCCACCAGAGTGACCCGCTCAATGAAACAGCATCTGCAGCCGAAGGTATGTTAGTCTTCAGCGTTCTCTATTAATTCTTATGTTCTTAAACTTGCTGCATATCTATTACATATGCACTACCAGTCATAAGTTTTAGAAACCCTTTATTTGTCATTATTTTCACAATTGCACATCATAACTGATTGGCACATCTAAACTATGAAAGAACAGGCATGGAATTATGTAATTTAAAAAAAAGTGTTAGTTAAACCAGAATGTTTTCTATTTTAGATTGTCCAACATGGCTACATTTAGCTTTGTGAGAATGCCAGTAGTGTATGAAGCTGTTATCAGATTCATGAGAAAGATAATCACCTCAAATGGTTTTTAGTTTACAGCTGTGCCTTGTCGAAAGTTCATTTGTGATGTTTTAACGTCAAGTAGGCTTTTCAACCGTATACATTTCGGTACCCAGTGAAATGAAACAACGTTTCTCTAGGACCAAGGTGCTACATACATGCAGTAGAAATAAACAGAAACTAACTAGCTTACTAGGATACCTAATTAGCTGACTTTTTTAAGACAAACGAAATTGACACCACAAATTAACAAAAACTATTTTAAGTGCTATATAAGAGACAACATAAGGACAACATGAAGTGCAAATGTGTGAACAAGAGAACAACACAATGCAATATCCTGTGAAAGTGAGTTGAGGTAGTGCAAGTTAATGAAATGATAATTAAACAGTAAACATTTATTGTAGGTAGTAGCAGAGATGGGAAAGTGTGTGCAATGTACTAATGTACTTTAGACCATCAGTTGCCTTGTGCAGAGGAAGGTTGTGTACAATAGTCAATAGCCATATTAGTGCTAATACAACTACTGCACAAATCCATATTATGGCAAGAAACGGTCGGTAAAGTAAAGAGAAAAGCCAGTCTGTTATTATTTTAGGAAATAGTAAAAAAAAAAAAAAAAAGTGGTCAGTCGATCCGATAAAATCTATCCCCAAGTGCAGTTGCCAAAAAAGATCAAACACACTGATGAAATTGACTGTCATTAGCACTGTCCCATAAACGGAAGACCAAGAACTACCTCTAGAGAATACATTTGTTCAAATGACCAGCCTCAGAAACCGCCGGTTTACAGCACCTCTGATTAGAGCCCACACAAATGCTCCTCAGATTTATGTATTTATGACGACTTTTTCTGTTTTTCACACAGCAGCAAGTGGAAAAACAGGCTGCACCAAAGAAGGGTAGGTTTTCCTCTGACGTCCCCCCCCCCCCCTTTTTTTTTTTAATAATCTTAACCATGTCCATTCGAAAGCACAGTATTACTACACTCACAGTAAATTATCTTTCATATTTTGGTCAACAGCTGAGCCGCCCAGCACGAGAGCTAATAAGTCAACAGCCCCATCAATTCCTAGAAGCAGAACTGCTGCAGGTAAACCACTGACAGGTTTTCCACACTGTCTCTCATGAGCCTCAAAGCTGATGAATTGTCTTTGTTGGATACAGTTTGGGATTTAAGTCTTCTTGTCTCTGATAGTTGAACCAGTTGTCAGAGCCACCCCGATCAGCTGCCAAAAGTGTGACTGCAGCGGTAACGGCCAAACCTGTGACTAAACCTGCTGCAGGTACTTTGGCACCCTTTCATTTCCCTGATGTTCTCAAAATCCCTAGGTCTTCATTTATATGCACATTTAATTCTGTCTCCTTTTCCCCTGATTTTCAATCTTTTGCTCTTCCCGTCTTACTAGATCTCAGACCTGCAAAAACTAAATCTGCTAATAGGCAAACTGCAGCACCCTCTTCAGGTAGAGGAAAGACAATGCAGGGTAATGCACCATACATGTTTTAAAGACACTTTTATATATTGTGAGGCATTTTATATACATATCCCGGCTCAATATCATCTTTCCAACAGAACATACTGAATCTGTGGCAGCAGAAAAGAAAGGAATTAAGGTAAATAAACATGCAGAGACCTACAGCTTGGCTCTTTCTGTCTGTCTGGCTGTCCTAGCCATGTATGTATGATTTATCAAAACTAACTTGTACTCATGTTTTCCCAGATTGCTGATGAGGTGGTCACGGCAGTGAATCCCTCCCCTCCCGAAGAGGAAAAAATGGTGGAGGACGCCAATGTGACTCCAGTTTCATTTGCTCCCCAAGGATTTGTGTTCCAGCCCCCTTCTGGTCTGAGAACCTTCCAGCCCACACCCCTTTCCCCTCGCTCTGCTGATGCCTTTCTCTCACCCAGGTATTTCATTCATGCACCAATGAAGTGCCCCTATTAGTGCTATTAACAAATAATTCAACAATTGTTTTGACATGTTTTGCATTAATTACGCAAATTTGTATTTTTACTACCTTCAGCTTTTCAGTGGAACCCCAGATGGAGTCTGTGAGCCCAACTGCTCAACCATGTGACTCTTCCTCTGCTCCTCCTCCATCCTCACCTCCACCCTGCATGTCAGAACTTTGTCCTCCTAGGAACGTGTCTCCTTCCAAGTCTGCTCCTTCTCAAATACCTCCTGCCTCACCTCCTGCTTCTCTCTCTCACCCACCACTTTCTGTGCCTCCTGCCTCTCCTTCTTCCTTTGCGCCCTCGGAGCCTCAGCATGATGTGCCTTATTTCAGGTGAGACAGAATTGTTGTGTGTGTGTGTGCACATGTTGTATTATGTTATATTCTTGAGTGTATATGTGCTTGTGTGTGTTCTATAGGGCAGTAATGGCTAGTGAGACAGAAAGGTTGACTGGGTTGTCAGAATTTTGGCAATTGCGATTTGATGATTCCTCCATCCCGGAAGAAAGTAAGTGGGCAGTCAATATAAAAGTTAAAGTTCACTGAAATTCAGTCTTCACTTGGCAAATGCTTGTACATCCCTAATATACACTTGTTCTCTGTCCCTCTAGTGCGGGACCGCATGCGTACAGCTGTTGGCCAAGCCAGGTTACTGATGAAGGAGCGTTTTGGTCAGTTCAATGGCCTGGTGGACGACTGCGACTTTGGCAGGGGAGAGAAGATCACCACCTGCACAGACTTGCAGGGGTTCTGGGACATGGTGTACTTTCAGGTGATTACTAAAATTTTTATATATTTTTCCTATCATATAATAAGTAAGAAAGTGCTGTACATGTCATTGTATCATGTGCATTATACTGTATAAACATCTCAACAGTCAGTAAATTCTCATCACCCTGCCTCTTGCATTAGGTGGAAGATGTTGATAAGAAGTTTAATGCATTAAAAGAAGCTGAAGCCCGGGGATGGCAAGAGGAAATCAAGCCCGTCACCAGGCAGAAAAAAGTGGTCAAGGTATATACTGTAGGCAGTCTTTACCTTACTTCCTGTGTGTTCAAATTTATATTTGTTTTTGTAATGATTATTCCAGTCATTTGGAAAATGGTTATCCAAGTAAACTTATACAGGATGACCAGTTTTAAACGTCGGCCCCTACGCAATCTTGAGAATAGCTGCGTTTCCATTGACAATATTTCTCCAGTTGGAATGAAGTCATTTTGATTAGGCTTAACTGTTTACATAGGTGACGATCCAGTAAGATCAGAGTCACGTGCTTAATTTGAGCCGATGAGCAGATTATTCATTCAGCACTCGTTCCTAGAACAGAAGTAGCTATTTGCATATAGCGTATACAAAAAAAGACACAGATGATCAGAATGTATCTACAAGCCGATATAATCCTCAATATACAGACGTGACCGTGTGACTTATGGCTTACTCCCGAAAATGGGACGTACACTATGAAAATTGAACCTTGCAATGTGAAATCAAAATCTTGAGTAGAAGGGAAGTTATGAGCAGTTATGTGCCAGATTATGAACCGCAAGTTTTGACAGTGTACTACACATGCATCAAACTGTGGATGCGTCTTAAATCGAGCACTGGACAGAATTTAATGGATCTTTTGCCGCATTTGGATATCTGCCTGAAGTTTAACCTGCATCATAAGTGAAATCAAAATTTTGAGTAAAAGCAATGTTATGAACAGTTATGTTACTTTAAAACAAGCTACTTGCTCAATGTAAACAAACATCTGATCCAACAGATGTTAACTAGAATAGCTAAACTGAATATTTTTTATATTATAAAAATTATATATTTTACTGGGATTAGTTAATATTTTCACAGCTGAAATAACTCGAGCATTGAAATTGAATAAGTAAATTTGAATATTCTGGAGTCGTTTTAAAACAAAAACTTAATATTGATCTGATCTACTTTTTGATTCCTTATCTGTGATTGACTCTCCAATTAATGAACACTGAGTGTATTTCGTTGATGACCAAAGAAGTACAACTTGGCGTAGAGATGCTTAAACTTGCACAAATTTTCCTTTGTATTAATAAGTTATTCAGAGAGTTCTGTCGTACAGAAACATAGGCAGACGTGTACATCGGCTTCAACCTGAATTAACCGCTGATTACTTTATTCTCAGCTTTAACCTTTAAACTATTTCTACAAACTCTGTACACGTCAACGGTGGGTACTTGCGTTAGTATCTAATAAATCCAAATTTTATATTCTTACAAAATATGGAAGTCAAATTCTTACATGTACGTTTGCTTGTTGAGCAGATAGGTGGAGTATGTTAGTAATGCAAATGTTCCCTGTGCATGCTCATGCAGAAGCCACCTGCTGCTGGAAGTAAGACTGGAGCAGGTGTGGGGGCCAGTGCGGCTGCAAAGAGTCGTCTGGCTGCAGTGAAAGCTGCCATGAAGGCCAAGCAGGCTGCAGCCGCTAAAGCTGCTGAGGCTTCAGACAGAGATCAAGACGATCCGGTTCCTGCTTCAGATACCCCGGCTAACACTCCGACGGCCCAGACGGTCGTTTTTCATGGAGGCTTCTTCCAGGTGGAGAGTCCAGTCAAAGTAGTTGGTATGAGTTCATTACAGTCTTGATCGTTATCTCCGTACACATTGTGATGTTTTGAAACTGTGTGTCAGCTGGATAAAGGTATGAACGAAATCGTCCCCAGGTGCTGTAAGAAGATCGTCTCGGCTGAGCGCGGCTCCATTTAGCCAGTGTTCCCCACGTGGGTCTAAATTTAGCACACCAAGCAGGCAGCAGAGGCCCACTGCAGTCGTTCGTCCATCTCCTCTTCCATGCATTCTCACTCCCTCTAGAAGTGCACCTCCTCCTGCATCTCCTCCTCTCCTGCTATGGTAGCTCACACCACTGCTTCGCCTGCCTGTACTCCTAAACGGCACATTGACCCCCTTCCCTGCTCTCCCAAACCCCTTCACGTCAGCCCTGAACAGCACAAGACTGCCCCTTATGCGTCACCTAATGGAGACACGGACACACCACACAGCCAGCATGATCATAACACCAACAGCATCCAATCAGACCTCACGGTTACACAAGCAGATGATCAATTGAACCAGTCAGCCGAGATCAAGCCACACAATTCTCCAATCCAGTCAGAGAAAGAACTGGCACTTCATCCTCCTGCGAATCCATGCAGCAGTGCAGAGCTTGAAGAAAGTACTCAAGAGTCTGCCACGGGGGCATTGTCTCACGACATGACTCAAGAGACCGTGGTTGCTGAAGTGGACATGTTCCCATCAGACAGTCAAACTCATGCTACGAGTTTCACCCATTCAGTGTGCAAGACACCTCCCCGAGCGGAGGCTGTGGAGAACTGTGTCTCAGTCCCTTCCTCTCCCTGTGTGATGTCCACCACACCACAGCAAGTCCAAATCCTCCCTGCAACACCATCAGACAAAACTGACACATGTGTCAATGAAAGGTAGGCCCCACTACTTAATTTTAGTCGTATATTGATGGACGTTAAATAAGGGTTCTTAAACAAGCCAACCTTTGTTCACACTTCAAAACCTAACATGAATTTGGGAATTCAGGTTTAGAAAGCGTTGTCAGGAGGCCATATTTTTCTTTATTGGTAATTTACAACGTGGTTACTTCATGACTTAATTTTCAAATTTGTGTATTTTATGCATTCATTTATTTCCTTATTTTATTTGTAATTAAATTTTAGTAGTCATACAGCAAATGCTGAGATTTTTCCCAGTCACTATGACATTTGAATTTTGTGCTTGGGTCTCTTCTTCGGTCTAGTCCTTCTTAGCCAGGTGTTTAAAAAAAATGCTTTATCTTTATATCCACACATCATATTTGTCTCAAGACCTGACCATTGGTTTTCCGACTAACAAGACGTAATTAGGTGCCGTTTTTGTGTGTGTTTAACAGATCTCCTGTCAGTGCAGATGGTACAGTGCCTCAAAATCAATATAATGAGGTAATCATAAGACATCATCTGGACATCATGCTTATGGGGAAATTTTATGATTTATGATTTTTCTATTATTATTTTAGAATCTTGCCGGATTCGACTTTGAACGATATCTGCAACCCACAACCCGAAACAGCTTATCACCTGTGCAGAGCATGGCACTGGACGAATTCTCCCTTGGCCTAGAAGATGCTGAAATGGAGAGCCCTCAGTCTCAGACGGAGGTGCCCGTTCAGGATGCACTGATGACTCCTACAGGTAGGTACTCTAGGTGTCCACATTGCTGGTGCTTTCACCTGGGTGTTTCACAAAGGGGGTCTAAGCATGTGCTGTCACCACTGACTGGCTTCTTCACATTTTTTGATTCAGCTTTTCCCAGAATGGCACCACTGGTGGTCACTCCCTGGACTGACGAGGTGGATTTGAATTTCTAATGCACTTTCTCACATATAACAGCACTATTTATATGGCTGTGATACAATTTTATTTGATCAGCATTTAAGATGATTTTCAGATCAACAGTTGTGGTGGTAAAAATTCACATGTCTCACAGAGCTTCTGTTATGTTTCAGATGACCACAGGTCAGTTGCTGTTCACCCCCGAGCTAAAGGAGAGAATAAGACAGTCAGTGTGTGAGCGTGACCTCATGATGTTTACCCCACCTACTGATATGTAATTTGAGCAAAGATGTGGACAAGCATTGTGTGGGGTTATGTGTTACTTTTTATTGTAAAATTGGTATTAATTATATTCAGATTACCAAATTTTATGTATACTTTCTGCATTTACACAATTTCGATCAATTAAAATGACCTTTTTTGAGAAAAAAAAAACATCATTGCTTCTTTTTTTTCTTGGTGGTTGGTGGGTGATTGACATCCACAGCGGTAGAAGAGGTCACTGGGGTTGTCGGAACTGCAGATGAATCGTTAAGGGTATCTAAGACGTCACTTCTCTCATCTTCCTCCACTTTTTCTTTGATCTTCTCCTCATTTTCTTTTGATCTTTCCTTTTCTTCTGCCCTCTGCTGCTCCCTTAGCCTAAAGACAAAATGTCTGCTTAACAATGGGTTGTCTATTTTATTACCACCATATCTTGAGCAGGAATTAATGAAATAATCGTCCTGCCGTGTAAGTAAGACCTGGCGAGATGCCATGTAATTGAATCAAAAGGTTAAATACCTAGCATTCGCCTTAGCCTTTTCTAGGGTAAGTCTGTTGTCTGTGGTTTGTCTTTGGTGTTCCTTTTGCATCTCCTTTTCACACACCAACTTGTGTTCATATGCTGGGAATAATATGTTCGTAAAGAACAGGTGAATACGTTTTTTCCAGTCCTCCACCTGTTCTTCTGGTCGCTCTTCTTTAGCCAACTCTATTCAATAATACACAAACCATAGTAAGAGATGGTTTTGAATGAGCAAACTTGAACTTTATCTAAAGTGCTGTGGCCCATCTTTTATAACCTAGTCTGCACCTGTGTTTATACTTGGTGGTTTGGTCATTTGTGTGTCATCACCTAACACACTGCATGTAGATTCTTTGTTCAATTCCATCTCAGATGCGTCTGTAATGGCCAGGTCAACTCTGTGATCTAGTATGTAATAAAAAAGCCAAAGAGATCCATATTTATATGTGAATCTGAAACGTATTTGTACATGCGTCTGAAAGAGCATAGTACCTTTAGGTTTTATTTCTTCAGTACAGGATAACTGTGGGGTTGCATTGGCTTTAAATTCCTACAAGGAGACGTTTGTTAGGATTATTTTATATATTATATATAATTATTTTTAAAAATTCCTTCCCTAAACAGTAATAAAAAAAACTGATGTAAAAAAAAAAAAAGAAGAAATTTTTTAAAAACTGTTGGTTTACACTGGTGGCAGCAGATGAATTGATGGTGCTTGAGGGTGGTGCTTCTGGCTCATTTTGCTGGAGACCAAAATTGAAATGTGTACAATTAGGTACGTATGCAAATCTCATTTGGGTTAAAGCAGGGGTCTCAAACTCAGTTCCTGGAGGGCCGCAGCCCCACAGAGTTTTGTTCTAAATCTTAAATCTAAATTGAGGCGCATATAGGTTCACTTCCTGGATATCTTCACTAACCTGAGAAGAAGCCTCCTGGCTCAGAATAGCGTTGTCTTTCACCTGATTTCCTGATGCTTTCGCAGGATTCTCTTGTGCAGTTCTGACTCCAAGTGTGACCTTCACTTCAGCACTGGCCAGCAAACACTCAAAGAACTCGAGAAAAGTGACCTGCAATGAAGTTCAACAAGATCCCATTCCAAAATTATTTAAAAAAAATAATTAAGTAATTAAAATTTATAGCAGGGATTTCTCAAACCATTCCACTTTAGTACACCTTTTTCTACCAAATAGATCATATGTTTTAATGTACTTTATATTCATTGCTCTGGACTGACTGGTTTGAGAGTTTTTCAACAACTTGGTTGCATTGTCATGAGTTATATTTAGAATGTGATGTTAACAGTGAGCCCAACCTCCAAATCCAGGTTACTGTGAGAAGAACAGTAGATTGCAGGGTTTTCTAGTGAAAGGATCTCTAGCAATTTTTTTGTGGTTAGTGTCTGGTCAAAGAGATGTAAAACCTGTAGAGAAACAATTGATAATTGGTCAAATTATTTTTTATTTCATTTTGGTATCAGTGATCAACTCTTTACCTTAAACATCCAGATGAGATGTCTGGCAGTCATGATGTCCGATATGGCAGATGAGGTTACTTTAGGGATAGTCTGGTAGATCTCCCAGCATTTGTTAAGATAAGTCTTGCCTATCGCAGCACGAAGCGGATGGCAGTAAAGATGTCCTGTGTTATATGTTATACATCAACTATGGGCCTTGGCTGATTCCACTTCAATGAAAATTTAATTAAAGTAAAATGATAGCATATATCACACTGTACGAACACCAAATTACCTTTAACATTCTTGGGATTGGGAATAATGTTCTGCTTCATAAACTTAGAAAAGCACTCTGCAAGCACACAACTGGATGACCTGAACCATTAAAATGATGTAGGATGTAAGCCTGAAAAGCTTAAGAGTGTTAGCAATAAGCAATTCCTCATTTATACAAAAAAAAGCAACACTTACTCAAAGTCTCTGTGGTAAATATGGTATGCTGCAACAACAATATAGCTAATCCATTCTCTCAGCAACATGGTACTAAAAGGTGAAGGACCCTTCCCCGGAGAGATATCCTCTACGAGAAAAATGTCATCAGGTCATCTATAAAAGTGTACATCATTGTACCAAAACAAATCAAACACATCTGCATGAAACCACGCAGCAAGTTTTACTGAGATGTACTTACTGTTAATAAGGTTTTCCAGCTGTGCCAGGGTTAGTCCATGCTGGTGGACATTGCAGTCCTGAAGGAACCGCCAGCACTGTATCTGACTGAGCAGGAAAGTGTTGTCTGGAGAGTTCTCATTTCCAAGACTGCTATATAGCGTGTATGTTGACCTCAGCAATGTGATATTTCTCATAATAGCGAATTCCACCTGAACACATGAGCACACTGAGCATCATTACAATAATGCATCTTGTCTAGTTAAGCCCTATATGACAAAATATAGTACAAATATTAACATTTGTACACTAAGAGTTAATAAGCCTCACTTTGAGTCCTGATTTAACAACTCGGGCCACACTGACCTGTCTGAGCTCCTGTCCTCTTTGTGCCTCTGGAGTTCGGGATAATAGATTCTCTATGTTCAAAGCAATGTCAGGTCCAAGTAGTGTGGCGTTATTGCCTGACTCCTCGGCTCTACTAGGTAAGCCAACCAGTGCACATACTGAAATAGTGGAGAATGTTGGGAATTCTGCAATACGGTCATCGATAAACTCCCCTTCATATACACAACCATTTTTGAAAATAATCTTTCCCTGAAACAAAACATTTCCTTTAACGCCATGGATAGAAACAATGTGTAGAAATGAACGAACGCATGGAAAGATGCTAAATGAATTACCTGACTATGTTTTTTGTTATTTTTCCAACCTCCAGAGTAGACTGATCCACTTGCATAGGTGAATGTTCCTTGACCATGACGCAGGCCTTGTGCAAATTCCCCTTTATACTCATTCCTGAGGGGGTACTGAGAGCCAAAAACCCGCTGGTGAAACCATGTGTGTGTCCCGTTCCCATGCTGCAGAGAATATGTATTCTATAATATATACTACGTTCCCATGCTGCTGAGAATACATATTCTATAATATTAGATGACAATGAGGAATAGTGTGAGTTGGATAGAGTGAAAAGACTAGTGACCTGAGAGACTCACAGACCTGAACACCATTTAGCCATTGCCCACTGTATTGCTGACCCAACTGAATCCATTTCATTGTTCCTTCCCCATGTCTGACGCTGTTCTTCCACTGACCTTCATATGTGTCTCCTGATGGATAGCTGGTGGGAAGGCAGTGAATCAGTTGTTTTCATGTTTAATTAGTAGTCTGAGCACTAAATTAACTTTGGAACTATGGGAGTCAGTACGTACCAGCGCATACCCCAGCCTTCTTTTCGATTGTTTTCCCAATCACCCTTGTACCATGAAGTTTCCTCTTCATTGTAGTACATTGTCCCCTACGGCAATCAAGTCATGTATTGAATTAAGAAACTTCCATACTCAAAATTCTATGAAGTGGAACTCATGGGACATATTCTTTCCTACCTTGCCATGTCTTTTGCCTTTGTACCACTGCCCTTTATATACAGTGCTGGTTTTGGAAGATTTGTATGTTCCAAGGCCATGGCGGATTCCATTACATACCTCTCCCTCATAGGTACTACGATCTAACCAGGTGTATGTTCCATGTCCCATAGGAGCATTTGATTTAAAGTCCCCCTGCCAAATGCAATTGGTGTTAGAATTGGTGTTGGAGTGTCTTTAAGAGGGTCTGTAATCAATGTGGAAACTGTACGCTGTTATTATATGGGAATTTAAACATTGATATCATGTGATCTTTAAACATATTAAAAAAAAAACAAAGTAAAATATAGTTTGATATTATTGTCCTTACTAAAAATCAATGGTGTCACCAAATTATTCGTTGTATCAAAGTAAAATCAAAATGTCTTCTCCAGCATGAGACAAATGAGTTAGCAAAATTATAAAATTTTTACTTTATTTTAATAAAAATTTCGATGATTAATTATACTGTAAAACACCAGTTAACAAGTGCCTAAAGAGAAGGAATACTGCTTTACATCCTCATCATTCACTGATCATCGGTAATCAATTAATTCTGGTCAGGGTCACGATGGATCTGGAGCCTGGGAAAAGACTGGAAATTAAAGAAACACAGCATGTGCAGGAAATATTCTCCCAAAAACATGCTGGTAGGTGGATGAACTAAATTGAGTGAATGTGTGAAGTGGCATGGTGGTGAAGTGGTTAGCACTGTCGCCACGCACATCCAGGGTCGAGGGTTCAATTCCTGCCTTGGGTCAGTGCGCTTCTCCCACAGACCAAAAACATGCAGTATATGTTGTTTCCAAATTGCCTGTAGTGTATGTGCATCTGCACTGCGATTGAAAGGCATCTGGTCCAGGTTGTACCCTGATTGGCCCCAAAGTCTCCTGGGATAGGCTCCCTGTACAGTGACCCTGTACACAGGATAAGCAGTATAGAAGAATAAATGAATGAGCATGTAAGTAAATTGCACACAGCGATCCCATAAATAGCCTCTGGATCCACTGGGACCATGACTGAAATAAAGTGTTTGCTAAAGATGAATAAATAAATGTATGAATAAGGTAACTTCATTAGGATTACAAATAAAGTATCCAGATACCCCTGTGGTAAATCTTGCATAAAATCTTTGTTCAAGTCCCTTATCCTTTTTAAAAATGAATTAAAAAAAAAAAACACGGTTTGAATGTGACCTGGCTTTTGTACCACTTGGGTTCTTTGGAGAGGGATGAATCAGAAGTCTACACACCTCATACTTTAACCCGTCTGCCCATGTGTATTCTCCAGGGCCGTGCATAACACCATCTACAAAACCTCCCTTGGGAATGAGCAAGGAAAATATGATTGGAGGGTTGAGTACATGAGAATGTTTCATATTCCATTAAAACAGCTGAGATGACCTATTATTATTATATTATTATTATTATTTCACCACCTTGTACACATGTCCACCCTTAAAGAAAGCAACTCCTTCCCCGTGGAACATCTCTCCTGACCTGTCGCCTTCATATCTGAAAGGTACTCACTCGGGTTAGTTGATCTGTTTTATCTTCCTTTTAGAGAATAGGTATAGGAGTTTAGTGTACAGTATCTAACCTCTGGATTATTTGGTCTGAGAGAACCTGCACAGCTGGAATCTCTGTGATCGCTGATGACTCCACCCTCTCCTCGGGGTGAATCTCCACTTCATCAGCAGATAATGTATCGGTCAGCGCTATACCGTCCGATTCGAACGTTATATCGATATCCTCCGCCATTACGGACGCAGTGAACACATCAGCTAATCCGCTACTCCGTCGAACAGCGTGTTACTAAGCGCGTTGTGTTCGGCGCCAGGTTGCTAAGCGACCGTGTTTGTACGGCGGGCCGCAAGGGTCAAGCGTCACAAGCGTTTCTCATTAGCAGCAAGCAGCTCTTTATTAGCGTACAGAAATTCAGACTTTAACGCGAATATAAAAGCAAGTTGAAAGATCACAGAAAGATAAATAAAATTATATGAAAGATAAAAAAAAAACACACGAACAAAGATTTAAAAGATTTAACAGTATGCTTCAATCTGTACAGAAAACCTTGAAAGAAAAAACAGCTGCTATGAATATACAGCAATCAAACTTAAAAAAAAAAAAAAAAAATTTTTTTAGCAGTCCTCAGTCCTGAGAAATGACATCCAGGTTGACCAGGTGCCTCATGGTCGGCCGGCCGTGAGGACAGTTCCACGGCTGCTCGATTTCCCCCATGTGGACCACAAGCTTCTTCATTTCACTGCTATTCAGTGCAGTCCCAATCATCACCTGTGACGAAGAAAAGAGCACTCGTCACAGTTATTATAGTGGCTTGTAATGCAAAACAAGTTAACAAACCAATAAAACATCAAATTGAAATCCATAGCATCATTAACACGAGTACGTCTTTATTGCACGGCACATGCATTTGCTGAGTGCCTCGCACCTCCGGGTTTGAATCCCATCTCTGGTCTGAGTTCATGGAGACTGTATGTTCTCATGGTTCTATGAGAAAGATGCCGCAGCGACTGATGAGCACAGAGAGATCCACTCCAGCATTCAGGGGAGGAACAGTTGGAATTTGGAAAGGTTGAGTACATTGTGAACATATTTTGGGAATTGGAGAAGGAGGACAAGCAAGAAAATATCTGATGTGTTTCTTAAGGGCGATGGGACTAGAAATGATGATTAAACTGAAAGGAAGATCAAGACCAGAAGATGGCAACATCTTCAATGCTACATACGGTAGTGGATGCTAACCGCCGTTAAACACCAAGAAGACACGAGAAGACGACAAATTGACATTTCCAAATCACTCATAGTGTGTGTTTGTGTGCCTGCAGGTTGTGAGAATCCAGAGTTCCTCAGCAACTTCTCCCATACAGCGACGGCAGACACGTAATAGGTCTTTGCAGCCAACTAACTGTTGAGATGACAGTTTATGCAAGAACCCACTTCGTTAGTCTGCAGAAAATTATTACTTATATTTACATGTAGGCATTTGGCAGACGCTCTTATAGAGAACGACTTACATAAGTGATTTAAAGTTATCATTAAATATGATGGTGGGAAGTTTACCCAAATATCAAAAAAAAAAAAAGAAAAAAAGGAGGCTTTAGGCGTTGCTTAAAGATGGGCATTGACATGGCTGCATGCGCAACTAGGATAATGTTCATTAGACTATGTAGGAGCCAGAAAAGAAAACAGTCTTTGAGGTAATTCCTGTAGGTGCTGCGCTGTTTTTAGCTTTCTTCCTACTCTCATCTCAGGGAGACAAGTGTTTTCCTTGCCACTATTGCTCTTGGCTTGCTCATCAGGGAAAATCAAATCATTTTGAATTACACCGATTTTTCCCACACATTTCATGCTCATTTCCCTACTCTTCTTTTGATTATGTAAAGCTGCGTGGCAACAATGACTTGAATTGAATTGGGCTAAGTAGGAGTAGACAAATAAGCAGGAGTAGACAAATTTAGGCTTGTATTTCCACATCCTCTAGACTATCACACACTGTAGCAAATAAGCAATGAGCATATGACTGCAAGGACCACTGTTCATTTGTTATTCTTTTTTTTAACTTATATAGAGATATCTTAGATATCTTTAAAGTCATATATGCAATTCATGTTAAGCATGTGTAAGTATGCGCCTCCGAGTGGCTAAAGCGCTCGCCCTATCATCCGGAGATCGCTAGTTCGAATCCCGGGTGGTGCTGTAACCTCTCGCAGCCGGAGGCCTAGAGAGAGCTGATTGGCCGAGCTCTCTCAGAGGGGAGGGATGAGAGGTACTTAGTGCTCCCACATTAATCACGGCTCTACAGCCAGTCAGGGGCGTCTGTGAGCTCGCGCAACGGAGGGAGCGGATAGCGCTGTCCTCCGAGTGTGTTACGCCGACCCCAACGGTGCGCGAGCGAGCAGTTCGAAAAGATGCGGTCGGCTGGCGTCACGTGGTTCGGAGGAAACACGTGATAGTCTTCGGCCCTCCCGGCTGAGTGGTAGTAGTAGCCTTAATGTGGGAGCCCCCTAGTGACGGGGAGGAATTGGACACGACTAAATTAGGGAGAAAATCGGGGAAAAAATCCAAAAAAAAAAAAAAAAGCATGTGTAAGTATTAGAATAAGGCATATGCGCGGCTATACTCACTGATTTGCGGCACGCTCTGGATGCAAACATTTGCCTGACTCGAGAAGGCCTGCACATGACTCCAGCACAGTCACTAAGCATGAACACGAGCTCCTCAATGTCTCCTGGGCCAAAGGTCCAGTTCTTACTTGTGGGTACAGATATCAGCTTCACTCTCTGCATGACTTGTGCTATAAAACATGAAAATACACTTTCAATAATCCTCTCCTTAAGGTATACAGACACATAGCGAGCTTACTAACACTTGGTGCGCTTGTGTATACATACCATTCTCATCAATAAGGAAGTCGAAGCCATTTTTCTTGAAGATTTCAAGATTTTCCATCAGTATATTTTCACTTACAGCAGGAAGATGTAGATTTTGTGGCCTGAGATGAAAACAGAAAATGTTGTTTGCCTTCAAATCAATGTGAATTACTTTTTAAAAATGCACCCAAGTCCAGACTTACACAATAAGTCTCTGTCCTTTTAGGACTGTATGCTGCTGTAGCATCTCAAAGTTGTACTTTTCGTCAGTGGCGTGCTGGTCGATGATAAAAAGATCGGACTTAAACTTGGTAATAATAAAACCCAGGTTGAACTGACCAATGATGGCCATCTCCTTAAACATGTCCTTGCTAAAAATAGATATATAAACAATTTAAATACATCAGACATTTATTAAGAGAATAATAATATGAGAATACAAAAAGAATGCGTGATCCCTATACCTTATCTCTTTCTTCAACTCGTCCTCGGCACTCTGGTTATCACCAGGGTTAATCTTTGCCCTGAAGCGTCTATATTTTGGCTCAGACTCGTTCTGCTCTCTTTGCCGTGTCTTAAGCCTTTCCATCCTTTTAACCAGTCCAGTCATCGAAAACTGCAAAGGCACTGTTTTCTTCTGCATGCTCACTGGTTTGTCAAACACTCCATATGAAGCCCCGCTCACACTGGAGGATGGAAGTCGGGGCTGTTCTGATAACCTATCATCCCACCTAAATTTTTTTGCCTTGGGACTAGAAACGTTTTCAGTATTAATAACAGACCCGGGCTCTTGCTCTGAAGTTTCCAAATCATCATGCACTTCATCTACAGACTCCCTGTAAGGCTCTGTTTTAATGCCGAGTTCCTCTAAACCCGAATCTGGAGAGTCAAATTCAGAATGATCTCCAGAAAGCGTCTCTGGGGTTTCAATGACGGAGCCGTGATCAGACAGACCCAAATCAGCCTCCATGTCCGACTTGTTCTCGTGCTTGGTTAGACAGGATTTCAAAGCAACTAATGGTAAAGCTGCTTTTATTGTAGCAGCATCTGACGATCTGTTGTAGCTAGTCTTTTCTGAGCAATGGAAAAATGACTGCATCTTTTTTTGAGTTGGACCTTCATGAACAGTTTTATTATCAGACGACTTTGTCCCAATAGCTGGAACCTGCTGTTTTGAAAATGCTGCCTTTAGTCCAGCTAAGTTAAAAGATGTCTTCGGGGTGTTTGTCAAAGTCTCTGAATCATCGTCTGGAGTCAATCCAGTCAGCAAAGTCTTTCGAGGACCTTCTGAATTAATATCAGAATCACTACATCTGGAAAAACCTGACACACAGAAACAGTGAAACAAACGATTATAGTTTGCCTCATTTGTCATTTTTCACATGAAAACGCAATGATTCGGCACACATACTGCCTGTGATTTGTGGTGTGTTGTTGAGTCTGATTTTATTGACTCCAGTCTCATACATGGCAATGAGAGAGCTCTTAAGGATAGCAAGCAACAGCTTCTCCTCCTGCAGAAATATCTGCCGCTTATCCGGTGTAACGTTGACGTCGACGCATTCTACACAGTAGTAAAAAATAAATAAATTAATAAATAAATAAAAACAGAATGAAAGTGGTGAACACATTATACTTGGCCAAAACATGGTACTGGTGCTGTATCTGAAAATTCGTCCATGATGAATCACATAATTTTTCATAATACTTAATGATACATATCTTGAGTGATGATCAGTGATGGTTTGGGCTGCAATATCATGGCATTACCTAGGCCCAATACTTGTGCTAGATGGGCGCATCACTGCCAAGGACTTCCGAACCATTCTGGAGGACCATGTGCACCCAATGGTTCAAACATTGTATCCTGAAGTCAGTGCCATGTTTTAGGATGATAATGCACCAATACACACAGCAAGACTGGTGACAGAGTGGTGCGATGAACATGAAAGTGAAGTTGAACATCTCCCATGGTCTGCACAGTCACCAGATCTAAACATTATTGAGCCACTTTGGGGCGATTTGAAGGAGCGAGTCAGGAAACGCATTCCTCCACCAGCATCACGTAGTGACCTGCCCACTATTCTGCAAGAAGAATGGATCAAAATCCATCTGGCCACTGTGCAGGATTTGTATCTGTCATTCCCAAGACCAATTGATGCTGTACTGGCCGCAAACGGAGGCTCTACACCATACTAATGAATTATTGTGGTCTATAACCAAGCGTTTCAAGTCCAACCCCTGTATATCAACATCAATACTCTGTTTTGGCAGACTGCATATACTGTGTGTGACCGGTCTATGATTTTTTTTAAAGTATGGCTCACCTGAAGCAACCGAAATGTTCAGAGCAACAAATGGATACTGATGCCGGTTGAACATGTGGTAGACTTCATTTACAAGCTTAGAAACCTGTAACCAGACATTAGTTAGAAGAAAAAAAAAAAACATGTATGTAAGCTGAATGATGAAAAAGTAAATGTAGTTACCTTGGAAGGATCACATGGCCTTTTATTAATAAAGAAAAACTGCCGGTCAGTTGCGCTTCGTCCCACACCATGATCGGCTTGTGATACATAACCAGAGATCCTGGGATACAAGAGCAAGTGAACAATGTCTGCATGCGAAACAGTTGTAATTTGGATGCATCAATCTGCTATTAGAGAGCACAATCAGAAGGTTGAAGGAAGCATTTTAGAACATGTTCACACCAATTAGTTTGTATACTGATTCCCAAACCAAACACCACACACAAGAAATTCAGACTTGTGTATGCGGTTTGGTTTAGCTGCACATTAAACAAAACAAAAAGCAAAGTTGCCACCTGAGCATGGAGAGCACAAAACTGCCGCGCAATAAATTCTTAGACAATTAAATGAATTAATATTGTTACAACCGTCAACGTTTTATCCATCATATCCATCATTTATTTTCTCTTTTTGTTGAGTATTTCTGTAGCACTATAGCTCCGTCCTTTGCCTCAGTTTGCACACACAGCTCCGTTTAGCAACTCACAGCTACAAAAAATTGTTTTGTCCACAATCCAAAATGTTCACTTCCTGCAGTTCCACTGATCTGAAGTCAGTTTGTTTTTCTACTTCAGTTACGCTATAGTTCACCTAGAAGCAGATCAGGATCAGCTCACTGTTTGGTCTACACGAGGATGTCTGCACATTTTAACCTGACTGAGAGTGACTATGGAAAAAAGTGACAGAATTTACCTTATGATCATGTTAAGAAGTGAGACATGAAACTCACATGAAAAGGTCTTTAGGGAGTTCTTCCCCAGTTAAACCATAATCTTCTTTAATACTCTCATTTGGAGATATTTGCTGAAAAGGAAGTAGACTCTGGAGCTGTGAAGAGAATATTATCCAGATTAAAGACAATACATCTCTGATATGCTTAGTGCTTCCTAATGATATTTAGGGAGCAAAAAAGCTTTAAAACAAATATATTTTCTCACAACTTTTCCAGAAAATTCAGGCAGCACCTCATCTGCACACCATTTAAACTTAACTCACTGACGCCAAGGTGATGAGTAATCTACTAGAACTGAGATCTGAGAGTCCTGTCGTGGGTACTACAGCATACAGTATGCAATGCCATGAACATCTTCTGCATGTTTGGCTCACACAACAGATTGCTTATTCCTGCACTACAACCAAAGCTTCCATTCCACAAGCAGCACATAATCCTCGTCTGTCAAAATAGTTCAACAAAATCTTACGTCAAAAAATTAATAGAACCTGAACTATTGTTCGGCATTTGACCTCAAATCAATATTGTGGTTAATTAAACACTTTGCCAAGATTATGATTTATGAACATCTTTTTCGCAATA
This sequence comes from Clarias fuscus, assembly GCA_030347435.1. Lineage (NCBI taxonomy): Eukaryota > Metazoa > Chordata > Actinopteri > Siluriformes > Clariidae > Clarias > Clarias fuscus. The sequence continues at coordinate 18,448,220 of CM059220.1, forward strand.
TTAGGTGGGATATTTTGTTCTAATATGTGACTACACAAGGGATAATTGGTTTTTAAGGGGGCAGTAAATTAACATGCACAGCGGGGGAAGTATTAACAAAATAAACAAATAATAAAAAATGTACTAACAATTTTTTAAATGGGACATAAATTCAATAAACGACATGGGCAAGATAACATTGATCAGATTATCCAAACATCGGTTTCAATTAATTTTGGATGAATTTGCCAATTAATTGCCTTGAGATATTTCATCTTCAGGACTAATTAAAATTTTTTTTAGAAATCTTTAGATATGTTCCACTGATGACATTTTTACTTTGAATAGTAAAACGTACTCTTACAGAAGCAAAGCATTATAATTATTGTGGAACACACTTTCTGAGTACAACTGTGAACTGTAAAATTGCAAATAGTTTCCCTGTTCCCCAAAGTAGCACTGGCATTATATTTTTTACCTGTTTCGGGCCAAACAGTGCTCCGATGTTGTCCCTCATGCTGTGGCTCCCGCTGGTGCACACTACTGTGTTACGCTTGCCTTGGCCGAGCTGATTAGTGCATGTGATGCGCACACCAGTGGAAATGATGCAGTACGACTGCAGGATGTGGACCATCTTACTAAACTCCTGCATGGCAAAGCACTTCAATCACTCACACTTTGACTTGTTCAACATTTCACATTTTCAGAATCTGCATACAGTTGTTGAACCTTTTTGATGTTGCGCTGGAACTCCTTGTGGCGAACCGGAAGGGTGGAGAAGAGCTGCTGAAGGCTGACGGTGGTCCCCTGCTGCCGGGGATGGGGGACTCGCTGGACAAGGCGGCCGTTGTGGTCAAAGACGAGTCGGGTGCCGATATGGCTACTTTCATGACAGGTCACCACGGTGAGGTCACTGAGGACAATAATTATGGATGACTTCACTCTACAGCAAGAAGAGCTTAGTGTAGTCAACATGTCTGTGATTTATTTTGATCTTGGAGAAGCACATTTCAGATAAAGCAGTTCTTATACTTTTTATAAACTCCATATTCTTTCATCAGTCAACACTATGGATGATGTTAAAGGTGCTGGTAGTACAGCATTTTGACTGCAACATGCATTTCCATTCCTTCCAAACAGTATCAACTACTATTGCCCTGTGAGAGCAAAGTGACTAGGAGAATGTGGACAGAAACCTGAACAAGCAGTACTGTGCAAATGGTTATAAAGCAAGTATGCCTTTAATTAAAAAAAAAAAAAGAAAAATTATTAATGCAGTAAAGTCAGTATCTGGCATGACAAGGCTTTGAGGATATTTTTCTCTTAGGTACGATTTGTGCAGTTCTATAAGAAAATTAGTTACGAAATTGAACTGAGCATCCTGCAGAACCACCCGCAGTTCTTCCGATGACTTTGACCGTTGCATCTGTTTTTTTTTTTGCATGCAAAACCCAGCTTCCATTTAGTTAGAATCTTTTTTTTTTTTTTTTAAGTGTTTGCTTATATCACATGCTGCTTCCTTTTCTGGCATACAAGTATTTTTTTTCCTGTAACAGTACTATATATTGCATATTTTCTCTCGTGCGATTAAAATAATGGGTTTATTAACACTTAAATGGAATAAGTATTTACTCAGTCATGGTTGACTGCAACAGTATACAGTGCTGATGTATTTATTTATTAGTTTTAAACATCACTGTAGATGAGAAATTTCCTTTCATGTGTCTCATACTGTATGGTACGAATTACTGAGATGCACAGTACAACTACATTTCATGAAGTAGAATAATCAGACGTCTGATATTAAATCTTCATGGGAATTCAAGCAAATATCATTATTTAATATCGTATCAGTGTATCATGATGAATATTGTGTTATTGTAACATGCTGTAGTTCCAGGAAGCATTTAGACAAACCTGAGGGCACACAGTGAGCTCAGCGCTTCTCCACGGAAGCCAAATGTCTCCACATGAATTAAGTCGGAGAAATCTCTCAGTTTGGATGTGTGGTGCTTTAAAGCTGCGGATACAGGAAAAAAAAAAATAGTACACTAAATTAAATCAAACCTCGCACCCCCCGCCCCCAAAAAAACTAAAACCCTAATGTGAATGTAACTCACTCAAGCCTTCAAAGTTCTCCTCCTCCACACCTCGTCCATTGTCAGAGACTTCCACCAGCTCTACCCCGCTCTCCTTGAGTCTGATGTCTGAAATCCCGGAACAACAGCTTAGAATTAGGGTAAGCCAATCTACAGCTTCAATTCATCAGGAATCGCTAGTAATACTCATAATACTGTTGAAAATCACGCACTCACCAACTTGTGTAGCACCCGCATCTATGCTGTTCTCCACCAGCTCTTTCACAGCTGTGGCCAAAGTCAACACCACCTGCCCAGAGCAGATCTGATGCACTGACTGTTTATCTATGGCCTTGATGGCTCTGGCTGGCTCCGAGCTGGAATTACAAACCAACAGATTAGGATCATTTGTATTTAAACTAGAGACAAAAATACCTAATCACATTTTAAGAGTCATGATTTGACTTTGAATGTTGACATTTTCTCCTGGGAAAAGGAACGGAGACAGAACGTTAAACTGCTTAACTGCCACCTGTATTCATGCAGGTTACCTGTGGAGTACAAATCGACTGTAAGGATTCCCGTTTTCAACAAAGGGATGATTAGAAATGAGAATATTGGAAGAACATCTCAGAAAATCTCAGACTGGTTTAAAGCGCATGACAAAGACTCCTTTCTTGACCTTCCCAGTCACCGCATCTGAATCCAGTAGAACACCTTTGAAAATGTTGTAGAATGGGAGAGTCATAGGAATGAAAATGCACATGGAAAATCTTTAGACACTGCATTATGCAATCACGTTAACATGGACCAGAAGGAATGTTTCCGACATCTTGGGAAATCCGTGAAATTAGGAACAAGGTTGTTTTGAAATCAAAGTGAGCCCCTCTTGTGATTGGCATGAAAAAAAAAAATCGCTTGCACTGATTAGTTTTTTATGGTCTGAGGTGTACCTGGTGCCAAAACAACTCACCGAAGAGCATAAACAGAAGCATTTGGCTATCTGCAAACAAAATCTGGACTGCTACTTTAAGGAAGGTGAAAGCTTCATCCAAGACATGGATTCATCTCTACGAGCCTGAGAGGAAACGGCAAAGTGTGGAATGGAAACATTCTCAATTCATCAGCTCATTCAGTGAGATGCTTATTGAAAAGCTAAAGCCTAAACCTTGGATTAAATGCAGAGGACTGCTATCCAAGTGTGTTGGGATATTGCTTGACAACGCATGTTTGCCCACTTCTACCCACACTGTAGACACTCTGCAAAAACTTTGTTGAGGTGTTAAAGCATCCTCCCTATAGTCTTGGACCTTGATCCGTCAGACTTTAACGTGTTTGGTCCCCTGAAAGCAGCCCTACGTGGAGGAAGATTCACTTCTGATGAGGTGCATTCATGGCTCGAAGATCAGCCTAAATCATTTTTAAATAAGGGAATACAAAAGCTTGTTGACAGATGCACAGAGCGTATTGAAATGCAAGGAAATTATGTTGAAAATGATTCATTTATATGTGAAAAGCTAAAAACAAAAAAAAATGTAAAGGAAAAAACTCACCAAGATTCTGTCATCATTCCCTGGGACTCTCAGATCCTGAACTACAAACACTTCTTAATGCACTTACAGGCAGGGTAGAGCTTAAAACGCTGACTTTCACATGACATGTCTGAACATTTGTTAGATCATTAACCTGGCACGATTTGAACTTAATTAGCATGTTACACCATTTACTGCAGACGTTACGAACAAACAGCACATACACACTTCTCACCCGTATGATCACTACAACTTCCCGCTAGAATCGTGCACGCGTCGTGCGCAGCGTTGTACGCGCCAGTGTTTGCGTTTGAGAGCGTCGTGTCGCCACACATTCTGCGCAGAACCGAGCGTTTAAAAATTATTGCGTAGCATATAAGTGTCGTGTGTCGTTAAAGTCAAGTTTTATTTTTACTATTACTAATTGCCTTAATATTACATCAGATTTTTGCTTAGCCATTTTGCTTCTACGGTTTGAGTTGAATCTGTGTAAATGCTGAACGTTTTAAATCTCTGACACTATTTCAAAGGTTTCATCAGATAGCGGCGCTGAGGAATTAGGGACTGTGTACAAAAATAAAACCGTTAGTCAAACGTTGGAGAACAACAAGACAGGGATTTAATACAAGATTTCTAAAAAAAAAAAAGGCTTGTATAATAATATAATTTTAAAAAACGAAATATATATCATATTGTAACTGGATTTGTGTAAACTGATAAACTGATAAGAGGTTTGGGACCGTGACATGACGCTGTATGGACCTTTTGTGACACTCCCTTATTTACTTACCAATATGGCGTAATACCAACGGCTGGCTGGTGATTTTCTTTGTATTGTTAAAGCTGTTGTTTGACTACCGGTCAGATGGTTTCTCCGGGACAGTACTGTATGTTAATCCGCTTAATGGAAACATCTAACTTGGACTACTTTAACTCTTGTCAAAACTTTAATAAGTGAAGATTTTATAAAGTGTCATGGCAGAAGAAGGTTCCAGAATTAGGGCTGGTGTAATGAGTGACAGTCACAGCCTGCTGCTGCGCACACAACTTTCCAGGGACACAGGGTCATATCCTGGAGCAGTATTCGAGCTTACACAGGACGAAGAGGAGGTCCAGTTTGACAGTGAGTCCCTTGATTTAAGGCCACGTGTCCTGAAATCAACTTGGCATACACTCATGTTACGAGTTCTTCCTGTGTTTATTTAAATTTTCATAAAAGGTATACAACCAATGACTGCATCAGATCCATCATATCTCTCACAAAATATTCGCCCCCCTTTTACCCTATACATCAGCTAAAATATCCTAGGGTGAGGTAGATTTTATTAATTAAAATTATTAACATCATTTAAAAACATCATTTAAAACCCATGCCTTATATACATCATAAAACGTTGCCATTTCCTTGACATGCTGCAGGTATGAATGTCTCAGAAAATGCGGTGTTGCTGAAATTCATTCGTTCATTCATTCGCAGTAATCTTTCAGATGAGGGATGCAGTGGATCCATCACCTTTCATGGACCATTAGGGTAGGAAAGGTCCTAGAAGACAAGAACCATACATTCACACTCATAATAAACAGAGCTGCCAACTTTTTCGTCTGGAGTGAGATTCTGAAAATAATGACATGCACATAAAGACCCTGTTGTGCATATTCAGCTATTTTGTTTAACACTGATCACACACCTTACCCTACATGGTTCAGGTTCTGTAAAGTTTAGCATTACAATGTTAAAGATGCATGTGAATTTATTTCAGTTAGTAAAACTGATATTTGAAATATTCACCCAAACAAATAAAAGAAATAGGGCCTTTTTTAACCAACAGCCAAATCACCAACATGCTCTTCAGCTTCTCAGTGTAGGACAGCAGTGGTGTAGAACAGACCCCTGGGCCCTGTACTGTACATTAGAGGCCTCATTGGGAGGCCTGTAATGCCTCGGATTGCGAGTAACATGGTCTGCGAGTGTTTTACAAGGCGCACAAATGTTTATTTTTTTATCAATTTTAACTTGATAAACAAGCGAAGGCTTGATATACAAGTAGTATGCATGCGCTTTGTCTGCCAAGTGTCCACAAATGAGCCAGTGATTCTTCTTCTGCGTGTGCTGCGGGCTTGTGGTTAATTGCTTCCCGTGCTCATGCATCACTCCTATAGTGAACGTCCGTGTGGATGAACTGTCTATTATAACATTGTGCCGACATGTGTGCATGCGCATAAAGTAGAGCACCTGGCATTAGAGAGGTTACTTGTTAAAGATCCAGTTTCCAGAGTGACAGACTCTGTCAGAAAGCAGTAATTCCTTTAGTATGTGTGCGCGCAGGGGTCATTAAAAAAGAGCAGTGTTTGCGTTAGTGTATGTGTTTGTTCGCGTGTCTTACTTCAGCTTCACACATGCGCACACTAACAGAAACGCTGCTCTGTCGGGATTCTTTTCAAAGGTAAGGTGCATTTTGGTAAGGTTAATTAGTTTTATTTTTACTTTACATTTTGTAATAATTATTTTTATATGAAAACTTTTGGGATGTGGAACGAATTATCTGAGTCTCCATTATTTCTTATGGGGAAATCCGAGTGCTTTAATATACTTGCTTCCGGAACAAATTATGCTCACAATCCAAGGTTTAACTGCATGTCATATCTTTTCTGATCCATAGCTCTCATATTTCATCCCAGAATTACAAGCGCCCTGGATAGTCAGTCCCACTGACTTACTTCTCTTCACTTGGACAGAACAAAGTGGCAGAGCGTCAGCCACAATACACCTGTGTATGTGAGGGAATTATGTAGCGATTTGACTTTAGAATATAGCCAACACATCAGAAAGAGCCTGGAGCTCAGTGATTTTTGCTTGCCTCTTCCGCAGGCAAGTATTTTGCATATAAAAAACCTGAAAAATTGGAAGTATGGCACAAAGGCGTGTGAAGACATGCGAGATTGTGTGAGTATCACACACATTACATGCATTGAGTTAGCAGCTCTAAAATCTCAAAATCACTGGCTGACAAGTTCACATTGCACAACTTAAATCCCTTTGATCAGTCAATGCACACAACACAATTTCCACCTGGATTTTTCACCCAGTCAACGTGAACATGATTCCCAAAATTACCTTTCTTCCTCTAATGCACTTATCTCAGGGTTTCACAAGTGCTTGAATATCAACGAAAAAAGTTTTCTCTGTACATCAAAGCCATGATCGGACTTCATGCTTCATGTCTTGACCTCTGCTGATACACTGACCTTCCAGAAATGCCCTTAACGGGCCCTTTAATTTATTGGGAAAAAAGCGGCTTAGTTTGATCACCAAAGCCATTCTGTTTTGTTGCAGGCTAATGCACGACCTCACACTGCTCACTACACCACTTGTACATTATAGAAACTCATATGGGAGTTAATGCCATATCCACAGTATAGTCCTGACCTCACTCCAAAGCCCATTAAGAACTTAGAAAGAGTTATTACTCTGAGAGTGCACTGAGGGAGAGATGGAAATCACCAGAGACCTTCCAATACGATATTATCACAATATAATTTCAAGCATGAAAATTAAAAAAATGCTTAATTAACTTTGTTTTTTCCAGACATTAGCAACAAAGTCTGAAGTAATTGTAAACATTAATTTAAAAACTTTTACTTGGCCTTCGAGTGGCGCAGTGGTAAAGTGCTCGCCCCATCATCCCTAGATCGCGAGCTCGGTATCCATGTGATGCTGTAACCTCTCGCACCCGGAGGTGTGATTGGCCCTCAGAGGGGAGAGATGAGAGGTACTTAGTGCTTCCACATTAATCACGGCTCTACAGCCAATCAGGGGCGTCTGTGAGCTTACACGAGCAGAAGGAGCAGATAGCACTGTCCTCCGAGTAGGAGCGAGCAGTTCGAAAAGATGCGGTTGGCCGGCGTCACTGTGGTTTGGAGGAAACGGGATGGGCTTCGGCCCTCCCGATTGAATGGTAGTAGTAGCCTTAATGTGGGAGCCCCCTAGTGATGGAGAGGAATTGGACATGACTATATTAGGGAGAAAATCAGGGGAAAAATCCCCCCCTCCCAAAAAACTATTTACACCTATTTGAACTTAATTTCCTCATTACTGCAACACTATGGAAACATCAACATTATTAGAAAAGCAAATAAATTTTCACATTTTAAAAAATGGATTACTAATAGTCATGCACAGTTACTTGAAGTTCTGAAATAAATATTTATTGTTACTTTAACAGTTTTCTTTATTTTGATTGATTTCTAATTTTTTTATTTATTTATTTTTTTTATTTTCCCCCGATTTTTCTCCCTAATTTTAGTCGTGTCCAATTCCTCCCCGTCACTAGGGGGCTCCCACATTAAGGCTACTACCACCACTCAGCCGGGAGGGCCGAAGACTATCACGTGTTTCCTCCGAACCACGTGACGCCAGCCGACCGCATCTTTTCGAACTGCTCGCTCCCGCACCGTTGGGGGCGGCGTAACACACTCGGAGGACAGCGCTATCCGCTCCCTCCGTTGCGCGAGCTCACAGACGCCCCTGACTGGCTGTAGAGCCGTGATTAATGTGGGAGCACTAAGTACCTCTCATCCCTCCCCTCTGAGAGAGCTCGGCCAATCAGCTCTCTCTAGACCTCCGGCTGCGAGAGGTTACAGCACCACCCGGGATTCGAACTAGCGATCTCCGGATGATAGGGCGAGCGCTTTTAACCACTGCGCCACTTGGAGGCCCTCTAATTTTTTTATATTTCAATGAAACCTGACAGTTTTTCAAACTGAAAGAACATCCTTTGTACATTCTACACATGCATTTAAAATCAAAGTACTATTTTCTATGAATTAAATTAACATCTAATGAACATCTGTTGCAATAATGACGTACTGTACAGTAGAACCTTGGATTGCGAGCAGAATTTGCTCCGGAAGCATGCTTGTATATCACAACACTCGTATATCAAAGCAAATTTCCCAAATAAGAAATAATGGAAAGTTGTTGGATGAATGGATGATTCGTTCCACAACCCAAAAATATTCATATAAAAATAATTAATTCAAAATCTAATGCAAAAATAAAACAAATTAACCTGCACTTTACCTTTGAAAAGAATCCCAACAGAGCAGTGTTTCCGCTAGTCTGTGTGTGTGCGTTTGTGCGCGAACACAGTGTGTGTGTTTTCGGCTCAATGAGATCTACCGATATATATATGTGTGTGTGTATGCTATGTGTGTGTATAGCTATATATATATATATATATATATATATATATATAGAGATCATACCGAAAACACATACGCTGTGTAATATATATATATATATATATATATATATATATATATATATATATATATATATATAATGTGTGTGTGTGTTTGTGTGTGCAAGTGTGTATGAGCTATGCTGCGCTCAAGAGCGATGGCGATGATATGATGTCATAGAGCTTGGGCCCTAGAAGAATCCTTAGAAAAACAAGAGGGCCTTATTCACATCAGTACTATTAAAACAGCATTATCAGAGCCCTGGATCGATGGCGATAACGTCATTGTCATGTTATTATTGTGCTGATGTCATAGTGCTGGGACCCTAATTAGCAAATAGTTTTATCATTAAATACATGACTTGCCACACAAAAGAATCGCGATATGTAACTGAATTGATTTCCCCAACCATTTTTAGTGAAACTGATTGCGATGGCGGTAAAAGCGTCAGCCAGCACTAATCCACCAGGTGTCCTCTGCAGGTGATTAAATAAGGGGCAAAAATTTATATTTTTCTTGGAAATTTACCTGAGTAGAAAACACTTACTTTCAAAGAAAATAAAACTTAACACTTAATAGGTATAGTAATTGTTACTTAAGCATATTACTAAACTTTTTAGTGTGTAATAGCATCTGAAGCATTAAGGCTCTGATAATTAGTTGATGTCCTGGAAAAACATTGTGAAAACACACTCACATATTCACACACACACACACACACACAAACATGAAATCTTTTACACTACAAATATCTTTCACAGCCTAATCCACAGCAGTGAACTCTGAACAGTTCCTTAGAAGATATGTAATTACGTTACAGATAGTTTAGCATTAACTGGTGTGTAAAACTTTATAACAAATAAGACTCGCAACACAAAACTCACATAATAGTTCTTGTTTATGTTTACCTCCTAGTCATAGCTCTACAGAGGTGGGGAATGACATGTTTCATGCTGATAAGCGATGCCCATCCCTACCCTGCTCATAACTGTGTAGTGAAGATGTAGCATCGGTTAGTGTGTTTGTAATAGCTTAATGCAAATGTAGCCGAAACCAAAATGGATTCAGAACAGAGAGACATTGCCAGTTTGATTGCTAAGTTTATTGCTGCAGGTAGGCATCATGGCTTTAACCAGACCTACTGTATTTATTGACAGTGTGTTTGTTTTTCCTGAGTCCTGATATGGCCAACCCAATTACTCGGCCTGTGTGTACATTTCTTAGAAGTATTTTGTGCATAGAAAGTACTCTGGTAGTGGGACTGGGCTTTTTGATGGTTTAATATTTATGTGGTGATTAAATATTTTTAACTTGCATACAAATATATTTCATACTAATAAATAATTGTAATAATAAATCATTACATAAAAACGTAATTTAACTTTTGAAATGTCCCGACTCTGTTGGGACAGGAAAATAGTGTGATCATATGTAATGACATCTGAAAAATTATGAGTATATTTTAAACTTAATGCTCGCAGATACATGATGTAACATGCCCTTTTATTTTATAAATTTTTTTGTATTCCCACAGCTTCAGACTCAGATAATAACTATGAGTTATTGATGGCAGGAAAACAGTATCCCTCCATTAAGGAGTTTGCCTCTGCTATTCCTAACCACCTGCTGCTGGGGTCTCTGCTTGAGCATTTGTGCTTTGTGTACGAGAGAGACCCTGCACAATCTCGTATGCTGTTCAAAGGTAAGGTCAATAAATACATTTAAAAACATTGCTGTGTTGCTGTGCTCTTTACAAGATTTTAAAATATTTACAAGGTTCCTAAATAAAATAGAATTAAAATAGAAGTATAAGAAGTGTAAATCAACGGGAGCAGCCGAAACACTAACAACAACAAAGTGTATAAATTATGCAGGATAAATTACAGACTGTACAGAATGGAATTAGAAACTCTAAGAGCGCAGTTAGTATTTATTTAGTGTGTAAACAACAACAAATTGACATGATTGGTATACACCCAAAACTATTGATTGTGTGTGTTTGTGTGTGAGATATGTTCGATTCTGTTAATATGACGATTTTTTATAAATATCCCAGTATTCATTCAATATTAAATGCTTTTAGATTTTGTACTATTCTAAACCAACACAGGATGCTGTGCTGAATGCCAGTGTCTATATATTTTAGAGTGCACCACCTATAGGATTATAATGGCAACATTTCACCACATCATATGCAAACATATAAATTAGAAAAATCTTTTTTTTTTTTTAAATCGATTTTGAAGTCTGTGTGGCGATACATGAATTACTACACAAAAGAATCACAGTAAATCATTGAGTATATTTTTTCCTTCATCTGTGGTGTTCATAGTTTGCGACCTAGTAACTACTATCAGTACATATTTCTCGATAACGACTTTAAAGCGCTTTTGTAAGTCACTCTGGATACAGACGTCTGCCAAATACCATAGATATAACTATATAAGTAAATGTTGTGACAAAATGACCTTGTTTTTAATTTGCTGCTCCAGGCCCCCCTATGACTCAGGATAAGCCATACGGAATAGAATGAATGAAATTTATATGTTATTTGTATATGCAAAAGGACATTATATAGTTTTAGTTCAGTTGCGTGACAGCAAAGAAATTTTATACCTGCCTGTTTTCAAATGCAGTCGTATTAGCTGTGTGAGATTAATTTGATTCTCTTTCATGTTTATAGTTCCTAGTTTAAACCAACATCACTGTTCCCCTAATGTAAATAAACAAGCAAGGAATTAATAATTAATCGTATTTTTGTGAATTTTTCAGAATGTTTTTTTTTTAATGAGATTTTTTTTTTGTTCTGTTTTAGTGATTGGTCAGCGACTAGCAGCGATGAACCTCCTCTCCCCCCTGGCTGTCAGTGATGAGTTCAGCACAGTGAGATTGCAGCACAGTCGGGCCTTCGCTGAGCTCCTGCATGCAGCCAGTTCATCCCTGTTTCCTCAGGTAAACCCAGTAATGTGAACCGCTATATCACTTAAGTATTTTTTAGATTCTAAATCAGAGATTATTTCAGGTTGATTTCTCTCTTTGTTTCTTAACAGAATCAAAGGTACCTAAATGCTGATGGCCAAAACCCTGTGCTAAGGTGAGATGATCACAGACTGGTCCATAAGTACCTGGACGGTGATTTATTTATGTTGCTTCATTACTCCACCACAAAGCATTTGAAATGAAGCAATCAAGATGGCATTAAAATGTAGAATTTCTCTAACAAAAATGTTGCTGTAACAATTCAGGAATTAATATATAAATATGTATTTAGAGTAAATCAATTAGTGTCCTTTTTATTACAGAACAAAAGATGGCCTGTTTCAAACCTCTCGCTACCTCAGTGAATTCGAAGAAATCTCACCACTGGGCAGAGGATCATATGGAAAAGTCGTTAAGGTGTGGTAATCTGTGAGACGCATTACAGTACATTTTGGTTACTAAATGTTTTTTTTTTATGTTTCAGTGACATTTGTTTTTTTATATTTTCTACAGGTGAAAAACAAGCTAGATGGACAGAAGTACGCTGTGAAAAAGATTCTGATCAAGAATGTGACGAGGACTGACTGCATGAAGGTAGAGAAATATTCTAATAAAGTATAACAGCTTATTTAGTTTGTCATGGATATCTAGGAATGTTTAGAAATGTAATATGTAAAATTGTTTAAACGATTTGCTGTAGGTTTTACGGGAAGTTAAAGTTCTCTCCAGTCTTCAGCACCTGAACATTGTCGGCTATCACACTGCTTGGATGGAGCATGTGCAACCTGCTGTAAAGAGTAAGTCACTTAAATTGAGTATGCATTTTAAACACATATCTTGCACATTTCATCTTGCACAGTTCCTGCAACTCTGGGTTTCTCTATAGCATCGCTTACCAAGATGTTTAGTGTTAGCTCTGTAGTATAAAAATTTTAAACAAGAAGTTTGAAGTTATTGGATTGTTTCATTGAATTATGCATATCATTAGTAATTTTTTGTGGTAATTTTTAGTGGCAGTACTGTGGCCTGGCACCTCCAGGGAGAAGGGTTCGAATGGGTCTATGTTTGTAGAGTTTGCATGTTCTCTCCATGTGGGTACACTGGTCTCTTCCCACAGTTCAAATACATGCAGATTAAGACCTAAGCCATTTTCAAATTGCCTGTATTGTGTGTGTGCGTGCTTGTGCCCTGCGATGGATTTGCACCCTATCCAGGGGTGTACCCCGTATAATGCCAAAGGTCCCCTGAGATAGGCTGCAGTCCTTATAGTTCTACAAGTGTACAATAATAATGTCTCAAGAATTCAATTTATAATTATTATTGTTGTATATTTACCTCATTATATTATCTCATGATATACCTCTATTAATAGTGATTCACTGGAGTGTAAACATTTTATTTATTAAGTTTTAACTGATATTTTAACTGATACTATTAGTTTCTCTGATTAACCAACATCGGGTGAGAGTGGTTGTATTCCTGTATATATCTGAGGCTAGGTTTAGCTGTAGATGGAGTGCCCTAGCTAATCACACCAGTGCAAATATTCGTTGCCTAACAGCATGATTGTATGATATTTAAATAAAAATTCTATGAAGAAGATATTAATATTAAATAAGTGAACATTTTAGACAAGTAGATATGGTTGAAAGTTGTTTATATTTGCTCAGCTATTAAAAATAGATCCCAAACAAGATACGCTCACAGGTTGCCTGTTAATTAGATGGTTCACAACGACTTGACCTACTCCTTAAAAGGTCCTTATATATAGGTATTCTTGGAACACGGCTTGATTAATTATATTAGTCAACCAGAACTAACTGTTGTATAATTACTAATGTATTTTCCTTCTAGGTGGTGGTGCATCTACAATTCAGTCTGATATACCAGCCTTAGAAACACTGTCACAGACAGAAAGGTAAAATATTTTTCATTCTTTACTGAACTCAAGCAATTGAACATGTTTCCTATAGTTTCATAAGAATGAGTTTCTTTTGCAGACTTGTTGAGGAGACCACCAGTAGCACCAGTGGATCATCCATTGTTTTTGAAAACTCTGAATGTTCAAAGGGCAGAAACGGACCGTTTACAAATGTGCTAAATAGCAGCCTAAACAGTATTCAGAGACCTGCATTGCCAAAAGAGCAGAGGAATCAGGCACTGTCCACAAAAAATGTGCACAACCCACATAACTTTGTTCCGTGTGCGTTCCTGGGAGAGCCACGCTCTGTTGGGGAGAACTGCCCAGCACTTCGATGGGAAAGTTCAACACTGTCAGAGGAGTCATATGTTGATATGAGCAGTCAGCCATGGGCTGAAAAACATCCAGGGGAGGTGTGTTTTTTAACAACTTCCAGACAGTGCAGTCAGAGCTTATTGTTTTAATTTCTTCATTAGTTTGACATTGATGTCTGTTCTCTAGGTCCAGTTCCATTTAATGCTGTATATCCAAATGCAGCTGTGTGAGCGTTCATTGAAAGACTGGATTCAGGAAAGGAACTCTACAATATCTACACGTACGTTTCATTTATTTATTAAGCCATCACCGCCCCATAGATTGTTGTACATAATGGATTATTAACTGTTATGGGTTACTAGCTCTGTATTATTGGGCATAGAATATTTCTTTGTATCTCTGAATCTTCTATTCTTTGAATGGAAATGCATGGTGGTTACATTTTTCTTTTTTTTGCAGGCTCCTTTCAATCATTTGACACTCAACAACCATCTGATATCTTAAAGAAAATACTTGAAGGTGTGGAGTATATTCACTCATGTGGAATCATGCACAGGGACCTTAAGGTAGGTTCATATCAAGAAAAAAATACATTATATTTTTATGTTGTTCCTGATCAGAAATGATCAGTAATAAAACTGTTAGATGAGATGCTAATTTAGAAAATAAGGGTGGGATAGTAAAACGAAACAATTATACTTATACTTTGCACTTATTTCTATATCTGATAGCAGATGAAAGAAAGGTTATCTAGTGCATTAGTCTACCCATCTGTCTGAAATCCTGAGACAGGCCTATAAAAAGCAGGCTGGGTTTTGGTGAGGCTCAGGAACTTGTTCACAAATGTGCTGTGTGCCTTGTTAACATGTGAGTTACAGAGAACAAAACCTATCTTGTTTCTGCTCACCAAAAGATGAAACAATTATTGTTAATTAATGAATTCTGGACTGTTTTATTTAAGATAATTACACCACGTTTGAGAATGAGAGAGTGCAAAAAGGTTATTGCACAGAAATATTTATTGTAGAGTCAGTGGTATTTTTGCCACAAAAGAACAATATGTGCAAACGTTTGAGCTAGTTTAAAATTGAAAGAAATAAGAACAAATGTTTTCCTCATTTCACAACTCATCTGTTCCAACCACTCGGCATTCATCGTCACCAGTATACTAATCATATGCCTGATAGTCTGTCATCATCTGCACCTGTTTCCCACTGGTTCATGCCTTACGTTAGATGTTTTTATGTTTGAATGATTCACTGTGTGGCTTCAACAAACAAAAATCATTTCTCTGAAACTAGTCAGGTACAGGGACTAGACTAAAAATGAGAATCGAAAATGAGGGACCAAAAAGTACTTCAGGAAGCCTGAAGAATTATTCCCCAAGACTTCATTAAAAATACAGGAAACCCTGGCTCCTTGGAAGCAAAATATGAAGACTTTTTTACACAGTATTGTATATCCACCTTTTTATCAGAGTAATTAGCAGACAGTCATATATTGATTGTACCATAGAAAGAACTCATTCAGAAGAACATTTAATTAAAAAAATTAAATAAATAAATAAATTATACATATATATATATATATATATATATAATTTTTTTTTTTTTTGCGCTGATAAGCTAATGATAGATAGTCAACAGCCTTCTGCATCTTATCCCCAATACTTTTTTTTTTTTTTTTAATAGAAAAAAAAAAATCAACTTACTCAATCATTAAAAAATGGCCTAAAAAAATCTTCCTGGATGAACCTGATCAATCATCAACTTCCCCTTCTTATCTATGAATCAGAGCTTGTAGCCAGTCTTGTAGCCAAATTTGTCAAATGAACAGATGGACAAAGAGATTGTGCCTCCACAATATATCTGATGTAACACCAAGCCAGCATTGGATTTGTACAGCACAGCAGTTACAGTTTACAAGAACACAACATCATGTTCATCAGTCTAGGGTAGTACTGTACGACAAATGGAGAACTGTGTTGTAATAACATGTTCAATACTTATGTTTGTTTACAGCCAAGGAATATTTTCCTGCATGGGCACGAGTGCCATGTCAAAATCGGTGACTTTGGATTGGCTTGTACGGATATTGTGATAAATGAAAATGAACAGCTCTTCTCCAGTTCTCATTTAAATGGAAATGCAGGTAAGATCTGCGTTACTATTTCATTATGTTGACAAGTGAGCATGCTACTACTCCATCATCCTACGCAGTTCTATTAAACTCTGCAAATTTCTTTTGGATGTAATAGTAGTAAGTTTTTGTTTAGAGACTTTGTGTCAATAATAACTTCATTATAATTTTTTTTTCTAGAGTCTTCTCACACTACAGGAGTGGGTACTTTTGTTTATGCTTCTCCAGAACAGCTGCAGGGTTCCAACTATGACTCAAAGGTAATTAAATCTAGTTTTTATACATATTGAACTAGTTTATTAGTGTAACCAGTTATATGGAAAAGCTCACTGAACTGCCTGATGGTAGACACCAAATTGTGTTTCTCAAATAATCTATCCCTTGTTTGCAGTCAGATATGTTCAGTGTTGGGGTGATCGCTGTGGAGCTGTTCCAGCCGTTTGGTACAGAGATGGAACGTGTGAGAACACTTGGAGATCTGAGAAAAGGGAAGGTTCCGGAAGAACTGTACAAGAACTGGCCAGTCCTGACCGAGCAAATTAAACTGCTGACCAGCCTGGACCCCACATTGCGACCAAGTGCATCCCAGCTACTGAAAAGTGATCTCTTTAACAACAAAGACATGGTATGTGGTCTGCAGGGGCTTCGAAATGTTGCATATAAAGAAGTGAACTTCAGTATTTTCTTTAACGTCATGTTTGATCATGAGTCCAACAGAATTGTAGCTAGTGGCTACAGCCTGAATTTTGATTGATTTCTTTGAAGTCATTAATATTTTACAACATAATTTCACTAAACTTCCATTATTACATGTGTGCATGCAAAAGAACTATACAAACAATTTCCAACTGATTATGTAATCCATGTATAAAATTTCAATAACTGTTAATTAAATCATAAAATGTCATTAATGAAGGTTGCACATAGAAGATATGCAGCTGTACCCAGTATTAATAAATCATAGTGTATCTTTTTATGAAATATGCAGTTATCATCAGTGGGACGATTGCTTGATAGAAACTGTCCCTCAGTAGCAGGCTCTGAGGAATTTTATCTTCTACTGCTCATGCTCCTAAGGGGGCTGGGGGGAGCTTTATTTCCACATTGTATATCCATCACCATATTTGGTCAACTGTAGTGACACTGAGAAGCTGTTTTCCTGCACTAAGATGGAATTTTCAGTCATGCCCTGTTGTATCTAGATTCATGACTTATGATTACAAGGAATAAAGGTAATACCGGTTGTAAGGCTTGAAGCATTGTTTGAGAGTGATATCATGTGGTCCTCAGGTCATTTTATGTAAAATACAGAATTTATCAATAACACTTATGTTTTTAGTCAGAAGGTATTATTTCCCAAAAACCCATTTTTTCTCTTCAACTTTTGCTTTTGTGACCTAAGTAATGAAATTTTCAAATATATATTATTTTCTAGTACTTAGAAGATTTTTCTAGAATGTTGTAAAATGTATGAGAATTTAAGTACCTTTCAGAATTTTCCATATTATTGTACACAGGAAACGGGGGCTCATAACACACCACTTCAATTTAGTTCTAGCTGCCTAAGTGAACAGCTCAATCTAAATTTACATATTTATATATTTATAACTTTACTATAAATATATGTAAATCTTGATTCACATGTTTTATTCAGACCTTAGCTAAATAAAAATATGCACATTAGCTCGTTTTAACATAGAAAATAGGTTAATTTCTTAAGCCAGGTTACAAAAGCAAACTTTAAAGGGAATAATGGCAATTTATCATTTTATATAACACAAGCAATTACACATACTAACACAACACAAGGAAATAACACATACTATGCAGAAACTAAACTTGTTACGCAGTATAATAAACTTTTATTATTATCTCATGATCGTCATAAAGTGGAGTACATATTCTGTAGATTTTTAGACTTTAATTATACAATTATACTTTATTAAACAGAAATGGACTGCATTATTAACAATGCGCCTGGTAGATTTTAGGACGACGTGTTTCTGAAGTTTAGATTTTTTTGGTGATACTATGTGATCGGGCAAAGTCGTGCTGCATTGTGAATCCGAATGAAATGTTTATAGAATTAATATGTGCGCTCTCCAATTTCCAGGTAATCCACAGTTTACAACGAAGGATTTCTGAGCAAGAAGAGGAAATCATTCAACTCCGAAGACAGATCAGTAAACTACAAACCTCACAAAATGGACCAGAGAGGGTATCACTATAATAACTATGGCAAGTGAGACTTTGCCATATGTGTACATTTTTCCTTATTTATTCTTGTGACAAGTTGCTGTGTATTAAGTCAACTTTGCCAGAGTGTATAAAGACAAACAAAATAAATGAATAACTTGGATAACTATTATACAGACTGTGGAATATCTGGGCGCAATTTCAAGTTTTCGTTCTGTCTTTAAATCAATAAAGTATTTTATATGTTTATTATAGTTGCTTGCTTCATTCATTCATTCATTCATTTGCAAGTTGCAAAATCAGTGTTATACAAATGTGGACCCTGTATCAAACTCTGTGCCAGACTATTGAGCTGTAAACAAAATGACATGAATAGAAATAGGGAGATGTGTTTTGTGATTTGCAGGTTCCCCTATAGTCACTTTAACAACAGATAAGAGAAATATTTCTGCAGATTACAGAACAATGTCTACCAAAATCCTTTGGCAAAAGTTTAAAATACAAAGTGAAAAAAATTAGAAACAAAACAGTCACAATGTTACCACAATTATGCAGGGTGCCCCAAAGCCCTGGATCCATAGCCATTTCTCCATATATTAAATTATATATTTTTCCTTCTCATCTCAGACCCAAAATCGCACAACCAAAACAACAAAACTCCATTGAGATCTTTTTTTTGGGGGGTCATCTTAAATTTTTGGTCTTGAATCAGCCCAGAACAATCATTGCACTAAAGGAGGAAATCAAATCAGTGTATAACATAGATTCTGGTATGTTCAGTTTAGTATCAGTTCACCATACTAGAAATGTTTAACATTATCATATTTAGCATATATACAGGTGCTGTAAAGTCAATATAAAGTAATTCATACTTTTAAATAAAGTGTTACTATGAATTCAGACTTTCTATATATATTTACACACACACAACTGCCACTTCATTTAAGTACACCTTAAAACATTTGCCGGCTGCACATCCACGATCAGAATTTTCCATTCCACCACATCCCAAATATGCTAGTCTATTGGATTGAGATCTGGTGCCCGGGGAGGCCATTTGAGTATAGTGGACACATTGCATGTTCAAGACTCATCAGACCACACAAAGTTATTCCAATGTTCTACTGTCCAATTTTGTTGTTGTTAGCTGACAGGAGTGGCACCCAGTGTGCTGTAGTTGTGCTTTCAGAGATGCTCTTTAGCATAACTTGGTTGTATGAAACGTTAGTTGAGTTACTGTTGCTTTTCTATCAGCTCGAACCAGTCTGGCAATTCTCCTCGCATTAACAAGGCATTTTTTGCTCAAAAACTCAGTTTTTTCTTCTTCTCTTTTTCAGACCTCTCTGTAAACCCTACAGATTTACGTGTGTGAAAATCCCAGTAGATCAGCAGTTTCAGAAATCCTCAGGTCAGCCTGCCTGACACCAACAACCATGTCACGTTCAAAATCACTTAAATCACCTTTCTTCCCGATTTTGATTCTTGGTTTAAACTCTTGATCACATCTACATGCCTAAAAGTATTTTAGTGCTGGCATGTGATTAAGTGATTTGTATATAAGCATTAACAAGCAACAAGCTGATGCGTATTACAGAATTACTACACATTTTTCAGCTGAAAATCTTCTGCTCTACAATATCCTACAGTGTTCTGTTGGTACTTTCTGTTCAGATTCAAATCTGGTGACCGGGATATCATAAAAACCAGTTTGATGCTTTGTTATAAAGCTGGAAATATCCATTTGAACAGGAATAAATTCAGTCCATGAAGGGATGCATATGGTCAACAACAATTACAAGTGAGTAATTCTGCTAGTGTTTTCAGTTACCAAATGTTTTCTAAGTTACGATGATTTTACCCTGTAAGATAAACTTGGGGAAGGTTTGATCTTTATCTATACAACGAAAAATTGTGTTTGTTGCTTTTTTCGTTTGCGCAGGTAGTTCTGTCACAGTAGGACGTGAGGAATGCCTGTGATACAGTTAGAGTATGAAATAACCATACGCATCACAGGCTTTCGTCTCGTCCTACTACTGTTATGTCATACTCTTACTGTCACAGGCATTCCTCTCGTCCTACTGTGATGCTACTGTTATGTCATACTGTGAACCTGTCACAGGCATTCCTCGCCAAATGAAACGGAACTGCAAGTGCTGCCTAAAATCCGGATACGGACTTTTTTTTTCTTCCTCCGGTAGGCAGTAGGCAGCGTTGCCATCATCAACTTTTATGTCATGTCATGTATTATTAATGTGAGGTAATAATAATATAGCTGCCGAAACACGGGAGCAGCGTGAGGGGTCACAGCAAGTTGACCTCGCACTCCATTCGCAGGTACCTTCTTGTAATAAAAGTAATACATGATCATATGTGGATCATAAAAGCCTCAGCTAGTACGATAGCTACTATCTCTCGAGGTAAGTGCGCGTGCTCATCCGTTGCGTATACGTGTTCAGTTAGGTTTGCTTAATACCATGATGATCATCAGTTCAAACGTATCAAAGTGCAGATGGACACGGCACGGTAAGAAATGGGTAAAGAAAACGAGTGATTAAATTGTTCGTATTCACCTAGTGGTTTCGGTTACCAAATGTTTTATAAGTTACAAAGATACGAGTGGAAAAGGCCTGCTACTTCATAAAACTAGGTGTATGCCATATACAGTAGGAAGACTGAAAGCTGTGATTAGCTGACTGTTAATGTGCTATTCACTGTTAACAGAAGTCGTACATTCATCATTAAACTAATTTTAATGTTTATTACAAAAGGCTCTCGATTATTCTAGGTGCGTTGGCTAAATGCTTCCTTATCTTTTAGTTAGTTGGTAAAATTATTTACATACAGTAAAGATACAATCAGTAAAGATACAATAAACGTTATGACTGGATCGCACCACGCATAATTTCGCGAGAGTTTCGACTCTTTCGTGTGCTTCTTGGTGCGTGTTCTCGTTTCGTTGCGCATGCGCCTTCGATTAGGTATTCAGTTACCATGGTGATCAGCAGTTCAAACGTATCCAAGCGCAGACCGAGACACGGTAAGAAACGTCGAGATAATGAGTGATTAAATTATTCACATTAACCTAGTGCTTTTGGCGACCCAAATGTTTTAAGGTACTTTAAAATGACTCGAGCCTGTAGGGAGACCGGCAAATGGATTTAGGTAACTTTACTCTAGAAACGTTTAGTTTATGAAAGACGACGCTGTCGGTTAAAAGCAGGCACAGATTTCTGAAGTTAATATACAGAGTTCATCACTTGCTCGTGTCCGTTTGTTTCATGTATATTTTACTGTCATGTTTTGCCACAAATAGACACAGGGCGACAAAAAACTTTATCTTGAAACTGTTGCATACACTGCATTTCACCTCGGATACATATCTGCTATATTCAAATTCAAATTTTATTTGTCACATACACAATCATACACAGTACGATATGCAGTGAAATGCTTAGGCAACTGCCCTGACCTTAGAACAAGAAAGAAACAAAAAAAAGTTACTTATCTAAGAAGGAATAAGAAAGAATATCTATATAGGAAATAAATATTAGGACAAAAGTAAATTTGAGAAAAATATATATAAGTAAAATTTGACTAAGAAGAATAAAATAAAATATAAAATGTCTGTATGGTACAAATATACATTAAAGGAAGATATACGGAAATTATAAGAAAGTGAGAAAAACCTAACTGTACAAATAGAAAATATTGGAATGGAGTGAACATAAGGAACAGAATGTCCAGGGGTGTGCAAATATGCAGTAAAGTGACATGTTAAAGTGTCTTTATGTGCATAATGTCCATGAGTGAGCAGGTGTGCAGTGAGGACTAGTGAGCGAATGACCTGAAAGTCCAGAGTGAGTGCAGAAGCAAGTGTGGATGTGCAAAATGGATCAGTACTGTGTGGTGTACTGATTAAGAGATCGTATCGCCTGCGGGAAGAAGCTCCTCCTCAGTCTCTCTGTGTTGGGAGCGGAAGCACTTTCCTGACCTCAACAGAGAGAACAGTCCATTGCTGCTGTGGCTGAGGTCCTTCATGATCTTCCTGGCCTTGGTCCAGCACCGCTTGCTGTAGATCGAGTGCAGGTCAGGGAGCTCGGTGTGGAAGATGCGCTCAGCTGATCGCACCACCCTCTGAAGAGTTCGCCTGTCCTGCATGGTGCTGTTCCCGAACCAGGTCGTTATGTTTCCCGTCAGGATGCTCTCTATGGTGCAAGAGTAGAAGTTCCTAAGCACCTTGGAGGGCAGTCTAAAGTCTCTCAGGCGTCTGAGGTGGTAGAGACGCTGTCGGGCCTTCTTCACCACTTCTTCTTCCTCTCCACTGGGCTCTTGTTGATGACGGGGGTCTGGTAGTTCCTCTTCTGCTTTGTGCTGAAGTCCACCATCAACTCCTTTGTCTTGCTGACGTTTAGAAGGAGGTTGTTCGTCTGACACCAGTTCTCCAGATTTCCAATCTCCTTCAGGTAGGCCGTCTCATCGTTGTCAGTGATCAGGCCCACCACGACAGTGTCATCAGCAAACTTGATGATGGTGGTGGAGTTGGTAGTGGCTACGCAGTCGTGTGTGTACAAAGAGTACAGTAGAGGGCTCAGAACACAACCCTGTGGGGCACCAGTGCTGAGAGTGATGGAGGCTGAGACATGGCCGCCCATCCTTACTGCCTGTGGTCTCCCAGTTAGGAAATTGGAGATCCAATGACACAAAGATGAGCTGAGTCCCAGGTGCTCCAGCTTGGTGGTGAGTGTAGAGGGAATTATGGGGTTAAATGCTGAGCTGTAGTCGATGAAAAGCATTTTCACATAATTCCCCCTTCTAGTGTCCAGATGAGTGAGAGCAGTATGGAGTAGATGAGCGATGGCGTCATCTGTAGAGCGGTTTGAGCGGTAGGCAAACTGTAGTGGGTCCAGTGTGTCTGGTAGTGAGGAGAAGTCTCTGACCAGCCGTTCGAAGCACTTCATCACCACTGATGTGAGGGCTACAGGTCAATAGTCATTGAGGGAAGCAGGTAAATGTGTGTACTGGTAAATACACACATTTACCAGTTATTCCTAACTAAACTCTTATGTAGCAGTCTGTTGGAGTGGAAAATAACGTAAATTTTCTTTATGTCCAAATAATTCCTACAGATTAGTGCTAATACCAAGGTACTTTTTAGAAGACAAAGACAAATTTCATATCGATGTATAAGTGATTGCAATCACTTCTCAGACTTCGCAGACTGGGACCAAAAAGTGGGCCTGGATTTTCTGGCTCACAGCAGCCCACCACATCCTACATCATAATACACTTTTTCATTAATTAATGTGAAGACTAATTTTAAACACCACTTACTAGTATAAACACATAGTGAACAGAAATCAATGCTATTTAAAAATATTATTTGAAGTATCACTAAAAATATATTGGGTCATATTTGTAAAACAATGAAACAAAGGAAAAAACATTAAGACAAACAACATACACACGTGGACAAAATTGTTGGTACCCTTCGGTCAATGAAAGAAAACCTCACAATGGTCACAGAAATAACTTTAATCTGACAAAAGTAATAATTAAAAAAAATTATATGAATGTTAACCAATGAAAGTCAGACATTGCTTTTCAACCATGCTTCAACAGAATTATTTAAAAAAATACAATCATGGAACAGGCCTGGACAAAAATGATGGTACCCCTAGAAAATACTGAAAATAATGTGACCAAAGGGACATGTTAATTCAAGGTGTGTCCACTAATTAATTAGCATCACAGGTGTCTACAATCTTGTAATCAGTCAGTGGGCCTATATATAGGGCTCCAGGTAGTCACTGTGTTGTTTGGTGACATTGTGTGTATCACACTCAACATGGACCAGAGGAAGCGAAGGAAAGAGTTGTCTCAGGAGATTCGAAAGAAAATTATAGACAAGCATGTTAAAGGTAAAGGCTATAAGACCATTTCCAAGCAGCTAGATGTTCCTGTGACTACAGTTGCACATATTATTCAGAAATTTAAGATCCATGGGACTGTAGCCAACCTCCCTGGCCGTGGCCGCAGGAGGAAAATTGATGACAAATCAAAGAGGCGGATAATCCGAATGGTAACAAAAGAGCCCAGAAAGACTTCTAAAGAGATGCAAGGTGAACTTCATGCTCAAGGAACATCAGTGTCAGATCGCACCATCCGTCGTTGTTTGAGCCATGGGAGACGACCAAGGAGGACACCATTGTTGAAAACAAATCATAAAAAAGCCAGAATGGAATATGCCAAACTACATGTTGACAAGCCACAAAGCTTCTGGGAGAATGTCCTATGGACAGATGAGACAAAAATGAAACTTTTTGCCAAGGCACATCAGCTCTATGTTCACAGATGGAAAAATGAAGCACATCAAGAAAAGAACACCTAGTCCCTACTGTGAAACATGGAGGAGGCTCTGTTATGTTCTGGGGCTGCTTTGCTGCATCTTGCACAGGGTGTCTTGAATCTGCAGGGTACAATGAAATCTCAAGACTATCAAGGGATTCTAGAGAGAAATGTGCTGGCCAGTGTCAGAAAGCTGGGTCTCAGTCGCAGGTCATGGGTATTGCAACAGGACAATGACCCAAAACACACAGCTAAAAACACCCAAGAATGGCTAAGAGGAAAACATTGGACTATTCTAAATTGGCCTTCTATGAGCCCTGACCTCAATCCTATTGAGCATCTTTGGAAGGAGCTGAAACATGCTGTCTGGAAAAGGCGCCCTTCAAACCGGAAACAACTGGAGCAGCTTGCTCATGAGGAGTGGGCCAAAATACCTGCAGAGTGGTGCATTAGTCTCATTGACAGTTACAGGAATCGTTTGATTGCAGTGATTGCCTCAAAAGGTTGTGCAACAAACTATTAAGTTAGGGGTACCATCATTTTTGTCCAGGCCTGTTCCATGAGTTTTTGAGTTTTCATTTTTTTTTTTATAATTCCGTTGAAGCATGGTTGAAAAGCAATGTCTGACTTTCATTGGTTAACATTCATAGAATTCTTATTTATTATTACTTTTGTCAGATTAAAGTTATTTCTGTGACCATTGTGAGTTTTTCTTTCATTGACCGAAGGGTACCAACAATTTTGTCCACGTGTGTATAAAACTATAAAGACTATATTTGAGCAGGTCAGGGGTATCATCCTGATGCAGTGTAAGATATACCACTCATCAGTGTAAGCTGAATATACAGCAGGGTCTGTGATGATGAACCAGTGCCTGCTGTTAACCAACCAACACCTCTCCCCTTCTCTACCCAAGCAGAGTGAAACGGATGCCAATGAAACTGAACAGGTAAGATGGAGTAAAATCAGGAGCAGCATTAGCTCATGCTAGTAATTATTATGGTAGTCAATATTTATTCAAAATAATGTTTTATTTCAAACTAATATTGACTACCATAATAATTAAAATGAGTAACTAGTTTACTAGTGCGAGCTACTGCTGGTTCATCCCAGCTGCTGGACCCAGCCTCGCTATCCTTGACCGTAATGCTAGGGCTGTCAGAACTTTCCTTCAAGCCAAAGGCATAATCTGTTAATGTTAATCTGAAGCATTTCACAGCATCTACCTCTAAAGCTGTTTTCTTTTTCGCATAACTTTTCAGCCCCACCTTTTTTCACTGTATTGAGAAAGGATCCATATCTCCCTTTGTAAATTAGAAGTGAAAGGGGTGTGTTTCAGGACACGTATAGAATAGACCAAACTAATTAATGGGGAGGGAGGGCGATACATTCACGGGTGCCACTCTTTGTCTGTGGTGCCGGTGCACACTCATCCATCTGCGTAGAAAAGAGATGGGATATTATTGTTTCTGTAATTTTTATAATGTGTATATATATATATATATATATATATGTATTTTTTCCCCGCCTTGCCACATTACATCTGTCTTGCTCCAGTGATTCTCTCTCACTGCCACCGTTACTCATTCACAGTTCAAGATTGTTTGAAATCTTGCAATAATGGGTCTTGGGTGATGATCAACTTCTGGCATAGGTGCTGCCACTTGGTACACTTCCAAGTCCGTTCCCAGCCAGCTCCACATCAAGAACCATTGCAACCAATCTCCTAGCATACTTTTGTGGCATCCCACTCTCTAGCTGCTCCTTAACCTCCTGTTAGTTTCCTACAAAGTAAATATTACATGCACCTTTTTGAGTGACAAATATTTTTCTATACTTTGTAGTATGTATGTCTTTATTCATGTATGTCATTATCTAACACGATAATGGAGCTGGTATAATGCATATTTATGTATTGCTGTAACTTTTTGTGCATCATTTTTTTATAAATGCTAATAATAAATTTAATTTACTCTTCAACCCTTGCCTTTAAATTTTAATATTTGACCAGTTTATTGTTTTTAACTGATATTAAACATGTTTGAGTCAGAATTATTATTCACTACACTTATTTATTCAACATTAATGCGAGTTTGTGATCTAATTAAATCAATTCAAGCCACAGAGGCTATTCTGGTTCAATGTGTCCATTAATATAGAATGAGCAGTTACAGTATAGAGAAACCAGAAATGATCAGTTACAGAAATTGTGTGGTATGCAGTCTATTTTAGTTCCTGTTCAGGCTAAAATCATGTCCTTTGGCGCAGATATTACTGACTCACATGAACAAAAATAAGCAGTGTGCTATTCACAGCTAACAGTTAGCAGTATAGCAGTGTTACCTACAGTACAGTTGTACGATACGAATGAGAAATACCAGTATGTACTAGTATAAACGTTAGAATTATCTAATTGAAAATTATTATATGCAGTTTGGAGGGAAAGGAATGACAACTGTCTCCATAAGAGTCAAGGTTCAAATAGACATGCTAAGATGCTACAGTAAGAATACATGCTTACAGTTTCCTCAGTATAATGTAACTGGTTTGCCATTTTTTGGTGAAAAGTATAGAAACAGAGAGGAATAATTACTGCAGCCAATATTGCATATGAGCCTGATGTTTAAAGGTTTGATTTGCTACAGGTCTACAGAATATAAAAACATGTACAAATAGTATTTTAACTGCATTACAGTCAGGGGTTCTGTTCTACACAGCTCATGCTACACTCTCGACTTGGATAGGTTTTTATTAGGTTTAAAAAAAATATATATATATATATAGTTGGATAAAACTATCACTCCACCGTTTCCTCCACACACGTGCCATATATACGTATCATATGGAGCATGTGACCTACCCAGTACAACTCACTCCTCCGGCTTTCAAACATGCATTAAAGGAATAGCACGTCTAGAAATTAGACACTTTTATTTAAAAAATCGGTTTACCGTAAACGACAAAAACATTTAGCCTATGTATAGTAAAAGACACAGTGTCGGACATTTTGGCGGATAGGCGCGTAGACGCACACCGCAGGTCTGGTGCTGGTTGGTTGAAACCTGCTGTCTGTTACCCGGATGTAGCAGTGGGGAAACTACGTCATTGTTCACCGCCGGACGCTCTATGGATATTATAATGGACGAACATAACTAGATAATTATTAATAAAATCACAGGTATGTTTCATTATTTGGATTTAATATTACACGCGGATGTTATTGGGAGTAGCGTAGACGCTGTGTAGCTCTTTACCATGCCTGGAGGTAGCCTGAAAATGGGACGGTTGCTGCGGTGAGTTTCTGATGTCGGTGCGGAGAGTACGCTAGCAAAGAGGCTAACGTTTCTGGGTTAAAGCGCACCGGCGAATTTTAAATCTCGAGCCCCTCCTATTCTGTGTACGCCAGCTTCTTCGCGTATACCTTTAAAAAAAACAACAACGACACCGGGCTAATATGTTGTATATCCGCCACAGTTTATCCGCACATGTGCCTGGGTAGTTGTGGTTGTCGACGTTCGCTCGGGTTGTTGCGGCGCAGTTGTCTCGTGCTATTCCACACGTCCAGTTCAAGGCGGCATGATGATGATAATACCGTCGGTGTCAAAAAGAATAGACCAGTAGATGGCGTACTGTTTAGTACAGCATTACAAATTTTAAGCTGAGTACTATAATAATAGTAATAGTACGGCAGCGCTAATATGCGTGTGGGATTGTGTAATAGTCCCACTTTTGTGTTTCGCCGTTACCGTGGTGTTCAGTACACAATGCAGCCCGGAGCAGATACTCGCGCGCGGGGAGGTGGTAATTGTGACGCAATACAATAACTCATGGATGTATTATATTTATCTCTCTTGCGTTGTGAAGAGAGTTAACATTAGATATGTTTGTTTTTGTTTTTTTATTGGGAACTGATTCGACTCGAGGCCTGCCTGTAGCGCTCAGGAAACAACGCCGGGGCTAGCGTAGCTGCTGGTAACCGGGTGACGGCGGTGTAGCGAAAGGGTTTCATTTCTCACTCTACCTTTTATACACTACTGCGTGGGCACACACACACACATACACACACATGGCGTCTTGGTGATAACATGGCAAATTAGTTTGTAAGTACCCACTCAGCAAATCGAAACTGTACACAGACCTGTCCTGTGCTGTTAGCTTCGTAACACTCTGAGGATCTGTTCATCATCACCAGGGCTAACGCTACTAGCCGGCGATGTGTAGTTCTAAAAATTAACAATCCGCATATCACAAACACGTTAAACGGTCGATTTAACAACATCTTTAAGTGCTGGCTCCCCCCCCCCCCAATGCTAGCTGGCCGTTTGGGAGTGCAAGGTTTCGCTAATGTCGACATTCCCTCTGCGTTTCCTGCAAGTCACGTGGTGCTCCGGTAGCAGGGTACACGGTGTCTGTCTGCAGCAGCAGCGCGCGCTCAAAACATGCACGTAGCCCTGGTCTCAGGAAACGAACGGTCAGTGATTACAAACACACCTTTAGCACTTCCTTTCAATTCCAATTGTTGCCAAATGGCTAAAACTGTGATTTCCCAAAACGTTGTCCCTGTCCCCGCAAGAAATGAAGACGCAAGTGTATTTCCCATGTTACCTGACGTTCATTTAGTTGACATAGGATTTATTTTCTGTCCCTGTCCAGTAAATTTGGCAATTAAATGATTAAGTGTTAATACAATGTACTCTTTCTAGTATGTACTTGAACGAGGCAGTTTTTCCATTTCTTTAGTTGTTGAAATACAACCTTTAAATTATCCATATTGAGTGTATGGCATTCACGCGATATGATAAAATCAAAGTACCTAACAGTGCTTGTTGGCGTAATGGTTATCCCTGTCGCATTGTCCCTCCCCAGCCAGGGACGAGGGTTTGATTCCCTCCTTCGTGCATTGAGTTTGCATGTTGGGTTTCCTCCGGGTACTTTGTTTTTTTACAGTCCAAAGACATGAAGATTAGCTTAAGAGATTGGATTGAGTGTGTGATGGATTAATACCCTATCCAGGGTGTACTTTAAGTCTCCTGGGATAGGTTTCAGGCCCCTCACGACCCTGTACACAGGATAAGGGGTATAGAAGATGAGTAAATTGATAAATGAGTCATGTCAAGCAGCTAAGTTGGATATTAAAGTGACTAAAATCATGTATAAGGTATATCTATTAAACATGCAAAAATGGCATGTGACTTCATGATATTAAACTTGTTGCATGAAAATTATTTTAACATGATCTGTAAACCATAAAATGCTCTAAAAAAAAGTAAACGTGCACTGTATGAATTGTGCCTTTTACAGAATGAACGATGACTATAGTTGACAACACTTCAGAGAAATCTGACTTTGAGTCAGCGCAGTGCAACCGCTCCAGCTCCCTGACTCCTGTCTCTTCCGGAGGCGTGGAAGACGGCAACTCCAGCTGGAGTGTTGACTCTTCAACAGCTGAGCTTTCCAGGACCATGGCTACCTGTGTAGCTCCCAGCCTCGAAGCTGCTGTGTATGGAGGCAACACGGCACTTCCTGCTGAGAGGCCGAACGAGCAAGGCAAGTATTACTGTTTCCTTCATCTGTAAAGGTTATTCGGGTCCTAACCCTAACCCTGTATGTAGAGAAAGCTCATTAAAGATGATTTTTGATGATTTCTCTTGCAGTGTCCATGAGTTGCGGCGATGGTATCAACATGCCCCAAAAGATCCTGTTTCCATCAGAGCGTATCTGCTTGAAATGGACCCAAGTCCATCGGATTGGAGCAGGTCTCCAGAACCTGGGCAACACATGTTTTCTGAATTCAGCTCTCCAGTGTCTTTCATACACTGCACCTCTTGCCAACTATCTTCTATCCCGAGAGCATTCCAAAACATGTGGGTCTTCTCACATCTTGCTGCATACAATTGATGCACGTTATTTGGCATAATTTGATTCATATTGTTGCTGTATTTTCCCATAAAGGTCATGAGTCCGGATTTTGCATGCTGTGTACCATGCAGAATCACATCATCCAGGTGTTCGCTAATTCGGGGAATGCTATCAAACCCCTTGGCGTGTTGCATGAACTCAAATGTGAGTACACACCTCTTGATAAATTAAAATAATATACTGTTACAGTTTGGATCAAAATAAATAAAAAATTTAAATGTATTTGCATCTGAACGATTTAGGGATTGCAAAGCATTTCCGGTGTGGGAATCAAGAGGATGCCCACGAGTTCTTGCGGTACACAGTCGATGCTATGCAAAAGTCCTGTCTGCCGTCCAATAAGTGAGTATAATATGATCAAATCAAAATGCTGCAAAATTTAGTATTATTTATTTGTATGTTGATTGATAAACCCTCATGCCAGCTGCGATGTTAACACATTTCTATAATCTCTGATCACGTTCAACATTTTCATTTTATCAGATTGGACAGGCAAACGCAGGCCACGACTCTGATCCATCAGATATTTGGAGGATATTTGAGGTCCAGAGGTGAGTTGGAAATTATGCAGTTAGTTTTTTAATATTGTGCCTTATTTTCTTTTCATTTTTAATTTTAAGCAGTGGTGACAACTTCTATATTTAAATAGAAATTGATAGTAAACTAAGATTTTCATTGCTGAAACAAATAATTAAAAGATCTCTGTTTCCACAGTGAAGTGTCTGAACTGCAAAGCAGCATCAGACACATTCGATCCTTATTTGGATATTGCACTGGACATCAAGGTAATGTTCATTGTGGCAAAAAGAAACATTGCTACCCTTACTGAAGGTTTTCTTTACTCCTGCTATAAATATCCCGTACTGTAAAGACCATATAGTCAGAAAACAGCAGCTTCATTACTTGATCATTGTAGAATCCACTGTTCTATTAAAGTGATGTTTACTTGTGCTGTCTTGCAGAATGCCCCAACTATCACTAAGGCGCTCGAGCAGTTTGTTAAGCCTGAACAGTTGGATTGGGAAAATGCGTATAAATGTGGCACGTAAGTATCATCTGACAAATCTCAGTCAAATCTAGGTTAATAGTGCGTACTCAGGCCATATTGTGGACCATGTGTAGACATTAGTCTAATCTATATTCTTTCTGTAGGTGTAAGGAAATGGTTCAAGCCACAAAACGATTAAGCATTCATCGCAACTCAAACGTGCTAACCATATCTTTTAAGCGCTTTGCCAATTTCAACGGAGGCAAAATCTCCAAGGTCGGTTTCTCCTGTACATATTTTGATGAGCAAGGAAAATTCTTTATCTTGACATATTGTAGAAATATTGTAAGAAAAATTGAAAACTTTACAATAAAGTAAAATTTATTTAAAGCTAAAACTTCCATAAATCTTTCTCTGCACAGGAGGTGAAATACACAGAGTATCTTGACTTGCGGCCCTACATGTCTCAGTCTCATGGAGATCCACAGATTTATGGTCTGTATGCTGTGCTGGTGCACTCAGGCTTTAGCTGCTATGCCGGACACTACTACTGCTATGTAAAGGTCAGACCTACTACACATGTTCAAAGCTCAGGATTTTATCAAGCCTAAACAAAAAGCTTTCTGATAGATGCAGTAATATGAAAATGTGTGATGTTTTATTTCAGGCAAGTAATGGCCAGTGGTATCAGATGAATGATTCATCAGTGACTCCCACTGATATACGATCTGTGCTGAACCAACAAGCATACCTTCTGTTCTACATCAAGCAAGGGTATGTTATAGGCATTAAGGCATAAAAAGAAATAGAAATACATTTTACCTATGATGTAGCCTGCTTATGTAAAAACTCTCTTCTGATTCCTTTTTAGGTCTACCGATCTGAAAAACGGAGAACTGAACCAGAACGGTTTTACTCCAGGCCATTCATCCCCTCGACCAGCTGTGATACCGAAGCTAAACGGGCATTCGTATACCTCCTCGTCAATAATCGACCCACAGCTCCACTCTCATGTGTTAAAGGTACAGCCTAAACAAGAGAGCTTTTTTATTAACAATAAAATGCCAGTTTCCAGATCCACCTTAAGAAACTGTTTTGTTTATTTTGCAGAAAAACTTGTACATCAATGGCAACGGTTCCTCAAAGGAGCATCACATTGGCTCAAAGCCCAGCAGCAGCAACATCAGCGGAGCGAACAAATCCACCTCCAGTTTGTCTTACTCTTCCACGTCGTCCACTTCTCATCAACCCGTCCAACCCAGTGGCATCCCAGAGGCGCATAAGAGGCCCAAGATGAGCTTTACTGTTGGCTATGGGAAGGTGGTGCGGTGCTCATCAACCCCCGGCATCTCCTCATCGTCAGCCAGCTATTCTGGCCCACAGTCCTCATCCTCTACCTCAAAATTCCAGCGCAACAAGCAGGTCAATGGCACATCCTCATGTCACAGCGCAACTTTCTTGGTTCCCTACGATGAGGAATCATCTGAGGACTCTGACAAGGAGAGCAGAGTCTTGGACAATGGTACTGCTAAGACTTATGGTGTTGCCAAGGCAACCAGTGGGAACAATGGCACACACAGCCCCATTTCTCATAGTTCTAACTCTGTCTCACCTGAGACAAATGGATCTAACAGCTTGTCACAGTCTCACACTGGTGCGAATGGGTCAGGCCATGGCCTCCTGAATGGCCATCACAAAGTCAACGGATTCACACATTCTGACAAGGTATGAAACTTCTTCTCTTTGGGCATTTTCAAACAGAGATCTATAAAGACTATTGCTTATCACTACAGATTGGTGAGTTGATCCAGTGTATCCATGTATTGTGATTCTTTTGTGTAGCAGTTCATGCATCTCCACACTGACCACAATTTAAAATGTATATTTTTTTTAATGAATTTTAAATGTATACATACATGTTTGCATTTGTGTTGGTGAAACATCATCGTTTGCCTATAATCCTACAGACGGCATGCTCTAAACTATTCATATATTGGCAGGCATCTCACCATCCTGTGTAGTAGGAGCAAAGTTTGTTTAGAAATAATTATCCCAATTATAATTATTTATTATAATACAATACTTAATATTTAATGTGTTGGAAATGACGCGCATACTGTTGCTTTCAAAACAATAATAAACAATGCCATCCTTTACCTTCTCCGTTATATGGTGGTGGATAATTTCCCACCAGAGCTCACTTTCTCCCCAGTTTACTGTCTTTTTCAGACTGTTATGCTTGTTTTGTTTATGTCTGGTTTGCTGCTGTTTTAATGCTTTATAAAGCTTCCAGTGGCTTGTCATATTACAGCTTTCGAAGCCCCCCCCCCCCCCCCCCCCCCTTTCAAAGTGGCTTTTCCTTTTACAAAAAAGGCTTTTCTTTTTTTGTTTTTCACTTCTGTGATTACCTCGGTTGCCGGCCTAAAGGTGCAAAAACAGTGATCCCCCCCATTCCATCTCTGTGTCTTTCACACTAAACATCAATAGCCTTTGTCGCACAGGAATCAAGTGATAATAAAGGCGATTTTTCCCTCACGTTTTGTAATTTAGACAGAACCCATGAATTCGGCACTAAGCAGCATTACAACAGCATCGGCATCTAGTGTCCAGGAATACAGTGCATACCAATGCTCTAAAAACAATAAGGGCAGTTGAATTGAGTGTTGGGATATAAGCCTGGACATTTGCATCACTGACCAAATACAGTGCTCTGCTTAGAGCTCACTGTCTCACCAGTTCACTGGCAGTTCCCACTGATGAACCGGCTGTGTGAATGGGGCTAAAGTGTAATAAAGATGCAAAAGCATGGCCTTGGACAGGCCATGTA
The DNA here is from genome assembly GCA_030347435.1 of Clarias fuscus. NCBI lineage: Eukaryota > Metazoa > Chordata > Actinopteri > Siluriformes > Clariidae > Clarias > Clarias fuscus. The sequence continues at coordinate 18,482,679 of CM059220.1, forward strand.
AAAAGTTCTTTAGGCTGCTTGCCAGTGATATTTGACCATTCTATTGAAAAAAAAATATTGTTTTTAAATGTATACCTGTTTTTGATTTCACAAATATTAGTGCTATCTCTGTTTTAAATATATATATATATATATATATATATATATATATATATATATATATATATATATATATATAATATATATATATATATATATATATATATATATATATATATATATATAATCATTACAGTGAAATACATGTTTGGCTATCTATTAACATCTTTTCATTGTTGTTTTTAGGCATCAGACAGTACCGACTCTGAATCTTCCATAAGCGACACTAACAGTTTGGACTCCCAGAGTGTATCAAGGTATCAAAGCAACTTTTCCTCTTCACCACAATCTCTTTGTCTTCATTGACTCTGGTGCATATGCTACATCATAATGGAATAACAAAAACAATTACAAGTTTCGTTTTTTTTTTTTTTTTTTTTTTTCAGCTCAAAGCCAGAGAGCCTCCTCTCTCCATCAGCCTCGACAGAACAAACTAATTCACTCACTCAGCACATCTCACACCCGCCACCCACACCTAAACCTGGTGCAGACACCCAGACACTGGCTAAGCCAGCAGAAGTAACACCTGGTATTCAGGCATCCTTAACAGAGGCATCGAGTCAAGTGAAGACCACGACAGAGTCCACACTGATCAATCACAGCCTCATCAAGCAGATGAATGATGAACCTCCATTACCAAACGGACCCAAGATGGAGACTGAGACTGTGAACGGCTCAAACGGCAAAGAAGACATGAAAATACGTCAGTCAGACAAACCCAGCTCTTGGGAAAGACAAAGATCAAATGAGCACCAAGAGCATGACAGAGATTTAAAACAGGCACATGGTTCTACTGCCACAAAGGACAGAGATAGAGACTATAAGAGCCATCGGAACTACAGAGAGTTCAAAGCCAGGAGCAAAGAACGTTCTAGGTACGGTCATCGGCCAGAGAGGGAACATTATCCACGTAAGGAGCGCTCCCGCAGTCGCCACAGAGATAAATCGCCAGCTCGACACTGGAACAGCTATGCGTACCACCGCCGTGACCACCACTACAAAAGAGGCCGAGAGGAGTGGCCACGGGAATGGGAACATGACAGGAGATACCAGACCTCACACCGTTCTTCAAATAACTATTATAAAGAGCCAGGCTGGCACCGTACACACGATGACAGTCGTGACAGGTGGCACTACAATGGCGAGCAGAGCAGCAATAGAGCAAAACCGCAATCGCCACATTCCATCAGCCCCTCACCCCGGCGCGGAACCAGACAGCGCAGTTTGTCAGGTGAACACAGCACATCGGAGGAGCGCAGGGTGAAGAAATACGAAAAATCTAAGAAGAAAAATAAAGATAAGCACAGGTAAGTAAATGTTTTTTTTTTCTTCTGTTCTCTGTGCTTTGCAACACAAAGAACTTTCCGTATTTTAAATAAGTTTTACTTGCCTGAACTAATCTCGTCTACGTTCTGCAGGAGTTCTGAAAGGGAAGTGTCTGACAAGCATCGGGACAGCAGCTCCAGTCGACGCAAAAAGAATAAAAAGAAGAAGAGGAGGCATGACGAGGAGGACGACAGACATCACAGAGAAAGACGGTCCACCCTCAGCTCAGACAAACATGATTGCAAAGGCAGGAATGGCGAGGAGAGGAGGAGCCATAAACGTCAGCGCAGCTCCGATCGAGACGTTTCTCCTCAGCATGCCAAGCGCTCGTGCACTGAGCACCAACGCCAGCTCAGTGGCCAGTCAGGTGTGCAACATAATTTAAAATGTTTTTAAATGACTATTTGGTTTGATGTAAAGTTTTCATAGATACTGAACTTCTCTTGTTCATATGCTGCAGATAATGGCATAAACCATTACAGTGGGTATGTCCAAGGATTCTGTCATAAAGAAATTGATGCACAGGACAAATACAGAGACCTGAACCATACTTCCTCAAACAACAGCAGGAAGATAGTCTTATGTGGAGGAGAACCTGCCATGACGGGCCCTCTGCCGTACAGATGTAAGTTGGTTGCATGTTCTTTGGTAATCAATGAATGGTTTTATTTACTTACTCTTACAATGTCAGACAAACAAACTAAAGCAAGACTGTTTCCCCCCCAAAAAACAGTGAATTTTGGAGGCCTTCCCCACACCTAAGGTGAGATATTAATCATAATAAAATAAATAAGTAGGAGTTTCTGAATATTAGAGGAATAAATTATGATCTTGTTACTTCACATTTAATTATAAATACTTATGTTTTTCTTTTCTCTTTTACTCCAAAAGGTCTCTGAGGACGAGGAAAAACTCTACACTTTCTAAATATTGTAAAGGTGTAACATGGAATGTTTTTTTTTTTTTTTCCTACTCAAAATCCAAGATTTAAAATTAATTAATCAGTGTTGGTTATATGACAATAGTTGGAGAAGAAATGGTGCGCGATCTTGCGGTTCTGGTCGAGCTTGAGGTGGTGGATTCTTCATGGTGAGTCCCTTTCTTCTCTCACTAGAACATCCTCTGTGAAGAAGTCGTGGCCTGTGTGATTTGACTGTTCTTATGATCGCTGAATTTCCGGGAACCTGGCGCCCAATGTCCTCACCATTTCTCTGACGTACTCGGTCTTACAGTTATGTTCCCAGGAACACACAGATGGGAAACATCTTCGCCGATCACAGAGCTAGTGGCCACAACTTCTCCACAAAGGATGTGAAAGTTCTAGTGAGAGAAGAAAGGGATTTGCCAGGAATAATCAGTGAAGCCATGTAGATCCAATGACTTGAACTGTGACCGAGTTCAAGATCTTCCTCCAGTTGTTCTCAAACTGCTGTCATATAAATAACACCAGTCAGGTGACAGTTTGTGTTGAAGATCGGCATGGGAAGACGTTCAAATCTAAGTATGTTTCAGATTTTGAGTAGAAAGAAACATTGCATGTGTAAAGTTAATCCAGTCTTGGTCTCATCTATTTGGACATTGTAAAGGTGCTTTATTCAGAGAAGACATACTGTATTTTTCTTGCAACAAAAATGCTTTAAAATTTTTTAGGATTAAGGATTTTTTTTACCATGCTGTACAGCTGAACTTTGAAGAAAATCACAATGAAAAATGTAAAAAAAAAAAAAAAAGAATATTAATTAATATATACACTTACACCGGAATAAGAAGCCTGGAGCTTTAACATCACAATTGCTGCTCAGACATAGACTCAGGACTTTCTCACTTGTGAAGATGATACACATTCTCCCTTTAAGGACATCTACCTGGGAATGATGAAAAAGTGAACTAAAATGCTGCATAAAAGTGGAAAGACTGTTTCCCCGGCTGCAAGCTATGATGTCACCATTTTCACGTTTCTGTTTAAACTCTCAACGGGACAGATTTTTTTTTAGTGCTTTGTGCGCACTTATACACAGTTAACCTGGACACACTTGACATTTTCTTGCCTACTTTCCCCATTTTTTTGTAATTTCTTTTAAACTTGAGATCTGCAGAATCCATCTAATGGCATTATACCGACTTTCACAATTTTCTTCAAAAATATACATTGCATTATATAATGTATGGCTGTGGATTATTTTGTGTATGTTTTTAACCTTTATTTTCCTTTTAAAAATACTGTGAATTTAAGTTCAACTGTAATATCAGTTATTTGTTTGCAATCCTGTATCAGGAGTTCAGTATCAACACTTCTTTTAGAAAAACCACTCAGCATAATGTAGGCCATGTTCTAAAATATTTCCCTTCTTTGACAAAAAAGAAAAAGTAAAAATGGTTATATTCAAATCCTACGTTTACTGTAGCATGTCAAAAAATCTATGTTGTGCATTATATATTAATTGAGAGGGAATAGGCCTTAATGTCTACAATTGTAATATTTTCTCAGTATGTTTACAGATTTTTGTTGGGATGAATGGACATGTATGTGAGGGTTGGTTGAGTGTTTGGCTTTGTACAGGGTGAGCTCTATTCTCGCCTTTTGGATAAAAATCTAAAAAAAAAAAAAAAGGTTTGTCTGTCTTTGCTGTGCAACATTTAATAATGGCATTTTGGAAAATTAATTCTTACAATTTTTATATATCAGTTATTGAATGTCACACAGTAGACATATTCACATTTAGTTTTTTATTCAATTAATTGATTTATTTATTTATTGTCAGCGTTTCCTCCCTCACTAAGCTTTTTTTCCTAATATAATTTCTAAAAGCAAAATCATAGACCTTGACAACTTACCACTTTTATTTAAATACTTATAACTCACATGGCATATTTAATATTTTTAAGGCAAAAACATAGCTGCATTTCTTTTACAGAAGGACCAACACAATTCTACATTTCCTTTATTCCAGTTAGGGGAACATTATTACCGTTATTAAGAAGGAAGCCAGAGTTAACTGGTCCTGAGACAATCGGTTTAAAGTAAAATAAATAGTTTATTATAATTAAATCCAGTAACCAAAGACTGAGTTTCACTACAAAAACACTTAAGGCATTACAGACAAAACAGAAACTTCATTTGCCTATATGACATAAACCAGTTTAAAAAAACAATGTATAATGGTATTGCAAAACTCAATCAGTCCTGCTGATTTTGATCACATTATGTGTATGATCGTGAAAATATTTTAAATAATAGAATAATTAATTCACTTCTTGAAAGCCCTCCCAATGCTGACCAGTTAATTCTGAGGTAAATTAGTGTCAATAAGGTTATAATAATAAGAGAGAAATATTTTTTTCCTACTGAATATTAGTAAGAATGTATGGTCATTGCTGCTGTACCACTAGAGGGCAGTGTGGTACTAATTCTGCTTAGATGCCTCAGTGTGTTTCACTCTGGTGCTGAGCCTCAAAAGTTTATATTATGGTGGATATAAAGCATGAGAGAAACTACGGGACTATCAGGGCTATCCATGTTTAAGAGTTGCACTACAACCAAATGTCCATTTTGTCCATGTCCCTGCAAACAAATATGGAGTTCTGCAGCTTTTCTGCCGATTACCACATTACATTATGAAGCAACCATTAAGTGTCGTCCTGCTGAGCAGCTTTGATGCTCAGTGTGGAGGTCTCTGTGCCTACAGAACCTCCTTTAAAATGCCCCCCTGTAGATGAGCAGACAATAGACTGTCTATTAGTGATCAGCACGCTGAAAGAGGTCATCCTGCTGTCATTTCTTAAGTGCAACACGCCGCTTTCTGCTCGCCAGCATCTCGTAGAAAGGGTCCTTGCTGATGCTGGCCCTGTAAAACATAAGAGGGACTGATGAATATAGAAAATCCTTGTTATACAGCTTGGGAATACACTACAGTGCAGTAGCGTAGCGGTTTTTTTTGTGTGTTTTTTTTCACTACTGAAAATGTAGACATTCATGTTCTCCTTATTGGTATTGAAGGGGTTAAAGAGGGAGTATGGCCCAGGGTTCCCAGCAGGTCTCCACTACATGCTGATACAGCGTCTATTGCACAAACAGTCTGTGTGCACGCCGCAGTCACACGCGCTGTAATAACTGAGGCAAAGGGACCTTGATACTCAGAGGCAGATTCAGATCAGAAATACTTTGTGACAAAGGAAATATTTTAGTTCCCACAGGAAAAAAGGGACAAAACTAACTCGAATAGCTTTGCTCTGTGCAATATCAATGTTCCTTTATCCATTGGGAATTCCACTGTCTCCAAGAGCTGGTCTGTCATCCTCTGTTATACTTATCAGTCCCAGATTGTGGCTTAGTCATTTTACACACCAGTACCTCTGGAACTTGGCGGCGGCCTTCCTCTAGAAGGATCATCACTGAGATAGGAATGTGAAAACGTGCAAGAAAACATGTGGGATATAATCTACCAAAACCACCCAGTTGTTAGAGGCTGTCCTGCACCCTACCTGATAGATTTGATCCACTCCTCTTTCTCCTCTGGAGTAGGGGCTGATATTCTGTACACCACATGGTTCCCCTCAACAACCCTGCCGTCTGCCTCCGTTTTACACGCCTTGATCACCTGACCTTTATGACTTGGGTTGTAGAGCTCAAAGCAGTTCTAAAAAGATAACAGAATGGAGGCACTCCATTTGAAAATGTCATTCAGAAATAATTTTCCTCCATACCACGTTCGCTACTAGCAGTGCTTACTGGTTTTCTTGGCTCGTCCACCTCTCTTATGCTAAGATTCTCCAGTGGAATGATCCCTCGCGGCTCTTTGTCCTGGAAATATAGAAGCAAAATTTATAAGGGAGACAGATTAAGACAGTGAAGGAACCGCCTGCAGACTGAGCTGCTATTGTTTGCTTGGGAGCTAAATCTGGCTCATGACCTTGGAAGAAAATTTCCTGTCGCTGAGGAGAACACGCAGCAGGGGGCTGATTCCTTTAGGATCGCCAGCTCATTTCTACTGATAGTGGGCTTTAAACCTGCTTCATTGTGCACGCTTATATGGTACAGCTGTGACAAATTAGCTGTCGAAGGCAACAAATCGAGGCAAATTCATTTGTACATAAGCACATTTTGTACACGAGAGTCGCTGTAAGAGTTCATGCATAAGAAAGTGCTGCATAAATAAATCATTAATTAATTTAGTAAATTAAATTAAAACATTCAATTAGTACAATTTAAAAAAAACATACATTTTACCATTAATGGTTCTGTACAAAAATGTATCATTTTGTTTTGACTCTTCAAACTGTGTTAAATGAATAACAGTCATTGTGAAAAATGCCAGGTCTAAACCACGGGAATAATCAACTTACTAGATTAAGTACCTTTCCAATGAAACCTTTCCAGTATTCAATGAAAGTAGTCAATAAATCGATTATTAATAAATTATTAATTCCATATCGAAGATGTATTGTCATCCTAAGCTATTTAATAAGATATAAAACAGCTGAAATATGAGAACTATCTAAAAGCTGGTAAAGCTCAAAAACATTTTCTCCCAATTTTCTCTTGATTTTATGTTTGTATTCATCACCATTTGTGCAGCTTTACTTACTGTTGTATATTCAAAGTAATACAAGCAGTTATCAGTCAGAATGAACCATCTCCTTTTCCACGTCTTCACTCGTCCTCCTGTGAGAGGACAAAAACAACAGTGAGAAAATCCTCAGTAACTTACAGTACATTACCATTCCATACATGTTTGGACACACCTTCAAATTCCAAGGTATTTCCTGATTTTTATTTCTTTCTACACTGTAAAACAAAATACTGAAGGCATCCAAAATATGCAGTAATCTCCAGTGAACAGTTGATAGTGAGTTGATGTTTCTGCAACCTACTGTACGCTCAGTAATGCCTTCATAACGGCTCTAATCTGAGATCCTATTTGTTAATTGCTGATTTCTGAGGCTGGTAACGCTAAATAAACTTCTCCTCTGCAGCAGAGGTAGGTTTTGGTCTTGTTTTCCTGGTATGAGAGCCAGTTTCATCATGGTGCTTGATGGATTTTGCAAATGCACTTGGAAATACTGTTCTTGCAAGAGCTATTCCAGAACAGCTCCTTCATGATTACATTAAAAACTGACTCTTCTTCTTGTTGTTGTTACTTAATAAAATAATTCCGTATGTGTTATTTCATAGGTTTAAAAAAATCCAGCATTGTTCTAGAGTGTAGAAAATAAATCCAAACTTGTGTCCAAACATTTGATTGGTACTGCACATCACCACTAATAAGATGCACTGTAAACCCGAATACGTTGGCAAAACTAAAAAAGAAATAATGAGGTAATCATTTACATCAAATTTTTTAAGTAATGATGTTTCCAATATTAAGTAAACAGAACTATCAGTTTTTGAGTTTGTTGTACTCATTCATATTAATCGTTCTTTACTTGCATTATTAAGTAGCCTAACTCATACTTTTTAAAAACAATTATGATTTTTTCTAGTTGTTGAAAATCAAATATATTGCTGTCGATCCGGTCCGCACACAAGCTTGGCACAGGTTTTTACACCAGATTCCCTTTCTGACGCAACACTCCCATTTTATCTGGGCTTGGGACAGGCACTTCATCCAGTTGTTGGGAATCAAACCCAGGCCTTTCACATGGCAGGTGAAACACCTACCACTGAGCCACCAGTAATGACATCAGACACAAAATCGCTAGTCTGAAAGATTTTAAGTTGGTGGAACTTTAAGGTGACAGTTACTGTTACTGAAGAACTTACAGTTACTTAAAATATCAAATTCATTCAGCTAACTTGAAAAGTGTCATTTCTACAAACTCTAAACTACAAAAGTTCTAATCAAGGTCTATTAATTTGAACTAATTGTAATTTTTTTAAGTTAACAGTACTCAATATGTTTAATTACTTTGAGCATTAGGGTTTACAGTGTATAAGATTACTATAATCTCATCAAATTTACAAGGAAGACACGTGACACGTATTAATATGATATGCAGGAGTAATAGTGGTATTAAGTACTAATAGTGGTACTACTGTATAGTCTATGTTTCCGATAATTATCTGTTAAGTTAATTTAAGAAATTTCTTTAGCAAAAATTGGTTAACTATAAATACATTATAAACTTTACACTAAATTTACGTGAGATGACTTAAAAGAAAATGTTACTTGAGAGTACAAAATGATGGGAAATGACTAAAATGATAGCCTGGATCAGATTTGACCTCAGCCAGGTTTAACATATGACTTCATATCTAAAAATCATAAACTTGAACCTTGTAATTCCATGATCTCAGATTGTTAACAGACTGATTTATGTCATATATTGTTTGTAACATGCTGTTCGTTGTAAAGAGATTTACACAGATTATCTTAATAATATGCACATCCTTAATAAAGTAGGTTAAACATAAAACATACAGTATAACAAACGGTAAAACTAAAAGGCTGTCCTTTTTCGTAGCTCAGAGACCGTGAGCCTTCAGCTCAGAAAAGAAAGCTGCACCAGAGCGTAATTTACAGTAGCGGTGGTATTAAAAAAAGCAGGATTTGGTTTCACTGGAGTAAAAGTGGCACTTAATATGAGTGAAGTGAAAAGCGGAAGTGGGAAAAGTGAGACAAGTCAATGGATGTCCTCAGAGAGAATCCAGCAGCTGCAGGCCAGCTGTGCCTCTCTCAGCTGAACATGCTTAATTCCCAGTAGTGTGTTGTTCATGGGAGAGTGCGTTCCACCAGATGTACTAAATGTTTCACAAACTGTTGTGCCTATTTAAGCCTACATCATATTACTGTATACTTCTATACTGGTATAAAAAATAAAAAAGACAAAACAGCTTCTGTGGAGCATTATCAGAGACAACATGGGCTGACTTGCCTAGCTTCAGCAGCCACCCCTCCCTGTCTGGATTGAAGAATGTGTGCGTCAGATCATTGCCATCATCTTCAGGGATTTTGAAGGGCTCGTTTTTAATGCTTTCGTATAAGTTCTGCATGAAAATAAGACAAAAGTTAGCTCACGTTCATGTTTCTTACTTCTTATCATTGTTACTCCATGAGGCTCACCTTGAGCAGCTCCTCGGGCAGATCACCACCTTCGTTGATGCCGCGGTTCATCGAGATGAATCTCTCAACCGTGGGCTTGTCCTTCACATTGGGGTTGTGCAGGCTGGTATTGAGCATAATGATGGAGAATGACAGGACGTAGCACGTGTCTGTGAAGCAAAGATACTTTCAGTCATTTTCATTAAGACCTCCTGCAAACCCATGGGCCCGAAGGATTATCCAGAGAAAACAGAACTATCTTTGACCTTTGTGAAAATGTGAACACCAACCAATCACAAAACATGTGATGAGTTTAGACAGCACATTCTTTGTTCCACTCCATTTCATTCATCTTGCACCGGTATGGACAATGGATTGGCACAGAGCAGCTTACTTTTCTAAATAAATGATGGTTCTTCCTAGCATGTTGGCCTTTTTCTCCTGCCAAAGTACTGCATTTTGTAGAGCTTCACCCCGTTTCTAAGCCAACATCAGCACTGTTTATTTCAAAGGGATTTTCACACTCTTTAGAGATTTCACTAATGCATTCTTTTTTTTTAAAGGGGACTGTAATTAGTGTTTGTGTACAGTGTTAAATTACCCATGTCATGTCTGAGATGACCGTACGAAGATCTGTTATTAAGCGACTTTAATGATCATGAGTGTTACAGCATCGAACAAATCCGAGTTCTTCCTTAGCCGGTCTGTCAACATTAGGTTCTAACCTGAGGACTGGAAGACACCTGGGTTGCAAAGGCAATAACGCGATGCGAAAGCTTCCATCATCCTGTCAATCTTCTGAGCCTCACCCGGGAGTCTGAAGCTCCACAGAAACTGCCTGATAGAGACAGGGGAAAAAAAGAGGTCAGTTGATGACAGCTAGAATATTTGTCACATCTTTTCTTCTGGATGATATGACAAAAGTGGCTAAAATGAGTCATATGATAAATAATTGGTGTTTTGGTACTGTATACATCTAGGCATTTGGCAGACGCCCTTATCCAGAGCGACTTACATTTTTATCTCATTATACATCTGAGCAGTTGGGGTTAAGGGCCTTGCTCAAGGGCCCAACAGGGACAACTTGGTAGTTGTGGGACTTGAACCTGGGACCTTCCAAACCGTAGTCCAATGCCTTAACCACTGAGCTACCCCTGACCTTGTGTATACACATGGTGTACGTTAATTCACGAAGGTGGATTCAATTACAAGCATTACGAGATGAGATATCAGGCCGCTCACCGTAAAGCTTGAACCAGGTTGAGATCCGCAAATTCATGAAGTTCTACAAAGGCCTGCAGAACGCTGATGTTGAAATCGTCCCTGGAAACAAAAGAAAAGTCAGCTATGCTGTTCCTGGACTATTTTAGCGTTAATTAAATTTGCTCGCAACTTGAATCAATTAAATGTGTAAAATATAAAATGTGAAAAAAAAAAAACACAAAAGCAAAACATTTGCGAAAGCTGGGTGTAAACTTGGGTCAGTAATCCTGCCTCTACTGCACATGGGCACAATAAATCAAAACTTAATTGACCGTTCTACAGCAGCTTGATCACACACCTCTGACCCGTCTTGCATCCAATTGTTTCCAAACAAAATTGTACCTTCAACCTCAGATGAGCGGTTCAATAACAGATAATTGATCTTTGCAAACACAATTAGCATTAACTGCCAAAAGCGATTCATTCCTCACTGTCCCCAAACATAATGCGAGGCCAAATCGATAATTAGGGGTCTTTACAAAGTACACACTGATTTACAGAGGAAACGGTGATTTAGATTAATTGCAAAGATTTGACTACAATTCACCCAAAGCTGGATATAAATCTGAACCGAATGTCAACAAAACATTATTTGTTTCTACATCAGTTACGTTAGAATAGCCAGGTTCATAAGGTAAGTCTGCAATTTTAATCTTTAATGTGATATTAAACACTACTGAACTGAGGTCTCATCTCCTGAAATATGTAGAGATGAAAGATCCACTGGGCGATAATTATATCATATTAAAAATGTTTATATAATGTTGTTCTCTACCACAAGGACAACATAATAGAAAGGGATTTGTCTCACTTTACTCTCGTACTCAAATGATGTTAAACACATATAGACGTTTCTCCAGCACAACATTATCGGTTACATCGGAGTCATTTCCAATAGGTCAGGACAGTATTTTTGCATTTTAGTATATATGACCTTTCACATCATGTTACTGCAAGTGGGAAAAATGTTTGAGTGCTAGAGATGTTTGTGGAAGTGGTGCAATATTGAAAACTGATCGGTGTCAATATTGAAAAAGCAATGTTCTGTAGGTCTTGCTGTGAGGTGTGGTACTGTACTAGAGCCATGTTATGGAGCCCTGAATGTTAGGGACTGGGTTGATGATCTGACACTTTCAAGGGATGTTTGAATCTGTATTGTTGCGAAACAAAAAGGAAAAAGAGGAAAACAAGATTTTTTAAAATATGTTTTGCTAATAAAATGATGCCGCATACCTTTCCCCTAAATAATCTCCGATGACTGTTTTATTTAAGCCCTCTCCTTTGTACAGGAACTGTGCAATGTCCTCAGGTGTGTGTTGCAAAAGGTCATTGTCCAGAAGAAACAGGATACCCTAAAATGGTACATTTAAATCATAGCATTTTTATATAATAATAATAATAATAATAATAATACATATAGTGTTATAATGTAGTACCTTTTTAGGATCCATATTAAATTTCTTTCGTCCAATAGCCATCTGCTTATTTCTCTGAGTGGTCTTTCTGTACAAAAAAAAAGAAAAAAGATAACATTAACTAAATATTAAGTGAGTATTTTTATGGATGCAATGACAGTAAAGTGTATAGCTCGTGGTCAGGTGCACGTACGTCTCTCCTATGCAAGTTAAATGTTCAATCTCTGTCATCACTTCAGCAATTTCAAACTTTAACCGCTGGAAGAGAGAGAAGACAACAGGCTTTATGAAACAGGTTATTAGGCTTCTGTTTCAAGTCATGTCACTCAGTGTTATTCAAATCATGCCTACTTCAATGTCATCCAGTAATTCTTTTTTTCTTCGTCGAATGTTAGACAGTTCATCTCTTTCGGCTAGAGAGAGATCTTCAGGTACTAAAAGAAAGGGAGGAGAAAAGGCGTCGAAATGAGAGAAAACAGAGACAAGTCAAAACAGTCCCCTGATCAATAATGCAGTGGGGTAATTCGCTGTTATATTTTAAGATCGATAGTGAGCGTTGTTTTCCAAAAAGTATCAGGTGACGGTAATTGAAACATCAGCGCGGTTGGAAAGGTCGGAAGTGCCGGCACTGTGTAGAATATTGCTAGACGGAGTCGGAGGAAACTATGAGCCATTCAATTACCGTAACTAAGGAAGCACAGAGGTTCATGGTCAAATAAGGCAGGAACAATTTTGCTTGTGCCACTTTTCACACACACACACACACACACACACACACACACACACACACACACACACACACACACACACACTGTTCTATATTGAATATGTGCACTGCAAAATTCCCAGTGTTGATTTAACACCCCAAGTGTTTACATATGACCTAATGGTCACGAATGTACTCTGAAAGTGTTAAATCAACACTCTGGGTGTTCATTCAAGACTAAAGATTTTGCTGTGTGCACATATTTAGTGTCACATAAAGTTAACAACATTATTTTCACTTTATACCTTTAAATTTGAAATTATTGGAAATAATGCAGTTCTGCCAGTCTAGACTGTGATTGTGCTTTGTTATTATGCGGAAAACAAACACTTGGAAAAGACATGCGAGGTAACATGGAATGTCCTGCTGTTGTCTCCATCTACCTCTTAACAATAGAGGGAAAGTAGGCATTTAACACAACAGAGTTCAACATTCCTCAAAGGCTTATCTCTGACACACGCCGATTTCATTGAACCTAAACTACTTTTCTTCATTTAAGAGGCTTTCTTCAATCAAAATTAGAGGTTACGTGTGCATTACACAACAGAATGCTGAGTTGCCCAACATGCCCAGGGTATAAAGATGTGGCATTTACTCCCAAAGCAGTGCTCGTGCTTTTAAACTTGAAATAAAGAGGGGGGGAAAAAACACAAGATAACGTAATCAGGTCTCTTGGTCTAATGTGATGCACATGACGTCTGTCTTATGACAGACATACCAGATTATAGATCAAACCTCTGTTGGATAAGAAAATCAATTTACCTGCTTTAATGATCACTCACACAAATGAAATCTATAATCAGTATATTCTTTATGTTCAGTGGAAACTTTAAGACAATGACTTCTGGCTGATATTGTGACATGATGCCAAAACCACAGTGAGTGATATACAAAAGTACAGTATAAACCACATAAAAACGTATTAGTATAAAGATACAGTATTAGTATTTAGAAATTGGCCATTCTGCTTTACACCAGCCCTGAAGAAAAAAACTATTATAATTGTGTAATTACAGAACAATTACACAACAGCAAGCTTCATAAGAAAAAGATGGTCAATTAATGAATGAATGAATGAATGAATGAATGAATGAATGAACTACAATACAATGAACAATGTTGGTTTTTAGATCTTGAAGTGAAATGCAATTGGATTCTAGCCCAGTTTATAATCTTCTTATCTTAAACCAAACATTGAATCAATGTCTTTAATAAACTGCACTGCATGTCCTTAATCCTCTAACCACATTCTCACCGCAAATCTCGGCATTATTACACTGCCTTTACTTAATTATATCCAAACTGATTTACTAGGATTAAACACAGTGTCATGTGTGAGGTGGACAGTGTCTGCGCTATCACGGGAATATGGAGTAATATACTGTGTCAGTTCCGGTAAGAGATACACACTGAGTGAGGTCATTCTTGAACGACTAATGTTGGCAACGGAGTGGTTGGTCTCACAGGGGGTCACGTTCATGGCCAAGATATGAAACCTGAGTAATCCAATACAATGTCAAACTGGATTGATGAAAGGAGGGTATATGAAAGTGTTCGGCTTGGAAGATCCTCCTGAGTGTTCTGCACTTATGTGATACTGGGATTGCTTTTCTTAAAACAGATTTATTGGTTCCTGAGTTCCCTGTAAAAAAAAAAAAAACAGTTATTCTGACTATACACGTGGCAATTAATTTAGAGAGCAATGCTGTTTATCTTGTATCGAATTTGTGTTTGTTCAGCAGCACCTGCGTTAGATGCCGATGCACTCGAAAAGAAATGAAACAGATGGACAGGAAAAAGAGCTTAGTCTCTATATAAAACACGCTCTGCAGTTCCTGATTCTCATGTCACTCTTTGTTCCCTCAGAACCCCAATCTGTTTATTTACTACACAAGAGCCTTTGCAGTGGAATCTCTGAGGAAGCATTAAGGAAATAAGCACGCACTGTAAAATCTGTTCTTTACATACGGGTTACTGCTGTAAAAAAAAAAAAAAAAAGTTCAGCACATGAGGATAAACTACGTACGTGTGTAAACAGACTACTAGGCTGTAAAGATATTTCATTGTTACAACCACATAAAAATGAATATTTTCTAAATTTTCATAAAGGTATGTGAGTGCTCATCTCAAGACATACAGTACTGTGAAAAAGTCTCTCACGTCTCTTATTTCTACATATTTTGCTTCCAAAGAGCCAATGCAGTCTTGAGGAACCATCCTCCGTACTCCAAGTTTTTGGCTCTTATTTTCAGTCCAGTCCGTGTACCTGACCAGTTTCAGAGAAATGCGTTTTGTGTCTTAGTAAGCCACACAGTGTTAGTGGTTAGCCTTACCGTCAGGTTCTGGGTTCGATTCCCATGTCGGGTCTGTGTGCATGGAGTTTGCATGTTCTCCCCGTACTTGGTGGGTTTCCTCCGGGTACTCCGGTTTCCTCCCACAGTCCAAAGACATGTAGGTTATGCTAATTGGTATTTCCAAATTGCCCGTAGAAGGTACTCTGGAGATGGAAATGAGAACCCACTCCAGTATTCCTTGTCAAGAAAACCCCATGGATAGCATCTAGGAAGGTCTGACGTGCTATTGTCCATGAGATCATGAGGAGTCGAATACGACTTAACGACTAAACAAAACAAAGCCACACAGTGATCTATCCATCATTCAAAGAATCATCTTACTTAAGGGCTGAACCAGTGAGAAATACGGGGCAGATGACGACAGATGATCAGTCTGGTGATTAGGAAAACGTTTGTTTCCATTTTTTTCATTTAACCAACATAATTAATTTATTTTATTTTTATATGAAAGATGAGGGATGGCTAAAGAATTTGCCTAGTACTGTACACTGTAAACCCCTAATGCTCAAAGTAATTAAACATATTGAGTACTGTTAACTTAAATAATTACAATTAGTTCAAATTAATAGACCTTGATGAGTATTATTAACTTTTTGGTATTTTTGAGTTTGTAGAAATTACATTTTTCTAGTTAGCTGAACGAATTTGATATTTTAAGTAACTGTAAGTACTTAAGTAACAGTAACTTAAAGTTCCACCAACTTGAAATCTATCAGACTAGTGATTTTGTGTCTGACGTCATCAGGGCAATAGAACACTGGCGGCTCAGTGGTACATGTTTCGCCTGCCATGAGAAAGGCCTGGGTTCGATTCCCAAGACTGGATGAAGTGCCTGTCCCAAGCCCAGATACTGTAAAATGGGAGGGTTGCGTCAGGAAGGGCATCTGGGGTAAAATCTGTGCCAAGCTTATGTGCGGACCGGATCGTCTGCTGTGGCGTCCCATTGCCGGGAGCAGCCGAAACACCAACAACAATTTATTTGATTTTCAACAACTATAAAAAAAAAAGGATAATTGCAATTAAATAGTATGAGTTAGGCTACTCAATAATGCAAGTAAAGAATGAGTAGAACAAACTCAATAACTGATTTTTGTTTTGTTTACTTAAAATTGGAAACATCATTACTTACAAAAATTGATGTAACTGATTCCCGGGTTATTCGGGTTTACATTGTACAATATTTAAAGCACATTTTATAATTGTTAATACCTGGGCATATAATAATATCTGAACTGTTAAATTATGAAGGGAAAATATGAGCAGAATCCGTTACCAGTGGGGATGGAAAAATACCAAGAAATTAAACTTAACTAACAAGTAACTACATTTTAAAAGAATAGACATGTAAAAATCTTACACTATAGTAGCATAAGTAAAAGTATCCAGTCAATTATGTACTCTACAATTAAACATAAAAGTCTCATTTTCATATTAAAATTTCAACATAATTATTTATTAACAAGCAATAAGCAAAAAGCAATACCGGTTTGTCTGAAAACATCATCCAGGGTCTGTAAATTTGCTGATCACATCAAAAGCATATTTTGTAAATAACCAATATAACTGCATATGATCATGTTATGTTCATCAATCACATCAATGGAACTTGTGTCAAGTATTTATGTTATTTTATTTATTTATTTATATTTTTACTTCAGCATATTGACTAATGACATCACTTACATATGATTACCAACATTTAGAAAACGTGGACTATAAACTTATTAAGGCAATATATGATCAATCAATAGCAGTACAAAAGACCGAAATGCCTCTGTGACCGGTCTTTTACTGAAGACAGAGAGAAAGGCTTATTGTACCAGACAAAAACTGCAACTCATTTTCTTTTTACAATTACCCCTTGTAAGAATCAAGAGCTAGGACAGAACCCCTTGTCTTTTCCTATTTTCTCTCCAAGTCAAGAATGAAGACATTACAGCCCCACAAAAATGTGTCACCTCACTCGTCTTCATCTCCTGCCGGGAAAGCACCTTAAAGGCCAGTGTTCCCATTAAAGCGGTTCCATATGTGCTACTCAGACAACAAAAAGCTCTTCAGATACTCCTTTGCCTCTTTTTTTTTCGAATGCATGAAAAAACCTCACTGGCACTAATTCACAGGCTTCAGTTGATAATGTAGTTTGTAGGCAAATGCTGTTTTGCTGTCCAAACACAAAGTCCCTTATAAGTGCAGATACTGGTATAGTTTGGATACAGACTTTTCCATGAGGAATGTCACCATTTTTTAGGGTCTGCTTCTTTGAAAAACAAAAATGGCAAAATTATGCTTTTAGATGTGATGGAAAAAAAAGTATAAAGACAATGCAAATTGTGTGTGTGCGGACCCTGGTTTAGGTCAACAGAGACACTCCCTATAATGAGTATTAATGAGGTGATGACCCCTGCCTTGGTCTCATCTAGTGCCAGACGGCACCCTCAGGAGAGCCAGACAAGAGTGGCATTGAGTTTGCAATAAAAGCCCGGATCGATGCCAAACTTCACTAGAGTGTGCAATGGTGCAAAAACCTAGTGGTAACCATGAGCTGTCACTGAAGCCGTACTTTATTTACACATTATGAAAAGAAAACGAGGTAGTTTGGCAGATTGCCCATGAAGAACAGTCCTAATTCAGAGCTTCCCTTTTTCTACCTTTCAAACTCTAGCCAAAGAAAATGGAGGGAAGTGTTTCCAATTGGGTTTTCCCATGGCCAAATAAAACACTAACTCCTGCAAATAAAAGAGACTTGTTCACTTCGACTGCACAATTCATCAGATGCTACTGTAACACACATATACAAGCGGCAGCATGCTGATAAAGTCATTCAGGTCTCTGGAGATATGAGAGCAGGATCAAATGTTTAGTGGTGAGGTCAGTTACAGGAAAATGTAGACAATAACAGCATAAAGAAGGCTTCCATCTAAATAAGTATTATTTAAATGTGTCATAAATTTTTTTTTTTTTTGAGATAATATTTGCTGTAATATGAAACTGAATTAGTTGTACTGTTGTAGTACCAATGATGATGTTACTGAAACACACAATATACTGGGATTATATAGGAACTGTAAATAATCTACAAATTTCTTAGTCAAAAAAGGTGTCAGTCAGAGTAAACTGTATAGCTATGCTGCTTGAATCCAATGCTATTACAATAATATTAGTCTTTATTTGTTTACTCATCAAATGCCATGCTCTTTAAAATCAAGCTTATATACTAAAATCTGTGGTGATAATCATCTCATCATGAGAACATCCCACAATTTATCTGCACCTTCTAATACTCAGAAATGTTGATAGACATATAAACATTATTTCATAACAATTTATAAGAATACAATAGTATGTATAGTAATAGGAGTACTGACAAAACCATATTAATTTTGTCCTAATTTGCTGTTTTAATCAAACTATACCCACACCGCAATATCCACTCCTGTGGAAAGGCTTTTCAATAGATTTTGTACCGTGGATGCATAAAAGTGTTTCTTCAACCATAAATGCTTTAGTGATGTTGTGTTCAGCTGTTCAGTGAGGCTCTGTGCAGGACACTCAAGTTCATCTCTACCAACTTTGGCTAACCAGTGTCATGCTTGAACAAGGTCGGGTGATAATGATGGGAAATCTTAACGCTAACACATTGAAAGACACTGTAGAAAACTGCGTCATAAGAATGACTTTTGTTTGATGGTCCATATAGTTTTATCCACAGAGTATATTTTTATATGATCACATATCTTGATATCCTGAGAAAAGGACTAACAGTGGGAGTTTTCATGGTCACATACGTACAACAAATTGGAATCATATCAGCATACCTACTCAAATTTCTCAAATTTTAGCAACCAAAGAACCCTTCAACTTTAAATGAAAAATAAATGAAAAATAAAATCCAAGGACACACCAGGACATGTTTATTTGACCAATTTAATATTAGACTCGTTAATTTATTTTGTATAGCAATATTATGGTCAGGGTGCCAATCCATCGCAGGGCACACACACACCAAATTGGGCAATTTAGGAACTCCAGCTACCCTAAACTGCAAGTCTTTGGACTGTTTGAGAAAACCGGAGTAGAGTACCAGAAGGAAACTCACCAAGCACTGGGAGAACATGCACACAGAACTCCATGCACACAGAACTCCAGCACAGACCCGAGGCGGGAATCGAACCCGTGCATCACTAAGGCACCGTGATGCCCAGGTCCAAGCTGACAATATTTATTGCTCTACTTGTTTTGCAGTTTGCTCAGTTCACTTTGAGAACCACTGGCTTACACAACAGATTCCTAGTTTCTAGACATAAATAACCCTATTTAATAACTTACACAACATGCAAGATGTGGAAAACTGATTATTATTATAAAGCACTCCTTCAGCATGAAGCACACTGGATCTTAATCAGCAACAAAAAGAATCTATACACAATAGGTAAAAAAAATATATTGTAGCATTGTGCCTTTAATGTGCATAATAATAATAATAATAATAATAATAATAATAATAATAATAATTGTTATTATTATTATTATTATTTTATTTTATTTAACCATAAAGTAGCATTTACAGAAATGAAACATTTTATGAACAAACTACCCGTTGTCTTACCTCTGCTGTCCTCATCCATGTTGATGATGGGGAAAAGACCTCAAATAAAAACACCTTTTCACAAACACCAAATCCAAACACAAGGTCAGGCAGCCGGTTTATTGACTTTCCCCTTCTCTCACATTTGTCACTGGTCACCCAACTGCAGAGCAACAGTATCCAGCTGACGGTCCGAATGAAGAATCTTCGTAACGCAAGGTCACATTTCAGCGCACATTTCCTCAGTGTTCATGCAGTCAGTGTTCATGCGGTCTGATCCGCGAGAAAAGCTGAAAGCGCGACCGAGCCGCTTCATTCAGCCTCGGACAGAGGAGAAAGGCGGGGTGACGTCACCCGGATAACCCCGCCCCCTGGTAGTACGGATTAGAAGCGTTCACGTTCTCAAACCCAAAGTGTGATGTTCTGTACCGGTTCTGTTTGCTTAACTCCTGAATCAAATTAGAACGTCTTCAAAGAGGAAGAGGCTGGAAGAATATGTGATGTCCTCATGCGAGCTGAAGCACTGCATGTCAACAGGCAAGACAGGCAACTGCTAGAGGCTGAAGGACTGAGCTTATTTATTTTTATAAGATAATGGTGATGAATGCTGTTTGGAGAGACCCCTGTAAATCTTTGCCTGGGACCCCAACAGGCTCTAGTATCAGCCTCTGCCTTGAGGACAGTGAGGGCTCATAAAATGAATTCACATCAATGCTGAATCCATTTAACCGCCCTCTTTTTTCTTAGACCATGATGTTAGAACAGACATATTTTATATGGTTTGTCTTATTATATGTTTATATATATATATATATATATATATATATATATATATATAATGTTTATATATTATTCTTTCTCATCTGTTGTTAAATTTTGCATACTTCACTTTATCAGAGATGTTCTATTTAGTTAATCTATTTCGTCATTTCTTGATTCAACAGGTCTGGCAATAATCAGGCCTGAGTGTGGTGAGTGTAATTTAATTCAGCTTTCCATAAATCACAGTTTATCTTACTTTTTCACATAGGACCAGGTCCATTTGGGCATCTTTTTTCCCTTAATAAATGAAATCATCATTGAAAAACTACATTTTGTATTTACTCGGGTTAAACATACAGTGTCATTTGGATTTTTGTGCTCATTTGCTGTGGAGGCTTGTAAATACAAGAATATCTTCCTTTGTGTTAATCATTAACTATGTCCTAACGGATTCCCAACTGCCTTTAAAGAACACACGACAGCCTTTAAATAGTACGTTGGATATGAAACGCTAAGTTGAGAACCTATAAACATACAGATGACCAAATAACTTACCGGAATTTTGTGTATTATGTGTACAGGTCTGACCAAGTCCCGTATAAGAAGAGAAAGTGATCTCACCTATTCCAGTCTGTGCTCTGTGAGTCATACACATACAGGGAGCATTCAGAAATCACCTACCACATGCTTTGCCTAAAGTACATCCTTTCCACTGTGGCTTAAAATAGCGTCTGTATGTTTGTCTAAGAGCATTTATCATGAATACATAAAATATTTTTAGGGCTGTTTAATCATTTTAGTTCAAGTTAAACACCAATATTACAAAATAACCAACTTTTTATATAAAAAATATATATAAAATTGTCATGTTCAATTTTTCCCCACCCAACCAGAAAAAAAGTGCAACAGTTCTAGGAATTACTCCACAATAATGGGAAGTGGCTCTCTACAAACCACACCTTTCCACCCATTCATCACCCAGCAGTCTAGGAAACACTTACGCATATGTAAAGTAGGAGAAAATTTCTCAAGATTTTCTTTCAGTGTGAGTTCATTCTCGACAGCTGGTAATAAATAAATAATAAGCTGAATTAAATCCCAAAGTGGTCCTAGTGAAGTCTTTCCATGTGTTTATTTAATTCAAACGCTAATTTAAAGGGAAGGACCACACCACTTCCTTCACTTTAATGTGGCACTACATATCTTTTATATTTATGATCATAACCGAATAACATTTGTTCACTACTTTCATTATATCTGGTATCTGGTATGAGGAAACAACTACTGTTTTTTTTTTTTTAAGCTTCTTTTGCTTTAGGTTACATTTACCTTTTTGAGTGGTGAAACTGTAAATGATACCATGTTGGCACGCAGATAGTGTGCTCATTAGCCAGATGATTATAATAGTGATTCAGCAGCAAAGGAAAAACTTGCCCACTGTCAACTGTGTACTTTCTTACATTAGTGTGTCTTTTTATAAGGTTGCAATTTCAGTGTGCTTTTAGTAAAATTGAAATTGAAATGTAAAAAAAAATCATTCACTTTTTCAATTGATGAACGACAGCATAAGATATGCATAAGATGCCCTGGTAAGAAAAAGTTCAGACAAGTCTATAGTGCACTCACTGCTGCTGCTGAGCCCCGCTATGCATGATGTAACGAATATCAGGAGATGCAGATGGTTGGCTATAAGCACTCCCCTGCCAGTGTGTCCCCATTAACCAAATTAAGAAAATTAGAACCAACAGAGACTGCATCATTGTCTTTCTCTGTTTACGAAGCAGCTGTACTAATCTCCTCTAAGCTCTGCTCTTCATTATACTGTTGCATTGTTGCTAACAGCTCTTGAGTTTGGGTCATGCCTGCTGCCAACTTTTCTACTTAGCACTTTTCCCGCCTCATGGGGTCTGAGCAACTGAGCCTTCTGCCAATTTTTGTTCATACTACTACAACACAGCAAATAAGCTTAACTGTTTTCTTGCTAGAAGCTCAGCATCCGTATATGCTTTAATCTGAATATGCTTCCAAACCAATTTGGGTGCAATCCATCATCCAACTACATTCAGGTCTGGCAAAATCCACAGCTCACCATTCTGTTCTGAAATACAAAAACCCAGGAGCATCAAAACAAGATCAATAATTCATAAGTTCTGGAATATAATTAGTTATCATCATAAGATTGTGTTCATAGTGCCCGCATCAACATAAACAACATATCATGTTTTTTGTAAATTACACAGCTTAGTGGTTAGCACTGTCGTCTTGGGTTCGATTCACGCCACGGATCTGTGTGCATGGACATGCAGTCCAAAGTCCAAAGACATGCAGACTAGGCTATTTGCCATTCCCAAATTGCCCGTAGTGTACGGCCCATCCCCAACGTGTGAATGTTGACCAGAAGTCCTACCACAGTCGTAAAATAGGAATAAAAACAATGGTAATCACCACTTGCCTTAGATTGACATCAAAGGTTCCTAGATGGACAGATTGAATTTCCGGCATGCAAAATGTGTGTCAGGTCAGACACATTTAATGGATTTAAAATAACAAAATTGGAATTCTTAGCAAAAAACTGTGGATTAGAATGGTATATAGAATGGTATATTTTTGAATCAATCTTCTAAACTCAACGTCAAGATGAGAATTGGGCAAGGAAGAACGTGACATAGCTGTGACCTGTTATAGGTTACTCGTGTGGGATTAGGGTCATGGTCACGAGACGACTTTGCTCCAGTTACTCTACAGGAAATGATCACATGGAAATACTCTACTAGTTCCAAACAAACATAAGAAATGTAAAGAAGTAGACCTACTGTATCATTCTTGCTTAGTTTTTCATTTATTTCAGTTAGTGGTGTGTATCTTGAGGAATTAAAGGAAGAAGGGTTTCATTAAACCGGAACCCGTTTTTGAACCTGGTCGCTTTGTCACCTTGTCAAAAATGTCTTTTTTTTTCCTTTTTTTTTTTACACTAACTGAAGCTACCAAATAAAACAAGCAAACATAAACCACAACAGATGTGCAATTACTGCATTGTGGCTTTGTACAGGAGAAAAGTTCCATTGAAAAACCACACATGGAGCGCAAAACAGCAGGAACATTTGACTCTGTGATGTACTGAGGAAAACACAGACTCCTGGGTGGGAATGACATCCTGCATGAGGAACAAAGAACACATCCGCTGCAACTCAGGAAGAGCCTGTTACTGCAACTTTTCCTTTTTTTCCTTAGGCAAAGAGGAAAGGAAAACAAAATAAAAACGCTTTCTCTTTGCGTGCTGTGTGAGGTCTGCATTTTTGGACAGACAAAAATAGCCTATTTTAGAAAATTCTTTTAACATACCAGCCATAAATCTCAGGGCTAAGAAGTCATCATGATGAACCTGAACCGTGCATTGTGTTGAACTTAAAATAAAAATGTAATTACACACTTATACAAACTTACCCATAGGTTATATACTGTAAAACCTAATAGCTGTTATATAGTGCTGAATTTCAATCTCTTAAACTCACAGGGCCCAGAAATTAGATTGCTCACTATGCATACCTAAGAAATTCTAGGAATTGGAAATGGTGAACATTTCTTTTGTTTCAATTTTGCACACAGACCATTCCTTTGCAATAGTAAAAGCACTAATGCAAATTACAGAAACACATTAGATGCAGGTATACATGCATTTGGGTTGTCAAGTTACACATAATGATGGCTACAGTTTCCCCTCTCATGCACATATAACTAGTATTTGCATGCTTCTTTTCCTCAACCCTGACTTGCAAATATATATCAGTGTAACCTGTTCTGTAACTGAATGTAAATTTATATAAAAACAAACCTGTGATCGGCTTGGAAACCGCTTCACAAGCTAAAACAAGGTTAGCCTGAGTTTCCAATATTAGTCTAGTTAATAAGAAGCCAATATTTCTCATGTGAGGATTTCAACCAAATTTAAGCATTATTTCTGTTAAAATAGTAAATATATCAGTAGAGATACTGGTATTTATTTTTCTCATATGTTTATTTCTATCGATTAATAGAGGGAGTGGTAGCTCAGAGCGTTAAGGCACTGAGTTACTGATTGGAAGGTCAGCTGTTCAAGCCCCAGCTCCACTAGGTTGCCATTGTTGGGCCCTTGAGCAAGACCCTTAACCCTGTCTACTCCAGGGGGCTGACCCTTCGCTCTCACCCCAGTTACATTGGGATATGCGAAGAAAGAATTTCACTGTGCAGCAATGTATATGTGACAAATAAATGCTTAACTTTAGCTTTTGTTATTTTATCTTTCCCCTAAGGTTATGCACAGATTATAAATGCCTATTTTTCTGCACATTCTGCAAACACTTATACAAATACTATTTTATACTTATACAAAAATTAGAAGAATTGTCGATTGTAAACTTAATAATAAAAAAGCTATTCTATTCTAATTCCTAGACAATTTAACATAATTCTTCAGTTTCGAAAATAAGATGATATAGATTGTCAGATTGTGTTTTTATTAAGACACACACATTTAATATACTGAAACAGGACACACTAGCATTAACACAATGAAATGTTCAGATAGTGTACTTTAAGATAGGAAAAGTGACAAATAACGCTTTATTAACTTGTATACCCATTCGGTTTTTGGAGATGTTTTTGCTTGTAATATTTTCTTTTAATACACACAAGTGACTGAATAATTGCTGCTTAATTGATTGATTGATTGATTTATTGTTTGGATATTGATTGGTTAATTGTAAAACATATGTAATTGTTATATACTCATATATATTTTTTTCTAAATTTGTAAATTATAGGTATACAAACAGTTTTTGAAATGTAGTAACAATAGTGCCATCTAGTGGATATAGTAATATACTAATTAATATTCATGTTAAAGAAACGCATATAGGCTTACATGACTAAATAGTTGACTGCAAACTTATATAGCATTTATGTAACAGTTTTCACACAAATCGAGGAATTAAAAACATTTTTTTTTTTTTTACAACCACTTCAGAAACATAATATTCAACGAACAATAAGACGATCGCATTCTGACCCGGAAATCACTTCAGACGTTATTTTTAACGGCTGTAACAGGATAAATCCCGCCCTCTGCATTATGATTGGCTCAGGTCACCTGGTCAAGCTGTAGGAGTGTGGCCTATTAGCCAATCATAAGCCTCAGAGGGCGGGGTTTTTGAGTACAGATAGGAAGTAAAACAATAATGAAGTCCGAAGCTGATGCCGTGCTGGATCTACAGGTTTGCTACAGTGAGAAAACGTATTTAAAGCATTTTTAAAGATGGAACCTGCAGTGTGCAAAAACAGGCGCTTTCTCATTGCTGCTTTAAGTATGATCCTGGTCAGTGTTTCTTATTGTTTTCTAAGAAAATCAAACATACCATCTATTGCTGTGTACTTTGGGACCAAAGGTCGATACGAGGAAGTGAACCCACAATTAATAGACGATATTTTATTCGTAAATCACTCTGTGGTGAGACCTCCAGCCGCCGGCTGTCAGGCAGTGCACTTAGTGGCGGTGATCAGACACGGCACACGCTTCCCTACTAAGAAGAACATTGTAAGGATGCGGCGGCTGTACGAGCTGGTGATGGCCGAGGCGTCCGGCGCTCAGCAGTGGCTCAGTGACATTAAACAGAAGTGGAACATGTGGTACACTGAGGATATGGACGGCAAACTAGTAGAGAAAGGCAAAGATGACCTGAGACATTTGGCCGTGAGGTTGAGCAAGTCGTTTCCGACACTGATTTCAGAGGAGAACCTGCGGCGAGAGCGCGTGGAGTTCATCAGCAGCTCCAAACACAGGTGCGTGGACAGCATCCGGGCCTTCCAGGAGGGACTCCATCAACTCTGGGATGCGCGAGGTAAAAACACACCAGAATAGAGGACAAGTCAGAGCTAGTCTACTACTATGGATATGGATATGGAGAGAAACCCCAATTCCAAAACAAAGTTGGGACAGTATGGGAATTAGCAATAAAAACCCAAACGAGTCAACTGTAAAGTCTCTTCACCTTGTACAAGAACACATCACTGGATGATTTAACATGGGAATTTAATAGTTTGTTAGCATTGTCGCCTCGCACCTCCTCGATTTCAGTCTGAGTGCATGGAGATATAAGGAAAACCTGTAAAATCTCAATGGGCTGAAAACCTCTTCTGAATAAGTGTGATCTCTGCCCCCTCATACATCACCATCTTAAGATCTGTCGTGCTTCTGTAGTGGATATCATCATGTGGGTGCGGGATCACTTTGGTAAACCTTAGTCTATTAACACCATTTGTCAAGCCACCTTAAGGCCTAAAGGAAGCCTTACTTCAGTAATGTTCAGAGGCCTCAAAGTCATCTCTTTGTAAAAATCATAATACTGTTCCACATCCAAATAATGCATGTTCTCCCCGTGCTCTCTGGTTTCCCACCACAGTCCAAAGACATGCAGATTAGGCTAATTGGTGTTCCCAAATTGCCCGTAGTGTGTGAATGAGCGTGTGCGTGTGCCCTGTGATGGATTGGCACCCCACCTCATGCCCTAAGTAGCCTGGGATAGGCTCCAGGCCCCCGTGACCCTGTATTCTGTACCAGACAAAGCGGTATAGACGATGAGTGAGTGAAAATATGCACTCATCTCAAATCTGGGATAAAACCAAAAAGTTGCTACATGGCCGGTTTAAGACTAATAACAATATGACGAGTAGAAATTACAAGGTGATGAGAAACAAGTGCTGTTAAACAGGTGATCCGATTATGATACAGTATGTGAAGAGTTGCAAAGAAAGGTCTATTCCTTCTAGATGGGGAAAGGCTTGCTGATTTGCCAGCAGATGCACCAGAAAATTATCAAGTACATTCAGGATAGCATTCCCAAAAGTGAGTACACAGTATCATGAAGAAATTTAAGGCAACCTGTAAATCTCAATGGGCCGAAAAGCTCTTCTGAATAACTGTGATCTCTGACGCCTCATACATCACCATCTTAAGAACTGTCGTGCTTCTGTAGTGGATATCATCATGTGGCGCGGGAACACTTATGTGGCCCCAACACCATTTGTCAAGCCACCCTAAGGCCTCAAGGAAGCCATACTTCAATAATTTGCAGAGCCATCCTTTTGTAAAAATCATAATACTGTCCCACATCCAAATAATTAACCAATTCAGTGGAATTTCATTTTTATTGATCTTTTAACAATAGACACAACCATTGTCCGGATATACACAGACATGCTATAAGTTAATAGACGCACATACAGTAGGTCCGGTCATCATCTATAGTGTTATCCTGTGTAGGGTCACATGGGGAACCTTGGGCCACAATACTGGGTACAAGCACACTTATGTACAACTGGAAATCTGCATACAGCGGATGTCTTTGACTGTGTACCCATAGTACCAGGAGGAAGCATGGGGAACACATGAACTAAACACACACACACACACACACACACATACACACACACACACTCACACACACACACAGATTAGACGTGAGAGTCGAAACTCCAACCCAGGAGGTGTAGGGCGACACACCCACAGTTTTATGACAAAATGTATGCTGCAAAATGTGCTGCATTTCTGTTGAAGTTATATTTATCTATTAATACATTATTAATATTTTTTTGATCTTGCTTTAACTGCTTTAAGAGCAACAATTGGTAGAATGAGACGTTGTTCTCGACAGAACTTTGAATAGCATGAAAATATCTTTCAGAAAGTCCAGGTCGACAAGGTCATGAGTCTGTTGATGTTTGAACATTAAACAATCAGAACTGTATGTCTTTCCAGGAGACAGGGGTATATCATGATTCTTAGATACTTGTCTTTGGTACAGATCGTTACCAGACAGTTTAAGTGAACAATCTGTCCTCTTTGAAAATGTGAAATATCTTTGGAATCTTTACTTCTAGGCATGCTTAAAAATGGGCGAAAAGAATTAAACAAAAAGAGACAATATTAATGATGACACATTTATGGCATACTTTTTATTCATAAAACTTTGGGTGTCAGTTTAGTTCTTGAATGTTTGTGTGAATGGTCAAGTCAGTAGAAAGGAAAAACTCTCTGAGACAACATCAGGAAAAAAATCATCAAAAATCGACAGGGAAATGTGTTCTTTGAGATGGGGGTCACCAGACATCTACAGAGCGTGAGTTACAAGAGCCGAAGCTCCAAGTTGATGACTCGGCCCATTGCAGGGCCAATTGTTCCAACACATTTGATAGTTTTTAATGCCTACTAAGTGTCCACTAATTAAAAAAATAAGTTAAAAATAAAATCTGCAACCAATCTCGCGCACCGTTGGGGGGCGGCGTAAAACACTCGGAGGACAGCGCTATCCGCTCCCTCCGTTGCGCGAGCTCACAGACGCCCCTGACTGGCTGTAGAGCCGTGATTAATGTGGGAGCACTAAGTACCTCTCATCCCTCCCCTCTGAGAGAGCTCGGCCAATCAGCTCTCTCTAGACCTCCGGCTGCGAGAGGTTACAGCACCACCCGGGATTCGAGCTGGCGATCTCCGGATGATAGGGTGAGCGCTTTAACCACTGCGCCACTCGGAGGCCCCAAATTATTTTCATTCTGATCAACCTGTATGGAGAACTTGAAATGTCATTGATAACCACAACATGGAATTGCATACACTACAATTTAAAAACCAACTGAAACCCGGAACCGTTTTTACGATTTGTTTCAGCAGCGAGTAATAATCGTGGTGGTTGTCGTGTGTCTTCCATCACGTACCATCACAATTAATCGCATGTCTAAATGATGCACTACACTCATAGCGTTCATTTTGATTTCTCTCTGGTTTCTTGTCAGCCAACTCCCATCTTTATTTTTGTAGACGTGGGTTTCAGACACTACGTGAACGATTCACTCATGCGATTCTTCGATCAGTGCAAAAGATTTGTTGAAGATGTTGAGCTGAACAAGACTGCCCTGTGGGAGGTCAAGCTTTTCAAGTCATCTCCGGAGATGGATGAAGTCTGCAGGCGGATGGCCAGTCGCTTACAAATTCCACACACTCAAATGACACCAGGTAAAATTTAGATCAGTCTGACTCTAGTTTCAATATGTAGGTTTTTTTTTTAATGTTCAACTTTACTGTCACAGATAAAAATCAAAAATTGTAAAATAATGATGTGAAATACTCACCAGCAGACGAGTTTGTGTCAGTATGTCTAAGGATGAATAACAATAAAAAGTTTTGGTATTGTCGGTGTAATAAATATCCCAGAATCTGACAAGTCATTCAACATTCATTATTGCCTCATAGAATGCAAATGAAACATGCAAACTAACAGAAAAATATATCATTATTACCGCTAAACGATCTTCTCTTCTGTATAAGCCTGAATCTCATCACTGAACATATCAACACTGATCATTTCCTTTAAATGCAGGTTTAGTGATAGATTTATATCCAAGATTCTTGTATAGTGTGACAAGTAATAATCATGAAATACTACTGTAATTACACTATATAAAACCTGCCCGTGTGTTCTGTGTTCAATAAGTAAGCCTCATCTGGTATTTCAGGTTCTTTACTCTAGCTAGGGGCTGAATTAAATGCCTGAGTCTAAGAAATTGTAAGCAGCCGTTCCCAAGTGTATTGAGTGCCGTTGTAAAATGAGTTGCTAAGGCTTCAGATTAGGAAGAATGTGAGCCAATGAGCAGAAGTTGGACTTTGAACAATGAACAAAAGTCTAGAAAGCATACTTATACAGTGCTTTTACACGTATTGAGAATTACATAGGTAGGGGATATATTAAGAAATATAATATAATCAAAAATCCTGGTTAGATTTGAATGCCCCTCATATACAGTATAGTCATTATTTACACTATGTGCCAGGAAACTAGATTAGCTAGCTGGCTATACTGTTGCTGATGTAACTTACTTTAGCTTTAATGTTTAATATAAATGTTTAAGCTAATATATATATATATATATATCATAGTACAAAATGTCTGGAAGTCAGATATTTATACCCACTACAAATGAGAGTACTAAGATAATCATTTGTAGGGTTTAATTATGATAAATAAATTCCCCTTTCTCCCATCTTTATTAAAACTAAATCTCTTTTGCAATATTTAAAATTGAAGAGATTACTGTACATGAATCTCTCACAATGTTTATTGTTCATTTTAAAAGACTGTGGAAAACAGACTCTAACGCAAGGAGTGTCTTCAGGATTAGCTGAAAAAACATCAGTGGATCAGGGAACACAATATGTATATACCAATTTCTCACGTAGCAGTCATGATTTAACAACAGACTTACCAAAATGGATTTCTAGTTCTAAAAATTTCATAGAAATTTTTCATAAAAAGCCACTATTTTTATTATTTTTTTTAAATAAATTGTTACGGAAAACTTGTGCTTACAAAATAAAAATTCAGTTAACAAGGTCTGTTAGAATCAATAGTGATGATACATATTGCAATTCATGAGCCCATTTTTGATCCTAGTCTGATCACCAGGAACAATATAAATCTGTTTAAATGTATAATCGTGAGCCACATTATTTCTGTATGAATCTTTTGTCAGCTCACTGTTAGTCTAAAAATATGTGATTCTTAAATTATCTACCTTAATATGTATCTACATTTACACTTCCAAAATAAAAAAATGTAAAGAACTTATATAATAGAATTAGTATAATAATATCTGTATAATTCTAGAATTTTACTAGTATTACGTTTTATACTAAGTAAAACGTTTTTTATACCAGTGAGATGTTTACATACACTCAGTTGAGTGGGCCGTCACAAAGCTTGGAAAATAAGAGAATATGTTGTCATGGTTTTAGAAGATTTTTTTAGGCCAATTGACATCATTTGAGTCATTTCCAAGCGTACCTGTGGATGTATTTTAAGGCCTACCTTCACTGCTTCTCAGACAAAAGGGATTGTGGACCTCCACAAATCTGGTTCATCCTTGGGAGCAATTCCCAAATGCCTGAAGGTACCATGCTCATTTGTACAAAAACACTAGGGGACCACGCAGCCATAATACCGGTCTTGAAGAGGTAGAAATCAATTCCCAGAACAACAGGAAAGGACCAGCAGGATAGAAACCTGGAGGAAACATGACAGAGTGATATCAACGTAACCTGAAAGGCTCCTCACCAAGGAAGCCACCGCTCCAAAAACACCAAAAACGCCAAAATAGAGGATTATGTAAATATATATTGAAGCAACATCTCAAGCCAGGAAGTTAAAGCTTAGTCACAAATGGCTCTTCCAAATGGGCAGTGACCCCAAGCATACTTCCGAAGTTGTGGCAAAATGGCTTAAGTGCAAAAAAGTTGAGATATTGGCGTGAGCAAGGGTGTCTACAAACCTGATTCAGTTATACCAGTTCTGTCAGACGGACATGGGCTAAACCTCTAACTATCCGTTGTAAGATGATTTAAATGTAAGCAATTTAAAGGCAATATTAAACTTCTCACCCACTGGGATTGCAAATCAGCGCTGAAATAAACCTTTCTCTCGACTGTTATTCTGACATTTCACATCTTAAAATAAAATAATAATGCTAACTGAGATACAAACAGTGAAAGTTTACTAGGGTTAAATGTCAGGAATTCTGACAAAACTGAGTTTAAATTGATTTGGCTAAGGTGTACATAAACTTCTGACTTTATCTGTAGTACTGTGGTTGTAATGTGGTCAAAGGGCTTCTTTCTCTTATACTTACGTATTTAACGAACTTCACATCAAATTCTCATAAGTCAGAGAAGAAAGAATACAGCACAGGATTGATTACATTCTTCTTGACTCCTTACATGGTCACTTACATGGTCACATTCTTGTATTACATAAGCCGTTGTTCGTCATCATAGTCTTCTACAACAACCCAAATTAGCAGTTTGTCAAGAAGAACTCAAGGCGTGTTAATAATTGTTTTCTTTTTTTCCACAGATCTGGTTGAAGGTGCTTTCTTCCTGTGCTCTTATGAGTTTGCAATCAAGTCTAAGAATTCACCGTGGTGTAACCTGCTGGATGAGTTGGATGCACAGGCACGAATTAATCAATTTTTTCAGTGACCGTCATATTGTTGATTTTGTAGGACTCAATATTGTAGATGGTTTGATGCCACACTTTTTTGATGGTGTCTTTGAAAACAACACTGTCACAAGGTGTTTCCACTTTCGGTTCAGAGAACATCAGCAAAAATAATATTCAGCAGCATGTATTATTAAAGAAAACTGTTGGTTTCTTTCACATTTGTGAAGTTGTCTCAGGGAGTTTCTGTTTGCCACCATCATCTCTGCTTTACTCATTAAGGATTTAAATCTACATCCGGATTCTTGTAAAACTGCTTTGCATCTGTTGAATTATATTGACAGTCACTGTTTGACGATCTACAAGCTGCTCAAAGTATATACTAGGTTTAAGGGACTAGTTGAATAAACGAGAGGCTTATTATTCACCTCCCATGGTAGATTTTGTTTGCTGTCATTTTCCCACTGTATTACTAGGACGATTGCTTAATAGAGATATTTGTACAATTGGTTGACAGTGTAATTGTGCAAGGATGTAATTATCACAGCTGTACAGATTATGATATTTAGCATATTTCTAATTCTTTTTTTTTAGGTCCTTGAATATAAAAATGATCTGAAACAGTACTGGAAAAGGGGATATGGCTACGACATCAACCGCAAATCAAGCTGTGTCCTCTTCCATGACCTCTTCAGGAGACTCGACCAGGCATCAAATGACTACAGGTAGGCAGTTTCAGCAAGGCAAGTTTTTTATTTGTTATATATTCTCTTCATTTCTGAAAATTAATATTACAGGTTTTAACTAACCTGTTCCCTAACCTAAAGATTCTCTGAGAAAGATTTTGACCTAAAGGAATGCATGTTGGTTTAGTATGTTGATGCACATGTTTTACAAGACTTCACCATGTTGAAATGGTCCTTGTCATGTAAGACTGGTCAGACCAGTTAGAGGATATGCTGAAAGTCTATAAGACTAGGACTTAAGGTCTACTGTAGACTTTCAGATTGCATTATGATGTGTGTGATTCTTGTTGATTGTTGGGTTTATCCACTGATCATCCATAACATTAAACATTAACACTGATTATTAATTATATACCAGTAAACTAGTGACAGGATTATGGGCACCCAAGGCTCACCATAGCTGCAGGGACCAAAAGCCAGTCCGTCTAGTCTGATCACACAGAAAAGCCAATGCAGGACAAATCAGCAAAAAGTCAATGCTGGCCATGATGGAAAGGCACCAGAACACCCAATGCACGACCGCCCGCCATGCAACAGGCCCAAGCCCGGCGACCGGCCTATAAACACACCAGATCCCAATCTAATTGAACTCCCACCGCACACTCCTAGAGGTGTTGTGGAATCACACCCCGAGAGCTGTGGCACAAGGGGAACCTACCCTACAGTACTGATCATAATGTTTTGCTATGGCTGATCAGTGTATTTCTACTGTAATAACATTTCCACCATCTAAAGTTATGTATCTTAAGTTATGTATACTGTCTGTTCTTAAAATCAGGAACCCTGATCTTGATTACTCCATCTTATTCTCTCTTTAAATGGATTTACATTAACTGGCTGAGTGACCACTGAAATGCCATATTGATTTTTTGCACCTAATAAATAAAGATATAAAAACACTCGACTCTTTAGTTGTTCAGTTTCTCTTTGACTGACATTAGTGAGGATGTAATGATCAATCTCTTTATTTTATTATCATTATTTAGGTTTGGAGAGGTAACTAAGGCAGTTACCATCCAGCTGGGCCATGGTGAGACTCTGCTACCTCTGCTGTCTCTGATGGGTTTCTTCAGGGACGAAACACCACTGACGGCTAAGAACTTCCCTTTTCAACACAGCCGCAAGTTCCGCAGCGGTCAAATAGTGCCTTACGCTGCAAACCTGCTTTTTGTCCTGT
Source organism: Clarias fuscus (assembly GCA_030347435.1). NCBI lineage: Eukaryota > Metazoa > Chordata > Actinopteri > Siluriformes > Clariidae > Clarias > Clarias fuscus. The sequence continues at coordinate 18,517,225 of CM059220.1, forward strand.
ACGAGTGCCCAGAAGGACTCAGGCTCCAGTTTTTCCTCAATGAGAAACCTTTGGCTTTTCCTAACATAAGCGAACCAGCTCCATTGTATGAAACAGTCAGGAACCACTACTCTGACCTCCTGGCTGGGTGTGATTTTCAGAAAGAATGTAAATTGCTTAAAGATAAAGTCAAGAACTCTGAGCTGTGATGTAGATAAGGAAATGTTTGAACTGAGTGGAAAGAAATCAGTGTAAAGGAATCAGAGAATCAGTTTTTTTGGTTAAGATGAGTGAGATAACCAAAATATGTGTGATCATGTTGGTGACCAAATATGCAGTCTATTTATGGTTTAGGGTTTTTTATTTATTTAATTTTTTTAATTAAATTTTTTACCTTTCTTTAGTTGAAAAATTTCTTAACAGAAGCCAAATTTAATTAAGAACTGCAAGGAACCAAATATATTACCAAAAATAAGACCTTTCTACTGATTTTTAAAAAAATAAAAATGCTCCTTTTTTATTTGAGGTGTGTACTTTTCAAGTAAACAGTATCGTTTGCTGTCTTAGTTTGGTTTGCATTGACGTAGCCTTTTGTGTGAATGCATACAGTCATGGTGGTTGTGTCAACATCCTTTTATTAATAGGGGGCCAATATTTGACTAGAGTAAATATATCATTTGTTTTTCTATTTAAATACAATTTGGTTTGCTAAATCCCTCTTACACATGTACTACAGATAATTCAAACTAATTAGTATACAGTAAGCACCTGGAAGTGCAAGGCCACAGTGCTAAACTACTATGCCACCTATATGCTAACTATTAATTATCATAATCATCAATAATCATCATGAGAGTAGAAACCTTTAATAAAATATACCAGAACTTCATCTTATGCAGTACAGTGGTGCAAGGGGTAGAGTTTCTGATTTGACTTTAATTTTGGGTTGTTCACTCACTCACTCATCATCTATACTGCCTAATCCTGTATTCAGTGTCACAGGGGGCCTGGAACCTATACTAGGAGACTTGGAGGCACTGGGCTGGGTATACCCTGGACAGGGTGTCAATCCATCGCATGGCACACACGTACTCATTCACACACTATGGCCAATTTGGGAATGCCAATTAACCTAACCTACATGTCTTGGGACTGTGGGAGGACACCAGAGTACCTGGAGGAAAACCCACCAAGCACAGAGAGAATATGAAAACTCAATGCACACAGAGACGTGAATCGAATCTAGTCAGAAATCGAACCCCGACCCTGGAGGTGCAAGGTGACAGTGCTAATCACTACACTGCCTGTGGGTTGTTCACTATATACTATATATCTTCTCCTGTGTCCATGTGGAGGATTCCTACAGGTTCTGTGGGTTTGTCAGACTTCCCTAAAAACATGCCAGTAAGTGATTACTAGAGGGGGATGCATTGCTAAGATCAATTGCTAAAATCTTAGGTATACTGTAAATGAGTATGTGAATGTGTGTGTGCATGTTACTCATGGCCAGTGTTTCCAGAAACCAGACAAAAGTTACTTAATGTTTGATTACAAATATGAAGAATTTTCAGTACAACTCTAACTTATCAAAGTACATATTCAATGGCAGACCCCTGTTATTGCTGAACAGTCAGGAAAGTTGGATGACTTCCAGAACACACCTACCAAACTTGGGAGCCATCCAACAAATTGTGCTTGTGTGTGTATGACCAAGCAGATTGCTTAACTGTCCTGGATAATGTGAGACTTTAGAGTTAGAGTGTACTCACCTGTGGCTGACGTTCCAGAAGACAGCTTGAACTATTTGTTTAGGTAAATATTAGATAATATGCGTTGTAATTCTGACATCGGAAAAGGGGGGCACAGGAATGCTTGTTACATCAGTAAAGATGGAATTTTAAGCTTGATCTATATCTATCTATCTATCTATAGAGAGAGTATACGGCTTGTCCTGTAGAGGATCGTGGGGGGCCTAGAGCTACTCCATCGCAGCATGTGAACACACACACTATGGCCAATTCGGGAAACACAACTGAGCCTAATCTAATCTGAAATCCTTTGGACTGTGGGAGGAAACCAGAGTACCCGGAGGAAACCCACCAAATACGGGGAGAACAAGCAAACTTCTCACACACAGCCCCCAAGGCAGGAATCAAGCCCTCGACCATGGAGGTGTAAGGTTCAAGGTGCTAACCACTACACCGCTGTACCTCCCTCTCTTTCTAAATTCCCATTCCCCCCCTGTAGTTTTGTTAGCACCCCCAGTTCTCATGTCAACAGATTTATCACTTTATCCCTGTCCATACTGGTCATCATGGAAATGTACAATGTTTGTAGGCCTAAACACTTGGGCGTTGGATCTCCCGCACCAAGGCTCACCAAAACAGACAGACACTTTTTTTTTTTTTTAAATACCTTTGTACACTCTTTACTTTCTTCTTCACATCCTTTCCCTTTACAGTGTAACAGGATCATCTGTGTTTTATGATCACTGTACAGCTGAGCTTTTGGGGAAGATTTCTCACAGCAATATTCTCAGTCATACGCCACGGCCCCTCCCTTTGAATGACATCCAATCACACCGCGAGATGGAGTGTAGTATGTAAAACGCGGCGTGGGCCACGCCCCCCTCGTGGCCTCTCCGACTCGCGCTACGCGGGAGGAGGACTTCCAGGAAGAGAGGAAGAAAAGTTGTGTTTGTGCTACGTGTCCAAGCGCCTTCCTCTGCTCCGCTCGCTGCTATTTAAGCCGCCGCGCTCCGAACCTCACGGCTTCCACACTAAACACTCAAAGCACAAGCAGTGCCGTCATGTCTGAGAACAATAAGCAGCAAACGGTGAGTGCAAATGTTTTTCTTTCTTTATTTCTTTTTCCTTATCACACTCATGCTGTAAATCTCAGCTATGTAAACAGGACTGAGCGGGATAAACTGGGTCTAGGCACAGTGTCCTTTACAAAGTTTCTGATGTTTTCATTTTATTTTATTTTTTGTTCAGTTTCTGATTAAATTAAATGTCTAACACTTTTGTGATTTTTTTTAAGAATGTTGCTGTACTGTAATATACTACAATTGATGCACAAATGACTATTAAAATGAATGATGCTTAGTATTTTCCCCCCATTACATAGATCAGAGTGTGTAATCATATACGTTTGCCTCCTTTATGATAATGAAAACCTCTCTGTTTTTCATCCTGTTGTTTTTTTTCCGTGAGACTTAAAACAACAACAACAACAACAACAAAACATTACGATCAGCTGTCTCTACTTGACCCGAGTGTCATCCCATCAGAAGACAGATAGTATCAGTTTGGCATTCCGTTCCACTGCTGACGGTCTGCCTGACCATCTTAGATCTGCTCGTTGCAGTCAGGCTTCTTTGTGAAAAGACCAATTTTTTTTTTTTCTTTTTCCGTCGTGACAGAAAAAAGTAGCTCACTGTTTATGAGAGTCAAAGGAGGCCCTGATGTACGTTGGACCTGCTAGGGTGGGTGAAAGGCTGAGAGAAGTGTGGCTGTGTTCCAGTCTGGCCACCTCTCCTCTCCGCTGGTCCGCATGAATAGTACTGTTTGTTTCCCCAAGTCCAACCCTCCCTCTTCTTTTCACTCTTTAACATTCAGACACTAAATGAAAGTTGTGAAAATGCCGGTGAAATGAAGCAGCCAGCTTTTAGTTGGTTTAGGATTCAGGAGGGTGGCTGCTGCCCATGTGCTGTTAAACAGTCCTGTACGGTTATGTAAAACTTTTATCGTTTGTCGAGCTAAGTTCACCTGACGTAGCACTGTAGCCTGTTTAAGAAGTGTCGGATGACGAAGAACCTTTAACCTTGTGGTTTTAGCAACCAAAAAACTCTTATAAGCTACTGATGAATTGAAATGAGTTTAACTTCAGAGCAAAATGTTTTCACGCCCGGTTTTTGTTGGATGCAGATTATCCAATATCCTTTGTTGATTGAGCAATTTACTGGGCTTTTAGAGTCTCCAAAGGGCAACGAACGTCGTATTCCAGGAGCACCATGTGACCAGGAACAAACGAGGCCAAGTGGTGGGAACCAGAGGTGGTTTTCGAGGTTGCACTGTATGGCTGACAGGTTAGATTCATTTAATCATTCAGAATAAACCCCTTTCCGAACATACAACCTCCAATTGGGATCATCACTAGCTCATGCTCAATGAAAGGTTTATCATCTCTGTCCAGGTCTGTCTGGCGCAGGGAAGACTACAGTTGGTTTTGCTCTGGAGGAGTACCTAGTTTCCCATGGCATCCCGTGCTATTCTCTTGACGGTGATAACATTCGTCATGGCTTGAACAAGAATCTGGGTTTCGCTACAGTAGACAGAGAAGAGAACATCCGGCGTATCGCAGAGGTGGCCAAGCTGTTTGCTGATGCCGGCTTGGTTTGCATCACTAGCTTCATCTCTCCTTTTACGAAGGTATGGTGGACCCAAATATGAAAGTGTGCAGCACGCAGCAGCTTAATAAATGTCTGTGAAAATGATTCATACAGCCTAAACCGAGTATTCAGTATGAACTATGCTTTGTGCTTTGCTATGATTGCCCAAAGGACCGAAACGAAGCAAGGAAGGTCCACGAGAAGTCGAACCTGAAGTTCTTTGAGGTATTTGTAAATGCGCCACTGGAGGTGTGTGAGAGCAGGGATGTCAAAGGGCTTTATAAAATGGCCCGTGCCGGAGAGATTAAAGGTACAGCCTGACTCGACTTTGTTGAACATTATCGAATGATTGGTGTCGGAAATTGTCAGTATATGCTAAAGATATGTTAATCTATAACTTTGGCTCGATTACTTTTTTAGGCTTCACAGGGATTGATTCGGAGTATGAGAAGCCAGATTCGCCTGAGCTTATATTAAAAACCGGAGAGCTCACAGTGAACGAGTGCATTCACCAACTGGTGAATCTCCTTAAAGACGAGGTGAGGAAATGAAGTGTATGTGAAAAGTAAAGTCTAGAAGGAAAAGCAGATTAACCTGTTCTGCAGCCACATCTTGTGTTGTATCCACAGTACACAATTCCACAGTTCTCCCACAGTGCTCAAATCATACTGTACGTAGTGGGGAGCAAAAAATCTCAGACTGCACTGAAAATCTGGGATTTTTTTTTTCCGTCAAAATTTAACTGGAAGTTTCAAAATCTTTAGAAAAGAAAAAACATGCAATCTCATGACTATTTAGTGCTCAAGATGTTGCACAATTTGGATTTCATTACTGAAACATAAGCAGATTTTATGATCTTGACCTTGTTAATCTCGTAGGTTAAAACATCAGATTTTTACGCCAGACTTATTCCTTCCCCTGGAGTATGTGTTCAGATATGTGGATGGATTTGATCTAACATGGACATATGTCTTATACATTGTTCTTAAAGCAGACATTCGGAATACTAAAAATTCTGGAATTCATGTAAATATTTCAAAGATTATCATGTGTAATAAAGACCATTGTGTTAAAGGAAAAAAATTATTCTGAACAGAAGCACCACTGACTTTTGGGCACCACTGTACTGTGGATGGCTTTAAAGTGACAGAGCCAGTGTTAGTAGAGTGCAGCGAGTATTAGCATTTAGATGATGACAAGCACGGTCTTCTTTGCTTGCAGGGAATTGTTCCCAATGGCCTTACAGAGGAGATCAATGAACTGTTTGTCCCTGAAAACAAGATTGACCTGGCACTGAGTGATGCTAACATACTTCCTAGGCTAAACATTACCAAGGTAAAGTGGCACCTACTTTTTAAGCATAGCTCACTGAAGCTATTCAAGCGTTTCAATTACATTATTCCACATTAATGTAACGTCCTTAAATGTTCATACTATATGTTCTTGACGAGACTTGTTTTAATCTTAGTCCTATAGATACAGTACATTCATGGAATCAGTTTTAACTGCAATTGTGAAAAATCGAAGTCCAAAAATTGAAGAAGTAATCTGAATTGTGGTTTCTGTTGAATCAGTTGGATCTTCAATGGGTTCAAGTGTTGGCTGAAGGGTGGGCAACTCCTCTGAAAGGCTTTATGAAGGAAAGGGAGTTCCTGCAGGTCCTTCACTTTGGTAGTCTAATTGATGGTAAAGACATTCAACAACAACAAACATTATCACTGAGATTCAGCTACAGAAAATCTATCCGTCGTGTCTGTAACTGTACAACAAAAAGATTTCTGAGATTTCAGATTTTCTGTTTATTCAATCTTCAGCTCTAATACAAGTAGTAGAATCCTACTGAGAGCTTTTAAGGTTATTTTTCGTTCCCTTCTAGGTGGCGCCATCAACCTTTCTATACCAATTGTCCTCCCAGTGTCCACGGAAGACAAAGACAGGTTGAACGGTTGTACTGCTTTTGCTTTGGAGTATAAAGGTCGCCGAGTGGCCATATTGAGGAATCCCGAGTTTTATGAACACCGTAAGGAGGAACGCTGCGCAAGACAGTGGGGAACCACATGTCCCCAGCACCCTTATATCGAGGTCTCGGAAAATTCATAGACACCTGTGATCATACCTCATATTTTTATGGCATCTTATACTCTGGTATTTTCATTTGTTTTGTATCGGTTCCTTTACAATCCGGTTTCCTTCTTAGATGGTTATGAAAAGTGGTGATTGGCTGTCCGGTGGAGATTTGGAGGTGTTGGAACGAATCAAATGGAACGATGGTCTAGATCAATACCGTCTCAGCCCGAAGGAGCTCAAACAAAAGTTTAAGGAAATGGGAGCAGGTAATACAAGAGGTTCTTTTACATAAGAGCGTAATCAAGTTTCTTTTATATTCCTTAAACATGCCATGAATAAAACTTTACTGTTATTATACAGGAAATGCGCAAGTCATTAAAAACAGTATAACACTAGGATTATTATACCAGGCTCTAATGCAGAATTCATACAAGACAGAATCTTTTGTTAAAATGAAGTTTCTTCAGACCAGCAAAACAGTACTATAATTATAATAATCATCATAACGGTTATTAATCTTATTAAGCTGAGTGCTCAGCTTTTAGAAAAGAGCCTAGGGGGCAAAAGTACTTGAGGGCCCAGCCCTTAGTACATATCGCCTTAATTACAGTAAGACATTAACTCAGACTCATAAAATAAAGTGTAATTTATTACTAGTTAACCAGCATTCCTATGTGTGTTTGTGGTAGTATACCAAATAGTGCCACAGATTGTGTCTTTATATTTTGGTACCGCTGGATGTTGTGACTATTGACAGTGCAACTTATTGGAAGCTTAAAAATACTGGAATTTGGGAATTTTGTTTGGGAGGTATATACATATAAATGAGCTTTTGATTCCCTCCAAGTCTATGTGATTGGAGTTTGCATGTTCTCCCCGGGCTTGGGTGGGTTTTCCTCCGGGTACTCCGGTTTACTCCCACAGTCCAAATACATGCAGATTATGCTAACTGGTGTTCCCAAATTCCTGTGTGTGTGTGTGTGCGCGTGCGAGAAATTGGCACCCTGTAACCTGCCTTCCATGGATTGGCTCCATGAATGAATGAATGAACTCCCAAAGTATGTGTGTGTGTGTTATTTTTTAATTAATACTATAGTGTTTATATGAACAGAGTTGGACTCGAGTGAACTCTGAGAGTGTTAAATCAACAGTGAGGATGTAGAACCATGTAGAACAACTGGAAACATCCGTAACAAACACATGATCATACGTGTATGTGGTATTTATTTGCCTGTGACCCATCTTTTTAAAATTTTACACAGTTGGTTAATATGAACTAAAATTAATTTAATTATATTGCTGAGGTTGTGCTGATAACACATATATAAAAATATAATGATTTATAAATATTGATCAATCTTATAAGCAAAGAAGACCTGTACTGAGGGAGTACTGTGGAACCTTTTTTTTTCCCAGGGTTCAAAAGTTCTGTGGTTGCAAAACGGGTTATTTTGCGCTGCCAAGTAAGGTAATAGGATATTAATCAATAAACAATATAGATGAATTTGTTTTGCAGCTTGATAATAGCCGGTGCTACAAATCTGAGATTATCCAAAAGCAAGTTCGCCAGACATTCAACACTTTGCTGTATCTATGGTGTTTCTTTTGTTTGGGACAAAAGGCCTGTAACCTTATCAGTTAGTCAATTTCCTGTTTGTAGACCGTAATTAAACTGCAGGCCCTTGTCATTTCCATCTTCCTAAACCTCACAAAATGTTTACTCTGTGTTCTCAGGAACATCTGTGTGTCTCAGGGATGTGTTATAACAGTGCTGCTGAAAGAATTTTGGCTAATAAGCTTAAAACCCACATCCCCCTTTCTTGCAGATGTAGTCTTTGCTTTCCAGTTGCGCAATCCTGTGCACAACGGCCACGCGCTCCTGATGCAGGACACCAGGAAGCGATTGCTGGAGCGTGGCTACAAGAAGCCCGTGTTGCTCTTGCACCCGCTTGGAGGCTGGACTAAAGAGGATGATGTGCCTTTGGATTGGCGCATGAAGCAGCACGCTGCTGTTCTTGAAGACGGTGTCCTAGATCCCACCAGCACCATTGTAGCCATCTTCCCCTCACCCATGATGTATGCTGGTCCCACAGAGGTGAGCTCTTCATGCCTAACAACTAATCCTGAGACAGGATTAACTGGTCAAAGAGTCTGATTACACTTTCTGATAATAGCTGAACACAGTGGAAAAAGCATGTGAAAATGTGTATGCCTACAGGTACAATGGCACTGCAGGGCCAGAATGATTGCCGGTTCTAACTTTTACATCGTTGGCCGTGACCCAGCAGGCATGCCGCATCCTGAGACTAAAGAGGACCTATATGATCCCACACACGGTGGCAAAGTGCTGAGCATGGCACCAGGCCTCACTTCTGTAGAAATCATACCATTCAGAGTGGCTGCTTACAATAAAGTGAAGAAAGCAATGGACTTCTATAACAAAGATAGGTAAGAGACTTTTCTTTTACTTGATGCACTTGAATACCTGAATGTCAGAAAAAAAAAAACACTGCAAAACATAATGACATTTCATAGAAACATATTGCTAAAACTAAAGCATACTGATATATATTTTTTTCCAGGCACAGTGACTTCGAGTTCATCTCTGGGACCAAAATGAGAAAACTTGCTCGCAGTGGAGAAAATCCTCCAGAAGGTTTTATGGCACCGAAGGCGTGGAAGGTCCTCACTGACTATTATGCCTCCCTCCAAAAAGATTAATGTATTAATACCAGGCAACAATTGAGCAATATCTATTCAAGTTTTATAATTAAATTATAGGATTTTAGTCCAGTATATTTATGATGCAAGTCCTCTTAACTCAAATGATTTTTTTTCTTCTGTACTATATTTAAAACAAATTATTTTAAATGAATGTTTTCTGTAGAGATTGTATAAAGCAAATTGTGTAGGGTTTGTGTCTCAAGATTTCAGGCGATGCTTCATTACGGCAGCCATTTGTCATGCTGTCACGTTAAACGGAGCCACATGCTTCAGCAAATTTCCTGTCATGTAATCATTTACACTTTATTATATGTACTTTTACATATTGCTTTAATGATCTGAATCTCTCTGAAGTATTCCATTTGATACACGCTGCATCCTGATGCTAACTTAAAGCAGCTTGAACTACAACTCCTTCACAAATTAATACCTCGAAGAAAAAAAAAATACCTCGGGAAAAAACTATGTGCGTGAACATGTACAGTTTATACGTCCATTTTCTCATGTGCCTGAAATCTTTATTTCCACATTCAGGATGAACTTGTACATAATTTTTTAATGTGAAAAACAACTGACTATGCAAAACTAACTCTAAGAAGTTGTAATCTATGAGGTGTTTTAAGACCCATGTGAAGGACATATATATTTTTTTACTGGCATTTTGGTAAAGTACCAACCTAATCATATTTATTACACTACATACAGTACATCAATACAGTTAAGTTTAAATAATTCCTTTTATTCATACTTGGCTATCATACTCTGATCATTTTCATCATGGTTAATACTACCAATAAAACCCAGTATTACATAAAACATGGCTTTCGTGTGTGTGTGTGTGTACGCAAACACTTACACAGCATTACTCAAATCACACAAAATTGAAAAGGCTGATATACATTGTTTACTTAGCATCATATACATACTGAGCAAACAAGTCATGTTCATCGCTTGGGCTTCTTACGTTAATGTCCAGCCTACTTTTCTTACTCTGTGCAGAAAATACACACGCTAATACAGAAGACATCGGAACAGTTTTTATAAGATGGATGGCGTAGGTCACATAAAAAAAAGGAAAAAAAATGTAAAATGTTTTTGTAATATTAAAATAATCGACAGTCTGAATACCCCTATTTTATTGCTATGGAAAATTCCACATTACACACCACAACAGCTTGTCTCTGTACACTGCGCAATAACATGCTTTTTTATTTCAGTCCAAAGAGCATTCTACAGTGGAAATTGTTTAAAAAGTTTACACACCCCTGTTAAAATGACTTTTTTTTTTTTTTTTAAGTCACAAAAAAACCTAACAATTAAAATTATATAGCAACATATAAATCTTAAACTGAACAAAGTAGGGGTGAAAAAAAAAAACGACTTTCATAAACCTGGTTGCACAACTGTTCACACCCTTTTACAACGGGGCATGAGGGTGTGCTCAGAGATAACCAATCACCTTCAGTAAACTCAGATTAACCCCAAACAAAGATCTGTTGTTTTTCCAAGATTTTCTTAACAGAAGTTCAATATGAACGTCATCTGACATGCCTACAGGTATACAACGCCATGCACAAAAAAAGCTTACAAACTTGTACAGACTCTTGTAGTGAAAATAGATCTATCAGAACATTAATTTGCTACAGGACACCATGAAAGCCATGGTGATCAAAAAAGGAAAATGGGGCACAACATTGGCATTACCAAGAGCATAATGTCACTCCAAATCTGATCCAAATAAAACTTCAGGGATATTTGGAAAGTATTCATCAATGCCTGCATTTCTTTAACAAAAAAATGCTTTTTAAAAAAAAAAACATTTTCTTTAAAAGTCTGGTGTGTTTATTCTCACAAAAAACCTAAATCCAATGAACACCGTATCCGTGGTGAAGCACGGTGGCGGCGGCATGGATTCTGGCATAAACACCTGCAAGCTTTTGTGTCTAGCAGAAGATAATGAAATATTTTGACTTCTAGCACAATAATGACCCAAAGAACAAATCCAAAATATGTGGTTGCTACTATGTAACATTATACACTCAGTGTCAGAGAATAACTTTTCTCAGTTTCATTTATTTAGATCACAAAAAAAATATAAAAATCCAAATTTAACAGGGGTGTGTACACTCATATCAACTGTTTCTGTAAACCTATTTCACCAAGTAAATCAGGAACTAGAAATACAAAGAAAATCCATTCTCTTCCTTATCTGATATTAACGATCTTAAATTAATTATGGCCTAGGTACGATATACTGTATATACAGGCTGCCTACTTCTGTACAACTTAATAAATATTCTCTTGACATTCCATGCAGCAAGTGCTTAGCAAACTTAATGAAAAGCATATAGTATGATGTGACAAAACCAAAGCGCAAAAAAAAAAAAAAAAAAAAAGCCATGTTGCAAATAGGGAATTGATGCATCAAATATCCTGTTTTTAGAGCACCTTCTTATGCAAACCATATTATATGATAAACACATCAAATTTACAAAAAAATTTTATGACCCCAAACTTCTGGGGACAGAGGTTCACCCGGGTCGGTAGTATCAGACTCAGTCCAGACCTGTATCTTGCAGCATACTTGGTGTCCCTGCGGATTTTGACCTTTTCATCTTTTCAATGGCTTTCTGGAGGTCGGCCTGCTGAATGGGTCGAATGTAGTCATCCTCTGAACTGTACAGAAATACAGGCAGGTTAACACAATCTATTAACACCGCACTGGGCAAAAACATCACATCACTGCAGTTACATGGGAATTGATGAGAACAGACAGGTCATAATGATCTGAAATTCAGGATCTATTGGGGGTAAAATTACACAAATAAACAGGACTGCTTTATGCACCGTTCAACATAACATTGTGAAATAATTGCTTTATCTCCTGAAAAGTGAAATTAAGGTCAATTAAGACGATGATGATGCATGACTGGATTGCTATCTCAAGTCACAAGATAAAAAAGTATAAATGTACATGTAATGGCAAATAAAAAGCAAGGTAAAGTTAACAGCACAACAAAAGTAATAATAGCTGTCAGCTTTTCCTGATTAAACATCCCTATAACACTGTGATATAGGTCATCAACGGTGAAACAAAAAAACAGGAAGGTCAGTACAAACGTAGAATAAAAAATGAATTCATAAAAAAAAAAAAACACTAAAAACAATTATCTTTTGTTTTTCTTATGATTATTAGAGTGTTGGAGTGTTACTTTTTTTTTTAAGTTAAAAAGTAATCAGTTACATTACACACGTGTCACTTTCTGATAAATGTAAGTAGTAACTAGTTCGAGTACTTTTCCATGGCGGAAAATGAAAACTCCTCCGTGCATGTTGTTTTAGTCAAGACCTTTATAATTATGCTACCATCATCACTCAGTAAAGTTTGGCCAATAATCTGTTAACTACTAATACCCCTATTTCACCTACGCGGTTTCTCGCGGTGGCCATAAATATGGTCCATTATGATTCTCAGCGAGTTTTGGCGCTGTGATTATGTTTATGTTTAGAAAATATAACTAAATAACGGAGTACTTGAATGGCGGACCTGACGCGTTAGATTACTCGTTACATCTAAAAACGTTCCTGTGTAATGCGTGTAACCCAACACTGTTATTAACTAATTCAATTCATTTTAGCATGGGTATTATAATGGGAGACTTAGAAAATGTCAAGAAATTTGTTTAAAAAATATGCTCAAATTATTTCACTGACTAATTGTGGATTGAACAGTACGTTTCATTTTCTTGACAAATTCTACAATCTTTTACCTCAATCATCAGAGTTTCAAAACTTTAAGATTAATTTCCCCATATCTCAATAATATGGCACAATTTTCCAATCACATCTGTTATGTGAAGCAGTTGGAGGACATCACTTATTATGACACGTGAACAAAATTGTTGGTACCCTTCGGTCAATGAAAGAAAAACTCACAATGGTCACAGAAATAATTTTAATTTGACAAAAGTAATAATAAATAAGAATTCTATGAATGTTAACCAATGAAAGTCAGACATTGCTTTTCAACCATGCTTCAACGGAATTATTAAAAAAAATGAACTCATGGAACAGGCCTGGACAAAAATGATGGTACCCCTAACTTAATAGTTTGTTGCACAACCTTTTGAGGCAATCACTGCAATCAAACGATTCCTGTAACTGTCAATGAGACTTCTGCACCTCTCTGCAGGTATTTTGGCCCACTCCTCATGAGCAAGCTGCTCCAGTTGTTTCCGGTTTGAAGGGTGCCTTTTCCAGACAGCATGTTTCAGCTCCTTCCAAAGATGCTCAATAGGATTGAGGTCAGGGCTCATAGAAGGCCACTTTAGAATAGTCCAATGTTTTCCTCTTAGCCATTCTTGGGTGTTTTTAGCTGTGTGTTTTGGGTCTTTGTCCTGTTGCAAGACCCATGACCTGCGACTGAGACCCAGCTTTCTGACACTGGCCAGCACATTTCTCTCTAGAATCCCTTGATAGTCTTGAGATTTCATTGTACCCTGCACAGATTCAAGACACCCTGTGCCAGATGCAGCAAAGCAGCCCCAGAACATAACAGAGCCTCCTCCATGTTTCACAGTAGGGACAGTGTTCTTTTCTTGATGTGCTTCATTTTTCCGTCTGTGAACATAGAGCTGATGTGCCTTGGCAAAAAGTTCCATTTTTGTCTCATCTGTCCATAGGACGTTCTCCCAGAAGCTTTGTGGCTTGTCAACATGTAGTTTGGCATATTCCAGTCTGGCTTTTTAATGATTTGTTTTCAACAATGGTGTCCTCCTTGGTCGTCTCCCATGTAGTCCACTTTGGCTCAAACAACGACTGATGGTGCGATCTGACACTGATGTTCCTTGAGCATGAAGTTCACCTAGAATCTCTTTAGAAGTCTTTCTGGGCTCTTTTGTTACCATTCGGATTATCCGCCTCTTTGATTTGTCATCAATTTTCCTCCTGCGGCCACGGCCAGGGAGGTTGGCTACAGTCCCATGGATCTTAAATTTCTGAATAATATGTGCAACTGTAGTCACAGGAACATCTAGCTGCTTGGAAATGGTCTTATAGCCTTTACCTTTAACATGCTTGTCTATAATTTTCTTTCGAATCTCCTGAGACAACTCTTTCCTTCGCTTCCTCTGGTCCATGTTGAGTGTGGTACATACCATGTCACCAAACAACACAGTGACTACCTGGAGCCCTATATATAGGCCCACTGACTGATTACAAGATTGTAGACACCTGTGATGCTAATTAGTGGACACACCTTGAATTAACATGTCCCTTTGGTCACATTATTTTCAGTATTTTCTAAGGGTACCATCATTTTTGTCCAGGCCTGTTCCATGAGTTTATTTTTTTAAATAATTCTGTTGAAGCATGGTTGAAAAGCAATGTCTGACTTTCATTGGTTAACATTCATAGAATTTTTAAAAATTATTACTTTTGTCAGATTCAAGTTATTTATGTGACCATTGTGAGTTTTTCTTTCTTTGACCGAAGGGTACCAACAATTTTGTCCACGTGTGCGAAAGTAGCATTCATTTAGCATCATCATTATCTACTCTGTAGTTACTGCACATACTTACTGAATTGCCATTTCATATAATATTTACTGCATTTACAGTACTTTATACAAAGCTATAGTACTTATTTAACCTCCTCCTTAGTTGGTTGCACAATGCCAGTATTTGCACCGATGTTTATACACTGTGTGAATGCCCGTGTGAATGTTGACCTGAGGTCATACCGCCGTCATGAGTATGGGAATAATTATAATGGCCAGCACGGCCCGTAGTTGGACTACAGAGGTTCCTAGATTTATGGATGATACGCTACTATTTGAACTTTGCTACATTTTGGTCCAGTACTGATACTATGCAATGACAAAGTTGTGCGCGCGCACACATCCATCCATGTTCTTAAAGAACTCATAGATAAAACTCATAGATACTTGATACACTGATTCACCAATAATAATGACTAATATAGAGAAATACTTTCAGTAAACCAAGTGATTTTGTTTTCTTCTCCAATGCACAGGAGTTTAGTCTGGGTTTTCCACTTTGCACACTATACGCCAACAATTGTGTCCATATCTAATAATACATTATTATTATCATCTAATAATATATCTAATAATAAACTTTCTTTGAAAGTCATTTAGATTTTTTTTTTCCTTTTTCCTCATGCCATTGAGGTCACTGATCAGTATTTTTAGACACACCATGTAATAACTGCTTAATTAGTTTATACTGCATTTAATTAGTTAAATGCAACTGCATTTATCAACAGATTATGATGTGCTCGTTTATTTAACGAATTCATTTGCTCTGCCAGCTCATATCCTGCCATGTCTGGTGGAACTAAACTAATCGTGATTGGTGGAGCTGGTGAGAGTTAGCATAATTAACAGGGGTCAAAATAGTTTTAAATTCCTACCGGTACTATGTAGCTAAAAGATGAGAAAAACAAACCATCGAGGTAGTAGACAGTCCTGTAAATCTCATACGTTTCTCCTTAGATTTACATTGATTCTGCTTTAGAACATCTGGTAAAAATTATAATCATGATTATTTTATACAATACCGGGATCACGATTATGGAAAACAATTATTCATTGACTGTGGAACATACATTTCATGTTACGTAATTGCAACAACTGAAAAAACAAGTAAAAATTATATTAAATGTTATGTACAGACACATGCACGTTTCCCAGCGTTTTCCAGTTTCTTGTATCCCTGATCAGTAACAGTGCTAATCAGACATGTCTTTTGCTAAGAAAAATGTGATAGCCTCTGTTAATCCTTTATGCCTCTAAGAGTTGAATGGGAAGGCAGTTGCATTATCAAGAGAGCCCTACTGTAAATCGACGACTGCCACGATGTTGGTCTTCAGCAAACCTCCTTAAAACCAGTATTTTCAATCAGCTGAAGTCTGTCTTTCAAAGCAGAACCACTGCCCGCTTTCGTGACAGGATACTAAAAGTTTTTACTCGCAAGTGAACTTCTTGCTGTGTAGAATCTTTGGCAGAACTAAACACGCGAGTGAGTTTTGGTTTCAGGGAGAGGCAAGAGCAAACGGATGCGTTGCTGTAAAGTACATGCATGTGCTGGATTTACTGTACAACACAAAATGAAAACGTTACTGTAGAACGGAATGTGGCACAATAAATAATCCTGATTATCTTGTTTTCATAATCGTTGGACGCCAATAATGGTAATCGAACTTGATATTCAATTAACCCCACAGCCCTATTGCAAATAGCGATAAATTGAATCATTCGCTCAACAGACTAAAGGGTGCCATTGTCTCGGGGTTACAGACGGCTTTGGGGTTCAGTTTTGTGTTGCTGAGAAGCGATTATTAAGGAGAGTATTAAAGAGCAATTATTAAAGTAAGGGTTAAAATGACAGCATTTATTGATAACAAATATGAGACCTACTACATAATGACCTACATAATCACCTACTTTTACCCAGGCTGCGACTGAATGTTAGTGTAATTAAAAACTGTAAAATACCTGCCTGTCGTCAAACCAGATTACTTAGTCGGAACTAACCGCTGTAACATTTTCCTTTCACCCATGTGTTTTTTTTTTTTTTATCGTACCATGTCTCTCTATCTATATCCTTTTTCTGGTCTATTTTAAGATAAAGACGATACATTTCCAAACTATTCAACATGAAACCATTATTGTCAGACTTCTTTCAATTAAAGAACTCTGGTGAGCCTCCTCTGCGGTACATACACAAGATTTTTGCAATGTAATATGTTAAAATCATATGGACAAATATCTTTAAATTCACTTGTAAACCACTTTCACTTACATAAACACATGATCTAAGCATAGAACCTCTTTACTATCAGCCTAGTTTTGCAGTCAGAAATTTACATGAACGTCATGGCCGGTTATTTATTAGAGCCCAAGCACTATAGGGTGCGCAGGACCCTCTTGTTTTCCTAAGGATGTTTTTTTTCCACCCTTTTGGGCTTTTTGGCTATCGTAATATGCTCGAAAACTCGAAACAGTGGCAAACAGGTTGGAATCTGCTGCCATTAGGATGCCTGAGAGTCTTGTGGCCCGGGGCCCCCCAAACAAGATTTTGCTGCATAGCTCATACAGACTTGCATGTAGGCTCACGAAACATTTGATGGATTTTTATATACTCCTCCTAGGAAATTTATACGATCACCACCAAACCGGCCGAAGAGATGTGGTGTGTGTGTCGTATTGGTGTGGACACATAAGCATGTCCACACCAATACGCGCACACACTGTGCGCACACACTGTGTGCAGTGCGTGTGCGTGCGTGTGTACAGTGTGTGTGCGTATTGGTGTGGACATGCTTATGTGTCCACACCAATACGACACACACACCACATCTCTTCTGCACACACGGTACGCGCGCACACACTGCACACACGGTACGCGCGCACACACTGCACACACTGCACACACTGCACGCGCACACACTGCACTCACAGAATGACGTGTGTGCAGTGTGTGTGCACTGCACGCGCGCACACACTGCACACACACTGCACACGCGCACACACTGCGCGCACTGTACGCGCGCATACACACTGTACGCGCGCATACACACTGTACGCGCGCATACACACTGTACGCGCGCATACACACTGTACGCGCGCATACACACTGTACGCGCGCATACACACTGTACGCGCGCATACACACTGTACGCGCGCATACACACTGTACGCGCGCATACACACAGTACACACGCACACACTGTACACACACACACTGTACACACATTAACATTCTCTCAGTAGTTTTTGTAGGTCTTAACACGCTCAAATAACACACAGGGTGTGCGGTGCCCCCGGGGTGGAAGTGGCGCAGGGTGCTTGGGCCCGTCATCATTGCTTGCAACTATATATTTTTATAAGAATTTGGTGCACATGTTTTGTTTTTTTATTTCAGGATTTCTGAAATCAACACAGGGTCAAAAATATACATAGAGCACAACTAATGTTTGGTTGAGGTTTTAATTATAAATATTTTTTTGGTGACCATCTACAATCTTTCGGCAAAATTCTGGATGGATATGTGACGACTCCTTTTGGTTGAATTTGTAATGTTCATTTAAATGTGTTGGCATCACAAACCAAACTTTTAAACATGGTACACATTTTTGTTTTATGCCTTAAGGCTTCAGATGATTTTGGAGCAGAAGCCATTTTCCTGGATGGCAGCCTTTCAGTCCATGGTGATGTAAAAGTCGCTCGGCTGTAGACAGTGACACTGGTGTTCCAGCAGCTTCCAGTTTATGGCAAGCCTGAGCCCAGGTGGTTACTGGGTTTTTCCTTACCAGCTGAACCAATTTTCTCTCAGCTGAGCGTGACGGCTTCTTCCAGACCTTGGCAAAGTGTCTAAAACTCCCAATAACTTGTACCAACATAGAATAGTTTAAATCTACCATTACTTTTCAGAGATATCCTCTGATCTCCTTGGACTTTCTTATTGCACTGTGTGTTGATCTCAAACAAACTATTTTTATATTGGCACAGAGAAGCCCAGGGCATGGCAAATTAAAGGGCACTTTTCAGTCTTTAAGTACGACTAAATTAATAGTCTAAGTGGTGGATGTTTATTCTTTACCCTATATGTATAATTTTGACTGTGCCGTATAGAAAACCCAAAATAAATAAAATCTTTTGCTCCAACTTCTTGGGGTTTTCTTTTACTAATGTGTTGTAACGAAACAAAGTGATATTGCCATGACGATCATGTTCATCATACGTGTACGTAACCTTCTGACTACATCTGTACACAAATAAATAGTAGTTAAATGCACACACGCGCACACCACGCACGCGCACACCACGCACGCGCACACCACGCACGCGCACACCACGCACGCGCACACCACGCACGCGCACACCACGCACGCGCACACCACGCACGCGCACACCACGCACATATAACTACCTAAACAGTAAATTTTCCAAGCCTTACCCGTCCTCAGCATGCACAAAGTCCCGCACACAGAGCAGAGCTGCGTCTCGACACATCTCTCTGAGGTCACTTCCTGAGAAACCTTCGGTATCTCTTGCTATGTCACGCAGGTCTACACCAGCACCGACCTTCAGAATTTGAAAATAATTAGTGCATATATTATCAGCATGCCACTCAGACCCATGCTCTTTCTATGCATGTTACGCTTACATTCTCATTGTCCAGGATGAGCTTCAGTATCATCTCCCTCTGCTTGCTATTCTGGATAGCAAAAAAAAAAAAAAAAAAAAAAAAAAAAGAACAGTTGAGTACCATGTATCAGATGTCATTTAATTAAAACTGAAACCTTAAAATTAAATTACAATTAAAACTCACAGGCTGATTAATGTGGAACCTTGTGGGCATTCTGCGCAGTATAGCTGAGTCGAGATCCTGAGGACGGTTGGTAGCGCCCATAATAATAACCTGAACAAAAGGACATCCGTCTTAATTGAAAAAACTTGTAGTCAATTAGCAGTTTGTTTTACGACCTGCAGGGCCGGTTTCATTTATTACCTTAGACATTTTCACTTTGCATAAACACATAAACCTGCTCGCTATACTGTACCTGACATTTGTAATCTGTGTCTAGGCCGTCCCATAAGCTCATGAACTGAGCCTTCATCATGGCAGTAGCCTCATGGTCTGAGCTGGAGCGGTTTCTTAAAAAGGAGTCTACAAATGAAAAGGAAGCAATATTTATTCACATTTACTACTGGATTGATTTGTACATGATGGTATTTCAGTATTCAAGACATCCCTTTAGTTTAGTTTTTAGTCCATCAGCTGAAAGGTCCAGGCAGGGTAACAATGACGGCCGTGCAATCTGTGCAAAATGTTCCTCAAACCAACATGCAGGAACATCTACACCTTGTCTACACCTACACTATGGTTACTCACAGGCATATTATTTAGTTTTACATGCATATTCTCACCAATTTCATCAATGAAGATGATGGAGGGCTGGAGCTTGATGGCCAGGGAGAAGACGGCCGCGGCCAGTTTCTGGGACTCGCCGTACCATTTATCGGTCAGAGTGGACGGCTGCAAGTTGATAAACCGGAAACCAGCCTCCTTGGCTGTGGCTTTGGCTATCAGGGTCTTTCCACAGCCCGGGGGCCCGTAGAGTAGCACTCCTGGTAAAGACAGGACAATCTCAGGACACTGTTGTCTATGGTTTGTAATTAAGCACCATGACCTTCTGAACAGTTTCATTTACATCCTCACCTTTGGGTGGCTGAAGCAGCTTTGATCCTACAAACAGATGCCTTTTCTGAATGGGAAGAATGACCGACTCCTTCAACTCGGTTATAACGTCATCTAGGCCAGCTATATCCCTCCATGTAATCTGTGAACATTCAAGACTTTACAAGGCTATTCTCTTCAAACGAAACCAGTCTGTGATTCATGTTGAAGTTAGCCGGCCACAAAACTGACATAATTACCTCATTATAATTAACTGAGATTATGGGGATTGTGTCATATAATCTAGCGGAGATGATTACTAGGTACCAACACAATTAGTGTCAGTTTTGACAGGTTATGAACAAATACATGTGGATAATAAGATTTACTCTATGAAGACTGATGAAACTGCATCAAATCTTGTGTTTTCTTAGGCACTTTAAAAGGTAAACAAAATTCTCACTGAATTCACTTAGCTATTCAGACATTGATGAACAGTGGGCTGTATGCTTTATTACACTATGCCTCGAAAACAATCGGATCATTGACCCCAATTATCGTCATCTTCTAAGACAGGGCTACGCAGAAGACCTGATCCAAACATCACGCCACGCACTCTGGAATAATAACATTTAAGACTGAAGATGAACAGCATCCTCACTTGCATACTTAACGGGTCCACCAGATGGGCTGCGATACTCATCTCATACTCAGACAGCTTGACATTCTGTACTCCAATCTGTTTCATGAGCTTCTCTGCCTGGAAAAAAAAAGCAGGAATGTTTAAATAGTCATTTCATACAAGTCGTATAATCTACAGTTTGATTGCTAATACGCAATACACACGGGACATACAGTACATCGATCAGACATAACCTTAAACAACCCGCCTAATATTAGTACTGAAAAATACCTCTGACCCTTTCAAGGCACGGACTCCTCAAGACCTCTGAAGATATGCTGTTGTATCTGTCCATAGTACAGCAGATCCTTAATATCTTGAGTGGAAAAATAGGGCCTCAATGGATTTGACTGAACAGTAGGGAAATAAAAACAGTAAAGTCTCTCCTCCTTGTAGAAAGAGCTTTATTGCTTTATTTGCAAGTACGTTTGCATGTACAAGGAATATGTTAGGGTGACAGAGCTTCCAAAGACGACACACACCAATGTGAAGAAAAAAAATATTAACATCAAATGTAGTCTGATGTGGGGTTTTATCAAATAAGTCAAAAAAAATACCAGTAGTATTGCACATATTACATATATATTCGTCTCGTTGGCGCTACAGAGCACTGAAGTGAGAACTCATTATTTGGCGATTTGCCATGTGAACTTGATATTTTCTACAAACAATGCACTAATTTAAAAGCATGGCGCTGTAATTTAATACAAATAACATGGTTACAAATGGAAATTACAAGGTGATGAGAAACAAGTGATGTTAAACAATAGAACAAATTATTTTACACTATGCAAAGAGTTTTCAAAGAAAGGCCTATTCCTTCTAGGGCAAGGACGGGGCAAGGCACAGATGCACCGGGAAATCATCCAATATGTGCAGGATAACATTCCCCAATGTGAGTATGCAATATTATCAAGAAATTCATGTAAGGAAACCCATCCAACCTGAATGGGGAAAGGGCAGGGTCCAAAACCCCGTCTTAAAAAAAACGTCATATTTCTATAGTTGAAATCATGATGTGGGCTTGGGAATACTTTGATAAACCTTAGTCCATTAACAACAATTATTGGTGCATTTTCTAATTTACTAAGAAGGATATACTTAAAGAAATTAAGACTTCTCTGGTCTCTGTCGCATATGAGATGGACAGTGGCACACTTGAGACGTGTTTTGTTGGTTATTGAGATCTGCCATTTTATCGGTCTTCTATTTATTGTGTAGCATTGTTTATTTATTAACTATTTATCTCTATACAAATAAAATTCTCTTTGCATTCGTTTTTGGAAGACATTCCCCGAGGTGCTTTTACTTAGGGGGGGGGGGGGGGGGTGACCTTTGCATATTGCAAATTTGATGAGACTTGGTAATATTCTCAAACTCACGATGGCATGTCGATATGGAGGTTGACTCATATTTTGCATCATTACAATAGTATTTGTGATACGTGAATGGAATCGTGATTCATCAGACAAGGCGACCTACTTCCACCGCTTCAGTTCCGATGCTCACATGCTCACTGTAGACACGGTCTGTGATGGACAGGGGTCAGCATGGACATGACTATACAGCCACATGCGCAGCAAGTTGTGTGTTCTGACACCCTTCGATTAAAGCCAGCATTACCTTTGTCAGCAAATGTTGACAAAGTTAATGTACACAGTAAGCCCTGGATGCCCATGACCCTGTCTTTTGGTTGCCATCAATTAAAGAATAGGAAATGCCACAAGCCCTGCCATTTTGGAGAAATGACCATGTGGACCCCTTACAATTTTTTTTTTCTGCTTCCAACACATCAACTGTTTAAAAGCTTTTAATGTCATGGCTGACTGCGATATAAACACTTGTTAAAGCAATTGCTTAAAAAAAGGGATGGAGAGAGAGAGAGAAATTAATAACATTTGATTATTTGACAAATGAACTAATTGACCAATATAGAAATGACATACCAATTTAATTTTGTTGTTTGTTTTTCTCCTTGGCATTTTCCACATTGAGGTATGACTGCTCAATGTTCTCGTTATCTAAGCACAAATATTTAATGCGCAATCAACACCAGTCATTCAGTTTTTTAACTGACAAAAGAGGGCTGGGCCAATTTGTGTGCTGAAAGAAAGAAATAGCTGTAACACTAATTATAGATTATTACTAACCTGTTCATTGTAGTAAAATGTTTATGCTAACAATTAAATTGTGCACGTCTTATTGATTGACACTACACCTCTGGCTTTGTGTCGCAAACTGCATTATTCCGCCCTGGACGTAGGTTCGTCCCCTATTTAGTAACAGTCCAGAATTAAGTACGTCAAGTAGAGGCATGGCAGGGCACATTTGCATATAGAGATAGTTTAATCACGCTGAACCAGTTTTGCCAGATCCATGTAAACCAAAGCCATTTACAGTAATATGCAGGGAAAAAACAACAAACAAAAAAACATCTGGATTTTTATTTACCTGCTTCTGTGCTTCAACTTTTTGTTTTCTTGTCGGATCGATCGCATCCACCATCCACTTAATTGTGAAGTAGGTGACGGCACCGAATATCGTGAGGCGGAAGAGTAAACCGATAACCTCATTGCGACCCAAGGGGCGGGTGATATTGTCTGCTGGAATCTCCTTCAACACCATCATCACATACGTGCCTGAGGAGTAATTGCAAATTTGTCAGAAGAAGATGGAAAAAAAAAAAAAAAAAACATGACATGAGAACAGGACGAACCCGTGCGTCAGTGGTTTCTAGGTGGTGCTGGAATGTTGCCAATATAAATCGATCGTACTGTGCAGGTTTCCTATTATTAGAATGGAAACATTTATTACTGAATGTTTAAAACAGGAGGGAACGTACACCGCCAAAGCGATGATTGCATAACACAGGGTGGCTGTTAATAGTTAAAACACAACACTCATCTTTTTTATGCAGTGTATGACTCTTATCTGCAGCAGTGGATAAATTTGTAGCAGAACATTCACACACTGTGTCACAGAACTGCGACTAAATTAATCTCTCATTGTGTTAACAAACTTTATGTGTTCTCCTGGTTAAAAGTTTGGACACACCTTCTAACTCATTAACTCATTCTAAACAATGCTAAAGAGAGCCAGTTTCATCAAGGTGCTTGATGGGTTTTGCAAACGCACTTGACAAAAAGAACTTTTCCAAACATCTGACCTACATGCTTTGAAAGAACAATTGACTGTTGTTGCTGTTACTTAATAATCTAATTCCATATATGTGTTATTTCATAGCTTTGAAAAAAGAAAATCCAGTATAGTCTGAGAATGATAAAATAAATCCAAATTTGAGTCCAAACTTTTGACTGGTAATGTACAGTCATGATGTATGTTAGTAAAATTTACAAAAGTTACACTTATTTCAGCAGTGCAAGAAAGCTGAGGGAAAAAAGATCCATGCCTGACTTCCATGCCAACACAGTCGGGTCTATTAAGTGTCATATAAACCGATTAGTTATTTAAATCCAAATGATTTTGACCAGGATCGAGTGACTGAATGAAAGCAGGAAATGCATCCCGCAGCACTGCATATGCAGACAGCATGCTTTCGTGTCTTTTTAAAGTCTATTCTTTAAATCGGCGATATTTACACAACTGCCTTTTGCTACACACATGGAAATGCTCACTATCACTCCTCTTATTAGATGTGATGAGTACAGAGAGCCTGTACTTGTGCTCTCTTCCAAAAAAGAACTGGGAGCTGTACAGTACAGAAGGATTAAGGCACCGAGTTACTGATTGGAAGGTTGGCACCATTTAAGCCCCTGCTCCACCTGGATGCCACTATTGGGCCCTAAAGCAAGGCTCTTAACACTATCTGCTCCCCAGCTTTTTATTTTATATACTTACAGAATTATATCAATATTAATCTTCCCTTGAGACTGTTGTACTGTAGACTCAGCACTTATTTACACGCATGAGCTGTTAAAACAGTAGACCACTACAGTGGAACCTTGGTCTGCAAGCATTTTGCAGAACAAGCAATTAAAAAAAAAAACATTTTAACTTAATCTCTCATGCAGAATTGTTGGTAATCACCTCATATGCTCAGTCTCAGTGTGCGTGCGTCACTCGCATAGTCAACATCTGTGTGTGTGTGTATTTACTGTCTATTATAATATTGTGACCGTGTGTGTATGAGCAAAAAGCAAAAGCGTCATTAGAGAGGTTCCTTGCAGTCCCAGAGTGTGTGTGTGTGCGTGAAAGTCGTCCTACACAGTAGCCCCCTCCCTCCTCCTCTCCTCTCCTCTCATCTTACGCGCACGCACACACACACACCTACACACACATGGAAACACTGCTCTAAATTCTTTTCAAAGGTAAAGTGCAGGTTAATTTGCTTTATTTTTACTTTATATTTTCTATTAATTATTTTTAGATGAATATTTTTGGGTTGTGGAACGAATCATCAGGAGTTTCCATTATTTCTTATAGTGAAATTCACTTTGATTTACAAATGCTTTGATATACAAGCATGCTTCCCGAACAAATTAGACACGCAAGCCAAGGTTTAACTTTAACTGAAACTGGGTTTGACTTGCCTCACTGAGAAACCCTGACCTACAACGATGAGTTACGATGAGCCACAGAGACTTGTTTTTAAGGCGTTACATTATCAAAAATCACACGTCTTAAAAACTCCCGATCTGCCTTTTTCTCCAGACTCTGTGAGCAAAGTTTTGCACTTCACCCTCTTACACTAATCTCAAAACATAGCGAGGGCAAATCAGCTGAAAATCACGTGCCTTAGAAGCCCTGTACACTCGTGTTTGAGGCGATAAACGGCATGTTTGACATGATAAATGTCGCTGTTTCTTTACACTGAACTATTTACACATTTTCATCCCATGTGGTAAAAGTGAATTATTTGCTAAGTTTCTCTAGAAATAATAATGATATCAGATAACATATAAAAATATTATATGTTTTGCTTAATTTTAAAATTTTGTATGTGAAGTTAATTTAATTTGTTAAATTGCTAATTGCAAATGCTGCCCCCTAGTTTTTAAGAAAGAAAACTAAATATGTTATACAAAACGAACTACATTTAATTACTCAAACTTTCATTAAAAGGTTTAAAATTTTAATAAAACTGTGGGAAAAATGCAATATTGAATCACCAAATTGATAAAATCATGATACCTACAGAATCACAATATATAAGATTCTATAGGCATCACAATTTTATAAATACCCAGTTTCGATATTACATTTCCGCCCAGTTGTAACAATATAAAATCTTTGAAAAAACTGTTCATAATTAACTAAATGTAGCAATTGCATTGCTCTCTTGCAGGAATGTGCAGATGAGGCAAGACCTGATGTCTCCGCTCCAAGAACTAGGGAGAGTAAAGGGCAATGTTCAAAGTCTTTTAGAATGGGGATCCCCTGATCAGGGAAGGAACCATGTAATGTTTTTTTTTTTTTTTTGAGGAAAGACTGGACTGGAAGGTCAGCTTTAAAGAACAGTTGAGGGAAAGTGAGATCTATAGGTGGTGGTGATGCATCGTACAGAACTTCAATAAAAAAGTGCAGGGGTGTACCGAGAGGAACGTGTAAATGGGTGAAAATACCGACAAAGAGCCTGACAAAATCAGGGAAGGAAGAATTTGATGTTTATTTATTTATTTTTTAAGAGAGCCTGGACTCGGAAATCAGCTTCAATAGGCCAGGAAGATGAAGGAGAATGAGACCTACATTTAGCATTAAGGCAAAATTGATTCTGACCTCCGTTAAACAACATGGAAAAAGAATCGCAACATTAAACGAATCAGGACCTAGGTATCGTGATATCGTATCGGGAGGTGACTGGTGATTCCCATCCATAATGGATACAATCAACATGAAACGTCAGTGGAGTGAATATGCCGGGAATAAATACTGCAGGATAAGTAAACACGGCTTTAAAAACATCAAAGCTTTAACCAGTCGTTTGAAATTAGAATCACACGCATCTCTTAAGCACGTGCTGATGAGAGGGAGGGAGGAAGGGAGGGACAAAGAAAGAGCAGATACCGCGTCACTGTCCAAGGCTCCATGTGTGTTCACAAGTAAACCGGCATTACATCTCGTTTGTGTTACACTGATGTGAGCTAGCTCTCCAGCTAATCAAGCTCACTGACGCACTCAGACAGACAGCTCATCCAGCCTGCCAGCTGCACTGATGTCCCTTTAAAACGCTTCCGATTCTCTCTCATTTTCAGCAGAACATCGCTCACTTAACCTAGATCTGCTCACGCAAAGCTACAGTGGTGTTTTGTTATAGAGTAAGGCATTCTGCTGAGTAAATCAGCATACCATGTAAACGTCAGCTAGCCCGAAAGTGAAAGCTTCGCCTTTCTTAGCGTTGACCTTTTTGTTGGCACAGCACTAAATGTACATGAAAAGAGATCACTTTATGAAACCAGCCAGCGGATTAGTAAATGCTTCACATTAATTTCACTTATGACTCTTAAAAATGTTTACGTGTGCATTCATTTCTCTTAGAATAAATCGAGTTTGGGCTTTACTCCAGTCGCTGAAACTGTAGAACACACTCACCTCGACGGCTTGCCGATTCTTCCGCGTTTACTTCTTCGGTGAAATCAATGAGCTGTTGCAAGTCAATCGAGCAAGTGCTCAGCGCCCTCTACTGTCATTAGGCGTAAACAGGATGCAGTTTAATAAACGAAGTAGATAACTAATAAAAATAACTTGTTATAAAATAATCGTCTTTTCTATCAAATCCATAGTTTAATACGTAAATCGATGCATTTATGAAACAAAATTAAACAAAAAAAACATAAAATGATTCTTGCTGTGTGCCAAAGACGCACCCCAAAAACAGACGACCTCTAGCGGTCTGGCGTGTTCAGGATGAGATGATGTCATCGTTCGATTCGCAATGCGCATGCTCCTGGCGCCGCAGGACCGGTTAAAGAGCTGAGACAGGTTTCTAACGGGGCATGAAGCCACACAATAAGATTACCACACACACTGCGCATGCGTTTTAACATTTAACATGTGTGATGCATGGAACTGTGCAAGTCTTCGTTCATATCCAAATACAAAACACTAAGCACAAAAAGGAGAACAAGTTATTTTTGGAAATCATGAATTGTATGCCTGATTGAACGTGTGCGCCATAAAATAAACATAAGCAAACATGATCACATAAAGGGGATATACAGTATATAAATGAATAATAGCCTATGCAATTTGTGATATTAATTAAGTGCACATGCAAAGCATTGCTTTTTGTGTATTGTTAAATAATCTGGCAGATGGCGCTAAAGAATAACGATTTGTCTGAAATATTGAACCTCTGTCCCGCCCTTCAGTGCCTCAGTACACATCAGTGTGTCTGAGAGCTGCTTAGTGTGTGCAAGTCATCAGTCCCAGATCTAACTCAACCCAAAAAGTCAGTATAAAAAGCTCGGCTATATAAACCATCTGCTTGTGTTATGATAAAAACGTCCTTGTTTCACTCCGAGACTCACAGTTCGTGCTTTGACTTTACTTTTCTGCTTGCGTAAGCATTTCAGTAATTTCCTGCCCCTCTCTTGCAGACCAAAGGGGGCAAATGCACGCGAGCTGAGATTTGTCTCTTCACACAAACACAATGCCGACTTGCTTGTCTTTAACACGGATTTTCTCACCAGAATACAAATCTGTAGAGACGCAGAAGATTATTACATGGCATAAAGGCGACATTATTATTTGAAGTAATCTGATCTAAAACACTGGACACTTCCCTCGTTTCAGAAAGACACGTGACTCGGGAACAGAAAGGAGTCCGAACGTGTCGGCGCAAGCCGCGTATCCCTCCGCCACACACCGGTGGGAAAATGACCGTTAAAACGACAAATCTCACGGTGTGTGCCTAAATCCAACAGAATATTAACGTTTTTTTACGAAAGTGTTAATTGTACCACGGATATATTACATCAAGACTTTTGAAAACATTTTCTCTCTCAGTGGGAACTATTTTGTGCCGCGAAGTACTATTTTGTCCGCGCATGAACCCTTTTCTTATTGGAAGCCATGATGGAAGTTTAGCAGCAGGAGCAGCGCCTGAGAGGAAAAGCGGGGACGGAGGAGCTGCTGGAATCTTCTGCAAACAGCTCCTTTTTAAAAATATAACCAAGGAGTATTTTTTAATCGCATGGTGGAGGCTGTCAGATTTCCCTTTATGTATTGGAATATCGACGACGACGTGGATGGTTGAATTCTGAAGCGTTTTATGTATTTTTTTTTTTAAGATGTACGTACACGCTAACACGCTAGCTAGCCAGCTAGCCGCTCGTTAGAGGAGGCACACGGGGCCGCCTGCCTGCCTGCTTGCTGCCCGCCGCCGCTGCCTCTTACGTTCTGCTTTAGCGACGTCGGAGAGGGTTTTCTCTCCGCATTTTCGGGCACAATCACGGCGACTGTGGCGGGTTCAGAGACTTGGCGTGGTTCAGAAACCTCTCTGTGCGAGACGTGGAGACGCGTGGAGCTTGCTAGCCGGAGGATCGGTGTCGGTGTGGGTGTCGGTGTGGCTCTGGGCGGCCGGGCCTGCTCAAGGCCCTCCTTCTGTATGAGCGAGCAGCAGCAGCCAGCACACGGCCGCTAGCTTAGCAGCTGAAGCTAAGGCTAAACCTAGCGCTACCTAAGGACTACGAAAATTAAGAGAGAAAGGGGGGAAATTTTTTTTGGAGGAAAAATCCTTAAAGACGGCATTTCACCCGGAGGCCACGATACTGTCGATTACCTTAAAAACCCTAAAGACTCCTTTCACAGCTATGGCTGCGATCATACAGAAGATGGTCAGCCGAAACAAAAGGAGATACCAGGAGGATGGGTTTGATTTGGACTTGACGTGTATCCTCTTTATAACCATATATGTCTTAATATTTTTATATAATGTGTATGTATAGTGATCAAATACATAGGTGTGCGCATATATCCAACAGTTGTGTGTGTGTGTGTGTGTGTGAGAGAGAGATTTCTAGATAGATAGAGAGGTGTGTGTGGATAAGGTGTTAAGCCCTGATCAGATCTGAGCATCACTGAGGGAGACACTTTAACCCATTTGTGCTCAAACTGTTGCCACTGACATTCAGGCAACCTGTCACCCCAAGCCTCAATTTTTTTTCTCTCTCTGAGTATGACATCTAGTCTAGCTCCGGTATCCAAGTCTGCAGGATCAGTTCAGCATCATAATACTTCTGCTCAGACAGGTACACGTTACACACGTAGGTCTGCTGGTTTCTGTCTCCTGAGGTGGTTGAGAGAAATGCCTGAGAAGTCTCAGACTAGCCTCTGGACATCCTGTCTTCTACTTGCTGTAGTGATTTATGGTCGTTTTCTTTTTCTTTCTTTTCTTCTTGCTGCTGTTTCATGTGATGGTCAGAATGTGATGGTGATCCTCCTATAACGCTAGCTTGGGGTTTGATCAGAAACATAAGCGGAGTGGTGCGGTGCTGTGCGCAGAGCATCGGCTGGCCTACATAACGCAAGATTACACTCACCATCAGGGCTACACACAAAGGAGCATTGCATCAGCTGCTTGCAGAAAATGGCTGATGTTAGGAACCCCAAGCACATTGCCAAATTGAGCTGCTTGTGTCCATGAAAAATTTGATTTCTTCCTCTCCCTTGAAAGAAATGCGATCTTTAGGGTTAAAGTAATAACGGTTTCCTTTTCACAATTTGTCAATTTCTGTCCATTAACACCTGAGTAATCCTTAGTACTCAGGGATATCGGTGTAACGCTGTAGTTTGCTATCTTTCTTGGACACGCACACGAAAGGTTTGTGTCTTTTGGAAGGAGAACGGAGGCATGACACGCTTATCAGCATGTCGCATGTCTGTATGGGGGAACGCTCATACTCGTCCTTACCTTTATCGTCTGATAAGTCTTACAGACGGGCGCTACACACACAGCTCTTCAGCTTACATTTAACGTTTATATATTAGGTAGGTACTTTTTGTATAAAGTGATTGAGTTTAGCCGAGTATATGGAATAAACATCTTGTTAAAGGTTGTGCGTTTGAGTTCCCTGTACCAGAGATGTGAACCACGGTTGTCATTAGAGCAGAGTGCTACTTCCTGAGGCACCCTGGCTATTCAATGAAATGGCGATCCTTCCTCCATGATCAGCTTCCTTAAATTATATTAGCACTTGTGAAAGGTGTTAAAAACGTATACGACTAGGTTTGTTGCTTTTGTTAAATTTTTTCCTTCATAAAGTGGCCTTGTTCCAGGGCTGTCGAGACACTGTTTGTGGACAGCCACGGCACTGTGAGGATTTAGTATTCACACCCATTTAATCGTCTGCTTCAGCCCTCGGCTAATTACCAGAGATTGTAGATCGGAGTTCAGACTAAGAGTGGGAACACGCAAGTCTCCAAACAACTGACACCCTGAGTTACGTTCATGGCTTCCAGACAGATAAGTGGTGAATCATATTAGCTTTTTGTTTGGCTGCTGAATGGAGCTGGTGGAAACTTAATCAAACAATTTCTTTTCATTTCACACTGGCAGGTTTCAGATATTTTGGCTTTAGTCACAAACTAGGTATTTGTGCTCTGGCATCTCCTTCACCTTGCTTTCTAGGTGCAGCCTTTCTTACAGCATTCCAGGATAAATGTTGCAATTAATCGGGTGACTTATTAGTAGGACGACTTCCTTCTGCGAACACGTTGTGAGCAATTGTTCGTCTAGTTTAACCTGAGATTACACGACGCCTAATCTTGCCACAGATTCACATTCCTTTCCAGAGCTATCAAGTTGCTATTATAATATACGTAAACATATTTGCTTGCACAGAAATGGACCAGATGGTGTTCTTGAAACTATAGGCTCTAACTGACCACATGGTGTTACTGAACCTAAAGGCTATAGTGTTACTCTGTTGGAATTATTAGCTTTTTTTTTCACACCCTTTTTAAAAAAAATATTTTTATTTTGATGCACAGTTGTACTTAAAAAATTTGCCTTCATTTGCTCGGCACGTAAAGCTGGAGTTGTACGCGTTGCTGTCTGGAGTCGTTTAAAAGAGTTCTCCAGCGCTCTACTCGCCACATTTATAGCGCGTGTGTTTGATATTTATTTATGACATTCGTTTTTGACACTTCTCGGTACTAAACTGAAATGAAAGATGTGAAACAGAAATAAGAGCAGATTTCATCTAAACACTTTGCAATAAATGATTTAACTGTTTAACAACTATCTAATGTGAATCCAAAGGTATAACGTTTTGCCAATAATGTAGGTCTTAAAAAGGAGCAAATGAGATACTGTAAGTAAAAAAAAAAAAAAATTAAATAAAATGAAGCTCTCGCGGTGGCATTATTTAATTGTACATTGTAGAAAAAAAGTAAGTTATTTTGTTAGTGTCAATGAAATCTGTGTTTTAGAAGTTGGGTCTTTTACCACTAAGGACAAACACACTTTAAAATATCCTAAAGAGGGAGAGGACATTTAATAATAATATTTAAAGACACTTTTTTCTCACTTTTTTAAGTTTGATGTTTTCATTAAAATAGCAAAAGCTTTTTCATGTTTCAGTCTGTAATTATCTGATTTGCCTCCAATCAGATGCACTCTAGAAGACATGTGTCCTGTAAACAACCTGCAACGAGAGCTTATTCGTGTCATTCATGTAGTTTAGGTTGTGCAGCTTTCTGGACATTGTTCCCCTTACCAACCATGACATGGAGTGTGTGTGTGTGTGGCATGCATGTTTACACTTACTCTCTTTCCAAAATCTGCTCGATCATGGGTTGTGATGGTCTGTGTGTTGCAATGCAGATAGTATACTCACTGTTAGTATGTGTGTATGATACAGTGAACAAGCGAGGACCGAGAGATTTTTGAGGCTTTGTTAGGTTTTTTTTTTGGTGTTACTGCTGCAGATATACCAGACCAATCGAAACCTCTGCTCTAGGTCACCGAGCAACAAAGTATCAGTGAGAAATCACTAAGTACATGGCTGAAATCAGCAGTTAAAACTCTCGGGGGCTCGTTTGCTAAGTTTCTTCAGATTTGGCAGTGAGGTGTGGCATAGCTTGTGAAAAATCACTCAAGCTCTTTTACGCTCTTCCTCCTTGACTTCCTGTTAAAAAAAAAAAAAAAACCCCACAAAGAATAGAATTAAATTGCGGCTTACAGCCCATCTCGTGCATTCTGATGCTTTACCTGATGGTTTCTAAGTGCCGCATGCGTACCCGCACAATATAACATAATAAAACAATTGTTTAACCCGTATATCCATCAGCGCTGTCTATCCCATGAATGACTTTTACAGATTCAGGCTTTAAGTTTTAGCGTCTATTAAAATATTTATTGTTAACCGGTGCCCTATGACTCATGGGTGAGCTTTGGATTACCTGGAAATAGGGAAACACGCCAAAGCTCTTGCCTGTGGTTAACATACAGACGCTACAGATGTTTAAATAGTGATCAGGTTGAAAATCACTGGATTATCCCTTCAACATGGGTTTAGTATGAACCAAAATCTTTATACAAAGATAAGGCTTCCAGAGCGAAAGTAAACAGCGCTGGAATTAAGTTGTAGTCTAAACACCGACAGATTTGAGGCTGTTCATTCGAACAATCGCGATGTTGACCTGGTGATTAACGACTGATAAGGAAAACTATTTATAGCTCAGTTGGTAAAGCCAACACTTTGGCTGAGGAAGGACATGTTTCTGTGTAATCTCTGTGTGTGGAAACGTTTACTCTCACCAGACTGATTTAAAAATTTTTTTTTTTTTCTTTGTAAATTTGAGATTTGCCGGGACCATGTCATTGCTATGAATAAAGGGCTAGATATAAATATAGTTCACATCACTACCTACAGGTGAGGCTGGAGACGGTTCAGTTTTCTGCCTTATTTTGGTGTTTATGGAGAGAGGCTGCACGATTGGATAAAAAAGAAAAATCACATTGTGATTTTTAATTATGTCATATTTAACTATTAAATGTAAAATTTTGCATATTTATCTAGGCCCACAGCAAATGTTGCATAAATTCCTGACTATACGTATATTACCTGTAATAAATTGCAGTCTCTCGTGTTTAAATAGACAGGTCCATATTACAATTACATTTTTTTAATTGTCTGGCATATTTTTGAAGCATCTGCGCCTGTTTTCCCCCTCACCCCTTTTTCATTTTTGAACCCTTTCATTTTTTTGTTTTAGAACTTAGTGAATTAAATTGGATAGATATTTATATAAGGGTAAATTAGGAGGTGCACTAAGGCTAGAAGATATATATATATATATATATATATATATATATATATATATATATAAAAAAAAAAAGAGATTTAAACAGACATAACTTTTAAATTAACCATTTTGTATTGAAAAATCTATCTAGGCTAAACAGCAAATAATACTACAAATGATCTCGTTAAGAGGATGTTTGCCATTTATTTATTTAAGGCCTAAAAATAAGTGAATAATTAAAGTATCGACGAACTCTGCATGAATTCCCAACTATGTGTATATAACCTGTAATAAGTTGTTACCTTTTCTGTGATTGTTCAATCACACAGGTCCACATTGTTATTTTTATGTGATTAATTGTGCAGCACTAATGTGTGCCAGGTAAATAAGGGACTTGTGCATGGCAGCTTGACCATGCAGCTGAAGCTGATTCATCATTTACACTCGCATCGTTTGATTATTTGGATGCTTCATGAATCAGACAGATTTATTCAGACGTCATTCTGGACCCTTAAGTCTGTGCTGCTTTGACAATTAAAGACTGGTGTATTGGTGGGATTTGGATTAATTTCCAGGGCATTTATTCGCTTGACCGCTCCAGTCAAGATCGTGGAGGTAGATTAAAGTTCACAAAACATTTAGAGATTGAGGTTGAGTAGAAACTGAATGCAGTCAAAGTTTTTAATAGATTTGCCACAAGATAAAAATAAAAAAAAAAGTTGTGAAGCTGTAGATGTCATCCTTGTGCAGTCCGACTACAACAGTGACTCAAATGCCGGTGAGGGGAAAGCTTTAATTACAGGCCAGTACAGTGTTGAGAGGATTAAACAGTGTCTCTGTGTGGAGCAGTGTATTTAGGGTACTGATTATTGCCCGATAATATTTCCAGATGAAGACTTGAGTATTCTCCATGAATAAGTACTGTGAAGTCTTTGGTTGTTGTGTATAAACGCCCATAAGAAAATAAATTATGGTAGACGGATTAAACACAGTATGACACAACATGGTGAACTGTCACGAGTCTGAGAGACCAGTTCTGTGTGACGAATGGAAATGTTCGACTGTCCACTACAGTCCACAGTCAAGTGGTGAGCTTGGTTTTCTGCCACATAGAGTTTCTGCACAGAAGGAAATCATGGACTTCAAGCTGTTCAGTTCAGAGATCCTCTCGTAGTTAGTGTGTCATTTTATAACAAAGCCTCCCATCAAACCAACTTTAGACCATAGAAACGCCAGATGTTAATGAATTAACGTCTGATTTTGTGCGACTTGGATATAAATGTTGAAATAAGATGATAGTATGACGTGCATGATGTTAAATAATGGAGAGGGCGGTAGGTGCCAGCTGGTCTATGGGTAGGAAGGCTGTTAATGTCGGATTTCTATTTTACTTGCACACTGTTGCTGTATGTCTGTCTTTATACGTTCACAATGCATTGTTCTAGTTCTCATGTTTGTTGCCAAAAAGGTTTAAAAAAAAAATTTTTTTTTAAGCTCTACAATTGAGTTTCATCACAGGGTATTCCCAGGCTGTCTCTGCAGTTATCAGTACAGTAATCATTTCAACAGCGCTGTGCCTGAATGTTTACAAAACGGATCAGCTTTGCCATTTGCTCATGGTTTATTCTTGTTTATAGTGGCCTTTAACACGATAAACACTTCCTCTTTGGTCTTTCGCATTATCGTACATTTTATAATGAAAGGAAACGGTTCTGATATCGGGACACTCTTTTAATAGTTTTCAGTAAAGACTATCATGGAGCAAACCATCCACTTGCACAACATGCAACCGTGGAGACCAGTTAGTTTTGTATCTGAGATCCATGATTTGGTCAGATGTGGTTTATGATGGATTTCCTTTAAAAGAAGGGGGGGAAAAAGGAATTGCATGCCAGTCTGGGTTGTAGTTGTGATAGTTCTGCGAGGCTTTCTGTGCATGTTGTAGTTTACAGTGAAATGAAGTTGAGGGAATTGTATGGAAGAGGTTAACAATGAACCTGGAAAAAGGGCATAACTTAGCGAAGGCATTTCCTCCTCAGCGTTTTAATCTGATTCGTGCATGTTCCACGTTTTGAAGTGCAAGTGGAGTGGCTGACGCGATGGGGATATGACAAAAATATCACGATTGTGTCACGGCATTCTTAAAAAGCACACTGCGCATCATTACATAAGCCTGTAGTTTTGCTCACACACTGTTGTGAGCAAAATGTTGCGGTGTTGCAAATAATTTGTTTATTGATAGTGTTCATTTTTATTCTTGTTAGTAGAAGTAGTAATAGTATTTAATTTTAAAATACTGGTTTCTTTTTTTTTTCTTTATAAGAAGTGTGTCTACAGCCTTGTGTGCCTCGCTGTTCTGTGTGAATGTCAGGCAGCGAGGACTGATGAGCTCTCATGGCACTTGTTATAGAAAGGTGAGGAAGGAAAGCGATTCCAGGCCGGGCCGAAGCTCAGTGTGATTTATTTAGTGCCCCTGTGTGACCTTCTGGGTTAGAGGTCCATGCATCAGCCTCTTACAGCGAGGCCCATCTGTTGTGTATTAGCCAGGAGTGTGTTCTCTGGCATCTCGCTGCACGAAGAAACTAGGATGCCACGTTAGACGAGTAGATTAAGTTTTAGTTTGGATTATTGTTCCATTTGTGTGGTCGCTTCTCTCCGTGACTAAAATGTACTGTTTCTGTATCGTAATGTACCCCTTGGCTCACCCAGTTACAGCTCTACAGAGATGAAGTATGCTCGTAAGCCATAACAGGCTAAAAACGTGCAGTTACGTTCCAGAATGTGGCAATGGCCGTTTTTGTTGGCTGCAACGTTGTCAGCTTTCCAGAAATGTCTTTGCCGGGTTTCCTTAATTCTGCAGAACAGATATTTATCCCAACATAATTGCTATGGGCTTTCCTGCTGAGAGACTCGAGGGGGTGTACAGAAACAACATTGACGATGTCGTACGGTAAGTGGCTCTCATATGATTTAACAGAAAAATCTCATAGTGTGAAACTTATCGCTTTCTTGTTGTGTTTGTTGCAAAGATTTCATTTATGGTGTTGAAGTGTATTGGGGATGAGGCTTAGTCTAAGTAGTGGGGGTAAGACGTTAATACCATCCATTGTCTGCAAACACTCATGGAATTGTGCAATTGACAATCTTATTTCATCATATTGCCCAGCCCTACCTGGGTGTTCATTTAGCTTTAAACTCCTCTATCTTGTTGACCTTGATCAACTCCTCCCATTTGAACACTATGTACTCTGACATTTAGAGAATGAACATGTTCAGGGCAGAGAAAAAAACAACGTGATGCATGGCTCTGTCCAAGTGTCTTGCTGCTGATGGATGGAATTCTGTATAGAATATCACTTATTCACGTTAAACTAGTTTATCTGAAATTGGAGATGATGTCAAATAACTACGATGCAACAGAGGAAAGCTGCTTTTACTAGGGCAGAGGTCAGTACAGGAAATCCTGCACACTTCATTTAAATACGGTGTGTGTGTTTAAACACAATGCAAGGGGGGAAAAGAAAAAAAATATGATGGTGACTTTTTGCCACAGATCATTTGTATCTCACGGCGTATATAAACGTCACGTGCTGTTTGACTGCTCCGAAATGGTGTGTTTGTCAGAGCGGCACGAGTGTTGTAACGGTATGCTGTGTGCCGAGAGCCATGCTAATCAGACGGTGGTTTGGGCAGAAGTAGCGAGGCGTAGAGACAGATGCAACATTGAACATTTCTGGAAATGTAATCATCACTTTCTCTCTCCCCAGGTTTCTGGATTCGAAGCATAAAAATCATTACAAGATATATAATCTGTAAGTATACTTTAAATCATATAATTTCCACAGTTTTTATTTTATTTTTTTTTCAAGTCCTCGTGGCAGCTGCTTTATTAGGCGACTAATAAATCAGTCTGTGTTTCTTTCAGCCACAAAGTATGATAGGGAATTGGGCTAAATGTGATTTCTTATAAAAACTCTACACATCTTCATATCTCTTGGTGTCTCTTTGGTGCAATCTAAAAATCTTGTAAAACTAATCTATTAATTCATTTTATGCTCACCTGCCTAAAAAATTTTTTTTCTCCATCGGCTGTGTGAGTAACTAATAATATTTATTTATTATTTTCTTGCTTTTTTTTAGATGTGCAGAGAGACATTATGATGCTGCCAAATTTAATTGCAGAGGTAAGATGCCAAGCACACAAAGTCGACCTCCCCTGACCTACCACCCCCAACCCTGAAGTAATTAGGCTTTATTCATAACAGTCTTTGACCTTTTTCTATTTGTCTCCTGCAGTTGCACAATACCCGTTTGAAGATCATAATCCTCCACAGTTGGAGCTCATCAAACCGTTCTGTGAAGACTTGGATAAGTGGCTCAGTGAAAATGACAATCATGTGGCTGCCATTCATTGTAAAGCTGGAAAGGGCCGGACGGGTGTAATGATCTGCGCATACTTATTACACCGAGGCAAGTTCAGAAAAGCAAAAGAGGCTCTGGACTTCTATGGGGAGGTCAGGACCAGAGACAAGAAGGTAATTAAAGAGCCTTATCGTCACACGTGTTTGTGCAGGATGGAAAAACTTTATGCTGTGGGTTTTATTTTTATTAATTTTTTTCAAGTTTACACATGGTTGAATATGATAAATGAATATTAATTCTGAGTCTGGGTCAGATGTTACCCAGGTTCAAGACATATTTCAGTATCGTCTGTAACGTGCAGACGTTTTGTCAATTTGCTGTTCACAGGGTGTGACGATCCCAAGTCAGAGGCGATACGTCTACTACTACAGCTACCTTCTGAAGAACCAGCTTGACTACAAACCGGTGGCACTGCTCTTTCACAAGATGATGTTTGAAACGGTGCCCATGTTCAGCGGTGGGAACTGCAGTAAGTGCTTCGTTATCTCGCAACGCTGTCTGAGCTGCCGTTTGACCTTGAATTCAGATTTAACCTGTCGGCGCTCTGCCTATAGCCTCCCACCTCCACACACACATTGTTTTCAAATTTTACTTTTGAATGTATTTATTTTAATGCCATTTTTCCTAACAATTCGTATGACTGCCAGGAGATCAGAGAAAGAAAAAAAAAAAAAAAAGTATAGCTCTTGTCTGTACCCCTCTTAAACAGTCAAGTCACCTGCCTAGCCTCAAATAAGAAGGCTTAAAATGAACATAATTGTGTGTATATTTT
The DNA here is from genome assembly GCA_030347435.1 of Clarias fuscus. Lineage (NCBI taxonomy): Eukaryota > Metazoa > Chordata > Actinopteri > Siluriformes > Clariidae > Clarias > Clarias fuscus. The sequence continues at coordinate 18,556,677 of CM059220.1, forward strand.
AAATTTAGCTTCCGTTTTTGAACATTAACTCTGCTCAATTATAAACGGCTAGAATTGTACTATGAAGCTCGTCACATACCCGTAGAGAGAACTAGAGAGCGTGTGACTTAGGCGGTGAGGGAGAATGACGGTTTGTATCTGTCTCTCTCACAGACCCACAGTTTGTGGTGTACCAGCTGAAGGTAAAGATCTACACATCAAACCCAGCACATACGCGACGCGAAGACAAGTACATGCACTTTGAGTTCCCCCAACCGCTGCCTGTGTGTGGAGACATCAAAGTGGAATTCTTTCACAAACAGAGCAAGATGATGAAAAAGGTATGCATCCCTTAGATTAGCCACAGCCTCCGCACAAAGGAAGTGCGCACACATGTCACAGACACCGCAACGGTTTTAATCAATGCTTAATTTTTAATATCATTTGTTGGGGGCGGGGACTGTTTTAAACAGGACAAGATGTTCCACTTTTGGGTAAATACATTCTTCATCCCTGGACCAGAGGAGAACTTTGAGAAGGTAGAAAACGGGAGTTTACTGAAGGACCTGGATGGGATCCAGTGCACAGAGAGGGGGGACAATGACAAGGATTATCTAATCCTGGTTTTAACAAAGAATGACCTGGACAAGGCCAACAAAGACAAAGCCAACAGATTATTTTCCCCAAACTTTAAGGTGAGTACAGGCTCACACACACTATGCACCAATGTGGTGTCCTTTTAGTATAAGGACACAAGATTAGTCTGATTGTAGTAATGTTCAAAACAGCCTAGATGATTATAAAATGCATCAAAAGGAGAAGAATTCTGAAAAGGAAACTATTTTCTGTTGTCATTGCATGCAATTCTGGTTCTAGCAAAATTGAATGAATTTCAAACTGTTCCTCGCATACACCGCTTTCAAGTTGCTCATGTTTTTTTTTCTCCTTTCACAGGTGAAGCTATATTTCACAAAAACAGTGGAGGAACCATCCAACTCAGAGGGCAGCACTTCCGCATGTGTAACCCCGGACGTTAGTGACAATGAACCGGACCATTATCGATATTCTGACACAACAGACTCAGACCCAGAAAATGAACAGCTGGACGATGATCAACACACACAGATAACGAAAGTTTGAACTTATTTTTTGTTTATGGGAAGCCAAAAAAAAAAAAAAAGAATCTTTACATAAACCAGAGTTGTAAAAAGGAGAAAAACTTGAATATGAACTGAAAGCAAGTCCTTCTTTTCTTTTTGCCTCTTCGAAACAGAAGTACACAAGTGGGACATTTTTCATGCAAGATGCCTCCGTTTTAGGGACACTATTTCTGACCAATTTTTTTTTTCCCCCTCCCACCATTTGCCCCTTTTTATTGACAAAGTTGTTAACACCTCCATAGCAGGGAGCGGGGTGGAGGGGGGTGAAGTGTGCTGCTGCATCTCCCGTTCATAGCAAGGCCAGTGCTAATGTCAGCGTCCATCATCCCCTGCGTGTGCAGTCCTCCAGTGCACGAACGTCCATCCATCAGGCCTTCTGTTTTATCTACTGTGAAGCTTTTCATGCTGTCTGTAGACCAGTCCCTTAAAAAAAAAAAAAAAAAAAAAAAAGTGCAGTGCAAACCTTCATAGTCTGCTAGCATCATTGCCACTAACATAGTAATAATGATTCTTCCACATATTAGGCTATAAGATGTTTTGACAGCCTACTCCCTCCTATCCTTGTTTGTTAACTGCAAATGCAGCAGGGAAACACCGTAACCCCAATATTGTCATTGGTATGTTAAATTTACCACAGCAGGGACACCAGTGTTGCAATAATGTTGAGACAATAGTGGACAAAGGTTTGCATGCTAATTCAATTAGTATCCATGTCAAATGAATGTTATACACTTTTCATTTCTTTCCCCTTCATATACGACGTTTGTGCTGGCATTAAGGTCTGGTTATGTTTAGTAGAACAAGGTGACGCCCCACGTCATTCTCTCACCAGGTGTATTCGTATTAATTGTTAAGCCATCAGCGGCATTATATTTTATAGTACATGGGTTTTCCCCTATAAAAACTGCTAATGCGTAATTAATGAGCTGGCACCGAGTAGATCTCTTCCGGGTTCTTGTTTTAAGCTCTTAAAGTCAGTCAGTCAGGCCACTTAATTCATCACTACGTTAACGATACATGAGACGGCACTTGACTTGAGGTTTCTGCGCTGTCACACTGGGTCGACTCGCATGATGATCACGTCGCTCGACGACGGTCTGCGTATGGCGAGGAGCCTGTGATCATTGCCTGGCCGTGTGCACAAATATCCGCTGAGCACCGTGAAAGAGACTTGAATGTAACCTTGCGTTTCCTTAAGTGCTATAAGAAACCTCGTTCAGAGTTCGATGCCATAGTTTCATTTTCTCCCTATCTATTTTCTTTGTCCTCAGATATCAGATTCTTGGCTCTTTAAACTGTTTGTAGCCTTTTTGTGTGGTCTAATGAAACCTGGATCATTTGCTTATTCAACAGTGGTGCTTACAAACTGCCAAACTACAAACTTGCAACGAACGATAATTCCAGAGCCAAGAATGTGTCTGCATTTGAGTTGCTTATGTCAGATGTGCGATTTGTGTATGTGCGCTGACTGTTAGACATCTCCTGTCTGACTGACCGGGTTCTTCTTCTTTTTTAATCCCTCCTTTTCCTCCATTCTTGAACAGGATTCATTCCTCTTGGAATGAGGTGCAGCTACAGATTTTACATGTCTTGTGCTTGCTTCGGACATATTAAAGCCCTATATATGAGTATTTAAATATGTATAATTTCCTTTTTTTTTCCGCATGCCAAATTTTTACCATCTGTCTCACAGCGAGTCGTGAGCCAGAACAAAAAAGAAAAAAAAAAGTCTGTCTCTTGGGCAAGAATCATCGCTGAGGGGTGATGGGTAGTGAGCCTTTTCCTGCTGTTGACGTCATGGCTTCGCTCGTCTCACCGACTCTCCACACGTGCTGTACAACTGGCTTTTCTTTACAAAGAATACCCTCCAGAGGTTTGAGAATGAGGTTCTTGGTCTTCTGTAATGCAGCTGTATAGTAGCCAACCCAGGAAAAAAGACAACCTTACAAATTTTTTGTTGTTTTGTTTACATTTTATCACTGAAAACCTGCCAAAATTAAGCTTGATGGGGTTTCTTTTTTCTTTTCTTTTTTTTATTGGTATGTTTGATTTCATCCAAAGGCAGTAGGGAGGTATTCTTTGCCTTACTTGAAGTTGACGATGCGTACTTTCTGCTCTTGCTATCTAACGTTCTGCCCAAGCACTGACTACATAGTACTTATTTAAAGCTATTATAACAGAGCAACATATTGTGCTAGATTTTTGCACAGTTACAGGTTTTTGCAGGGTTTCACTCAGCAGTCCACAGTATTCCCCCCCCCCATACACACACACACACACACACACTTCAGTAAAAGCCATGCAAGCAGTAAAATGTAGGACGAAAGACGTATAATGAAGTGTCTTGGTATAATCCGTGCGTCCCCCGTACGTACCTTTTGACTGAACGTGGAAAAAAAATAAATAAACGGATTATTTATGACAGTATTCGTAAGACCCTCTGCAGGTATTCTGATTTCTAAATATACGCTGTTTAAGTAGGACAGATCTCTTGAAGGGCATCTCGAGCTAGCGTCAGGTCACAGACCATCCTTAGGACAACAGTACAACCTCTCCTATCCCACCTTCATGTTGACCCGTATACATTCAAACTACTTAGCTTCAGTACTGTAACACATCAAATACAAACATCTCCTGAAAACATCTACGTCCTTTATATGGCACGGGTTTAAAAAAAGAAAAAAACTATGTGGATCTCACAGGCAGCATAAAAAAATACGTTTCAGCTTTAATGATTTAAAAAAATATATATATTAAGGTGCCAGTGTGTAAGTTTCATGTCATTAGTTTTAGCTGATTTGTGCAATATGCTATGATGCCTGTGGTTACCACAAAGTGCCTCGTTTACTTAAATAAAAACAGAAAAAAGTGCTTGTTTTAGACCCAGTTTTAGAACATGGTGTAATGCATGTGGACTGACAGGATGGTTCTGTGCACTAACTCACCTGGGCTTTACACACTGCAGAGGACCCACTCCTTTCGCACCATCGTCATTGTCCCCTTCTCCACTTCTCCTCTGGATTCAGTTCCACTTAGGCGCAACGTAAACTCGGTATATTTTTCAGTCGTTTTAAAGAAACAGAGCCTTATTCCATTTCAGCCTGTTCGGATAATTTTGTGATGTGCAACAGTTGCTCTGTGTGTAATGCTATGCACTGAGAATACACAACCAACGATGTATGAAATATTGTATAGGTTATGTACAGGTTATGATGCTCATACAAATCACTTGTTTGTTTGTAATTGTATGTGTAAACCCCCCCTTTATCTTAGTGTTATAAACACCACATAAATCCAATAAAGTCTCATTCTTGTCAACTCTTGCAGCCTTGTTAAGAGATTGATTATGGCGTGGGATGTCCTGTGAAATTTGTTACAGATTATACGGTTTTACAGAATCAGATCAAATAGAAAGAAAGAAGGCAGTTTACTTATAGATTAGGTTCTTGATGTTAAGCAGCGCACACAGTGGAGCTGCGTGATATTTGCATTTCGTGGCAACGTGCAGCCGCTCGATTCCGACCCCAATCCTTTTCTCTGTTGACTTCTCTGAAAATTCCTCTTGTGCATAATTTACATTATTGGGACAGAACTAAAAAATATTTACAGCCACTTGTAAATAAGCCTCTCTTTGGATGCATTTCTCCCCTCATACAACTACACTTGTGAGATGTTTTCATCCATAAGTCCAATCATCTTAATGCTTAAAAAAAAAAAAAGACCTGAGCAGAGCTTCAGCGTGCTCGTAGTGCTGGCCTGCAGGAGTCGCCGTGCTAATGACCTCCAATTTACCATGCGACCCTGCTGTCTGTAAATAACCCTGTTGCCACTGGACCTTGTGGAGCCACTCAGGCTAAGTTTACGCAATAAACGTGTAACTGTAACCTTCTGCGGTGCCTCAGGACGTGTGGCTGCTTTCGGAAGATGGCATGGATGATATGGAGCTAAACAAAACTCCAGTCATCATCAGAATCTAATGATGGATCATGTAACAAACCTTAATTACATTCCCAAAAGGAAAAAATCCCCAGCCACAAGATTGATGAAAAGTTTTAGGAGTGAACGGGAAGAAACGTGGGCTATTGTTTAAATTTTCATGTCTTGGAACACGCTTGCTTTGGACATTCACCAAGCGGCTGCTTTTATATCTCGTGAAAGCAGCTTACAACAGATTTTGTTTCAGCTACTGATTAGTGTTTATTCTGTATTTTTCGATTTTGATCGGACTACTATAATTTCTTGATTTCTTTCGTGTTGTCTTCAGTTCATATTGCACAACCTCTGAAATCCATCCTGCACATTATCAATTACTGAATAAGCTACACAAGAGAGCGTTTGTGCATGTGTGTGGTCTCTCCACCTTTTGCAGGGGTCTTTAACTGGAGGACCATAAGCCAAGTTGCAGACTCAGCAGGACCAAACTGAGCTTTTAAAAATGACCATAACCAGGCCATATTATAAAATGGGTCAAAAACACAAACCATCATAAGTTCTGTAGCAGATCCTGGCATTCAAATACATTACATACACACGTGGACAAAATTGTTGGTACCCTTCGGTCAATGAAAGAAAAACTCACAATGGTCACAGAAATAACTTTAATCTAACAAAAGTAATAATAAATAAGAATTCTATGAAGGTTAACCAATGAAAGTCAGACATTGCTTTTCAACCATGCTTCAACGGAATTATAAAAAAAAAATGAACTCATGGAACAGGCCTGGACAAAAATGATGGTACCCCTAAATTAATAGTTTGTTGCACAACCTTTTGAGGAAATCACTGCAATCAAACGATTCCTGTAACTGTCAATGAGACTTCTGCACCTCTCTGCAGGTATTTTGGCCCACTCCTCATGAGCAAGCTGCTCCAGTTGTTTCCGGTTTGAAGGGTGCCTTTTCCAGACAGCATGTTTCAGCTCCTTCCAAAGATGCTCAATAGGATTGAGGTCAGGGCTCATAGAAGGCCACTTTAGAATAGTCCAATGTTTTCCTCTTAGCCATTCTTGGGTGGTTTTAGCTGTATTTTGGGTCATTGTCCTGTTGCAAGACCCATGACCTGCGACTGAGACCCAGCTTTCTGACACTGGCCAGCACATTTCTCTCTAGAATCCCTTGATAGTCTTGAGATTTCATTGTACCCTGCACAGATTCAAGACACCCTGTGCCAGATGCAGCAAAGCAGCCCCAGAACATAACAGAGCCTCCTCCATGTTTCACAGTAGGGACAGTGTTCTTTTCTTGATATGCTTCATTTTTCAGAGCTGATGTGCCTTGGCAAAAAGTTCCATTTTTGTCTCATCTGTCCATAGGACATTCTCCCAGAAGCTTTGTGGCTTGTCAACATGTAGTTTGGCATATTCCAGTCTGGCTTTTTAATGATTTGTTTTCAACAATGGTGTCCTCCTTGGTCATCTCCCATATAGTCCACTTTGGCTCAAACAACGACGGATGGTGCGATCTGACACTGATGTTCCTTGAGCATGAAGTTCACCTTGGATCTCTTTAGAAGTCTTTCTGGGCTCTTTTGTTACCATTCGGATTATCCGTCTCTTTGATTTGTCATCAATTTTCCTCCTGCGGCCACGTCCAGGGAGGTTGGCTACAGTCCCATGGATCTTAAATTTCTGAATAATATGTGCAACTGTAGTCACAGGAACATCTAGCTGCTTGGAAATGGTCTTATAGCCTTTACCTTTAACATGCTTGTCTATAATTTTCTTTCGAATCTCCTGAGACAACTCTTTCCTTCGCTTCCTCTGGTCCATGTTGAGTGTGGTACATACCATGTCACCAAACAACACAGTGACTACCTGGAGCCCTATATATAGGCCCACTGACTGATTACAAGATTGTAGACACCTGTGATGCTAATTAGTGGACACACCTTGAATTAACATGTCCCTTTGGTCACATTATTTTCAGTATTTTCTAGGGGTACCATCATTTTTGTCCTGGCCTGTTCCATGAGTTTATTTTTTTCTATAATTCTGTTGAAGCATGGTTGAAAAGCAATGTCTGACTTTCATTGGTTAACATTCATAGAATTTTTTAAACTTATTACTTTTGTCAAATTAAAGTTATTTATGTGACCATTGTGAGTTTTTCTTGGTGGCTTTAATGTTAATGTGGTGCTTTTAATGTTAATATTTTAATGTATATTGCCTAGAAGTGTAAGACTTTCTTTGAATTTTCTTTTGCTTTGCGTATTGTAAAACATTAAAAGGACATGCTATCCGTCTTATTCTTCATACTCGGACAACCACAGTTGCTGAGATTAAGTCAGGAGTGACGATACAGTACCAGTACAGTACAGTACAATCCAACTATCACTGCACCGTTCCTTTTTTTCCCCCTTTTTTTTCCTTCACTATCAAGATAAAAAATTAATGACTTAAAGATCGAGCACTGCTCTTCTACTAATCCTTAGTCATATGTCAAAATTCAAAATTAAGGTCAGAGGTTGCACTAGTGGTCTGTCTAGTCTAAGTTTGTCTAATAATTTCTATTAAACTATAAGTAACAAAAGCCTAGCTTCTGCTACAGGATGAACGTGATTTCAAGCTGCTGGTCACGACACACCGCACCGCGTCGTTGTGTAATGTGTGCGGTCAGCGGCTCTCATGCAACGGTATTTATTTCCGTGTCTTCCTGCATACGGTGTATATCCTGACGGTTTATTTGGAGAGGAAATCTATAGGAGCTAATGCTTATGTTTCTATAAACATATTCACCTCCATAAATTTGTGTTAATAAACAGCTTTGTAAAGCAGATGCAACCATGTGGAATAACTATGGGTAATACTGTAGAATAAAGAAAAAAGAGCAGTCTACACAGGAAAGCAAAAAAAAAAAAAAGGAGAAGGTGGGGGGGGGGGGGGATTATTTCAGGGCGTGTGTGTTTAGAGAAGTGTGTCCTGCTCCTGGAGATAAGTGTTTACTGAGAGACAGACAGGTGGCCAGAACAATGCCGAGTCATCACTGGTCTCACTGCCAACACGGCCTAGTGCGGAAGTGGAGGAAGAAGGAGCTTTCATAATTGGCCACATGTTAGTTTGATTGCATCCAAGGCCACATTCTAAACCACATACTACAACACTAAGTAGTATGTAAAGAATAGTACAAGCACCACAAACGACACTTAGGGGAGAAGTTGTTCTTATCCGATAGTGAACCCGAGCTATTGTGCTTTGGCCATCGTGTCTGGAGATTTAGAGCTTAAAAATACATTTTAGAAGAAAAAAACTTAAATTTGAAAAAAAAAAAATTAAAAAACAACCAATGACAGCGAATACATTACAGTGGCGGTTCAGTTGTTAAGGTTCTGGATTATTGATCAGAAGGTCAGCCCCAGCACCACCAGGCTGGAATTGTTAGGCCCCTGAGCAAAGCTTTTAACTCTCTCTCTCTCTCTCTCTCTCTCTCTCTCTCTCTCTCTCTTGTATTATGTCTGACCCTGTGCTCTGACCCCAGTGTCCTAATAAGCTAGGAAGTACAAAGAAAGAATGTCTTTATGCTGTAACGTACGTCACAAATAATAATAATTATTCTTAATATATGCTTTCCTCCTACTGCCCTGGTAAGAAGATGTCTGACTCTATAATGTCGCGGATGGTAAATGTTCCTGAAGCTGAATAAATTATATACCCATATTTACATTTGAATCTGAATAAGTGTAAAACCAAACCATTTTTTATATACGACCCAATTCCAAGGATATTAATTAGCTTTCCTTCAACAATTTTACGTTTAATTCTTAACTTATTTAACTGATGACTTGGTCTTGGAAAGAGTTTAAAGAGCGAAAAGTTTTTTTTTTTTTAAAACACATGGTGTGAGAACATATTTACATATTTGCTATAGAAACATCCAACATCCTTGTGAGTGCAGGCACAATCCACTTATCATAGAGCTACACAAAGATTACTGATCTATTACCAGCACCAAAAAAAGGAGAAGATGACATTTTATGTCATCTGTTTGACATGAAAGTGAAAAGATGGTAGGAGGAATGTCTAATGCTTTAAAACTCGCTTCTCTATAATGCATGGTTAATGCAGTTATGCCACACATTATGCACGCATGACTACTCAAGAGTGAACAGAAATCCTGTATAGTTACAGTATGTGACTTAAAATACACAAACTCATCAGGCTTTGTGCCATAACACATGAAGATAGCCTGTTAATCCGAGCAAAACCCGTATGGGCTTTTAAATCAATTCAACAGATAATATAAACAGGTAGCATAAAAGGTGTGAGTTCATCATTTCTTCTTCATTTTTAACACTATGCAACCAAGAAAAACAAATTTCACACTTCCACATGCATTCAAGTCAAACTAGGGTTTGTGATGAAATTTCTCACTAATGAGACTCTTAGCTGCAGCAAAATATTTGAATGGTACAAACGTGTTAAATGATGATCCAGGCCGAGCTGTTTCAGAGCCCACTGCAGTCGTCACGGCGAACATTCACAGTGGAACGCCTAATGCTTCAAAATCGAAACACATAACATATAGTCGATTTGTGGAGGAGACTGTACACACAATCATTCACAAACATTCACCACTTGAACATTACAGGACCTCAGGTGCAACATCCCCTGTAACGTCCTGAACTCCAAACCATATTTACACATTTGGGCCATTAAAGGAGTTCCTGCCAGGCCAGCGTTTCTGACATGAAGCAGTCTATTCGTGGCTCCGCTGCACTAAGTAAACTTTTTACCATGATGGTATCCAAGCGCAAGTGAAATGTTGGCATGAGTGTATTAGTGGAGCAGGGGACTATATGGGGAAATAAAGCTAGGTTTTACTCTCATGTCTCATATGTACTGTTATTCTGCACAAGACAAAAGTCCCAGTTTGATTCGAAAACCCCTTGTATGAAATGAATCTAACTATTAAAATATTTTATTAAATGTGTGCAATAATTTCAAGGCTGTTGAAAGCATATGACTTTTCACTGTTAGGTAGAAACTGACAAACTTTTAATTTTGGCATAATACCACAATTGATGTTGCATGAGTTAATGTCAGTGTGCAGTTTCACATAATGAAATTATTATTATTTTTTTTAATGCATTTTGGTAGAGTACCTATGTTAAACCGCCTTTAGGTTTTCACCTTGTGCCTGGTATCCCCAGAACACATCCTGACCAGGATAAAGCAGCTATTAAAGACGGATGAACGAATCAATCAATTAGAACTTAATAACTAATCTCGTACCTTTGCATTTAGAGCTTTATCATGAGCTAATTAAAGTTACAACATATGCACCTTTCCGGGGAAAAGATACGCGAAAGATACATGATGCATGTTGAAAGGTTCCACGTCAGTGGCCATGAATAGTGTACTATCAGGATCCTTCATTTCTTGGATTGTAAGGCAGTCTCTGGACCACATGTTCCGTCAATGCTCTACAAGATATCAAAAATCGCAGTGTTAGATGTACTAGGAGTGTTAGATGTAATATCTACTGTATATTTAGCAGTGTATAAATCCAGATATTTAACATCTTTAAGTGGCTTAAGATCGAGTCAAATCGATGCTGGAAAACTCCTAACACATGTTTGGATGGATCATCTGGTCTCTCTAGCCTCAGGCTTTATTGACTAACTGCACTCGGCTGCTTGTTTCAGAGGGACGCGTTTGATTCAATAACTAGACGTCTGAGCTCCGATCGTTACCTCGGCCTTATTAGTCTCATTTACAATGCAGACGCAGAGCAAGCATGTCACATGATATTACGGCGGGTCATGTCCACGCCAGTGGCGTGTGCGCCATGCATGAGCGCTCGCGATTAGATTATTGATCCTGAATGGCACGCACGCTTGCTGGAAGAGGGGGGAAGAGCAGCACGTTCTTCATCACAAACAGTATCTTAACAAGGCAATAAATCTCGTAACGTTCCATGTGACATTACTGATCCTGCCCAGTCTGTTACATCATTTTTTATTTGGAGGAGTTGTTTTATTAAATAATTTATTCATTCATTTATTTATGCTTCCTGAGTACACTGTGTATTATCCTGAGTTAATGCTCAGTTTGCTTTTATTGTTTATAAAATGCTCTAAATCACTCTAAAGTGATTTTGTACTGCTGTTTCAAGCAGCAGCAGTTCATTCATCTCCCCCCCAAAAGCTCCGCCGCAGCAGGCCTGTGCCTCACGATAGATGCCACTACACTACAAAAGAATTCCTTTGAAGCCAGTATATCTGGACAATAGGTTCTGTGGTCTCTCGAGTCTTGTTGGAGGAATAGATGTTCTGTCTGGCCCCGCATCTCGAATCTACACTCCAGCCTGTAAATGCACTGACCTTGCAGATGTGTCCCAGTCGTCCACTAGGAAGTACTGGGACCAGCGGAACACAAACAGAGTAAAGTCTCCCCCTGGGGAGTCCGCAACCTCTTAACCTCTCTACAAAAAGCATATTGCCCTCTTCCTTGCCAGGAGCAGACAACACAGAGAATAAAGGATAAGGTTATAAAACCGTGCTCCCTCCGGCATTTCTTTCTATTTACTTCTCTCTTTAAATCATATCGTAACCTCGGCTGAATTCCAGATCAAAAGTTTGGGGCGGAAAGGGCAGAAATGTAAATTTCAGTGACTCAGTTATTTTCTCGGAAAGCCCTTTTCTTTCTGCTGTCCCCCCCTTTAATCATGCATCGGATCCGGTTCTCCTGAGGAAATGCTTGTTTCTTTCATTCCTTGTGAAGAAATGTACAGGAATCGTTTGGATTCAAATGTACCATGTTAATGTTAATCATGTTGCCAAGGTATGCGTTGTTATGACATGTATGGGTCAACCATTTCATTGCTCTTTGGGAGAACGTTTACTGTAAACAATTTTTTTCAATATTCCCAGTCAGACTCATTGCACAAACATTTTCATCTTCTCATGTTGCTCCGGGTCCTGCCTGGAGTCTGGGATGAACTTTGGAACAGATTGGGCCCTCTGCCCCAGCATGGGCGAGCTCTGTTGTGTGTGTGTGTGTGTGTGTGTGTGTGTGCGTGTGTGTGTTTGCTAAGTAATGTGTGGTCAAACGGCTGGAACCTCGTCCTGGGAACTTTAACCTTTAACACACACATACAATGCCTTGTGGCAGAGCTTCACATTGCTCTTGTCTCTGTAGATTCTCCAAACCTGAGAAAACAGTTGAAGCGTTTTCTCTTTTCTCCCCTATTCTTGCTACACAGCTGTCTTGCATTTGGCAGCCGGAAGTGGAAATTAAACAAGTGCTGAAGGAAAAATCCCCAAGATCTTGTTGGTTCTTCGGGTTGTCTTGGATCGCACTTTTTACTTTTTCAAAGTAAAAGAAAAATACAATTACAATGTTAAAAAAACACACACACACATTCGTGTTAGTAAACGTGACAATCCACATTCATCCAAGCCTTAACAGACTCCAAGCTGATATACGTAGGTTTTAGTTTTCTAAAATGACCATACGGAGGATAAATTTCTGGCCCTTACTAAGCTCTTTGTGACTGCAGTATTGAAGGCATAACTCCTGTTTCCTATTTATAGAGTTAAAACACATTTGATCACTTGGAATAAGGCAGAGATGATGCCACCTTGCTGAATTAATTATAACAGATTAGAAGCACTGCTTCCACATTTAGTCACACGAGCGTGTATGAGTGGGAACAGTCTGGCTCAGTGAATGCCACCAATGCCAGCATTAGTGTCTATATACTAATGTTACAGACAGATTGTCTCAGCTTCCTTAAATTAAGTTTACTGACAATATAAGGATGATGGTGATGATGATGATCTTATAAAAGAACCACCTAATAAACATTCATTCATTCATTCATTCATTCATTTTTTGTACCTCTTATCATGTACAGGGTGATTCCAAGGAGGGGGGGGGGGGGATTTTATGGTAATGTGGGCTGGAGCCTATCCCAGGAGACTTTGGGCACAAGTAGGGTAGTCCTTGGACAAGATGCCAATCTATCACAGGGCACACACAAAGCGAATTTGGGTATGATATTTAACCTAATGTGCAGGTCTTTGGACTGTGGGAGGAAGCCAGAGTATCCAGAGGAAACCCATCAAGCACGGGGATAACATGCAAACTCCATGCACACAGTCCCCCAGGTGGGAATTGAACACTCCTGTGTTTATATATATATATATATATATATATATATATTCCACAAGTCTCTTTTTAGTTAATCTGATTGGCCACAAATTCATAGTTTCTTTGTGCTTATAAAATTGCAGAGCCTCCCCTGTGTCAGCTTATCAGCCTATATGCGAGACATTCTTCCCATTCTGTTTACTGTATACGAGTGGACAGGAAGGATCTGGACATTTCCCACAGCCCGCAGGCTAAAGAAATCCCTGTGTACTTAGTACTTAGCGCTTAGCTTCTGCCCCATGAGATGTTGGGCAACACAGCTCCTCTTGTTCTCCTCGTGTCTCAGGGCTACCGGAGGTCGCAAGAAGAGACACACTTGAAAGCAATGCAGGGAGGCAGCTGCAGCAGACATTTGCAGGTGAATAAATACCACACGAAAGCTGCGTGGCAGATGCGTGTGATTGTGTGTATGTAGGCGAGGCTGCTTAAAGTCACAAAAGATGATCAGAAACATCGGGGCTCCGGTGGTCATTACTGTGACATGCAAGAATTTGCGTTGGTTTTCTTGTCCAGAGCGATTCAGAAAGAAGACGGTTGACCTTTCAGAAGCAGCTTATTCAATATCTGTGAGCTATAAGGACCATTTGTCTGATATTTGTCCGCTGAGAAGAGGACAATGCCATGCTTGGACCTTAACTCATCGGCTCACGACCTGAATACGCGCATATGCATGTTATAGCCGTTGGTACCATTTTGCATTACTTGAAGCTTTTGAAGATCCTATTTTCCACACAACATGTCCTCCGCCTGGAGACCAGAAGTTTTCTGATGCGGCATATCATAAAAGCAGAATAAAGCCGAATGAACTACCAACCGACTGAACTTTCAGCACTCCCCTGACCATACTAACCTTGTCCTCATTCCATGTGTGGAGCTCAAAGTTCACTGCAAGTGCAACGAAAATAGAAAGAGACAGTGTGTGTGTGTGTGTGTGTGTGTGTGTGTGTGTGTGTGTGTGTGCGTGTGTGCGCGTGTGTGTGCGTGTGTGTGTTCTGAAAAGCATCATTATCAAGAGCAACTATGCAAAACAGGACAGACAGGATTCTTACCGAGACATGAAGGTTATGCTTTCAGTATCAGATAGTGATGATATGAAGCTTGGAGTCTTCTAAAAGAATGCAGGTATCTACAGTTCACTGGAGGCGCTGGATTTCTTAATGGTTTTGTAAATGTCCTTGAGTTCGGAGGTACTAAGTACTAATTACAAAGAAATATATAATTTTATTTTACTGTGCAACTGCAGAATGTTGGCTATACTGACATTCTTAATAAACTAACCTTAAACTCACACCTTTATTTTTTTCTAATCAAATCTATTCTAGTTAAAAAAAAAGACATTAATATAATAAATGGTTTAAGTTGAGACAAGATGGAACCTTTTAGGCCTACAACACTGAAATGAGTATCTAAGTATCAACCGGCCTATTAAAAAACATCTGCTAGGCTCCGGCGCAGACCTCCCGGCTGCCACAAGCACACGATATCCGAATGAGCCCGGAACAGGAGCATGACAAGAGAGAGCCTGAGAGAGACAGACCATGGGAGAAAGGATTTCAGATACATATGGTGCTAAAATAATACATTATTGTTTATATGCTAATTCCCTTCTGCCATTCAGTGCACTTCTAACACTGACGTACAATAATGGAGTTAGGGAAAGGATGTCTGTATATGGCCATGAACTCATCTCATCCACTCAATTAGGCCAAGCAACAGAGAACAGACAGCTCTCTCATGGAGAAGACGAAGGAAAAAGGCAGCCAGACAATGTCTGTATTTAGCTCTCCGTCTGCATCCTGATTTCTTCCGCTTGATGCTGCTGGTCTCTCTCTCTCTCTCCTTCTCTGTGTGTGTTGGTGACGTGGTAGGGCTGGGCCTCTATAGACGCCCGCAGCCCAGAGGAAGTCAGATCCGGTGGAAGAGTTGAGGGGGTGGGTGAGAAAGTAAAGCTCCAGGGATGGTGAGAGTCCTCTGGGCCAGCCCCCTCTTGCTTACTGCAAAATAAACTAACAGTTCATGTCCACTGGATGTAGGAGGCCCTCCTCCACTTTCCACTCTCATTACACAGGCCGCAAAGATGGGATGCCAGCAACAGAGGTAGCAAAGCAGAAACCTGAACATGGTGCATTTTTTTCAAAAAATGGCTTAAATGTGTGTATACTGTATATTTACATGGGAAAAAAGTTTACATTATGCATATGCATACACACTGGAGTATGGGTGTGTGTGTGTAGGCCTGAGTTGTCCATTTTACCAAGGGGCCAGTTAAGGGTTAACTCACATTTCCAGATTCCTTATGCCTAGACATAACCTGTATAGTTCTTTTATCCATGTTACCATAATTCTCAACACCATGCCCGTTCTCTTCCTCTATCCCTTTCTTCATCTGTTTTCTCACCAGGTTGACTAACTTTCTACATTTAGAAACATCTGTGCAAGAGATAAAAGTGCATGGCGAGTTCCTTTTCTCTGGAGCACCTGTGTAAAGTGAGGTCAGGAACAGTTCAGCCCTGCGCCTCCCTTCCAGCCTTTTCTCCGCCCTTGTGTTGCAGCTCTATCGGACGCACTGTTTGTCTAAAGCCTCTTAAGGCTTCCGTGCAAGCCCCAGTAGAGGAAAGAAGCAAATGAGGAATTCAGCCTGCTAAAGCTTGAGCTTGATCAAAGCTGCCCCACTCTCCAGACCCACTCAGTGTAATTAGGACTGTAGCCGTGCAAGCCTTCCACCCTTCTCTTCCTTTGCCCAGAAAGTCCGGCTCGTATTTTGTTTTAGGAATAATTACACGCTCGGTTATGGAGGCCGTGCTTAGTGCTGTAGTTTGTTTTAATATTAATGTCAGTGGGACATGTGGAATCAAAAGCCTACCCAGGTTTCAGCACCAGCATCAGAAAGTGGGAGTGTAACACAAGTTGGCCTGCTTTGATGCTCTCCTTTGCTTCACAGTCCAGCGACCACATTGTTATTCCTGAGCTGTTCTGCTGGTAATGAGATTTCCAGGCAAGTTGAAGCCATGTTTTTCTTGTCCTGTTTTATGAAACTTAAGATGTGCTACTTTGTCCCCCTTCCCCACAAAAAAAAACAACAAAAAAACAAAACCAAGTGTAATAAATGTAGCACATTGCCGTCTCTATACCCTATCATTATTTAATAACCACCCCAGCACTGTAGGAATCTACACGGACCTTCTCCTGTGCTGGGACACTGTCACTCATCTCTCACACAAACGGCTCAGCACCGGCAGCAGGAGCCACTTTAGCGATCCCATGCAGAGAGGCCGCTCGGGGACCGGCTGCAGTTCCTGCCAAAGGCAACGGCAGTGAACACAAGTAAAAATGGAGATTGTATATTCCCTAGGCTGTAGTGGAACCATGCAGTGGGAAGTGGGTAAAAGTAAACAAGGCTTGTAGAGGATGGAAGGGGAAAAAAATATGCTCAAGTTGTTATCACTAAAAAAAAAAGTCTGACGAAATTTAAGTGACCCAATGGCCTTTCCCACAGCCATTACAACCCCAGGCATTAAAGCTTGTATCTACTCCTGCCTGCACTCACTCTTCCTCATGAAAATCCAATACTTATATAAGCTATTTATCACCCACTATCCTTCTGCGGATCTACCTTCATGCTGAACCACAGTTTGAAATGGATCAAGTATGGCAGATCAGTGATGAATCTAAATCTTGGGGAAAAAAAAGAAAGAAAACAACAAAGACTGCTAAGATAAGGGCTGCAGCCTGCTGGTTAAGAAGATAGTATATCTGACGTGCTAATCTGTCACAGCATTAAAGAGTCTATGAGATGCCGTGGATATCCAGTGTATACGTACAGCTATAAATCAGCTATGATGTCAGCAAAGCAGGAAGAATCGAGCATTTCTGGGTACGACCATTTCTGGACGCATGACAGAAAGCATATAAAGGACATTTTTAGTGTATGACCAGTGATCGCTTACATCATGGCAACAAGTCACTCTGATTGAGAGTTCAACTGCACTACTCTCAAACCTAAAAATACAGCCAATGGAACAGTCTGTGGTTAGCACCAACTATCCACCAAGTGATAGTTGACACATGACACTTCCTTCCACTGTGGGCTTTTGAAAAAGTTGATGTGAACGAGTAAGAAAATAATCACCTTGGACGCTGGTTTGCTTTCAGCACCCTGAATATCAGCTGCTGTTCTATGCTCTCCTGAAGTGAAAATGTACATCAGTCATAAAAGATTAAATGGATCTAATGGACCTACACAGTACTAGACATCCGGTTTTATTGTATGTGGAATCTTTTATACATTTTTATCATGATTGTTTTTCTGGGAATGTGTACGCGTTGTACGCTTTAAAGATACTTCTTGAAAGAAAAGTAAAAAAAGTATATCCATCATGGTCCCACACTAGTGATGAGGAAAAGGACAGGTGGTACCTTCATTTCTGCGGGTAATAAAGCATAAGCAAAGTACTACTGACGCAATGGATTCTTATAAATCGTAAGTGACGCCTCCAGACGTACATTTCTTTGTATAAACATCTCTCAGTGACAATCCTAAATATAATATCAATGCTCACTCTAGACATATTTCCATATTTCTGCCCCCTCTCACAGTCTAAAGTCCAGAGCTCTTACAGATTTACAACACGGAAAGAAGCTTTTCAAAGCGTATTATACCGAGAGCTGGCATAATCTGAGCTGAATAGGCTTTATCCAAATGAAACACTGTCCTGCTAACCGCTGTGATTAGGTGCTGCACTCTGTGCTCTCCATTTAACACCTACAGAGAGAGAGAGAGAGAGAGAGAGAAAATAAAGAGTTTAATGAATTTTATGATCATGATGTAACCATGTGGTAACGTAAATGTGGTAACTCTAATCTCAATTTTTTTAGTTCACTTAATTTAGCATTGGGACCCGTTCAGATATACACTCATCTAAAGGATTATTAGGAACACCATACTAATATGGTGTTTGACCCCCTTTTGCCTTCAGAACTGCCTTAATTCTACGTGGCATTGATTCAACAAGGTGCTGAAAGCATTCTTTAGAAACGTTGGACCATATTGATTGAGCATCAACTGAGAATCTCCATCTTGCAGTTGATGGAGATTTGTGGGATGCTCATCCAGGGCACGAAGCTCCCGTTCCACCACATCCCAAAGATGCTCCATTGGGTTGAGATCTGGTGACTGCGGGGGCCATTTTAGTACAGCGAACTCATTGTCATGTTCAAGAAACAAATTTGAAATGATTCAAGCTTTGTGACATGGTGCATTATCCTGCTGGAAGTAGCCATCAGAGGATGGGTACATGGTGGTCATAAAGGGATGGACATGGTCAGAAACAATGCTCAGGTAGGCCGTGGCATTTAAACGATGCCTAATTAGCACTAAGGGGCCTAAAGTGTGCCAAGAAAAGATCCCCCACACCATCACCACCAGCCTGCACAGTGGTAACAAGGCATGATGGATCCATGTTCTCATTCTGTTTACGTCAAATTCTGACTCTACCATTTGAATGTCTCAACAGAAGTCGAGACTCATCAGACCAGGCAACATTTTTCCAGTCAACTGTCCAATTTTGGTGAGCTCGTGCAAATTGTAGCCTCTTTTTCCTATTTATAGTGGAGATGAGTGGTACCCGGTGGGGTCTTCTGCTGTTGTAGCCCATCCGCCTCAAGGTTGTGCGTGTTGTGGCTTCACAAATGCTTTGCTGCATACCTCGGTTGTAACAAGTGGTTATTTCAGTCAAAGCTGGTCTTCTATCAGCTTGAATCAGTCGGCCCATTCTCCTCTGACCTCTAGCATCAACAAGGCATTTTCACCCACAGGACTGCTGCATACTGGATGTTTTTCCCTTTTCACACCATTCTTTGTAAACCCTAGAAATGGTTGTGCGTGAAAATCCTAGTATTTGTGAAATACTCAGACCGGCCCATCTGACACCAACAACCATGCCACGCTCAAAATTGCATAAATCACCCTTCTTTCCCATTCTGACATTCAGTTTGGAGTTCAGGAGATTGTCTTGACCAGGACCACACCCCTAAATGCATTGAAGCAACTGCCATGTGATTGGTTGATTAGATAATTGCATTAATGAGAAATTGAACAGGTGTTCCTAATAATCCTTTAGGTGAGTGTATAATAATAATAATAATAATAATAATTAAGCCCTTTACGATTGAAGAGCTGTATTATTTCATGAGCGAAGCATAATAATAGTACAAAAATATATAGGGTTAGGTTCCATCTACATGCCATCCAGCACATCGGGTGATGGATACTCCTGGAAGTATATCCGTCATTTCTGTGGCACTTATTTACAGAGTTGGGTTGCCGGTTTAACACCAGATAGTATCTGAGCATTTGGAGGTGGAGGACCTTACTCAAGGGTCCAACAGTGGCAGCCCAGCAGCATCAGGGCTTGAACCAGGGACATCTTAACCACATTGCTACCCGTACAACCAGAAACAAATATATAGAGTCTATCATTATCTTTAATCATCATTGGTTTTGGAAACTTTATTCCTGTAATTTTGAACCCACAATTAACATTACATATTTGTTCTGGACTGATGGCACAATGACCGAGTGATTAGCACTGTCACGTGGCCTCTGGTCTGTGTGGGTGAAGATGGCATGTTCTCCACATGCTTGGTGGGTTTCCTCCTGGTACTCTTGTTTCCTCCCATGGCGTGTAGCCTAACTGTCATTTCCAAGTTGCTTGGAGTGTATGACTGGGTGCATGAATGTGTGGTTGGTACCTCATGCAGTTTGTATCCCACTTTGTGTCTTGAGTTCCTTAAGTGAGGCTCCATGTCACCCTACACAGGATAATAGGTATAGACAGTAGATGGATGCATGTTTTAGTGGTGTCAATTCACCAGCATATTATAACTGATAAAGATGACATTGGTCATGATGTCATTTGAAAAGTAATTGAATTGCAGACTCTCTGGCCATGTCACATCCCTTGGGCCCCGTGAACCCTGCTTGAGAACCGGATGTCTAAATGACAATCATTCTTCCTGTGACAATATAGAGAGAAGTTCCAGAAGTGCCATTGTATTGACACACACCTTTGCAACATCATTTACGTAACCTTCCTGACACTTACTAAACAGGGACACATACTAATGGCCTATTTGTTATTTCTTGTATTTCTTTTTAACTCACTATCTGCTATAAATCAGTCCGACATATTTCCTCACTGAATTCTGAGAATCAAGGTAATAAAAATATCTACCATAAAAAAAAGGGTTTGTGAAAAACTGTGGTCTGGCAGCATTAAAAAGGAAGTATGTGGTGTGTCAGGGTTGAAACATTAATTGATATGTGTGTGTGTGTGTGTGTGTGTGTGTGTGTGTGTCTGGAGGATGACTCCATTTCCCTGAGAGACTGGGTTGGGTGTGGCACATCATGTACTGTATATGTTTAACCAGCCCTCTGCATGTCTCTCTCTCTCTCTCTCTCTCTCTCTCTCTCTCTATCTCTCTTACACACACATGCACATGCATACACACACCTTACTTAGTCAGACTACACCCCATGACTCTAGCTACTGCCATGCACTACTGGCACAAAAGCCTGACTTTGATCTATGACTATGACAGTATATACAGTAAGTACAGCACCCTGGAATAATATGTTGGTAAGGTATGGATATTAAATATTGCCTTTCCACGTGTCATTACTGACATGAACATGAGACATTTTGCTTTTCAGATTTTTTACTTCAAAGGTCACAGCAATTAAAAAATGTCTCTATAAGTGTTGGTAAAACAGGTAGAGTACAACATGCTATTATTACATTAGGTAGATAGTAACTACTCATAGCAGGCTATTTAATTCTTATTGAATTCTATAGATATTAAGAGATTTGTAGATTTTAAATTTGTAATTTTCTTCTTAGTGCAGTTTTTGTCGTACTGCAGTAAAATCTTTCTATCTCCCTATTCTATCTTATCTTTCCATTTTTAGGTCACAAACCTACATGACAAATACAATTTTATTATTTTTTAAATTAGTTTTGGAATTTGAATTTGATTTGATTTGAATTAAATCAAAGTTTTGTAGGTTAGTCTATGATCACTTCAAAATATACCAAACTTAATGAAAACATGCTAGCTGGCTAAACATTCAAATATGTCAATTTGTATTTGTGTGTGTGTGTGTGTGTGTGTGTGTGTCTCCATTTTGCCAAATTGGCTAGCATCGCCAAGCATATTGTGTGCTTGATTTCCCATGTTGAAAGCGCAAAATAATGAGTTCTATTTGAACACACAGATATTCAAAAAAAAAAAAGAAAAAAAGAAAGTAGAAAAAAAAAAATCCTGTCAGCCAGAGGACATTCAATCTAGCCAAGTTTATTTACCTTTTTATATTTAAAATGCCTGGGATTGTCATTGACCCAAAATTTTGGCAATGTCAGAAGACTGATTTAAGATTCATTTCCATCTCCAAGTTGGAAATAATCAGTGGAGTTGGAATGCCAATGAAAACCAGAAAGTCTCAATTCCCTGTGCATCTACAGAGTCTAATAGGGCTATGGTCTGTCTGACCAAAAAAACGGTCAGTCTGATCTGTCAGACCTTCATCATGAGAAATTTCTCTGCAACTACCCGAGCCAGAAACATGCAAATAAATCAGGAAGCGTTTCAGAGCCACTCAAATGCTGCAGGAGGAACAATGTGAAAAGTGGGCGTGAAAAGAAGCGCACAACCAGATTCTTCTGTGGCACTGTGTAAATTAGGGACACGCACATCACTGACAAAACCCACTTTGTGGCGTGGCATCATTTCACGAGTTGCAGATGACACGAGTTGTTGGAGCGTTGTGCAATAGCACAGGCACTGTCAATAACTTCATGCTTTCTCAGAACGAAAGAAGTAGAAAAAAAAACATGTAAAAAAAAAAGCTCGATTCGTGGTGCTGGTTGGAACGGTCATGCTGAAATCACCGTGACATCTTGTCACTTTCCAAGTATTTTGACTGGCAGGACAAAGAGCTTACTGTGTAGCTGTTGAAAGAAGGCTGAGAAAAGCCATGCTAGTGAGCAGACATCCTTCTCCTTTGTTTTAATAACCTTTGATGAAGTGTTTGACAGGCACAGCTATCAGCGGAGTCGCATGGTCGAGTTCGCAGTAATGGCTGTTTTGGCGAAAGCTACACTATATTGTAGCCATGTGGCTTATGCTGACCCTCCCAGATCAATACCAGGCTTTTGGATATCGACTGCTGAGAGCACCGTGCTATTTGGGCTGAAAGAGAGAGAGAGAGAGAGAGAGACGAGTCGAGGACGTCGGCTCCCATTACCCAAGGCACCGCCTCTCTAATTAAACAAGCCCATGCTCCCATGGGATCTAAAGCAGAGAGGAGTCTAAACATCCCAATCTCCTGTCTACTTTACACACATGCACACCCTCATATCACTAAACCCGGACAGTATCTTTTTATTTCCTCCCAGGAAACATGCCCAAATCCTTATCAAATATGAGAAAGAAGAAAATATGGCACGGAAAAAAATTAGTGATGGTCTTCAATCCATCGAGTGGGATGATGGGGCCCTTTAAGCATGTTCAGGGGTCCACATAAACAGGACACACATGACTGCAATCCGGGTCTGCCGGCCCCTGTGTGTCATGCAACACAGTGCTGGATTTGCCATTGAGTTTTCGTGTATACACTGTGCGTGTACTGTACGCCTGTGTTTGGTAGGGATTAACCTACTATCAACCTCTGGTACCATCTGCTAGGGAGTTGGTTTTTTTTTTCTTCCAAAAATGCAAATCAACTATCCAGAGTGCACAGCAACTATCTAATATGCTCCAGCAGACCAGCATACAAAAATGTGTCATGTCCCTTGGTGTGTACGGGGACATCCGTCGGAGCACCGTGTGCAAAGTGAACCTGGTTTGGAGAGAACATTTATCATTTGTGGCGCTGCTTCTGCGTAGAGTATTTTAAAAGCCGGGGAACACTGCCGTTTGGATATAGTGAAGCTGGGAGACAATTCAGAGGTTTAAGATAAAAGTTTTAATATCATCAATCTGCTTCCAAGAGCTACAAGGTTTCACCAACATTTCAGGGCTACCTAATGCCCTCGATACACTCGCTCTACTGAACTCGTAATGTCCATCAACCGCCCGAGTCAAATGACTGATGATTTCATCCCCTTGAGTGTTCAACCATAACCCATTCTTTCTTATCGGCTGCTATAAAAAGATCAAAGAGCCGGAGCGAGTAACGCATGCGTTAATGAAAGCGAGACGCAGCTGATGCAACACTGTGGCAAGGCTATTGCAATCCAGGCAGCTGAGTTCTGTTTCTCAGAGGATGGCTTGTATGAATTATGCATCCATAAGAAGTAATCTCTTTCACTCTCTCTCCCTCCCTCTGTCTTTCTCTCTCTCTTCCACTCACTGTTTCTCTCTCTCTGCAGCCCAGTATATTTTCACAGAAGAGACAAATAGGCAGCAGTAAGACATTTTTGTTCGATTACAAAGGTTGACATGTGATGTTCTAGACATCTATATAGTTCAAGGCTCGCTATAGGCTACAGGCTTTCCAGTCTGCACTCGCTGCCACATGGTCAGAAGCCAGATCAGCCATTCACAACAAGTGGTAAATCGCAGCAGATCTTGTCACACAAGTACACTTGCTGCTTACCAGTCAAATTAATCGGTGTTAGATTAAAAAGGTAGTGAAACTAGGGGCATTGTTTACCCTGCTATGAAAGAGGTAGAAAAATGTACCCGATATGAAAACCAAACTGTCATTAATATGTCACACCATCAGGGTTTAGCTGTGTTGGATGAGGCTTATTAGAGCTCCACTGGGGGTGTATACTTTTGATCCACCCAAGCTACTGAGCTGAACAAATTCTATAAATCAGTTCAGGCATTTAAAATTTTCTGGAATCTACAATGAGGATTGCGTTAAATTAGAAAGCTCTTTCATAATGCTACATCATCATCATCATCATCATCATCGCAGTTGTGTGTACAGTGGACTTTCGAGGAAGATGTTTGAAAAGAGGATTGGATTCATTTTTTCTTAGTTTGGTAAATCCCCCAACGATAATTACAGTGACTTGAACAACCTCACTGTGGTGTTTTCATTCACATAGCACTGACCCAAGCATTCAAAACGTACCCATCTCTGCTTAAGTAATGGCCACGGATCCAACTTCCTCATAGTGGTGATGCGGAACAGCCAGCAGAAGAGTAGGATGTGAGAATAATATAATACTGAGGCTGACATATTAGAATTGCGCGAGGGGGATAGGAAAGAGAGTGAGCAAGAGACAGAGCGAGTGCACGGGGTAGGCAGACCCAGCTGTGCGCTGGATCTGAGGCCCACCGAGCCATAATTATGGCTGGATTAAGAGAGGCTCTTTCACCATTCTGTCTGCCAAATATTTTGTCTCAGATTAAGGCCCAGCTGCAGCACCTCTAAAGAGTGCACGTTGGTCAATTGCTGTTCAGCAGCCTGGCAGAGCGTTCTCCCAAATCACATGTTCATGCGCCCCATGAGTCTGCTTTGCATAAATGATCTCTCTTTTTTTTTTTTTTTCCCCAATGAATAAAAAATGCAGGAGCACCCAAATAAGGTTTTAAGGATTTTTTTATTTTTATTGTTTTCTTACATATCAAACCGACAATTGGCATCAAGATCATTCAACATTTACAGTTTACATGTTAGGAAACATATGAAGGCCTGCTTGGTCTTGACATGGTCATTGACATTGACTTGGTCTTATAATGATTTTATAAAATCATTATAAGGAGTATTTTTACTACCTTTACTTCACAGTTTATTCAGCCTCTTTTTAATTCTCAGAATCTCAAGTAGCGACATAATTGTTTTTTCTGCCCAACAGTATCACTGTTCTTCATACAGTACGCACGTAGGAGGTGGTGTGTCTGAATCATCACTGGTAAACCCGTTCCAGTTCGTCGGCCCCCAAAAATACAGCATTCTCTCCCGAAGGCCGCTTTACAGAGAGGACTTCAGAACCTCGAAGAGCTTCAGGGCTGACTCGACGCAGCCGTCGAAATTGGAGTGTGTGAAGCCGTCGCCCCCGCACACCAGCAGAGGCTTGGCGAGCAGTGTCATCTGCCCCGGGCAGCCAGCCACTGATCTTGTCACCTAACGACACAATCGAGCATACGCTGCATTAGTGCTGCACTAACGATCAGGCTTCCAGTAGCTGATGCAAACTCCATGTTGCGCTGCTATTGAGTGGGAACGTACAGTACACTACTGCCCCAGATACATTGTGCCTACATACAGTACAGCCTGGAAAGCCACTTTTATAGCGCTGACTCATATTCGACAGATTTTTTTTTTTTTTTTTTTTTACCATGATACAATAGATACATTCTGCGTGTACATTCACAAAGACTGGAGCATAAATGATAAAGAAACTAGAAAAGCTCAAGTTTCCCGTGATATGACAGATCATTTGTAACGCACACAGTATAATCAATGAACAAGGATGCTCAATTACTTGCATTAGTCTACCCATTAGATTACACCATGGTTTTTAAAGCATAGTTTTATTATGTCAGTGTGGATGGGTCTGGCTCAGCATGGCACAGGCTGCTCGCTATGTCTTACACTGGCTTAGGAGAACACACATATTAACAACCTGATTACAAACCTGGCCCTGTAGACCGAAGCAGACGGCACATAGCTTTGCCAACACCTGGCCAATGGCTTTGACTCATGCATGCACATTCAATTCAGTGCTGACGTGTACGTTCACCCAATAAAGAGTCACGTCCAGTCATATGATGGTCATGCAATAAAATAAAGAGCTTTAGTTATAAAAAGGGCTTGTCTAGTAGTCTTGTAACCTACAGCTTAATACATTAATAAGTAGGCAGGATAAAAAGCCAGGATGGAAAACTTAACAAGTCAAACTCCCATATTTTAAGAACGATCCTGCTAAAGCCTTTAAAGCAACCTGAGTAAAGTCTATTATTAATCTATATTCAGTAATTCAGTGATCTGAAGCCTATCCATGAGAATATATTGGGAATGTGATGCTACTCCATTACAGTGCCCCCGTGCCTTTACAATCTGCCAACTGGCATATTTCTGGGTAGTGGGAGGAACCTGAACATCATGGAAGAAGCCCACACGAACTCAGGGAAAGTTCACACCGACTGAGTCAGGGATATCACAAGCTGTGACGTGGCAATGCTGCCCACTGTATCATCATGCCAATCTATTATTCAGACTAAGGTGTGCTCCATTAAGTGTCGGAACAAATTCTAAGAACAGAATTGAAATCTTGGTCCTAAGTCAAATCTGAGATAAGTAAAAACAATAATATACGTTCTATATGGAAAGCTAAGCCTGCTTTCCTGTGGGCACAGTGTTGTGTGCCAGATGTGATATAACATTGCAGAAACTCCCCATAGAAAGCTAGGAAAGGCTCCCGATCTCTCCCTATAAAACACAGCACACCCACTTGCGGATGAGTCTTTACAGTAAATGACCTGCCTCCCTCTCTGTTGTACCTTGTTGTATATTTGAAGCATGCACTTCAGTAGTTGCATGTTGTGTTGTGGGTGCTTCGGGGGAAAGAAGAAACAAAAAATAAAATCCCAACTTAAGAAAACATCAAAGCTTCAGCCAATTCTGTCTAGAATAAAAAGTGCTTTAACTGCTCCTTCTGTACAATGTTTAAACAATAAAAAAGAAAAAAAAAATGGAGTTTATTAATGAGAGCTGGAAGTAAGCACATTCCTCCTGAGTGGACGGCCCATTGCTGAGGCTTCTGTCGGCCCCAGAACTCCTGATAAACATCGAGGTGCAGTGCACTAAAGCCAAGGAAATAGTATCCATTTCCTGGGGCTTTTAATAGGCATCTACAGACGACATGCTATTATCACTGCCTCTGAAAAAAAGTTTTTTTTTTTTTTTTTTTCTTTCTTCCCCCTCCCTCTCGTAGCTTTAAACTGTAATCTGTATGTAAATCAAATGATGAATGTTCCGGCTGAAACTTGGCCAAGAACAAATTGTTTGGTTTACTCAAGGAGTAAGTTGATATTAGCAGGCCTGACCTCCTCCACCTCCTCCGATGTATTTCGCTCTACTCGTCGCCAGAATTTGACAGACATTCATAACTAGCTGGCTCTAGGGCGACTTTACAATTATCCAGATAGATTACAAAGTACACACATTGAAAAAAATAATAAAAATAATAATTCTGGATGCAGTATATATAAATATAAACTAAACACTTGGGAGTTGCTTGAACTTTATCGAAAAACGCCGGAGACAAATAATAGCTATATTCTATTAAACATGAATCATGCAGCATTTATAATCTTCTACACATGAGATTTCCTCTGAACATGAGCGGTGTGTACACATGAATCACTCTCTGTCACATCTAGAACGTGTATACATGTGACAGCACTGTGCTTGTGACATTTCCTAAACAAGTCACACTTTTGAATTGCGGTTATGTAATTTTTCTCCATTCACGTCTCTCTACACGTCTCTCTGACAGCAGGCAACAGCTGAAAGAAATTCTGACATTCTGTTCCCTGCAGGAAGGACTACAGAAGGGACTGAATTACCATTTTCTGAAAAGCAATTAAGAGATTTTTTTCGAGCCATTAAAACCTCTAGGCAGTAGACAACCCCTTTGACACATTCATACAGAGAGAGTGTGTGTGTGTGTGCATGTGTATGTGTCCAAGAGAGTGTGTGCAGCCCAGACAGGCCTTGGCCCATTCTCTGGCCTGCAGTGAGATGTGGGCTCCCACACAGATGTTCCATGTCCTCTGACCTTAAGCAGAGGCCCAATGCTATGTGTGTCGCAGAGGAGCCCGGCATGGGGGTGGAGAGCGAGAGAGTGCAAGAGAGAGAGAGAAACAGAGAGAGCATGCAGAAGTGTGTGAGAAAGGGCGCACAGTGAACTACTGTAAGTGTAT
Organism: Clarias fuscus; assembly: GCA_030347435.1. NCBI lineage: Eukaryota > Metazoa > Chordata > Actinopteri > Siluriformes > Clariidae > Clarias > Clarias fuscus. Next base: position 18,584,904 of record CM059220.1, read on the forward strand.
GTGCGTGTGAGCCAACTGTGTGGGGGTGAGCATGTATTTGTGTATGTATGTGTGTGTGTGTGTGTGTGTGTGTGTGTGTGTGTGTGTGTCAGTATGAACACAACTGCGCTGTATGTCTCAGAGAAAACAACTCTGTGCATCATTAAAATATAATATAATGCATTTTTACTCCGGCTCTCAGATAAAAGAGCTTGTTTGAGCTTTTTCTTCTACGAGCTCCTCATCACTCTGGCCTGTTTCCCCTCCATTATGCTTCACTCTATTAAATATGAATGGCATTCGCTGTATAGCAGAGCAGCTTTTCATTAGCAGCACTTAAGCGTGTTTGCAGAGGGAACTACAAGCTACGGACTCCATCTTTCTTCCGTCTTGCTGAGCGTAACCACAACACTCCTGGAGGATTTTTACAAGAAAGAAAAAAAAACTTCCTTCTTTTAAGAACACATGAAAAGTGAACTAGGACAGTGAACAGAACATTAAAGAAGCTGCACAGAGAAAAAAACAGAACTGAGAGTTGCATTGCTGATCTTAGTGTGTCAATTAATTGACTAAAGTACAGTGTTTAGGGTGTTGTTGCACTCTCCCCCCCATTCTAATGAATGTAAAATTAATTAGAATTGAGACTTTGGAATGTTTGGTCAAGTGCGAAAGTGGTATTTGAACCTGGCTATGATCCAAAGAAATGATTTCTGGTGCACTTAATAATGGCACTCCAGGGTTTGGTTCTAGCGTAGTCACCATGTGTGAAAATCATCTATTCCCAGGGCCAGGCGTCTGAAAGCTATTAGAATGTATTAAATAAACATTATTTATACGATTAAAATACATTGGAATAAAGGACTGAATCTACCGCATTGTGTGAAAAGTCTTTAGCTACCATTTCTTTAACATTACATTTCAGCATTTGGTAGACACCCTTATACATTATACATCGGTGCAGTTGAGGGTTAAGGGCCTTTCTCAAGGACCCAATAGTGGTAATGTGGTGGTGTGGTTTGAAGCTGGGACCTTATGTGCAGTAGTCCAATGTCTTACCCAGTCTTAAGATACAATAAAAAAAAAAAAATGTTTGTTTTTTTTTACAATTAAAAAAATGGTTGTTTATGTAACACCCAACCTCATTTCCCCTCTCTTCTCAGCATCACCACTATACTGATCATCTGTCATCATCTGCACCTGTTTCTCACTCGTACATGCCTCTTGGGTCACTGTGTGGTTTAATAAACAAGAATTTTTCTTTTAACCTGGTCAGGTACAGGACTGGACTGAAAACAAAAGACAAAATCTTGCCAAAAAAGAGAGCCAAAAAGGCTTTCAGGAAGCCTGGAGAACTATTCCTTAAGACTTCATTAAAAATACAAAAAAAATAAAATGCTGGCTCTGTGGAAGCAAAACATGAAGAAATGTGACACATTACACAAAAGTAACAATTGACAATTTTACAGATGCTGAAACATACCTGACACTGTCGACCAAATGAGCCAAAAACCCACCCAGACGTATAAAAACACTGAAACTCTGAATATGATAAATGACCCTGTTGTTAAAGGAGCAGATGTAATATGCTGACATACAGTAAAAACAGATGAAGGATCACTGGCAGACTGTGTTTTCTCACCTGAGAGTATCTCCATTTCTGGCACTTGATGTTCTCAGGTTCAGGGAGGCCTGGCATCACCTTCTGCAGCTCTTCGAGGATAATAGCCTGAACCTCCTCTTTTGCCTCCTCCAAGTGCTCCATGCCAAAGGGCACGCTGGTATGCACCACCACAGAGGGCCCGACGCCTTCAGACACTGAACACACATAAAACTATCAAACACGGCATGCATTTATGAGTCGTTTTTAATTATGTGTATATTAGTACGGTACAAATGAAAAACAGGCTTCGAGTTTCTCAAGCAGACTCGAGTGAATGGGGTAAAGGAGAAAAGCTCACACATTAAGCATAGTGTGGTGAAGCTACAGACGCCAGACTGAGCTCGAGGCAAATAAATCTGATAGTTGAGCAATGACTTGAAAGATGTCCTGAAAATGCTTCAATTATTTGCCTGAGTAAGATGAAACTCGCTTAGCACTTTAACAGAAAGATAGAGGAATGTAATGGATGCAACGACTACAATGGATGCGATTGTGTAACAATGGATACAACACCCTTTTTGACATGGTACACAGTGATATAATCCATTGGCATTTGAAAAACCACATGAACTAATGTCTTTCAAGCGCAGTCCCTCAGCACAGCTATGACCCATGCCTTTCGGCCAATCCTGATTTATAAGTCCATTGCGGCATGTAGTCATCTCTCTAATGACACGGTTTTAAAATGCACATATAACCTGATTTGGGGGAATAAAGCTTTATTGTGCTCAATAAACATGCCGGATGTTTGAACAGCTGGAGATGCTGTGGCCTAGTCAGCGCTCTGAAGCGGCACGGGTGATGCTATAACCCACCCTTGATGACTACCTGGGGAATGAGGGACACTGCTAAATATGAACAAAGTGGCTGAGCGAATCAAAATACTGAAGCCATCGGCAGTCACAGATGTTCAATTCATTGACTTTATAGTGACCCATAACTGGGAGTTTTTCATTTTATACCACCGGTTCAGAAAAATCGATTCTGTAATAATGAGATCTGCTTTGTAGGCAGTGACAAAAAAAAAAAAAAAACAGCTGAAATCAGGAATTCTGGCACAGGAAAGCAGCGCCTTGGTTCCGATGATTGTGCAGGAAGCCTCTATATGAGTTGCAGAACTGCCGTGTGCTTAGAAGCATGGGGGTGAAAGAGGAAGTGACTTTCATCCGTTGTACACAGCCAGTTATTCTAATCTGCTGTCGAACTTTATCACAGTCGTATTGGAGCTAAATCTATAACGTCATCTCTGGATTAAAGCTTTGACGCGTCGGATAAACTTGCTACTTCAGCAAAAGGGCGTCTTCCAGTGATTTTACACAAATGTGTTTGAGCCAAGGCTGGACACAAAAGAACTGAATCACTGACCGTTTCAATAGGCTTATCACCAGGTTTAGTGCACACGCTTATCAGTATGCCGGCAATTACTTCTACCTTTCTGAATAAGAGAATGAATGTCAACACATTGCGGTTGCAACATGGAGGGGGAGTCGCTAGCTTAGGAACTTGGTGTCAAACAACCCAGGCATGTGGCACAAAGCCAAATAAAGAGGAGTGGAGAAGCGGGAGAGAGAGAGAGAGAGAGAGAGAGAGAGAGAATGAAAGACAGAGGGGCAGAGGGAAAAGTTACGAAGAGAGGGAGAGAGAGTAAGTGAGTGTGTATGTGTGTGTGTGAGAGAGAGGTCATGGTGCGTGGGCAGAAGGCTGGCACCATGCCTGCTAGTTGAGTCACTTATTTGTTGGAGTGGGCAGCGCAGGTCACAAAGTTTACAGGGTGAGGAGAAGGCAGGCATTGCATGACAGAATATGTCTTGCCCTGCAGAATAATAAATGGTTTGGACCAGGAACATTTCTAAAGCTTTTCCCCTAATAAAGAATACCGGGAACATTTATGAAAATTTCAACTGAAGTGGCTTCATGTCATCCTGTTCTGCCAAGGTCCTAGCTGACTTGATAACGAGCTCACATTTGACACAGTTTTCCACAACTGGGATTTCAGTTCTAAGGTTTCAGTTTAACAGTCGACGAAATACGTTCCAAAAACAACCACAGTTATGTTCATCACTAACACATCAGTAAAGTAGCCTGCAAACCAGTTCACCATACTAGTTTTGAACCTGAAAGCTTTTTTTTTGTCCCATATTAGAATATTATTACCAATAAAGTGCATACCTTATATAACACTTACTGAATAAGTTTTCTGTCAAGATTTAGTTTAACTGAGAATGTTTCAAATGGGGAAATGTGAAAAATTCCACCCAAATAACAATCAGCTATCTAAGAAAACTTTCAGATTCTTTCTGTACCTGGCCCTTAGTTATATGCACATATTATCCTGTTTCTGAAATATTAACTTTTTATTTTCAATGATTTGTTTGCAAATTCATGTATATGACTGTATACACACGTGGATAAAATTGTTGGTACCCTTCGGTCAATGAAAGAAAAACTCACAATGGTCACATAAATAACTTTAATCTGAAAAAGTAATAATTTTAAAAAATTCTATGAATGTTAACCAATGAAAGTCAGACATTGCTTTTCAACCATGCTTCAACAGAATTATTTTAAAAAATAAACTCATGGAACAGGCCTGGACAAAAATGATGGTACCCCTAGAAAATACTGAAAATAATGTGACCAAAGGGACATGTTAATTCAAGGTGTGTCCACTAATTAGCATCACAGGTGTCTACAATCTTGTAATCAGTCAGTGGGCCTATATATAGGGCTCCAGGTAGTCACTGTGTTGTTTGCTGACATGGTATGTATCACACTCAACATGGACCGGAGGAAGTGAAGGAAAGAGTTGTCTCAGGAGATTCGAAAGAAAATTATAGACAAGCATGTTAAAGGTAAAGGCTATAAGACCATTTCCAAGCAGCTAGATGTTCCTGTGACTACAGTTGCACATATTATTCAGAAATTTAAGATCCATGGGACTGTAGCCAACCTCCCTGGACGTGGCCGCAGGAGGAAAATTGATGACAAATCAAAGAGACGGATAATCCGAATGGTAACAAAAGAGCCCAGAAAGACTTCTAAAGAGATCCAAGGTGAACTTCATGCTCAAGGAACATCAGTGTCAGATCGCACCATCCGTCGTTGTTTGAGCCAAAGTGGACTACATGGGAGACGACCAAGGAGGACACCATTGTTGAAAACAAATCATAAAAAAGCCAGATTGGAATATGCCACATTACATGTTGACAAGCCACAGCCACAAAGCTTCTGGGAGAATGTTCTATGGACAGATGAGACAAAAATGGAACTTTTTGCCAAGGCACATCAGCTCTATGTTCACAGACGGAAAAATGAAGCATATCAAGAAAAGAACACTGTCCCTACTGTGAAACATGGAGGAGGCTCTGTTATGTTCTGGGGCTGCTTTGCTGCATCTGGCACAGGGTGTCTTGAATCTGTGCAGGGTACAATGAAATCTCAAGACTATCAAGGGATTCTAGAGAGAAATGTGCTGGCCAGTGTCAGAAAGCTGGGTCTCAGTCGCAGGTCATGGGTCTTGCAACAGGACAATGACCCAAAACACACAGCTAAAAACACCCAAGAATGGCTAAGAGGAAAGCATTGGACTTCTATGAGCCCTGACCTCAAGCCTATTGAGCATCTTTGGAAGGAGCTGAAACATGCTGTCTGGAAAAGGCACCCTTCAAAAGGGTACCAACAATTTTGTCCACGTGTGTATGTCCCATACCTGGAGGTGGGTCTTGCGCTATAAACATGGTCCATCATGTTTGGCCAGGTGTGGTGTGGAGTGATGTACTGTATTTCAAATACTGTTGGCTGTTGTAAAAATCTGTCAAATTCTCCAATACAACATCAGTCTGAGCAACTGGATATTGAGTATAGTATTTCTAGCAGCTTCACTAATATAGGATCTGATTTTTCCATCCAATTCACGGATGTATCTCAGAACATCAATGTGTGGAAGTTGACTGACAAAACGTGAATAAGCATGAAAATACCTAGAACTGTCCTAATGCATGTCGGCTAATGCTTCCCATAAGCGCTGTGAAGAAACTGTATAAGATCAGTGTCAGTATCGCTAGTATTCATAACTATGACATCAGGTATCGTTTTTGGAACAAAAACAGACTTGGCATGATCATCAATTGTATATTTTACGACTAATATGCCACGGCAAGATTTAGAAAAGCTGAATCTTACAGGCTTTTATTACACGTGCTGTACATTAGTATTTATGTGGCAGAAATCTGAGACATTTAAAACAAAGAGTCAACTCTATGAATTTCTACCCAGTTTGGCACGCTGGAGCTACAAGCTAAATACATTACAGAAATGAAAGTAGAGATTAAAGCATAGCAGTAGAGAGGCAGAGGAGGATTGCAGGGAGTCTTGTCGTCTAAAAGAACACTGAAGCCCAGTGCAAAATTTAACAGCCCCACTAATTATGATGTTGCCTTCAGAGCCTTGGAGTGAATAAGAGGTGGCAGGTGTGGCAGTCCTTGTGAAGAGGCTAACTCTGTCTGGCAGTCAGAGAACTAATCATGCACAATTTCTTTGTGTCACATTAACTTGTGCATTCTCTATTAATTTTATATACATGATGTCATTTATTACTGAATAATTAGCAGCAGTATGATTTATATTTGTATCCTAAAACAATGATGAGTTTGAGCCAACTAAAGCTTAATGAAATGGTTCAGTGTGCCAGCCAGCAGCTAAGCCAATCACAAATAGAGGAAATCTCGCCTTTACCCCATCCTCACGCTGTCTCCATTTTACATCTGGCATGCTCTGCTCCTGTAGTTCTTCATACACACAAAAGGCCTGACGCTGACAGAAGCAGGGTTGACAAGAAAAAAGCACCTTCATTTTCTTATTCCAAAAATGATTATGTGACGCATCTCCCATTTATGGCGTGAGGAAAGAATGTTCAATTTTAAGATGATGCATTTTGCAGGAAGAGAAGAGAGAAGCCCAACAGAACAGGACAGCGAGCAGAAGGCAAGAAATTATCTGAAATTGTTCAGGAACATTTAGGGACGTAAAATATTTTAGAGTAAGTCACAGAGAGAAGAGAAAGACAAACTGAGGCACTGACCTAAATTTTTATCATCTGTAGCGATGTAGCGAATGCAGGGATTATTGGAGACATACTTGGCCACCCAGGGGACGCTGATCTGCACGCCGGCTTTGTAGAAAAGCCCCAAGGCGTAGCGAGAGGAATAGCTGACATCCTCTAGTTTCTGCCTCTCACTCTCACTCAGCACTATATACACACACAGAGAGACAGACAGAGAGACAGCACAAGATCAAGACATTTGCCAGCCTTTTCCATCACATCACTTCTCCACTTATCCTGTCAGACAGCGGTGTGTGTGACAAGCCTCCAGGCTTCCGCTAACCAAATAACAGGAGTTCTTTCTAAGTTGAGTCTGAAATGTGTTGCAAAAACCTTTACACAGAAATCGATGTTACAGTGCCACAGGGGGACTAATTAAATTTTAAGGACTATATAGCTATAGACTGCAGGTGCACTAGGCCACTTGAGGCTCTGACTGATGAGCTATAGTACAAACTGGATTTAATTCAGTGTGCTACATGGGAATCTGGAAACACAGAGGCTTATCTGTTGGATGTTTTTTCTTTTCTCTTTTGCTTCATCTTCTTCTGCGAGCCCATCCTTGTTTCCGGTCAGGAACATCTGTTGTTTATTGGTCTGAGTAACGCATGCTTGGCCTGACTTTAGTCATCTACCCACGATTTCTGAGTATACCAAAGGTTAGAGTTCACTCCTGGAGGAGAAAATATTCAAACTCAAATGCTTTCCTCCTACCGCCGGCAATTAATAAATTTGCCGAAAGCGAACAAAGAGCCTCAGGAAGGATTATTAACCAAAGCGCATCCTCCTCACATGCTGACTTGCAGATGTTTCACAAGCTTGCTAAAAATAGTGAAATCCAGTCCAAACATATCATGAGGCTTACAAACATGTGTAAATGTTCAAAAGAAAAAAGCAAAAAAAAAAAAAAAACTGGTGCTGCTTCTACAATGAATCAATGACCATATGAAACTTAAAAAAAAAAAAATCTTTTTATGCTGTGGCTGAGTGGTTTTGGAAGACAAAAGAAAATGCCATACAAGCTTCTCTCATATCTCCACCACAGGAATCCAGATGACACTGAGAACACTTTCTTTAATGTTCATTTCGTTATGGTGCGAACAATCCCTCCACAAAAGATAGTGACAGCCAGAATCGGAAGGCCACATGACTATCCCTGGAACTTCTATGATTTTTTGTGTCATTACATCACATCTGCAGTGAATTAAGAGCATGTAAATGTGCCCCTTGGTACAGAAAAATCTGGTGCTGCATCTGAGCGTGGGGAGCTTGGAAACAATGCAAACCCAGAGGGCAGAATTCATAAGAAGGCTTTTTTTTTTCTTCTCTTGTGGTGAAGGAATCTGGTTATGGAACATGTCATTTTTGCACAAAAAAAACCCCCCAAACACAGAACCCAATGAATCATATACATATATGTATATGTACTGTATTTACAGTAAGCATCGGGCCTGCACACTGACTGGCAGATTTAAATGAATCCATTCATCATAGCTTCTGTATCTACCTTTTAATAAACTCTTATTTTTGATGCAGTGTCTCTGCTTTTATGGAGATTTTTTATGGAAAGCCTGTAAAACTGTGGTTGTTTTAATATTATGTACCTAAATTGGTCAGGCAGGTTTCTATTTTTTGACCTCAGCAGGATCCAGTGGTTTATCACCACAGAGGCCACTCGAATCCTTGTTCAGTCCCTTTTCAGCTCAGGATTGGACCACTGCAACTCATTCCTAACAGGTTTTTTCCCTTGCGTGCCATCTGGGTGATCCACAATACATCTGCATGACTTGTTTTCAATCACCCCAAGTTCTCCCACTTCACTCCATTGCTGCATTCGATTCAAAACACAGATTCTTGACTTAAAAGCACGAAATGGACCGGCCTCCACCTACCTGAAGCCACTTTGTACAACATTCTCTTTAGGCCTGTACTGTAGCACTGAGAGATTTGACTCACCATCATACAAGATACAAGTAAGACAGTCATCATGACTGCTTTTTTGACCCGGGACCCAGGTGGTGTAATGAACTTCCTCTGGCTGCCTGAACAGCTGAGTCATGGCATGTCATCGGATGAGAAATAAAGACCTAAACCTCTTGACCACGTGCTTAAATTAGCACTGATTTTTTTTTAATGATTTCTTTTTATTTAATAAAAAATCTTGTTTTTTGTTGCAGTCTAACAGGGTTTTTACCTTGATACATTTCTTAGATTCTGACCTGTTTGTAATAGTGAACTAGTGAGTTGCTTTTGATGGAAATTACAAAGCACTTCTATAAGTCATGTAAAAGGACATCTAATACTCTTAAATTCCTGAAATCTTTGAAATAATCTATCTTCCAAATCACCCACAAAACTGCTTGACACAACACACAAGGGGACTGATGTTATTTTAAACGCCGTATTAATATTAATGCGATTTAGATTTGTGATGCTTATTGCCTTTTGAGACATTTCATACTGCCTAAAAACCTAAAAATCCACTTTTTCAACAAACATGCGCCAGTCGGAAAAGCTGGCATGATAGGATGCTGCCTAAAAGCAAGCTTACTGTATATACTGTGATTCTCCTGGACTCAACTTCAACCACAGGCCACATTCACAGAGTTTAATACAATACTGACTTGAATGAAAACACAAAGCGAGTGAAGTGTCAGTTCTTTTCAGTCAAATCAAGACTATATATACTGTATACATTTCACGTTTATATTTTCAGCATGTCCAGATGCCCTAATCCAGAGCAGAGTGCTTTGTAGTCTCCAGACCCTAAATATAACATCATGCCTCTCCCACCTTCATCAATACTTATTTTCAGATGTTTATTACATAACCAGCAATGTCTTCTGTTCATGTCACAGTTGAGGAAACGCTGCTGGTTAATTTTTAACTCATGTGTATTTCCTTTTCTCATGTACTGGTTAAGATTAGGAATTCGATAAAGAAGTTCATTCTTGAGGACTGTTTAAAAAAAAAAAAAAAAGTTTGATTTTCCCCAGTGTAGTACAATCGAGTTGTTCTGAGTGGTGGAAGAAATGGAGTTCCAGCAGTTTGTTGTAGGTGGACCTGATGGAATGGTTTGCATTTTTCCAGATGGATGTTCAATTGCCTTCATCTGGAGGGATATTTAGTTCTGCTGCCCTTTTCCTTACACAGCTGTCCAACAGGTGGGGAGCACAGTTTTGCAATGACAAGAACACGCTAACTTAGTTTCCCAGTTTGTATATTTTCTATACAATCCTCAGGGCTTGGAACAGTGCAGGGGTTGGAAGTTTAGCACTCAGATATCTGTTTCATAGTCCAGGCGAAAATGCAGTTAGCATTGTATGGTAGTTCACTCATTATCTCCACTGGGTCAGAAATTATTTCTGCTGGGTGTTCACATGTGTGTCATGACGCCAGTCAAGTGATTGGGACATTTAAGGTTTATTGAGAAACTCTGTAATTCGGTGTGGCTGAAGTCTCGAAAAAGCCACGATTACATGCAGTTGCACAGGGTATTTGTCCAAATTTACACAATAAGAAAGTGTAAAGAAAAACCTGAATTCATAGGGGGCCTCTCCTAAGCTGTGAAAGAGAGAAAATGAGTGCAGCATAAATCTCAAGAGTATTCACATCCTGAGGTGCAGAAACTCCCTCACACACCTTGTCTTCTTCCTCTTTTCACACTTGTCACCACAGAACTCTCAGGAGCATAGGAGCCTGTTCTGTGTCTGCCTGTACTTTATAAATGTGCCTAGTAAAATGCCTTTATTGCTCCTCTACACTCCTAAAACCATCTTGGAGATATTCCCCATTACTGGCCGAGAGTTTACACTTCCTCTTTCACACACTCGAGCTCGAGTGTGTGTTTGCCATCGCCTCGCTGGCAGTGCCTGGTTTCCCCAACCTGCAAAAGTAAACCATCGCTGGCCCCTGCAGCAAGAACATTCAGCATGTCCTTCACATGTCCGGGTAGGATGGTGACAATGTTAGCGCATATGTGTGTGTTTGCTTGGGTAAGTGTGAGAGAGAGATGCCATTGGTAAAGTTTTCCAGTCGGCTCTTCTTGCCCCTCGATCTTTGATGTGGAGAATGAGTACAAGACTTGCTTTGGCCAAGTGTGTTGATGAAGCATTGCCTGATCGATGCAGGCCATAGCATACAGTCAGCCTTGTACTCCAGCATGGGGGAACCAGCTGCTCTCTCTCGCTCTCTCTCTCTCTCTCTCTCACTCTCTCTATGTTTGTTCCTGATCCTTTTATACCCCACAGTCAGAATACTGCATTGCAGGAAAGCTGCACTTTTCCAAGTACAGTCAATGACAAAAGCACTAGTTTGTAGTGTCACATTGCTCTGACAAGTTAGAGGGAGATATGACAGATGGTAACAACTGTATCAGAGGGAACATCGACTACATAAGCAGTAATTCAAAAATGAAATCTAGAAGTTGGATAGAATACAGAAGTTGCACTTGAACAGCTCCCGAACACACAGTCTGCTGGTCTCATGTTATAACATGCGATATGAGGTTTCCTCTTCGAGCTTCCTCTCTAAGCACGTGTGTGTGTCACCAGATCATAGGTCAGAGAGATAAGTGAAGGTGTAAATATAAAAAAAAATACAATATATAAATGTTATTAATTATATTGACTCTCATCATTTGCTTCTTTGCAACACACTAAATAGGCTACTAAACTAACAGGTACTAGAGACAGGGGTTGCATGTTTGCATGACAGGTTGGTTACACGTTTTGAACAACTTGATCTCCTCCCATCTGGCAGGGTCACAACTATAAAAATGTTATTGTGAAACATGCTCTATGGCTCGCTGGCAATCAATGGGGTGCAAAAGAGAGAGAGAGGGAGAGAGAGAGAGACAAGGGAATAACAGCACAAGGGCGTTTTCTCACAAAGTTCATCATCTGGCTAACTACAAGGAAACTAAATTTCCCTAGTCGTCTGAGAGAACACTCTGGATGGGGCCGCAGGTGGTTGAGTAGGAGCCTCCTAATGTGAGATACGCTTGATGAGCCTGCCTTTCTCCGACACAGCGTTAGGTAGATGTCTGACGCAGATGTAAGCACAGATTTCAAGACACGATCATGTGATTATCTACAGCATGGAGTCCTGCATGCTTTGGGACGTGTCCGTTTGTTCCAGGTTGCATCATGCTCCGCTAATAGAACTACCCCTTGGATCGTTACCTTTATCCACTAGCTGGAGAAAGCAATAAAGGTGTTTTAAACTTACATTCATACATATGGAAGGTGCACGGTACACACGGTGCAGTAGTGACCGCTTTAAAGCGCTGCCCAAAACACAAAGGCAAAAGTTTATTTTTGAACGCGGGTGCTTGATTTATGTAAGGTCGGTATTGTTCGAGGAAATATTGTTTTAAGAGAGCACACCAACTCCCATGTATTTCTCATTGTTCCCATGCCAAGATTGGCCTTTGTCGCTATCCTTAGGGACTCAGCCCACAAGGCAGTGCAGCATACTGGAAATCTATTCACATTGCCTGACAGAACTGCACCGTTTCGCAATTTATGATCTCTCTTAGCCCTTTAAAGGTTGTTTTAATAGTTGCCTGAGAGGTTCTGGAATGAATCCTGAAATCTACGAAAATAAATAAATAGCTTCGGAAGTTGTTTTTCAAAAACAAAAATTGAATGCACTCAGTGAACTATGCCCAACGATAAGTACGGCATTTGTAGGGGTAAGGTGAAGTGTTGCAGTGTTTCAAGATTGGGTCCAGCTTGAGTCAGGGAAAGGGGAGGGGATAATACGTTCGTGAGTGTGAGTCATCATTAGCTGAAGTGTAAGATTCTTTACGGACTCTTTTCCAACACCCATTTGATCAAATGATATTTGACAGTGATGATACACATACACGTTTAGGACAGAAATCTGAATTACTTTTCCAAGTGCACATTCAGAGTCAGGTCAAGTTACTGGCTGTGTGGCTAATGAGATCCATTCAGCACCAAGCCAGGCAGCGATTTCAACAGCCAAACCACCTGGAAGAGAAAACACTTTATTTCATGTAGCCAATTAAATGGATGAAGACCAGCACCACAGATGCCTCCAAGCTAACCTTTGGCAAGCAGCTGCAAATCCAAAACACTGATAAAACACTACTCCCATTTATTAAATAATAACACACATATAGCTGAAGTCTGAGCTTACTTACTTCACATGAAAGAGTTTTAAACTCAGATCTGGCAGCTGAGATTTGCTTCTTAAAAAAACAATTAACCCTTTTTTAAGTCCTATGACTCTGAACTTAACTTTCAACAAGAAATGATGAGTCTTACAAGGAATATACTGTATGTGTTGCTTCCCCAATGAGTGTGCTACTTCTAAAAATAAAATAGCTAGGCGTCTGTGAAGGTTTAGTTAAATTCCCATAAATGCTTTGGGAGGAGTTGTGGATGGAGGAAAAAGTGTAACATCAAAAGATGATGAACAACAATGTCACAGTGAAATAGCTAGTGCATATCTACAGTATTAAACATCGACTATACGAGCTATACAGTTGTCCGAGACATTCAGTAGTTACTGTATAAACGATGTGTAGAATATAGCAATCATACACTGGAATGCTTCTTACTGAGGAGAATAAGTTAACAACAACTCTACTGAACACATATCCAGGTGCTGTCTACCACAAAAAAATGAAGCACAACCTTCTGTCGTTATTTGGTATACTGTACCTTCTGACTGTTACAGTATATTGGACGGTATTAGATTATTAGATAGTCAAACAGTTGGTACACATCTATGTTTTCCCAAATTCTCATAAATGGTTTAGGAGGAGGAGCGGATAACAGATTTGTCCCTCGATTTTTGTTTATGTTTACAAAATGTATTTTTTCCAGAATTTTTTATTTAAATGAATTGGCTAGTGCACATCAATTCTTCCTGAAAATGATCTATGAAGATCTGATCAAATTCCCATGAATGGTTTAGGAGAAGAAACGTGACACAAACAGACGATGTATGAAGACGCCGCCGAAAGTGACAACGGATAGTTATCCCTGTATGTCGCATATGTTTTGTAGGCAGGAAACACAATAGCGACAAAGGACAAGTAAAGTGGCAAATGATCATAGTGGCAGTGATCGTGTATACGTTATAAACGAAGCGGGTAATCAGCACACATCCGTGTTTAAAGATAAACTTCCCATGGACGAACTACAGACGTTCTTCTACACAAGCTTCACCTCGTGATAGTAAATCAAAATTTGCTTCAGTCCTTAATTGTGCATGCACCTACACATTAACAGGAATATTTATTAATCTCTCCCCTTCAGGGATTTTTTTTTTTAATCCATCCTTCCTCCATTCTGCAAACAGCATGCCTTTGTGTAGGCAGGTATAAGGAGCTGGCATGGTTCTGATGTCAGCTAAAATATCTGGATGGGTAAACATGAGTGCTTACAGGCAGGCTTATTTCAAAGAAAGCTCGAATTTAATTCAGGACCAAACAGAGACATTTAGAGCAGCAACCTGAGGGCTTCACCACTGACGTCAAACCACAGGCTTTATTTTAAGCAGTTGGTCAAAGGTAGCCTGTTAGTCAGGCCCTTTTTTTAGAGAAATGTAACACTGACACAAGAAACACATCCACCCATATTACAGGAAATCTGTCACCTTTTTAATGAATAAATCAAGCGCCCGTTTCATCTAGTTGCGCAACGTGTTGACAAGTGCTGCAGTGGACATTCAGTGATTGTCTATAGGAAATCAATATTTCCCATTTTTGAGTCCAGACTAATACAGGCAGCAAATGAAATCAGCTCTACTGTGACAACGCGATCAATTTAGTTATCTCATTTACAGTAAATTCATTTAGGGGCATTGCGTCGCAGGCTTGCCATCCCATGTCAGCTAAATCAAGCCAAATATTTGCGCAATCACACAAAAAGTCTAAATCGTTCAGTAACATATCTGATAGAGAACTGGGCTGCAGCGGTGGCGCACATGTGCTGATGTGTGAGCAGTCAGGCAAAGCACACATTTATAGAGTTGACATTTACCTAGGAAAAGAATGCAGCAAAATGTGTTTCCTCAGACATCTGACTAATTGTTGAAAAGACACACTTTGTTCCTGTATTTGAGGACCACTCACATCTCGAGGGACAGACTTTTTGTTTTATAAGTTGCATATTTTAGGGGTGACCATTTAATATTCCTAGAGCACTTAAGCAAAAGTGGGAGTGCATATGAAACAGATTAAGAAAAGGATTGACACGAAATGTAAAGGCTGCCATTACTCATAATAAAAATCATTTTGGTACTGACAGCCCATCCATCACCATATGTAAACTTTTTCCTAGCCTGTCGTGAACCAAAAAAAAAAAAAAAAAACACCTTCCAACAGTAAATCAGGAAATCAGAAACAGGCTTTTTTGGAGGTTCTTTTAATTTAGAGGGTGATTCAGAGCTGAATCATCTTCCATTCTAATCACGATCCAGATCAGCACAGTGTCCTGCAGGAAGGCGCTCAGATTGTGATCTGCCCTTTGCTCTAGTTTTACACTGAATCGAACTTTAGTCCAAATTTTTTTTAGAAATAACACAAGAGGGAAGCTGATCACATGATCACATTTTGTAGTTACATACAAAACAATCAAACTTTTATGCATTATGAGGCTATCATATTAATCAGCTAATCATATTATCAGCCATTACATTAACACCACTGTGCAGCCCACACATTGTTGCAGACCAAGTGTTCTCTAATAGCAGTGGCCTGTTTCAGCAGGATAATGGTTTGAGGAACATGACAAAGAATTCAAGGTGTAGCCTCCAAATTCTCTCGATCTTAATTTGATCAAGCATCTTTGGGATGTGCTGGAGGAACAAGTCTGATCCATTAAGGACTTACAGGATCTGCTAAAGTCTCCAGAGACCACAGCACACCTTCAGAGATCTTGTGGAGTCCATGCCTCGACGTGCCAGCAGTTTTGGCAGGATAAGGCGGACCTGCACAATATTAGGCAGGTGGTTTCGGTGTCATTGCTGATCAGTATACTGATGAGCTGATTATACTCATGTAACAGCCTTTTACCTGATACTGTCTTTTTACATAATCAAAACAGAAATAAGCACATTTTAACACTTTTATCAGCAAAGTTCATTTTTAATGTAATATATTTGATTTATTCAGAACTATTTTGCAGAAATATAAAGTAAGGAATATAGAAATAGAATAGAAATTAACTGCAAAATATTTCCAATTGTTTAGTATCCTGTAGCTGTGGTTTTCGTTTAAATGCTACTGTCATCTCAGCCAAGGCAGTTACACTGGTTCCTGATTGGCCATTTAAACCTCCCACTTCCTGCATGCCTATGGAATGGAGTAACTGGTGCTCTGAAAGCAACACTGTTCAGACCTTAGTTTACTGTACCTGTGCTTTCACAGTATCTCATCAGGTGAGCTATTACTCTCAGTGTCTGTGCAGTTACTGTATGCAATTGCCCTGTTTGCCCACAAACACATGGTTGGACAAGTACATATACATTATTTGGATTATTATGACCTTTTTTCATTTGTGCACTGATACAGTGGCAAACAGTGTAGAATAAACAAAAATACACGTCAGTTATGTAGAAGCTGAGAGAAGAAATAATGTAACTTATAGTAAATAACAACCCTTTATAATCGTGATGAGCAGAAAAGCATCTCAGACAACACAACAAAGTGGACGGGGTACAACAGGAGAAAAGCACATCAGGAAAAGCAAGAACAGGAATCTGATTGTACGCATTTGAAGATAGAAAAATAACCAAACCATGTTTTTTCTAGTCTTTTACTATCTATATCTTGTGCATTAAATTTTAAATTTGACCTTGGATTTGTCAGGGTTAATGCAATTGATAATCCTTTTTTATTGCTAACTGATCCTTCCTTCGTTTATGTAAATATGTAGTCGTCTATATCTATATCTATTCAAAATTCATGAACCAGGTCTAAAATAATATCAACTCAAGTTCGTGTTACAAGGTCGTTAGAAACTAAACTGAACATTGCAGTAAGGATTAAGGTAAAGGACACCTACACTGTTGAGTCGTCTAAAATGCTGAGACATAGAGCATCCCTTTAAATACAAGAAGCCAGACAGCGCGGGAGGGGGGAGGTGAGGGGGGGGGGGGGGTGGCGAGCCATACATCTTTGTCAGGAGTCAGAAAAAGGATTACATCATGCCAGACTCACAGGCTTAAAAGCAGCAAAGCCAGACAGGCACACACTTGACGGGAAACAAAAAGAGACTCCCTATCTTGGAGGAAGATGATGTAATTCGACACATTAATTGTATTCCAAGGATGGACTGGAGCTCGAGGTAATTGGATGCAAAATGATACGCTTGGATATTTATGTATGGCGGTGGGGACAGAAAGGCTACACTGCAAGCACGCTGCATGTTCCCATCATACCTGTTATAATATCAGCTGATAAACGATTGCTTTTAAACAGTGGGGGAAAAAAAAAAGTACGGTACTTATCTCATAGTCGAGCCCCAAATTGAATAACACAGCCAGGCAGACTGATTACCATGCAAGAGAGTTGGCCTGACAAAAATAGAGCTTGAATTTCATTAGAAATCAAGAATCATGTTTCTCAATATTAGCAGAGTTTCAAACCAGGCAGGAGGTTGAAGCTTAGTTGAAAGGAAAATCCACACAAGCTTAACTTTTGGGCATGTGGGGTACACTAGGGAAAGAAAAGATACAGCAGCCATTCAAATGTCTGCAAAATGACGTAATCTGGAAAAGAAAAAAAAAAAAAAAAAGCCTTGCAGGCTTGGGAGTTCGGTTCAAGCTCACAGTGCATGAGTAGGCTGAAGCGGTCAGGAAATAAAAGAGAGGGTTTGACAGTAGGAAAGGGTGTGAGCTCGCCATCACTCAGTGGCTGAGAGGACACCCGAGGCAGGGGTAATGAAACGGGCTCTGGAGTTCATGGCTGCTCATCCTCTGGACAGCTGATAAAAGGCATGTACTTCCCTCCATTTTCACATATCAGTTCATTCACTGAAGGTGCTTAAAAAAGACTGAACATTGGTTTAAGATTTGCAGCACGGAAATCTGTTCACTTTGCATGCTGTCACCTGAATCATGAAAGCTTAAAGCTGCCTTAATGTAGAACTAGTTTGGTTGAAACGAAAAGTGATAGTCATGCACACATTTTGCTAACCTGCTTAACAGGTAAAATAAATAAGGACAAATATTAAATTTAATAAGATGCATCATATAAAATATATTTAAAACCACAAAGACGAAATACTTTTGGAAGTGTTACAAAACCTCAGAAGCAAAGCGTGTTAAGTTTTTCTAGGCAGAGAGTTAGCTTCCTCTTTTTATGTCTTCTCTGTCTCTACCCACAAAAGCAGAACTAGTTCCTCATATGCTCAACTGTGCTTGACATGCTGGAAGTGAATTTACTAATTGTGAAACTGACATACATTACTTTTCTCAGCATTACTGACCAACGAGCCTGATCACCTGTTCGCAATTCTTCGATCAAAATCAGACTTAAAAAAATGACAATTGCATCTAGCAAGTCCTCCGTTGTCCCTCCTCAAAACATCAGTTCGAAAAAAATATTTAATTTATGTGTTCAAATGTTTCCTGAGTCAGTATCCTGGGTAAGTGAATGGGAGAAAAAGTGGAGTCACTGCAAATGTTTGAGAACACAAATGTTCTGATGTCATTCACATTCACCCAAACTGTGCCAGTTCTTGCAAAAGCTGCATTCTGTTCACTTTTGTTCATTTTTGGCAACTGGAGGAGAATGTCAGTGACAGCATGCATTTAGGCTTAACCAAGAAATAAAAGCAGAACTTCAGCAATAAAATGATGAAAAACATCCAAACGTTATGGAGAGAGGGCAGGTTCTGTCCAAAAAAGCAAACAGAATCCATCAGGGATTTGGCTGTAGCTGAATGCATTAAGGTTTTGGCACTGTAATTGGCATGGCTCTGTGTATGAAAAGACACCTCTCCCTTGAGCTCGCACTTCAGGAACGGAGTCAAACCGCTGACCCAAAATGTTCAGTTATATATTACGGTGAACAAATAGAACCGAGTCCTGCATTGATTTACATCAGGCGTGTCACAGCCCGGCAGAGTTCCTCGAGTTCATTCATCTTTTGCAAACGATACACAACCATATTTCCTCTCCCTACACATGGAAATCCAGTGGAAGGGCCAAAGGATTTAAGCAAAAGACATCGAAGCGACTCTGCAGCAGTGTCAGGCTCACTGCATGAACAGCACATTCAATAATTTACGTACACAGAGGCCTCTCTGCAAATGTCATACCGTGCTGGTTTATACAACTTTCACATTTTAATGAATGTTCACAACAGAGATGTTGTAAAATCGACGTTGTTCATTTAAAGATTAAGTGGGCCTATTTCACGATCAGCTTAGAAAACAAATGAATAACTCGGAATTAATTCGAAACCACAAAACCTAGAAAATATATATGAAAAATAAAACCAGTTCCTGTCAGTAGTTTTTATTTGAATACTTTTTAAAGATTTTTATTTACTGTACGTCGGCATGCTCAAGCAGCAGGGTTCCTGACGTTATGCTCTGTCGAATTTCACATGTTCACCGAGTCTGCATGGATTTTTATCAGATTCTCCAGGCTCTTCCCATCGTCCAAAACATGCCTTAGAGTTGGACTGAATTCGCTCAAATCTATAAATGATTTTTACATCATCAATCAAAGCAGATTACTGATTAGTGAATGCAGGGATTTATTTGTAATGAATGATTTGTGAAATGCACAGAAGACTGCTAGCAGAACGATACTGAAATCGCTGTGTTGATATAGTGTACTGCAACATCATTCATAAAAGGTTTCCTTCTTATTTAAAATCTGTCTGGAATTTAAAAAAAAATAGCTCAATCCCAGTCGTACCTCTCTTAAATTCTACTTTATTTTCTTAGATAAAAAAATATCCAACTGCACTGCTTAGTGCGACTGATCTGGCACGGAAAGTGCAGTATTTTATTTTTGAGGGGAAAGAGATGACCTAAGAGATGAAAGAATCAACAAAATGTAATTTTGAATGTTGGCCTATCTTGAGGCACACACGTACACCAGTCCTTCCTGTATTTCAAATACAACCCACATATCATTTGCATAAGTGCAAAGTATCCTTTGAGTCAAAAACAGGCACTACTGAGTTTAACCTTTTCGACTGATTGTAAAAACTTGTTTGCATACTAATTTCTAGTATAAGAATAAGGATTAAGGAATGTAGTGTGTGTGTGTGTGTGTGTGTGTGTGTGTGTGTGTGTGTGTACAAGCTGTTTATATAATATACATAAAATCCACACTGTTTTGAGAATTTTTTCATATTTTGTTGAGTAGGCAGGAAGTGTGAGTTTTTTTTCCCTTTTTTTTGTGCACATCTTAAATCTGTGTAAATTGTTTCCAGATTGCATCTCTGTGACTTTTCAGAGACACTTCACACCTGGCTGCTGCCCCCAACTGTCCACAGTGTGCCACTGCAAAACTGCGACCGGGTGACATCATTCCCAGCACAATTGACTGCCTGGGAATACTTTCAACCAGCCTTCTCCTGGCACAATTACCCACATGACTGCAGGAAGTAGCATGCACGGCTGTAATAAAGTGAGTACCTACTAATATTGCCTTTTAATTTTTATATTTGCGTATTATCTAACATACACACCGTTAAACGTGTGCAATGAGCTGTTTTTTACAGACTCACATTTACATGATTGAGAATGACTAGCGTGAACGAAAATTAAATAGGATTTAATTTATGACTCTATCAAATTAAATAAAATGTTTATGCAAACTAAAAGTCACATATACTTAATAGATAAATAAAAAAAGAAAGTGTGATAAGGAATGACTCCAGGAATTACAGCACATACCCTTACAACAACAAAGAGACAAGACAAAGATAGGCTGAGAAGTGGCTTTAAAAATCATGGCTTGATAAATAACCATTTAACACAAACATGTGTTTATTGCAAACGTGTTTATTGCAAACGCTTCCCCAAGACATGTGCTACAGTGAACTTAACACCAAAGGAGGAACAACTACAGCATTATCTCTGATTTTAACCGTGTCTCTGCTCCAAAGCCACTTGAGAGAAACTAAAATGGCCCTAATAATCCTCCACAAGCATCCATGTGAAAATGATAAATGAGCAGGACTGGATATCTGTTTTTATAAGGTTGCTCTCTAACACTGAGGGCCATTTTGTATCTCAGCACTGCAATTAATTTGACATTCAAAATATGATTGAAGTGAAGATTCAAAATATTGAATTACCTATTTAGGATCTATATTTTCACAGGCTCAGAAGTGAAAACTGACTGACTAGAACTTTGATGACGAGTTGTGGCCTATATCTTTTGTATGTTATGACAAATTAAGGGGATTCGGTTAAATGCTGAACAACAGTTCAGACATATAATAACCAAAATGCTCCATGAAAGCAAGCAAAGTCAATGAAATAGAATGTACTTAAAGGGCTGAGTAATTTACCTGACCTCTTCCCATGCATTTCACTTACTGAAGACAAAAACGAATGCTAAAAGACCCACAAACAATCAGCAACCAAAGGCAGCTGCAGTAAAGGCCTGTGATGCCCATGCATGGTATATATATATATATATATACGGTGTTTATATATAAGTCACCATCCAAATACTTATGGATCTAACTGTATATCACATACAGTATATTTTTGTCTAGATTTATTTTGTCTTTTGCCATCCTTGATAGTAATTGGCATTCACACTCACTACACAACTCTGTGCATTTTTTTTTGCTGACACCACAGTTATTACACTGGTTGATTGAATGCACTGTTTTTTTTTTATATAGCCATATACACTGCCTGGCCAAAAAAAAATTAAACCAAATACATAAATCTTGTTTTATCTTTTGCTTTGATTACAGCTGTGGCATTGTTTCAATAAGCTTGAGCAATGTCACCGCATTTACTTCCGGCCCGGAGTGACATTCATTTCTCTCCAAGATCTTGTATTGATGATGGGAGAGTCAGAACATTGTGTCTTCTCCAGCAAATCCCAAAGAATCTCAGTGGGGTTAAGGTCTGGACTTTGGCCAATCCATGTGTGAAAATAGTGTCTCATGCTTCCCAAACCAAACTTTCACAATTTGAACCCAATGAATCCTGGCATCGTCATATTGGAATATGCCCATGCCGTTAATAAAACAAAACAACACGAAAAAACCCATTGATGGAAAAACTTGTTCATTCAGTATATTCACGTGGTCAGCTGACCTCATATCTTGGGCACATAACGTTGCTGAACCTTGACCTGACCAAATGAACCAACCCCAGATCATACCACTCCCATAGACTTGTATGGTGGACCCTAGGCATTATGGGTGCATTACTTCATCTTGCCTTTCCTCTTTGCATTGTGCATGTGGAAATGCTCTTACTTTCACTATCAAACATAACTTAAAAAAAAAAAAAGATTTTATTTTCCTAAGCGTTTAAGTGGTCCACCAGCATGTTAATTCAGGATGTTTTTCCAACAACATTTGAAACTTCCTTGAAGTCGATTGTTCACCACGTTCCGTCCAGGTTTTAATAATGCATTTTACAGTTCTTAACCCAAATTTATTAGGTTCAACAATCTCTTTATTTTTTTTCTTGATCCATGGCAATAATTTGACCCTTCTGAAACAGAGTTTTATCTTTTGCCAGGGCTACAGTATATGTATTCTGACATGGATGTTTAAGAAATGAGAAGCTACTCACTGCATCAGATAGGGTTTAATAACTTGTTTCCATCTGAACCATAATCCATGCAGTAACTATCCATATAATCCATGCAGTAACTATCCAAAGGAAGGTTCGTAACTTTTTGCTTAGTTAAATCCAGGTGGTGACTTTTTGGGCTGGGCATTATATTTATTATAGGTACTCTACTGTATATAAACATATGCTATTATATACTCATGTTATATGAGTATATAATATGAGTGTATGTATGATTTATACAAATGCCATTTGCTTCTAATACGGTGTGACTTCCTAATTTCCCAACTTATGCTGAGGCCCCATACACACACCCTGTAACAGTAATGACACAGTCCTCCATCTCCATCTAGACCACTTTACATGAATTTTTCATCAGCTACAGCCTCGTCATTGGGGATTGTGTCAACAGTGTCCAAAAGTCAACTGACTCTGCCCTTCTGCTCCTGTTCTCCTCGATAGCAATTCCACCACCATTTTCAGCTGTCTCATTCTATTTTCCATCCACTATCTAATTTTCAATGCGGCTTTTCCCCCCTACTTTTTTGCTCCAGATGCAATGGCATTCTGCTCGCTCCCTCCATTATTCACTGTTTCCCAGAACCACTGTGCACCCCAGAGGCCCTGGCCTGCCTCCCCTCCCCATTTCCATATTTGGCCTTACGGACTCCTGTTTTACCATTTCAAATAAGCGTGTTGGATTTAGGACTTCATACTGCGAATACCAATTCGGAGGCCGATGAGAGGTTTGCAGTGCAGCCAGACAGCTGGAGACCAATTTAAAGATGAAGCCAGGAGGAGCCTGCACTCTCAGCAATCCCAGTCCAGCCGCTGGGCAATCAGCTGACTGTCAGGAGAGGCAGGAGGCTACATCTGAAACCAGGAAGGAGGCTAATGGGCACATAGTCTAACTGCCATGTGTGACCATGCCACTCAAAGTGATAGATTTTAACATTCATATGAAAATATGTGCGATTAGAGTTTCAGTGTTTTGGTACTGCTGGAAAAAATATATAAAACTCATTTTGCCTCAGTGGGATGGGTAAATAATAGGGGTGTAGCGGTATGCAAATGTCACGGTGTGGAACACATACTGTAACAAAGGCACATACCACACCTCTCTTTAAAAAAAAATTCATACATTAATAAATAACCTTCTGTACATCTAGGAGTCTAGGTGCACCAAAGTGTGCAAAAAAGTAACAGCACTATTCATGTATGTATAAAAAATATATAGCAAAAAACTATAGAAAACAATACAAATCACTGGTTTAAATAAGGGATATTTAAAGGATTTTTAAAAAACATTATTTGCTGTATCTACTCTATCTTATCTACTCTATACTGTAATGTTACCATTTGGTGAATGGTTTTTGTTTGACAGCATAAATAAGGAGAAATAAATAGAAAATATACCTCACTCATCCGAGTTAACTGCCTATCATATAGTATCAGTGTACAAATTTCCGACTCTGTTGGTCGAATGCACGGGACGAGAATGACACAATTCCGACCAGCAAATTACAGCTTAGTGAAGCTACTGTATATAGTGACCTTTTAAACAAGTACACATTTCATATCTCTGAACTATATTTGAAACTTTTGCCAAGATGTGAGTCCCTAGCCATGTGCTGCCTGTTTATCTTGCAGTTTATTTTTTAATTTTTTAAACATTTTTTTACATCTCATCACTAGTGTTTGTGAACAGCACACTGCTAGGATGCATTTATCTGGTTAAAAAGCATATGTTTGTAGTTAGTATTGGCTTAAAACATTAAATGAGAACTTTTAATTTAAATATAAATATGAATCTATGTGAACATGCACAGTCTCGATTAGAACATTTTGAGACTGTTAAGACTGTTCGAGTTAACCAAATAGATCAAGAGAAGTGTCTATCACTAGTTACAGCTAGACTCTATTCACTCGGACACCAAACGAAGTACCTATTAATGACCTGTACATGGTGAATGGAAAAGCAAAACATTTATGACAACACATTGCGTTAGATTCCAAAGTCTAAAGATTCCTTAATGTTTTATTAATCTTTTCCGTCCTTTATGACTAGTAAAATACACACAAACTCAGGTGATGAACAAATGAGATTAAAAACATTATATTTCTTAATTTTTCAGAAGATATGATAAACAAGAGAGAATTCCTTGTCAATGTATAAGCACGGATTGATGAGTCAAATAAAACATAAAACAGTCAAATAAAACATGTTTCATAATGTCAATTTTCTATTGTATGCACCGGTAACCATTATTCATGCAGTATGAGATACTGTATGCACTCAATAACCGCTTGTATACCATCTCATTTTGCAATAATACGGTTGATGATACTCTGGGATGTTTACAACAATCTGTAGGGTTACACGTATGTATATATACATGCATAAGTGCGTAAGTGTATACACTTATATTTCAAGACCTAGCTTGCAGACCAAGTTACTCGCAATCCAAGATTTTATGCTATATATACTGAGATGCTGTTAATTGGTCATTTTTGAGGATGGTAATTCTATATGAACTTCTCCTCTGCAGCACAGGTACGTTTAATCCTTTTGGTGTTTTCTGGGATGGTCTTTATAAGAGTCAGTTTCATCTTGGTGCTTGATGGGTTTTGCAAATGCACTTGACAAAATTGTTCTTGCAAGAACTATTCTAGAACAGCTGACCTTCATGTTTTAAATTAACAACTGACTGATTTTCTTACTTAATTACCTAATGCCATATGTGTTATTTCATAGTTCTCAAAGAAAAAATCCAATATTGTTCTAGAATGTAGAAAACAAACCCAAACTTTTGACTAAATCCAACTTGTATCAGTTCTGTGAAGAGAAACACCTTGTGTATGAGAGGGACCAAGGTAGCATAGTTTTTACATGATTTTCATAACCACCATTTACACCCATGCGGAGCAGAAAAGCATCTCAGAGGCTTGCAGTGGATGGCCAATGACAGCAGAAGACCACCATGGGTTTTACTCCGGTCAGCCAAGAACAGAAATCTGAGGCTACAGCACAGACAGGCTTAAGACTTTACTTTTCTCTTCTCTTTTTGGGTATAAACTCAAAGCTGTACTTCAGTTACAACTTTCTAACTTTCTTTTGATTAGATGTTTACCAAATTGTATATACAGTACTTGATATAATTTATCTTTTTTAATTAAAAAAAAATTTTTTTTACAATTAAACAGTATGCAGTCATTAATGTCATGTCTAGCCTAAAAATGTGTAACAGTGTGACAGTTCAGTGTTGAAATGACTGAGCTGGTGTGCATGTGTTCATGTCACATAAGGTACTTACAAGAGCCAATGTCTCCTTGTAATTGTAGTATCTGTGGAATGGGCATAGTTAAAACCACCACATCAAACTGCTCTGGTGAGCCCTCTTTCCTGTGCACCTCCCAGCACGGCCCTCTGCGGTAAACGTGGGTGAGCTGATGACTGAAGAGCACCTCTGCTCCTGCTCGGATGCAGAGAGGCAGAGTTAGCAATATTTCGGGAAATAGGAAGGAATGAAAACAGTGGAAAGTGGCTGTAGAACACAAGACACGTTCATCACACATGTCAGAAATGCCCACTATTATGAGTCAAACAATGCATGGCTTTGATAAGCAGTGGTGCATGTGAAGGAGTTTTTGAGCATGCAGCATTACATATTTCTATGTAAGTCTATTTTGGGTGAAGGATAATAAACTTATTAATAAAAAAATAAACTTAAGAACAACCGCATGTGTTATGGTCAGATATGTTCGTTGAGAACAATGTCTGAAACTCCCAGAGAACTTTAAACATTTTATACATGAAACCTTAATATCCTTAGTGTAAAAGGAAATTATTTCATTTGCTTCAAAAGCAATTTAGCATTAATGTAACCTATCTAGCTATAAAGATATAATCAAAATTATCTCAAATCTTGGTCTTTGTTGTTGCACGTGTAAAATATTAAAACATCCTACACTGACTAAAAGTCTAAAAATTAGTCTATTAAGTCCAATAACATCAGTTTACAAACTTCCTCTATGATCTCAGTGGCCATATATCATTTGTCCACAGGCTTGCCAAATGGCCCTTTGCTCTCTCTAGGAAACTGGACATTGATTTCAAAAGAAGTGAAAAGTTGTATAAATAACATTGCTGAATCAAATTTGCTTTAAGGCAACATAGACCTGTAGTAGAGGCCAAAGTGCATATGGTCACTTGTGGTGAAATACAGCGTGCACAAAGGCTAAAATTACTCAGTCAGAAAATTCTATATATGCACAGTGAGAATAGTGTTATCACTTTGTTTATATATACATTGTTTTTAATGAATCATGGGATTTTTTGAGGTATTGATTTACTAATTACAGAAACAATTTCTCACCAACCAGCAACATTCTCTTACTAAAATCAACCCCTACAATGTGCCTTGACAGATATGATTTCAAAACCAAAATCTAAAATAATGCTGTGATCAGAGTTTTTAGTACAAAGGGAATGACATTATGAAATTTATTACATAAAAATATATGTAAAGAACAATAGCATGGATTCACCTTGTGAAGACGCTTGATGAAAAAGGTACAAACGTATATTTATCCACATTAATACGAGTCCAGTGTTGAAATAAACCTGAAATGCTGCCCAAGGAGGAGGCCGCTGCCCAAAATCACCAAAAAAAAAAGCGTTTTTGGAGAAATGTCCTCTGGTCTGACAAAAGAACAATTAAACTATTTGGCCACAATGACTATCATTTTTTGGAGAAAGGGGACACTTGCAAGCCAAATAACAGTATGCCAGCTGTGAAACACGGAGGTGGCAATATCATGTTGGGATACTTTGCTCCAGGAGGGACTGATGCACTTTAAAAAAATTGCACTCTGACGATGGAAAATTATGTGAGTTTATTAAAATAAAATAAAAAACATCTTAAACATCAGCAAGTTAAAGCTTGTAAATGGACTGCAAATGGTCAGTGGCCCAGGCATACTTACAAAGATTTGGCAAAATGGCTTAAGGACAGTCGAGGTAATGTAGTAGTACTGACCTTAATCTAATAGAAAATTATTTTCCAAGCAAAGAGATCTACAGTGCTGACTTGGTTGTACCAGTTCTGTCATTGTACAAAATATGAGGCTTAAGAAATGGGCTAGAATTACCAGCAACTTATTGTAAGAAGCTTGTTTAAGGAAATGTTTGACCCAAGTGAAACAATTTAAAGGCATAAGTAAGTACTATAGTAAACAATAGTAAGTAAGTGTATGTAAACCTCTTACCCATTGGAAATGTGATGCAAGAAATAAAAGCTGGAATAAATCTCTCTCTCTGCTATTATTCTCATATTTCCCATTCTTAAAATAAAGTAATGCTCCTAACTGACCTAAGACAGGGAATTGTTACAATGGATTAAATGTCAAGAACTGTGAAAAACTGATTTTAAATGTACAGTATTTGACTAAGGTGTATGTAGTCTGGTTTCAACTGTACTACATACATTTTAGTGGAATTCTACTCAAAATATAAAAAAAAAAATACAAATATAATATAGTTTTATATGTGTCTTACCAAATAGCTTTGGTTATTAAAATTTCATGGAGCAATGAGCTTATATTTCACTCATAAATAAGCTGCATCATTACATATTATTTACATATTGATTCTAACTTTTGAAGAAGAAAAATTGTCTGTTGTACACGTTCAACATAGAACATTTACGGATTCTCCAATAAGGACAAACTAATGAATCATTTACAGAGCTAGATGTTTCTCCTTTCTGTAAGATTGTATGGGTTAATTCATACTGTAGCTGAGGAAGACTAACCTGACTCTTTGAGATAGTGCTTAACAATGGATGACATCCCAGATGGTGTTACATAGTTTTCAGTGCCTTCCTCCATTGCCTGCATGCCCTCCACTGTGGCTTCAAGCGGTTTAAAAATACCATGTGTTAGGAGTTCTTGATAAAAACTAAATAGAGAACAAAATATAAATGAAAATATTGCATGACTACAAGGAGAAATTAAAACACATTTAAAAAGCATAACGACTCAAACAGTATCACCTTTTGTGAATTTTAGAATAATATGGTGTGGCAGTGATGTACTGAGCACCGAGGTCCACTGTGCATAACGAGTTGCTTGGACTTCTGCTTGTAGACATTCTTCCCCCTGGAACACACATTTATATAAAAAACCTATAAAAGACTTAGTTCGAGGACTTCTTTAGCCCTGTGATTTAGTGTTAGCTACAGTATAAGTGGTTCATTGCCTGGTGTAGAACTGAAATATACAGTGATATGAACTTAGTTCATTGCTATTATAAGACCAAAGATAAAAACAAATGAGGCTTAAGGTTTTAATGCATGCTTTAACTTTCAAGGAATCTGTGCAACAACTGAAACAGATCTCCTGCAAAAAGCAGCCGGTCTCTGTATGCATATACGTCGATGTAGGTGTGTGGGAAGAACAAATACACATGTCAGGACATTAAATCATATATTGTAAATGTTATTTCATAAATGTGTGTGATTTTTTTTATGTCACCACACTGTTCATCATGAATTAGGCATTGATTGATCCAAAACATGCCCTGACAAACATTTTACTTACTCCACTGGTTTCACAAATGTCACATGTCTGTAGGCTCAGATTCCTGTCCTGGGCTGACAGGAGTGAAACCTGATGTTGTTGTAGCCCATGTACCTCAAGGTTTGAAATTTTATGCATTGAGAAGGTTTTTTTCCTGCTTACTGTGGTTACGGTGGTTATTTGAGTTACCACAGCCTTCCTTTTAGCTTGAACCAGTTTGGCAATTTTCCTTGATATGCTTATCAACAAGGTGCTACTGGCCACAGTACTGCTGGATATGATTTTAATTCCATGCCATATTGCGTGAATAGAAATATTGTTGTTGTCCTAAAGCCTGTTCAGTTCCAACAACCACGATACCATCAAAGTTATCAGGATGACAATTTTCCTCATTCTGAGGCTAGATGGGAGCATGAACAGAAACTCTTGTCTGTAATCTGTGGTATTTAATGCATTGTGCTGCTGCCACATCATTGGGAAGAGTTCCTAATAAAGTTCCTGGTGAGTGTATATAATTAGAAAGTTTAAAAACAATACAAATATTCCATTACTATTAATGTTAAGCAATTCAGCTGTATTTCTGTATTTAAAACTATGCATTTGTAGAATGGCATCCTGGAATCGTGCTAAAATATTACAGTAATAAGTGTTGACCCTCTCACCCTCTACATGCATTTTCTACTGGAAATGTAAATAATTTCAGAAACAGAAAGATATTGCTAATTATAGAGCATGCATTTTCTGACAGTCTATGTATCCTTTACCTTGTGTTTGGTTTCAATTATTTAATTATTCTATAATTTGTCTTTAATGCAACTTAATTTCCTTTAAAAAATGCACAAGATCACAGGCCTTTCTCTCACTCTCAAAATTAAAAAGGTGTTCCAGCTTACTGGATGGAGCAAATCATAAATTTTAAAAGTTCCAAAAATCCACCTGATGAAGAGTTGTCAGCTACCAACCAGGGAGGTGGTGGGGAAAAAGGGTGGAAGGAATAGGTGGTGGAAGGAAAGCACTGTCTGTGTGATGGGATTGTAGTGCCGCTTGCTGTAAGAATGCAGGTATGCCACCTCTCCTTCATGAAAGCAGGGCAAATCTTCTCCATAGACTCCCAGCTATGGCTGACTGCAGCAGGATGGACTGGAGAATGCTTTTCTGTTGTACAACTTGGATGCGTGTGCATGAAATCACCTGTTCTCTATTCATAGTCACATTGAAAACTGTCTGATTACAGTTTTTAGTATTTGATCTTTAGTTATGTGCAGTGTACTTTGATTTGATTAACATTATGATCCCTGTCATGACTGCTGATAACACAGAAACATTATCACTGGATTTTGTGAATTTTTAGACCCTTTTAGCAACTTTATTTTGTTTAGAAAAAAAGCCTAGCAACGTTTATGCAATTATTTTTCAAGCAGATGTTAGCCACTGTATTCCACTCAACAGCTCTCCATCTTCCATCAAAGCTGGTATATGAATTGAGAGCAGGTTTGGTTGAGTGCGTGAAACCTGATGAAGGCTTATGTGAATCCAAGAATCAATTAGTGATTATTCAACTAAAAAAAGGTCATTTTGATAGATTACAGTTTTGTAAAAGTTTAAAAATGTATTTTTTAAAAAACTATTATATATACTATATTATTAGATGATTGGAGGTGTAGTGGGCGGCACGGTGGTGCAGTGATTAGCACTGTCGCCTTGCACCGCCAGGGTCCGGGTTCGATTAGGTTAGGTTAATTGGCGTTCCCAAATTGCCTGTAGTGTGTGAATGAGTGAGTGTATGTGTGTGTGTGTCTGTGTACCCTGCCATGTGCCCCAAGTCTCCTGCGATAGGCTCCAGGCCCCCCGTGACCCTGAATACAGGATTAAGCGGTATAGATGATGAGTGAGTGAGTGGAGGTGTAGTGATCACCTCCCCCCCACACCTCCATGGTCAAGGGCTGCGTTTGGGTTTGTGTACATGAAATTTTCATGTTTTCCCTGTGCTTGGTGGGTTTCCTCTGACAAGTGAGCATTAATTAGTGTATTAGTTTAAAGCTTTATTTTATCCTATCTAATTTTTTAGAAATTCTTCATATTTATAAGCAATTAAATAATTATTACATTTGTCTGTGATATAATCATATAGTTCGTAAAGATAAAAAATGACTAGTATTTAAGGTTGAAAGGGGAAAATATTTAAAATGTTGTAAATGGATATTTTAAAAATATATTTTAAAGTAATGTGATATGCAAGTGAGCGTGACCAGCTAATAGAATATAGGGCGGAGCTATGACGTCATCCCGGGACTTTTAGCATGCGCTAATAGCAACTTCCCCCGAAAATATTTAACAACACGGCGGTAACAACAGCTTCGCTATTAGTAGTTCGCTATTACTCACCGTCCAGATATGTTAAAGATTATTTTTCCTTAAACAACTTTTTTTTCATTAAAACCCCAGACGCAGAACAGATAAAAACCCATCATCTTATTTCATGCTGGACGTTAATAAAGTCGCTGAGTGATGTTAGCTGACCTGCTCCCCTCGCCTTGTCCCACAGCACTATCTGCACTCGGTCTGCCATTCCACGCCGCAGTAGACACGCACAAAGACTGCCTGTCAGTCCAGCTCCGACTATAAGCACTCGAGACATACTGAGAATGAAAATCAGTAATTACACTGACAACAAGTTTAATGCTGCTTGCTAACTTTTATGTGCCAGTTTTATAAAGCACGCCCTGTCTCTTTAAGACCTATGATGTTGGCCAACTAAAACTTTCCCCTGGTTTACAGTAAAAGAATATTTAGGAAATCACACAAACACTTGAAACGTCGTGCATTATTAATTTTGTTTGCTTTAAATAGACGACATTTGCCATCAATAAGGTTGTATAATGTACTTCCCAGGAATAAGTAACATTCAACACAACATTTAAGATAATGTCTTTTCTGGTAAAACATATTTTCTGTTTCTGCTCCTAAAATACAGGCTGTGCACAATGTGTTTTTATGATTTCAAACACATTATAAATACCCTGATAGGTTATACAGCATTGGGACAGTTAGACCCAAACGCAGTTCAGACTACACTGCTATGGGGCTCTAAAGAGAGAGAACAGAGTGTGTGCTCAGTGTATGAGGGGTAAACCCGAAACAGAACTACACTTCCTTCTCTGCTGTCAAAAATATTAACATCTAAGAAACACCTTCACTGAAATAAAAAACAAAAACAAAAATGACAGATGGTGAAATAATCTTAATAATTTTGGAGTGGGCCCAACTGCTGCCTTCACTGCAGAATATGTGCCAGAGTGTGAGAGCCTTAGAGAAAGTGAGGTACAGTACAGATAGTAACCTAAAATGTTTTGTTGTTATTGTCCATATAACATTTTAAAATAATGTATTTTCTGGTAAAGTATCTTTCCTGTTTCTGCTCCTTAAATACTGGTAATTGCTTACAAGTTTTGTTTGTCTTTTATATTTTATGTTTATAATGTTTATACATGTTTATAGGCTTAGTGGTAAGCACTGTCGCCTTGCAGCTCCAGGGTCCGGGTCTCAGTCCCGCCTCCGGTCTGTGTGCCTTTTTTTAGTGTCGAAAAACAATGCGATTTTTCCATATTCATGCCAATAAAGCAGTGCTGAGCTGAAGTGAACTGTACTCAGATCGAGAGCGAAAGAGAAGGAGGTCAAAAGTCTTTAAGACGTGTAATGTTTCCTGTATTACCGCAAAACCCCGCCCGCTAATACCTGATTGGCCAATAGTTGTCCGCTTCACACGCCCATCAGCTTGTCAAACCGTCTGTTATCAGCCAATAAAAACAGAAGGTGATATAGAGCGAGCCAATCCCGTGGAAGAGGAGGCGGGATTATTAAAAACACGGATGGGTTAAAAATGACATCTCTCTGAGAGCTGAGTGTCGCATGATTTCCGGACGCAGTTTTCGGAGGAAAGGTGAGTGATTTCCATATGTTTCGGTCTGGAAGTGATTAGTTGTTTGCAATAATGTAGTTAAAAAGTTAAATTTTACTCCTTGTAAATAACATGCACTCTAATAAGATGTGTCTTGTTTGTGTTATTGCACTGTTGCTACACAGTATTCTCTATTTATAGTCAGATTGTATGTAGTTGTTGTTATTGTATTTCTTTATCTGATATCTATTTCATTCATTTGCTATACTGCAACAACTCATTTCCTTATTTATTGATCGATGGTTAAATGTTAATAAATCAGGTAATGTATTAATCAGGGAGTTAAAGATTTTAATATTGTGATTAATATGTAATACATGCATCAAGTACTAAATCAAAGTCTGGGGGACTGTTTAGTGAAGTAGTGTGCAGTTTAAGACTGAGGTCATGTTGATTATGTGAATTAATGGAATACATTTTTTTCTTAATATATTTTCCTTACTTTCCTGAATTTTGGGCCAGGGATAACTTAGTGGTTAAGGTGTTGGTCTAGTGGTTGGAAGGTTGTGGGTTTAAAAATCAGCACCTCCAAATTGCCACTGTTGGGCCCCTGAGCAAGGCCCTTAACCCTCAATTGCTAGGCTATATGTTAGTCTTTCGACTGCTCCTGTTGAGGGGTCACAACAAAGGACCATCTGATCCATTTATTTGGGCGTGGAACCGGGACTGCATCCAGTGGCTGGGGTTTGAGCACTGGGTGGGAATTGAACCCAGGCCTTCCTCATGGCAGGGAGCAGGGGTAGCTCAGTGGTTAAGGTGTTGGACTGCTGACCAGGAGGTCCTCACCATGGGGCAGCATCTCACTGTTGGATCCTCGAGCAAGGTCCTTCACCCTCAGTACCCTTAGATACATACTGTCGTCGAGCTGGCAACCCGACCCTGTAAATAAATGCCACGAAGCGATGGCTTAGTATCCCTCCCCGATGTGCCGGGTGGCACATAGATGGGGATACATGCATACTTCCTTATGGCAGACGAAAAACCTACCACTGAGCATCTATCCCCTAATTGTTTGGATATATAATTAGATAAAAATCGCTCTGAATAAGGGCGTCTGGCAAATGCTGTAAATGAATACTTGACGTAAAATGATCATGATTTATTTTTAAAATCAAATTACATTAAATCAATGTAATTGTACATGTATTGCACTTTATTTGTTTTTTGTTTGTTTATGACTTTTTGGGTTGGTAGATCTGCAGACATCATGTGGCTACAGTCATGGTTGGGACTGTTTGCGGTTTGTCTGGTACAAGCTTCGCAGCCTGTCTTCAAAAACACCAAAAAGCTTGACCCTGAAGTCCAAATGAATATTGTAAGTATTCTACAGGGTGGGCCATTTATATGGATACACCTTAATAAAATGGGAATGGTTGGTGATATTAACGTCCTGTTTGTGGCACATTAGTATATGTGAGGGGGCAAACTTTTCAAGATGGGTGTTGACCATGGTGGCCATTTGGAAGTCGGCCATCTTGGATCCAACTTTTGTTTTTTCAATAGGAAGAGGGTCATGTGACACATCAAACTTATTGGGAATTTCACAAGAAAAACAATGGTGTGCTTGGTTTTAACGTAACTTTATTCTTTCACGAGTTATTTGCAAGTTTCTGACCACTTATAAAATGTGTTCAATGTGCTGCCCACTGTGATGGATTGTCAATGCAACCCTCTTCTCCCACTCTTCACACACTGATAGCAACACCGCAGGAGAAATGCCAGCACAGGCTTCCAGTATCCGTAGTTTCAGGTGCTGCACATCTCGTATCTTCACACCATAGACAATTGCCTTCAGATGACCCCAAAGATAAAAGTCTAAGGGCGTCAGATCGGGAGACCTTGGGGGCCATTCAACTGGCCCACGACGAGCAATCCACTTTTCAGGAAACCGTTCATCTAGGAATGCTCGGACCTGACACCCATAATGTGGTGGTGCACCATCTTGCTGGAAAAACTCAGGGAACGTGACAGCTTCAGTGCATAAAGAGGGAAACATATCATCATGTAGCAATTTTAAATATCCAGTGGCCTTGAGGTTTCCATTGATGAAGAATTGCCCCACTATCTTTGTACCCCATATACCACATCATACCATCACTTTTTTTGTTCCAACAGTTTTGGAGGGATCTATCCAATGTGGGTTAGTGTCAGACCAATAGCGGACCATTCACATAAAAGTTTGCCTCATCACTGAACAAAATCTTCTGCATGAACTGAGGGTCCTGTTTCAATTTTTGTTTTGCCCATTCTGCAAATTGTGTGCGCCGATTTGGGTCATCCTCGTTGAGATGCTGCAGTAGCTGGAGTTTGTAAGGGTGCCATTTGTGAGTAGCTAATAACCGCCGAAGGGATGTTCGACTAATGCCACCCTCCAGTGACATGCGGCGAGTGCTACGCTGTGGGCTCTTGCTAAATGAAGCTAGGACAGCCACTGATGTTTGTTCATTAGTGACAGTTTTCATGCGTCCACATTTTGGCAAATCCAACACTGAACCAGTTTCACGAAACTTAGCAAGCAGTTTGCTAACTGTAGCATGGGAGATGGGTGGTCTCGTAGGGTGTCTTGCATTGAAATCTGCTGCAATGACCCGGTTACTGCGTTCACCAGATATCAACACAATTTCGATCCGCTCATCACTTGTTAACCTCTTCGACATGTCAATGGCTGTGAACAAAGAGAAACTTGTAAATAACTCATGAAAGAATAAAGTTACGTTAAAACCAAGCACACCATTGTTTTTCTTGTGAAATTCCCAATAAGTTTGATGTGTCACATGACCCTCTTTCTATTGAAAAAACAAAAGTTGGATCCAAGATGGCAGACTTCCAAATGGCCACCATGGTCACTACCCATCTTGAAAAGTTTGCCCCCTCACATATACTAATGTGCCACAAACAGGACGTTAATATCACCAACCATTCCCATTTTATTAAGGTGTATCCATATAAATGGCCCACCCTGTATATCAGTTTGTATAATGTGTTTCAGAAATTGCAGAATCATTAAGTTTTAATTCACTGTATTCTAGAGCTGCACAATTAATCACATAAAATTAATTGCTGCACAATTAATCACATAAAAATCTAAATCACAGTATGGACGTGTGTAATTATTTAATGGCAGAAAAGGCTGAAATGTATTACAGTATAGTAATATACACATAGTCGGGAATGTATGTAGGCGTTGTCAAAAATGTAAGTATTTGTTTGTTTTTTCAAATACCTTTAAACAGCTAAATAATTATATAGCAGTCATCATTTTAATGACATAATTTGTCAATTTTTTTGTTGTTAGCCCAGATAAATACATTTAAATACAAAATGGTACAATCAGTAGTTATTATACATATCGCTGTTTAAATCACAATTGAAATGTGTCAGAATAGTCAGTGTGATTTTATTTAATTTTAATTAAATCCTACCGTATACTCTGTATTCACACTCTCGAAATCCCAATTTCATTATGTAAGCTTTACCCCAGTTTAGTTAATTACATTAAAAAAAACAAATAATTAAAGTTTTTTTCAGGAAGCAAAATGCACTGCGCCCACGTTAACATGTGATCTCTGTGGAACTGCCCTGACTGTTTGTTCTTTGTCCCTGAGATGCATACATAACTGTTATCACTAAAAATCCTATCATGCACTGTTTAACGGCCTTCTGTGACAATTGCGAGAGCACTGAGAGAAGCTAAAACTGGCGTACTTTAGCTAACCTTTGGAGGTTGTAGTTGCGAAAGAGAATTGAACATTTTATCTAACCGTTAGCCTTTTTAAACCTTCTTCTATGTCTTTGTGTGTGTTGTTTGAGAGAGAAATGCACAATATATACGAATTTTCATGACAGAAAATGACAGGTTTATAGTAATGCACTGAATCATCAGTTCCATAGGAATAATGCACACAGCGATTAGTATGCCTAATACCGGCATGTTTTCTGTGAGCAGACATTTATTTATCTTTTTTGGAAAGAGTCTCCGGTGTCTGTGTTTTGTAACAGTCAGAAGTAAAGCAGTGAATTTCATCATCAGTCTTCATGATGGATGCTTTGTGGTTTCCCGGGAACTTGACAAACTGGCTTTTTTAAAATCTTTTTTAACTTCAAGAGAAAGAAAAAAAGAGAGTCTGGTGCTGCAACGACGGTTTGTAGTCGTTATAACAGGGATAATGTATAACAGGAACTACTAGTTTTGGAAATGTCTCATAACAGTAAGTTTATCTGTAAATGTATAAAACACAAGAAGCGTAATTCTTTAGTAGGCAAAGATGGAAAAGGGAAAAAAAGCTGTTACTTATTTTCTCAGTTTATTGATGTTTATAAAAACATTTTTTAAAAGCATTGTATATTTGGTGTTTTTTTATGAGCTCTCACAACACACCTTACAATGTTACAGTATTAAAAATAGTTCCATCAAAGTTATATATGAACAACTCTCCAGAGTAATAATGGGCAAAGGTAAGTGGGTAACTAGTGCAATTAAAGAAATAAAACGTTAATTATATTAACTATATATAATAGTATATATAGTATATATAATATATATAATAGTTAATGTTATTAAGAGAATAATAACTTTAAGGTGATTACACTATTGGGTGTTCTATGTATAGAATGATACATATTGATTAAATTGTAGATACTGATTTTTATACTTATTGCTTAAATAATCAAGAGCATAAAAAATGGGTAACAATCCAGATTTTGCATGTTATTCTAGACCTTATTATTCTCCAAAGTGTTTTATAAAATATATAATTCAAATGAAGGCTGGCCAAATAATCTGTAATACATAATAACTAACGTAAAATAAAAAAAACTATATAAATATTTTAAAATAAATATTTTACTCTGCAGCAGCTTGTGCTATAGGTAAAAAAATACTGTCGTTGAACATAAAGAAGCAAAATTAGACAGTGCTTTTTATATTTAAACCGCTGAATAAACCACAATCACTGTTTAAACATTTGCACAGTTAAACAATCAATTTTTAGCAAATCAAGGAAAAGAAATCAGATAAGTGTATTGATTTATATGTCAAAGGTTTTCTCAGAACCGCAGAGCTTTTTGCTGTAATATATTTGTCAGCTATAAATTTATTCGATGTTTGAGACCTGCTTCTCTCTCTCTCTCTCTCTTTCTCAGCGCTGCCGTTGTTCATGCTCTGAACTAGAAGTGAGCAGAGACAGAAAGAGATAAGCGTGAGGCAGCAGTGGGTTTATCCTAAAGTGGCCTAAAGTAGAGCGTGCAGACTGCAGGCCCCGGGGGGAGTGGGAAATTGCGGTGCCTTTAATTATGCATGAGGAGATTGCACGGCGGCCCTCGAACCAACAGGCTCGCACGGTTTCTTTGAAGTTCCTGATTAGAATGCATTTCATATTTAGAGCGAGGGGGAAAGTTGACTCCAGACAACAGAATTAAAAACTGCTCTCGAAGTGACAAATGGATTACTTTTCAGCGCAGAAGTGTGGAAATATGTTCTATTTATAGGGATTTTGTCTCATGCCGTTGTGCAAAGTGAACTATTATGATGTGGCAAGACTAAATGGATGCGTCTTTCAAAGGACGCATCTCATTTCAAACACGCTTAACTGTTTGGCTTCAACTACCCAGGCAGACAAATGTTAATTAAAGGATAAAATAAACACTGTCAATAAGTGTCCAAAAGGTCAGGGCTGTGATCAATACACAGTCACACCTAGGAGCAATGTACCTACTGAGGCATTTTGGGGGTGAGGTGGGATGAAACCGGAGAAGCCAGAGGAAACCTGCGTAAACCCAATTAGAACATATGGCGCTCCATATAGATCGGAAGATAGTAAGACAAGCTTAGGATTAAACCAACAACCTCATGATACAGATGTGCTACTCATTTTCCCATTGTGCCTACGCAGTGTATTAACCTTTTTGATTACAACTCAAGAAATGAAAGTATTAAGGCAATATTAGAAATGGGTAGAAGTAAAATGAATGGTTTTGTGCATAATAAGTATTATATATATGATGATGCTGCCTGAATATTTTATATATATATATAATATAATATTCAGGCAGCATCATGAGATCCTGTTATATTTGCTATATCATGATATATCATCAGATATTTCTACTTCTTGTTTCACCATGACTTAAACAAAGTGTAAGTGTGTACACAGTTGAGATACTGACTCCCAGACCTTTCCTCCACAGAGCTAGCTAGTGTGATTCACATATATGTATTTATAGTGTGGGGGAATAAATGACATCATAGGCACGAGTGTGAAGAATCATGTCATAAGAGACAAAGAATTGTTGTACAATTTTTTTCAAATAATAATAATTATTATTGTTATTATAGACTTCTGATATTATGTGATTAATGATTAGATGTTGCTGCTGATTTTCCATTTGAATTTACACTAATGTTGCTAATTATGTGCCACTTGCACTTTGCTCAGATTTATTGATCTTATCTGCGTTTGACAGAGTGAGATCATCAGACACTGGGGATATCCGGCAGAAGAGTTCGAAGTGGCCACTGAAGACGGCTACATCCTGAGTGTCAACAGGATCCCATGTGGCATCCAGAGTAAATTCCAGCAAGGTGAGCTTTTAAAGGTTCAGGATATGGAGTGTGCTTAAACCTCATAATTAGACACTTTCATACGTGAGCCCGCTTTTTTGTCACCTGTATGCTTTTTATTTTTTGCACTAATTCCATTCATGCCCTTCCTCTGAAACAGGTTAATAACTCACTCGAACATGGTTTCACACATTTTTAAATCATCCTCCATTTCAAAACAGGCACACCACCACAAAGCAAAAGAGAAAACGAGAAGTGGGTTTGGATTAGTCAGCTTTCTGTGTGCAGGGGAGGATCACTCGTGCTATTATAAATCCATGCTTGAACAGAAGGTGCAACCCACGCGTGACCTTGGTTTTAAGTAACATTTTAGTTTTGTACTTGTGAACCACATTTTCACAGGACACCACTGTACTCCTGTACTCCATATGGATGTTGATTAAATGAATTATATAATATACTTATTACGTCAGACCTGTTTGAAGAAAAAGCTTTGTTCACCGGCTGATGGTTAGTCCGGTAGTGTGATTCATTACAAAAGAATAATAAAAAAGAAAAACACGAGACGCGCAGTACATCTTGATAACCAGGTTTTATAATGACGTATTTCTGATTAAGGGATGATTGTTAGTTTAGTTTTATGGCAACGATTGCACAAGGTTACATTCATTATTTTATTTCCTCGTCTACACTTCAGTGAAATATATCGCTGGTGGAAACCTTTTCTTTTTTTATCATTTATATTCTCCGTCTTTCATTAAGCAGCACAGTGATTTCCAAAAGCTGCACACATGTAATATTTCTTTACCAAGGGAAAACTCCTGGAGTGGGAAATTACAGTTCAGCTGTTGTATATCAGCCTCCTTACTTTACTTCAACATGAAAAGACTTCTCTGACACAAATCTGCTAGAAGAATTCAGGATTTGTAAGGAACTTTTTTAAAACTGTTTTTTTTTGAGAACTTATGAATTGAGACAGGATGGTTTTGTCTTTAAGCTTAATGAAGAGTACTGTTTGTGTGTGTGTGTCTGTTGAAGCAATTCCAATGTGCTCATGAGGCCCTTGGTGATTGTGCATGATTGTTAAACTACTGTATCGGGTAACTGCTCCTAATGAATTCTGATGTGTGATTAATGGGGTAAAAGCTAATCAAAGAGTTTACGTTGGTTGATGAGTGTAATGGCGTCGAGCGCATGGAGCGTGAGAAGCTTTAGGGCTCAGCAGCAGCTCTTGAGATGCATCCTATTTCCTCCTGTCCCACTCCTCCATGCCACATGGGATAGATGGGGTACAACATGCTTCAGAGCAACATGAGCAATTCTAAACAGTTCCTGGAGTAAGAAGAGATTTTGTTCAGGCTTACCAGTTTAAAAAAGTTCAAAAGGCCTAAAAGCTAAGTGAGCTCCGTAATGTTTGCGGATGTCCATGTAAAATGTTGGCGTATTTTACACTGAACATTTCTGTGTAGTTCCTTAATTATGCCTAAATTGCAGTAATAAATTAATTTCGACTGACACTGTGGTTTAAATCAGCATTTTCTCACGACCTTACTTCCCTTTCCACATGCCGTATGGCTAAAGCTTGTGCAACCATAGCTTTCACATGAGATTGCCAGTCAGTTACACAAAGTGGTAAACCTCAGTTTCGCAGCCGAGCTGTGACTTTGGGGTTATGGGTTATGGGCTGGGGGGATGGAGCACCAAGAATGGCTGGTATGAAGTAAAACAATCCTATCAGGCCTGACTCTGTTTGTGCTCCAGAGAGGACCAGCTTACTTCCTGTTTCTGATGGAGATCAGTGATAAAGCTGTTTAAAAGAAAATGTGGAAATGCAGTGGGTGACTTACGTTGGCCTAAAGATGGTACACATGTACCCTCTGCTGGCTGCAGACAAAATCACTGCTTTTGGGAGATCACAAGAGCACAATGGTGTTATTTCTATAGCATAAAAATGAATGGCCTTGAATATGTGTAAAACGGCCCAACAGTGGCACCTTCTGATCAGTAACACCTTAACAAATCGGTCACCACTGTCCTTAGCTCCTGGTTTTTGTTTTATTTTGTTTGCGGCAGCCCCCAAGCCTGTGGTGTTCCTTCAGCATGGGCTCCTGGCCGCAGGAAGTAACTGGGTGACCAACCTCCCCAACACCAGCCTTGGCTTTTTGCTTGCTGATGCCGGATTTGACGTGTGGCTCGGAAACAGCCGCGGGAATTCCTGGTCAAGAAAACATGTCCACTTCAGGCCTGACCAGAAAGAGTACTGGCAGTTTAGGTGAGTGTCTGTTTTACTGTTTCTTTTCCACACTTATTCATTTTGCCTTCTAGTACAATGCAATATTATAATATAAAATAATTAAAGCATATTATAGTACTCTAGGGTATAGAAAACATGAAGTAAAAACAGTTGAAATCTCAGCAGAACGATTTAAAATACGAAAATAAAGAATCAAATGAAGTGTATATAATACTGTATTACAAAACAGTTATTTCCGACAGAGTAATCTGACTGGCCGAAAGGAATTTCACGAGTGGTGATATAGGGCATAACAGCATTGAGATGTATACTGTAACTATACTGTATCTCTCTACGTTACGTGTCTTCTAATAATCGTTAAATAGCACTTACAAGCTTCTAACAAGGGGCTGAATCTCAAATCACTCTCTAATCCCTGATTAAGTCCAACATCTCTATGGTTTATCCACCTCATTTATTGGCTACATGGTACTGCTAAGAATTAAAACTACTTTCACCCTTGTCAATTACACTACCTGTAACACATTAAAATATGTTTTTTAATTATTTTTAGCCCCACCCTTAGTATGTGAATAAAGAATACAACTAAGCAGTTAGGGGTTGTGTAATAGTATATTTCTACTGTATTTCTATTCTATCATAACTGGGTTTCCATTATATGTGAACCCAGGTCTCAAGTTTAAAATTTTTGTATTTTGTGTCTTTTGTGGTAGCCATGATGAAATGGCTAAGAAGGACCTTCCAGCAGTAATAAACTTCATCACAAAAACCACCGGACAGGAGCAGATTTTCTATGTTGGCCATTCTCAGGGAACCACCATTGGTAATATGTTCAGATCTTGCCTTTTGGTACTGTGCTAATTAAGCTGAGCATGATTTCTTCAGAAGGCGGAAGTGGCTTGTGATGGGATTTTGTTATTGCTTAATTCTCTACTTTGAACCACTGTTGTGTGCTGTTAGAGAAACGCCTGACATTAAAACCTATTTTAAGGAAGTTTATATATAAATCAATTATTATTTCAACATTCTGAAAGTGTTTTAAAGACATATGTACTGTAGATTTGAGCAGCTAAAATCACCAAGAAACAAACATGGAAGATAGTATGTCTCAACTCTTGACCTAATATATATATATATATATATATATATATATATATATATATATATATATATATATATTCTGTACCTTTACAGCCTTTATGGCTTTTTCCACAATGCCAGAGCTGGCTAGCAAAATCAAGATGTTTTTTGCACTGGCACCTGTAGCCACAGTAGCCTTCACAAAAAGTCCCATGGGCAAACTGAGTATCCTGCCAGAGTTTGTCATCTGGGTGAGTACGAGTACCTTAAATGCACCATTTCATCACTAACACATGGCACAGATGTTCACCATATTCTTTATTTCTCAGACATTATTTGGGAAGAGAGACTTTCTGCCACAAAGTACTCTTATCAAGTTTTTTGCCACGGAATTCTGCAGCAAGAAACCAATCAGTGTGTTATGTGGAAACATATTTTTCCTCTTGTGTGGTTTCGATGAGAAAAACCTGAACATGGTAAGTTCTGGGCTAAGAAAGAATTAGGCATAGTTATGCATTGTTTTCATGAGAAAAAGTTTAAATAAAGATTTACAATGCTAGTACAAAGCCATAGACATTTGTCTTCTTTTTT
Organism: Clarias fuscus; assembly: GCA_030347435.1. Classification (NCBI taxonomy): domain Eukaryota; kingdom Metazoa; phylum Chordata; class Actinopteri; order Siluriformes; family Clariidae; genus Clarias; species Clarias fuscus. The sequence continues at coordinate 18,628,435 of CM059220.1, forward strand.
TTTTCACCAGACCCGAACGCCTGTCTACACGACACATTGTCCAGCTGGAACCTCTGTTCAGAACATGGTGCACTGGGCTCAGGTGAGCATAGCTCACATCCACTCAAGTCTATATTCAAGGGCTGTACCAAAAGTAATGCAGAGGAATGGGCATAACTTTTTTTTTTTTAATTAACTGACACAGGTTGTTCAAGTGGTGGTGTAGTGGTTAGCACTGTCGCCTTGCACCGCCAGGGTCCGGGTTCGATCCCCGGCCAGGCTCGATTCCCGTCTCTGTGTGCATGGAGTTTGCATGTTCTCCCTGTGCTTGGTGGGTTTCCTTCGGGTACTCCGGTTTCCTCCCACAGTCCAAAAACATGTAGGTTAGGTTAATTGGCGTTCCCAAATTGCCCGTAGTGTGTGAATGAGTGAGTGTATGTGTGTGTATCTGTGCCCTGCGATGGATTGGCACCCTGTCCAGGGTGTACCCTGCCATGTGCCCTAAGTCTCCTGGGATAGGCTCCTGGCCCCCCGTGACCCTGAATACAGGATTAAGCGGTATAGATGATGAGTGAGTGAGTGAGGTTGTTCAAGTTGCACATGTTGGTAGAGTAACTCTTCCGCTATACAAATGTACTATGCGAGAGCAGTGTGCACGGATAGATGAAGAAGTTTAAAGAAGGGGAATCCAGCATTGTCAAACAAGTCAAACCAAATAGTGGGAGATCATCAGCTGTGACAGGGGAATTTTAAAGAGGATTTGAGAGCTGTGTACAAAAGTGGTGTAAATGCATTGCTTGTGATATGTACTACTCGGCATAGTCCACATGTATGGAGGAAGAGTTACTCTACCAGTAAATTAAATGACCAATGTAATTTAATAAAAAAGTTATGCATACTTTTGCTTTACTTTCTCTACCCTCGTATAATCCTTTTAATACAACTAATGGTTTGTTGGGGAAAATATTTCCACTCAACTCCAGTTCACAGAAATGTTACGTGTAAGGCCTGTGAGTAAATGCCTTTTATCACTGATAAAAGTCCCATTTATCTCAGATAAAAGTCCCTAGTAAATGAAGATTTACACTACATCTGTATTGTAGATGAAAAAGTGACAGATTTTTTCATGAAGAATTCTTTTAACAGGCTATAAAGAGTAAGAAACTGATTGCATATGATTATGGAAAAGCTGGAAATCTTGCTCATTATAACCAGGTGAGTAAGAGTACCCCATACTACAAAATACCATATATAATAAAATTAACATCCATTAGTCCATAAAAGGTTTATAAGCAGAAATTATTATACAAGCTCAAGTTTAAATGCTGTTAACATCTTCTGTCCCGCATCAGTCAACCCCTCCTCTGTACTATGTGCGGGACATGAAGGTGCCCACAGCAGTGTGGTCCGGGGGACATGACACGCTAGCGGACCCAAATGACGTAGCTTTGCTGCTCACACAGATCCCTAACCTGGTGTTCCATCGGAACATCAAGCATTGGGAGCACCTGGACTTCATCTGGGGCCTGGACGCCCCACAGGAGATGTACGAGCCGATGATCAAGCTGATGAGGCAGAATGTCTGATTGCCCTTCAGCCCTTAGCAATAGGGCAGATTTTTTTTTCTGGCTTTTTATGTGAAGTTTTAGTTTTTGACTATACAACAACCAGCACTATGCATTCCTGAAGGATTCCTTAGGATGAAGTTATAGCAAAGACTAGCATTTTACTTGCTTTTAAGTTCTTTTTTTTATTTTTACCTCATTTTTGTCTTACCTCATCTAACACATGACTTGATTAGTAAATGTGCCATTAATGCAAGAGCTGCTTTTTATATAAATGTATCTCAGGGCTTATTGAGCCATGTGTTCCAAAGACACTACTTTGGCCAAAGTGTTTGACAGGACGCACTGTTGGATTTTAGCCTGTAATTATAGAGCAATCTTTTTTGCGACTTTTATGTTTGTTTGTTTTGTTTTTTTTCAATGTGAAATTATATTTTACATTTTCTAAAAGCACTGACCAAAGCATTCTTTTAAATCATGATGATATGACGTACTTTTATAAATTGTGGCCTCGAACCCAATAAACATTCATGATCAAATATAAAAGTCTCACATTAATTTTAGAACCCTAAAGGAAAAGGAAAATAATAATAATTGTGCACTATTAATACCTTTCAGTATTATCGATGTACTGGCAAAAAGAAATAACATTCCTCATTTGAGAAAGGAGATCCTGTAAAAACCTGCAGTTTTATTTTAATTTATAACACTTATTTTACAGTCCAGGTAAAAATACACAGTGCAAAAATGTGGTTTAAACATTGTCAGAATATTTCACGTTAATTCCCATCTTAGTAGAAAAAAATTGTCAACCCTAACACATTAAATATAAATCAGTAACACTAAACATTGAAACCCTGAAAAAAAATCACTCTTTTCCCTAATGACTACTGTTTATGTAACATTCTAAACCTAATACTGCTGAATACTGTAGTAGACTAAAACTGTACTATTTTGCTCAAAAACACACAGAATATAATTTGCATCTTGTAAGTGTTGAAATGAGGAAACCTTAAAGCATGTGGAGTCATAGTTTAAAATGAAGACTTGGAGTATTGTGGTTTATTTCTCTGTGCAGGCTATTTCATATCATAGTTGTACGTCATCTCAAAACCAGCCTTTTGCACCCAAACAGTCAATGTTCTCATTTAGATTTTTCGAGCATTACAATAATTGTTTGGAATTTTAGTCTGACTGCAATATCCAGTGGTGTTTCACCATCCTGTTTAAAAAAAGAAAAAGTAGTAACAACGATCAGGTTCACACTTAAAGCAGATCTTTATACTTATGTGATAATTGAGTAAACGTACCTACATTTAATACAGAAAAAAAGTGTAGTACTACACTTGCTAATACTATTCATTTAAATTCTTATAAAATTCATCATTAGTAGAGAATCACAATTTTATTTAATTATGTACGACACTCCAAACATTCTATTTAATATATATAGGCAATTATTAAGATGGGGTCTAGGTACATTTTATTCTATTATACCACAACTTTGTGAACTGTTGATATGGTGGAGATTTCTGTAAGAAAATATTTGTTTAACATTTTTTGAGGGTGTCTCCAAGGTAACCAGGTTTTCTAACACAGGAAAGGCATTACGAACGAGGACATTTTGGTAACATGCTTTTTTTTTTTTTAATTAATTTTAAAAAAGTGAGAAAAAATTAGGAAATTATTCATTATAGCTAATATAATGCAAGGGAATGTTTTTACGAACATTCCTTAACATTAGTTCAAACGCACTAGTGAAACGCTGAGATGAGTACATTAGTGTAAGAAGGAATTATATAGAGAAATCAAGGTAGTTTCTACTCATGACCATGTTCTGCACAATCAACAGTCCTGGTTTGACTCGAACGCCCCTTTTACAGTACATTAATGTGAACCGAATAACAAACTGATATTCATTAATTAATAAAGACATTGCAAACATTGGATAAGAGCTGTGGTATAAAAGGAATAAAACGCTTTTGGACAGGTTGTTAAAATAATCATGTCAGTCAATAATGCATTAAAAAAAAGGAAACTTACCTTGTTTTTTATCAAAGTATCTGCATTTGCCTCCAGTAACAGTGAAACATGTAGGTGACTTTTACACTGGCAAGCATAGTGAAGCGGAGTGTTGCCTTTCTGTTAAAGACACATATACACACTGTATAAATAACACAGCAAACATGTCTGTAAGCAGCATTTAGGGGCTAGAATGAAATGTTTAGCATTACTCACATAGTCTACAGCGTTAATGTCAGCTTTTGTGTTCAACACCATGTCCAGCAGCTTCACATGCTCATTCTGTATCTTTTTCTGTTAAAATGGCAAAACCGGTTATCTGGTGTAGCTCAATGGACAAAACATACAGTCATATCTCATGCATGAGTCAAACTTATCAGTAAGCATTTTGTACATTCTCAAGCAGATTCATGTTCATAGTACGAGAGTAAAAGTATCCTGTACCATTAGAAGATACCCAATCAATAAGATGGGCATGAGTATAATAATCATAAGGTAATCCAGGAAAGAAAATGTCCTTTTCGCAGCATAGTGCAGGCATGTCCTTTGCTTCTAAAGACAGAAAAGTATGCCGTTATTCCATGCAAGCAACACGAATGCATTCATGTACCATTACACACAAATTAAATTATACTTAAAAATTAACTAAAAAAAAGTCACTACATGGGTTATTGTATAAAGGTGCGGCCCAAATCGCATACAGTACCTTGTTTCTGATGGACACATCAGCTTTTTTATCTAAAAGGTATTTGACCATGTTGACATTTCCACCCTTACAGGCAGCGATGAGTGGTGTGTCTCCAAATAATTCGTCTTGAACGTTTAAATTTTTGGAATCAGCCTTGAGCAGCTGGTACACCTGGTGGAGTTCACCTGTGTAAGCTGCTTTGCAAATGGGCTACAGAAAAAAAAGAAAAAAAAAAGATGACCGAGTGAACAAGTGTTCGTATAACAACAACAGCATCATCATCGTAACTACATTACAACTATGGATCATTAAGGCTACAAAAGTCTTAAACATTGCTTTAATACATATAAAAAACAAGTTGCACAGTAACTCATAAGACCTTCATTCTGGTTTCATTTATTACTGAAAAATTCCCATAAAGTAAAAAACTTCTGAAGACAGAAGTGAAATAAGAATGGTCATAAGTTATTTTCAGTCTGACAAAACATTAATGAAAAAGAGGAGAAATTGAAAAAGACTACAGAGATGCGAAATATTTAAAAGAACTTTAAAACAAAAAAAAATGCATCAATAATTTTATTTTAAAAGACTGGACTTCGAAGCAATGGAAAAAGGTCATGCTGTTTGGAATAGGGCAGTCTGGACTCATCAGAGTGGTGGGTGCATAACTGTGATGTTAAAACAATGGTATGGTGAATTTTCAAATTTAGCCTTGCACCTCCATATCCCAGGTTCAATTTCCGCCTCGGGTCGGCGTGCATGGAATTTGCATGATCTCTCTGTGCTTGGTGGGTTTCCTCCAGGAACCCTGGTTTCCTCCGACAGTCCAAGGATGTGCAGATTAGGCTAATTGTCATTCCCAAATTGTACACAGTGTTTGAATGAGCGTGTGATACCCTGTCCAGGGTATACCCTGCCTTGCATTTGCCCCAAGTCTCCTGGGATAGGCCCCCCGCAACCCTCGGTATAGACAAAGAGTGATTGTTGAAAAACATCGAAGAACAACGATTAGAGTTATTCTTGAGTCTTTGTAGTTATTAGTTTCCTTAATTGGGCACTAATAGAATTTGTTTAATCCAAACCTCAACAAGTCAAAAGACTGTAGACATATAAATAATCTCAACATGAATCAAATGTCAGCTTCAAGAAAACATTGTTCTGGTGGGGGGGGGAATGATTATTATAAAATAAATATATTTTTTAAATCTATGGTTCCACTGGACTAAAGGAAGAGTTCATTTGATTCATATTCAATAATTATCAATCATCATCATCATCATCATCATTATTATTAGCAGTACGGTTAAGGTGTTTCAAGTTTGAGAACCCCAGGTATAAAAGTTAGAATAGATCAGAGTGTGTGTGTGTGTGTGTGTGTGTGTGTGCAAGGACATCAGTTAAAGTTATAACCTACACCTGTGCTAACACCAGAAGAAAGCTACAAAAAAAAAATCATGTAGGGTGTACACCTGGAGTGTAACTAACTTTAAACATACAGTATACACAAGGTCATTAAAAGGTCAGCGGTTTACCTTGACACACACACACACACACGTACCCAGTGAAGTCCTTATCAGCACAAAGGTATTATACACACCTCTGAATACAGGATCCCCATAGCGCAGTCTCCGTCTCAGTCACGCGTCGTGTGTGTGTGTGTGTGTGTGAGGGAATGCTGTTGATGTGTCCGGGATCTCCGCTGTACTGTAAGAAAGTGTGTGAAAGTAGTAAAGCGGTGTGTGCTTTTGTTCAGCTCCTAGCGCTCAGTGTCATTTGTTGCAACAGTGGTGAATAAAACAGAGAGTGGAATACGGGATCAGACGCGTGCAGGACGGAACTCCCACCCCTCTGGGCAAATGCATGTCGTAACGCCCGGAAGTTCTCACTAGCTTGCTCATGCCGCACAGGTGTAGGGAGTCACTCACCTAACACGTGTTAATCATGACATGCGTACTGGATGTCTCAGTGCGACTCGTATATGAGTAAGTTCAATTAAAGCTGCTCATATCCACACATGGATGCTGACTAATAAGACCAATATATATATATTTTGCTTTCATCAGAGATGAAAGTGTTTCATATTGGGGTGAGAGTCATTCTCCAGCAATGATGATAGCTTAGCTACCATCCTCTTTTCTCCCACCTTCTGTACTTTGCTCAGGGGAATCCCCAGAACTGAGCTAGCCTTCTTTATCAACTTGTCCTTCTAGTCTCTTTCTGTCGCAGTAGAGAGACCACTCCATAGAAGATGGCTGAGGCCACCACAGAGTCAAAAAAAGATCTTCAGTAGTGCTCCCTGCACTCCAAAAGACCTTAGTCTCCTCAGTAGAAAGAGTTGGAAGAGTCCAGTTTGCTGTTCAGATTAACACTCGGGTATTCATAAGAGTACTTTCCCAGAATGTTCACTATTGATGAAGAAGTATGTTTGTGCCTGTGGAAGTCCACCACCAGTTCTTTTGCCTTATGAGGTTTGATCATGCTTGTGTAGATGTACTTTATCATACTTAAGTATTATTTAAGTATTATTTTGGCACAATTAAAAAGATCAGTAGTATTTCACTTACTTAACTGCAAAAAGTTACTCCTGTATTTATTTATTTATTATTATTATTATTTTTTCATTTAGATCTTCAACTTACTTATGTTGACCAGGGGCAATAGAAATAGTTCTAAAATGTTATATTTCTTGATTTATTTTCCTCACTCACTCTCACTCAGACATTAGCAGCAGATCCTTTAAGTCCCGTAAGATGCAAGGTGGGGTCTCCTTGGATCAGAATTTGTCCAGCACATCTGGACACCTGGAGGCTCATCTGGATTGAGCTCTGTGAAAGTTGTAGAACAAGTTGGATAACATCTGAACTCTTTATGTTCAAGAAACCATTTCTAAACACATGGGATTTGCCCATTTTATATAAATTGAACTGCGTAACTTTAATGATAAAATATTAATAATAAATTCGTAAACTAAAATAAAATGCATTTTTTATTTGCAATTTGTGTCACATTTGGTAGGCAATTGGCGCCACCCAGTGGTCACACTAAAGTGCCCGATCTAAAAAAAAAACCCACTCACATTCACTCACTCATCATCTCTACTGCTTTATTCTGTATACAGAGTCAGGGGGGCCAGGGGGGAATCTCAGAAGACTTAGGGCACGAGGAGTGGTACACCCTGGACAGGGTGTCGATCCATCTCAGGGCAAACACGCACACACTCATTCACACACTACAGGCAATTGGGAACACCAGTTAGCCTAATCTGCATATTTTTGGACTGTGGGAAGAAACTGGAGCATTCAGAGAAAACCATCAAGCACTGGGAGAACACGCCAACTCCATGCAGACAGAGGCATGAATCGAACGCTGAACCTGGAAGGGCAAGGCAACAGTGCTAACCACTAAGCCATCGTGCCACCTTAAAAATACCATATAAATGATTGAAATGAGAAAATACAGTAGCGTTTTGACTGGATAATTATTGCAGTAGTTTAGCTGACAACAACCCTAACTGATGCAGTGAGTAGCTTCTCAAACAATCATGCCAGAAGACATATCCCATGGTGGTGGAATAGATGCTACTTTGTTTTTAAAAACATCAAATTATTATCCTACATAAAGCAAAGAAAACAACTAAGGAGATGGCTAAAATTACTGGAATTGGGTTAACAACTGTCCAACTCCAATGGTCCAGTGGTTAAACCATGATTGATCCAAATGAGAGATCACTTAAACACTTGGGGATGATGCATTATTTTAAAAAAAAAAGGAGCATTATTTCCAAATGCACAGTGCGACAAGACCTAACAGGATTTGGACTAAATGACTGTGTGGCCATAAGAAAACCACTTACGGAAATGAAACTAATCAGAGTCTTCAGTTTGCTAGAGAGCACAGGACAACAATCCTAGATTAATTGAACTAAAATTGTGAAAAAGTACTTATGGGAGCATGAGGAATCATTTTCCCACATCTCTGAAATTCTTTGGAATGTGCTGGAGGATACTTAATTGAGAGTTTCAACTCTTCTATAATCAATACAAAATCTCAGTTAAAAATTAATGAAACTCTGTATAGAAATAAATGTTATGATGTTACATAAACCTGTTAAAACAATTCCATGGTGACTGTTCACCATAGTCAAAGCTATCCAATTGATTCAGTGTGATCCAAAGCGATCCAGTATGATCCAATGAAATTCTTGTTTTTCTAACAGGCAAATGCTTTAAGACTACATTGGAAGCCAGGCCTTTCCTAAAACTGCATAAAGTGCACCAATGAAATGTTCACACAAGTGTCTATTATTGTACATTATATAGTGTCTATTGTATTAATGAAGCTTGGTGAAATTCAGAATCAAATAATCAAATATCTGTTTTCTGTGGTCAGCGCTGCCTGAGGGGAAAAATGTCCTTTAAAGCCTCCAACAGATTAGAGTGTGTTTCAAGATTAGCACTGACTAGACATATGGCTTTTAACATGTCATTTTGAGTAATGGATCTCTGGCGACAAACCGGACTGTGTTAATGTGAGTTTTGCATAAAAAAATTAAAAATAAAAAAACTTTATTGGACAGTGCACTCTTCGTTTATCTTACTTCGATTCACTGCTTTATATGCTGATAGGTAGATCTTTCCAAGTGTTGGAATCTCCTAAACAATTGCAAATCATTTAAAACAGAAATAAACATGACTGATCTGTCAGTCTTTGCTTGGTGTTTGCCGTTAGTCAAGTAACATCATCCAAAAGGTTTACACATTAGTATATCTTATTATTTTATCTTTGCAATTCGTAAATGTTGTAAATAAGGTGCAAGCTTTAAATTATTACAGGTGTTTAAAAAAAAAAAAGCTCTTTGTGACAGCTCTGAATGTGAATTACTATTACAGAATCGTCAGGACACCTCACAGCAGCTTGTTTTTTTTTTTTTTTCATTATTTTTTAAAAATATATTTCTCACCTGGCATAATAACCATAGTCAAAACACAGGCCAGCTTACAGTAAGTACATGATTATCCATCTTACAAACCCTTATTACGTAACTTAATTGATCAATAAACATCTGAGATTTTATAATTACCTATAACTATTCTGTTAATTTATCAAGAAAATTTTTATGTTTATGATGTTGCATGAATAACATTAATTTAGTTATCTTTCCTCCCAGTATTAACCAGCTGGTAAAGACAATCTATCATCTTGACCAGCTTAGCAGGTGTTTTGAGTAGCACTGTAGCAGAAATTACTTACGTACTGACTTTATATCTCTAATTTCAATACTTAAAATTAACCATGCCACTTTACTTATTTTACCCATTGTATTCATTATTGTATAGTGTATATTACATGAATACAGAGATTCTGAAGTGTAGTAGTTTAGCATCATTTATTACAGTAAAAAATGTGTGGTATGAAACATGAATGCAGCTTCATTCATCTTGGATCCTTTCCAGCTGCAGGTTGCAGGTGCAGTATTGTTCTTGCTGTCTCTTGGTCCTCTGTTTAAGCCACTTAGTCTGTTAGTTGTCTGTGTTTGTATGTATCCGAGGCGTAAGGATAGTATCCAGTCAGGATAACATTTCAGCATTTCAAAGGTTGGTTTGCCAGACAGAATTTATTTGATTATTTTGTAGTGATGCAGCCAGCTAGCTGGGTCAGGTGTATTAGGCATTGGACTACAGTTCGGAAGGTCCCAGGTTCAACTCCTATGACCACCAAGTTGTCCTCGTTGGGCCCTTGAGCAAGGCCCTTAACCCTCAACTGCTGTATAATGAAATAAAGATTTAAGTTGCTCTGTATAAGGGTGTCTGCTAAATGCTTAAATGTAGTTGTGCTTGGCTATCAGTGACAACATTACTGTTAAATATGTTTTGGTTAAAACCAATGTGTGTAAAGATGCTGTGAACACAAACAATGGAATTGGAAAAATTGCTGAAGATGATATTTTTCCATCTTAAAGCTGATACTCATGCCATTTGATACTTTAAAAAAAAATTTCCCAACCGGAGTTCTGCTGTTTTCTTTTGAGCTAGAAAGGCCGAAAAATTGTCCTCTATGTACAATATGTTTTCCACTCCAGTCAATAGAGATTGGTTAATAATACAGTAAGAGTTCACCACTCCACAATGTTTCTCCTGCCTTCTGCAACATCTACCTCCAATACCAGTACTACTCAGTCTCCCGTAACTTCTTGTCTTCTTGGTGTTTACTGGCGGTTGCCATGGACTATGTTGCATTGTCGTCACCTTTTTTTCTTGATCTTTTTCATTTAAATCCCTGGTCAAAAATTTGGGGTTGAGCTTTCTATATATACCTTCCTGCTCAACCAGTCACCACCAGACTGTAGCTTCTGTGATCCACAATGCCTATGGTCTTGACATCAAAACACCGTTCTTTCTCTGTGTAGTTGTTATCACTTATCTTCTGAGTCCTTCAAGGGTTAGCGCTGTTGACTGGCTGTAATGGAGGAGTACCTAGAAACGTTCCTGAGGTCAAGGAGAATACCACAGGAAACATCCTGCATATAAATCAGGACAAGGCATGCTATGATGAATTTTATTACAATTTATAAGCACAAATGTTAGTCTGCAGGATGCTCCACACGGTACGACAACACAAAAATGCACTGACGTACTTGCCCTTTCCATATTTTGCCACTGAAACAGTGCCCGTGAAGTATGAGTCACATGGTCTTGATTTTTTTGCCTTGTATGTTCAGATTTTTTTTGCATCTCATGTTCCGTTTTTTTCCCCTACCATCCACTTTTTCCTCTCTCATAGGGCTCCATACATATCAGCCATTTTTCAGTGTCCTTAGGAGCACTGTGTAAATGCAATATATTATTATTATTATTATTATTATTATTATTATTGTTGTTGTTGTTACAAGGGGGTATCAAAAAGTATGTCCCTCAGACACCTTAAAACCTGGCAGCAGAATTCACTATTGACAGTCAGGCTAGTGGGGACAAATTCTCGATGCACAATTCTGTGAAAGGGTGATCAGGATGTACTTGATCGAGCTTTGGATCTGCCTTGACTTTTTCGGTCGTGGAGATGATGGGCTCTTCCACTGTGAAGATTCTTGCATCATCTCAGGGTCATACCCATACACCCAAGCGCACCAAGGCGCAAATCAGACGTGAGGATTGCCTGAACTGTTCTGTATGACACACTAACAATGGCAGCAATGTTGTGGATTTGTTCACTGATGATCATAATACACAAGTTGCCGAATGTTTTCATAATTTTCAGGGAGTTGAGTTCTTCAAGGATTGAGTTCGTCTTCCAGGGATGCTCTTCCGCTCTTGAAGCGCGCGTGCCACTCAAAACACCTCGAACGACTCATTGCAGCATCGATGCTAATTTGCCGAATCATGTCAAACGTCTCTGTGGCAGATTTGCCCAGTTTCAAGAAAAAAAGTCATGTTCACTCTGGATTCTAAATATTTGTCCATGATAAAATAGCCTCAGTACACTGAACGATGTCTTTTGGCACACTGACTTATGAAGGTCGGTGCTCCCTGTGACTGTATGTGCAGCCTCCTGCTTTCCTCGGTTTGGTGTTACAGAATTACTGTAGTCCCGAAACTTTTTAAAAGCCTTGTTGTGTTTTAAATAAATAAGCCCTTTAATCATCGTTTAAACATATATTTAGTGTTTATTTATTTAGGGAACCGATAAACCGCACACATCTTTAAACGCTCCGTGCAGCCGTATTATTCCATGGTGGTGGAGAAGGTTTGACACTTGTGGCTTTCCATAGCGCAGGACGCACTATGGTGTCATTGGCTCTCTCCGCCCACGGTGTGTGTCAAAGCGCCGCTGTGCTGCTCGCGCCCCTCGGACACAAACGCTGGTATTATACGGCAGGTTATGTCGTTCTTGAGCACGTTTCAGGCAGAGCGGTGGTAAACCCTGTCTGTCCTTCTGGCAAGGTGAATAAATACGTTGTTTATGAAGTACAGAGGTGAAAGCATTCGCGGCTTTTGTGCAGGGACAGAGCTGAGCATCACACCGAGACCTGAGACCTGAGACCTGGGTTCTGTAAGCATGTGCTGCGTGTGAGGAGCGCGCGAGGGATGCGGAGCATGGGACACCAGCAGTGGACTTACAGGTGAATAGGAGGTATTATTTACACCTTTATATAATCTGTATCTTCTGTTCTGATCAATCAAGGGTTTTTAATGTATGTTAATGTAAAATCTCTATTGCTTGCTGTTTTGTCTAGACTATTCTTAATGTGTATTTATTCAGATTTGCAATATTTCATTAATCAGGAATAAACCATACGAAAAAATCAGTTTGCCAAGTTTAAACCATGTGCGTTTAGCATAACAAAACTCTTGATGTTACACTCTCATAGCAGCATCAGATTACATATAAAAATCAGCTAATGATGTTAACAGGGAGATATTATTGATTATTGTTGGCCCATTGTCCACTCTTAAAAAGCAATAATAAGTAAGCAACTAAGTGAATTTTATATATACCTTGAAACTTGTAAAGCTTTAAATACTTCAAAACTAGTAGCAAACTAACAACTCTTAAATACAGCAAAAAGACCCGACAGAACATCAGTATGTTAGGAGTCCAGACCATGCATGTCACCATGTTACAGAGAAATCCAGAATGCACCGAAGCCTCAGGATTACAGTTCATGGAAGTTTCCTTTTTGCTAAGAGTGGTGTTTCTTTTTTTCCCTTTGTCATCAGCACTAAAGGTATGCTGCACATCCACTTTGACAATGTTTCTTTGACTTTCTGTCTAACAACCTCTGAGGTATTCAAAAGTCTGTTTATGGGTGAAAAACATGTCTTTAAATGGGATGGGCCTAAGAGTTGTGACATTGCTAAACCACTTTGTATGACTTGCATTGAGGAGAATTATTCAGTAAATGTTGAACTTCCCAGTGTATGCCAGTTTATTACACTTATTAAAAATGTGTCTAATTGGCTAAGTTGTCTTGTGACGTAGCTTTTTAGTGGGTTTTTGCAAGGGAATAAAATGCAGACATATGTATATTTCCCAGACATATAACAAATTCAGTACTTAAAAAAGAATGTCGATCCTTTTAAAAAATTTTGAGAGCCTTCGTCTATTTGAACCTGGTGTGCCTGTTCACATTACAGAGTCATCTGCAAATGGACTGACCCAGTTTTTCATTACTATTCGTCCGTGTACATGATTTATGTAATTTATGTTGATGCAAAAGCTGACAAATCAGATGTGTGAGGTGCTGGATGTGATTTGATCAGTGCTAAATTGCACGTATATATCTCCTTCGCACCAGCTCTTTATTCTTACTCCACATCCATTTCGTGTTGCCATGGCATCATCAACCTGAGTACCACAGTGTTCGGTAACAAACCTTTCTGCTGCATCTATCATACATTTAAAAGTGTGGCTTGGTGATGGATGAGTAAAAAAGCTTCATAGAGGAAAAGTGTCTCAGGTTCGCTGAGTTCCACGCTTTGTGCAAAGCCCACTAAGTCCTTTTTTTTTTTTTTTTGTTCCACAACTGATATCTGTGACTCACCATATTTTTCTGCATGGTTACAAGCTGTCATAGCAACTGTAGCACAGTTTCTGCCCTGAATAGAAGTATGCATAGCTGTTTTGGATGAAAACTCGCTGTGTTTTTGTGAATAATATAATTAATAATCTCCCTAAGGAGATTCACGCACCCCCACATTGTAACCATTTAAATGAATTTAGGAACACTGTCTGAAGCAGAGGTGTCAAACTCAGAGGACCCCGGCTTAATTCAGCGTGTGAAGGAGTCGAATCCGAAGGTTAAATGAGCTGTAATACTAACCTCTACAGTGCTGTGTACCTTGAGACTGCAGACTGACATACCTGATCTAAAAAAATAAAAAAAAAAGCTGATGGAAGCTTCAATATGAAGGTTGGTGTTAGTTTGAGTAATGGAAGGTGTAGTCAGAAGATAAAGTGAAAGGTCTGCATTTAGCAGGCTTTAATGGCCTTTTAGGAGGCCGTATCGACCCAGTGGCCTTGCCACAGCCGGCTCATGATGTCATGATGTCAGAGCTGACACGTGTATTTTTTTTCCCCTCAGTGAGGAATCATCTTGGGAAATGACAAATGGAGACATCAGGAGGATTGGAGCCTGCCAGCCCGCATCTTAAATGCGCCATGGAGCAGGAGTTCAGCTTCAGCTCGCTGGTGAGTGATGGGGGATGGATTGGTGTATGCTGGGGTGGAGTGGTTAATGGGTCAGTCTTCTGAGTGCTGGGGGAGAGTATGAGAGGGCAAAAGGGCTGGAGGGTGTATCTGACTCATCCATTAGCATGCTCAGTGCAGCTGGGCTGTCATTCACATCCTTCCATCCTGAAGTGGGAGGGAGTGGGGACGGAAGGAACGGATGTAAGCCCCCTTCACACTTTGCTTCCCTTCTTCATGAATAGATGATTAAAGACAAAGAGAGTGTTATAATCATTTGGTTTAGTAAATGATCCTGCCCTCTTGCTTTTTTTTTCTTGCTGCTGACTAACCACCGTGGAGCTTTTTGTAGAACATCAATTAAGCTCGGCATTGTTGTTCAATATTGTGTACAGAAGTGATACTGGTAGTCATTTCCAGCAAGTATAGAGTGCTGAGCCAGTCTTTCTTCCAGCTCTGTGGGGTTGTACTGAATGTTAATAAAAAGCCCTCTATCCTTTATGACCATTGAAAAGCGGCTCTGTGCAGTTGTTAGTATGGGGGATGAGGGGCACCGCCTGTGGCTTCCGGTCTGTCTCGGCTCTGTAGGAGCACTGAGAACAAACAACGAACAGAGCTAATTTATTTGTGAGTCTGTGTTTTCATGTGGTGATTCAGCTCTACTCTTTATTTGCAGAAGAAGCTGGCAGCTGAGCCAGACTATACGGATGTAACACTGCCGGCAGTCGAGCGTGTGCGAGCGCTCGGTAAGATGGGCTACAACATCGAGATCAGCGAGGACATCGCGCCACGTCGCTACTTTCGCTCAGGGGTAGAGATGGAGCGCATGGCTGCCGTCTACCTGGAGGAGGGCAGTCTGGAAAACGCTTTCGTCCTCTACAACAAGTTTATCACGTACTTGCGCTTAAATGTAGCTTTTACATATCTTGTCCAAAATGGTAGAGGATAACTGTGGTACATTTAATCAATAGTATACATGAAGCTTTTCTAAGCTATAAAATGTCTTTTCTCTGAAATTTACTAGCAAATTCTCAACACTATTTCATGTTTTAGTTATGAACTAGATAGGTAGATTGCGATGAACTAGTGTGTATCATAAGGCAGCCAGTAAAGAGGCACGGCTCAAGGTCAGGCATACACAGACTTGCAGGTACCAGTGAAACTGAAGTCTGTGGTTAATAATCATTAAGAAATTAAGCTTTTTGGCTTCCATATCAGTTTGTCTTTGTGGTATTGTGAAGCCCATCAGCAGCGACTGAATAAAAGGTATTGACCAATACCAATTCTACTTTATTCACATTAATGACTCACTCAAAAAGACTGGATGGTTCACAAATGACACGTCTCATTGAAATGGAAATTGGGAATTTGCCCATTCCACATGTGAACTGACTAAAATTGTTGAGATGAGCTCCATACATGTAAGAATGGGCAGGTGCATAACACTTGGGTGCTATTGCCTCACTGTAAATAATTGTTCATGTACTTGTAGTTCGATCTCTAAGGGAATCATGCACCAACTGTTATTAATAGCAATAGTTTTATCATACAGTCAGTACAAGTGTAAAATAAAATAACAAAATTTTAAACAACAAACAAACAATTTTTCATGACTGATTCAAATGCATCATTTACTACAGAAGTTGGATGTTGTCTACTTACTTACTATACAAGTTGTTTAATTATGGAAACTTTGAGTGGTGTATTATGCATGTGCTTGGATGCAGAGCTTATATAAAACAATCGTATATGTATATATCAAGAAAACAGTACCATTATACTTTATCTCTTTTAACATGCAATGTTTTATTATGTTGTCACTCTGCAGTTTGTTTGTGGAGAAACTTCCCAGTCATCGGGACTATCAGCAGTGCAACGTCCCAGAGAAACAAGTCATAATGAAGGTAAGCCCCTGGCAGCCTGTGCTGTGATGGAGCCCAATGGCGCTAAGCCCACTGTAAATCCTTTTAACGTTATGCTTCATTAGCACAGAGACTCTTGCTCCCACTGAGACGTTACAGAAAATGTCTTCAGTGTACTACAGTTGTTGCGTAGGCAGTGCAGTCTACAAATGCAGACTTGGTGCATGGTGCATTCAAGGTCAATTTTTTTTTTTTTTAACTATAATTTCTGCTTATTGGGTTTTTTTTTCCTTTGTGATTTTTACTGAAACTGTTCTTTCTGTAGAAGTGGGAGTTACTGTAAACCCTCATGTCCTGCTGGCATTATAACAAATTCATGTACTGTGCCTTAGGATGGGTGAGCAGAGATCTCTTGGGACTGTACTTTTTTATAGTGCTTGGAAGACTTTAAATAGAGGGTGGATATTCCACCTTGGATACACGTCAAAGTCAACAAGCCAATCTCTAGACTGTTGACAGTCTCTCAGATGACTATTATCAGACAGCTGCTTGAAGTTTTCATAGCAGTATCACTATTCTGCACTGCCTGGCCACTCTGTTTTAATTCAGTCACTGTTAGCTTTGATTACAGCAAACAATGTGGTGGTGAGTTCATGTGTGAAAATGATTCCTCATGCCACTCTTTCACGAACTGAGTCCTGAAATACGCCTACGCCATCAGGGAAGAAAAACTTCATTGATGTGATAATCTGGTCATTCAGTACATTCAGGTTGTTAGCTGACTTCATTTTATTGCCACATAATGTTGCTGAGTCTTGACCTGACCAACTGGAGCAAACCCAAATCATAACACTGCCTACAGAGGCTTGTACAGTGGCCACTATGCATGAAGTTTTCATTGTTTCATGCGCTTCCCTTCTTACTGTCCTTTGGAATAGGGTCAGTCTAAACTTTTTTTTATTGCCTCAAAGTCCAATCTTTATGCTTTCTAGCTAATTGAACCTTTTTATGATTAGTTTTCATCACACTGTGTTTAGAAGTACTTAATATAGCCATGGTTTTTACTGTAATTCTTTTTTACCATGCAACTTCACCAAGCGTTTAATTGATCTCTATTAAAATGTTTTTGTTCTTTTAATTCAGTAATTTTCAATTTCCTGATTTGTTGTCCAATAATTTGACCCTTCTGAAAAGGCAGTGTATTTCCGTGTTGCTTAAAGCAAATATTTGATTAATATACTTTATTTTCACGTCATCATTGTTACATATTATCTTTTGATAGAAATTGCAAGAAGTGGCTTTTCCACGCAAGGACCAGCTGAGGAAACTACTTCATGAGAAATACAGTAAAGAGTACAGTGAATATCTGAAGAGGCAGGTAAGCGCAAGGTGCACTTGAACAGATTATACAGCTCTTCGTGACCCCAAGCCCTGTGTTTCATCATTTTGTAATCTAAGCTGCACTGTTTTTAACATGCATGCTAGTAAAGCTAGGATTGACAGAAACCCTGTGTTTCTATATTTTTTTGCGTCCGTGTGTGTATGTGGTTTTAGAGTCAGGCGGTACCTGTAGCTGTGTGTGGAGAACAGCTACAGAGGCTATCTTTGCTGGAGGAAGAGAAACAGCGCGTGGCGCAGTTGAGAAAAATGCAGCTGGAGTCAGAGCAGTTCCGTTACTTCGAGGACCAGCTGCGGCGTCAGGAGCAGGCCAACCGTAAACAGGATGCGGGCCCTAAAGAACCTGAACAAACGGATGGCTCATGCCTATCTCAGGCTCCAAAAAACCACACACGCCTTGACCCCAACCGCAACAAACAGGCCACACCTCTCCCCAAACCAGCGGCCACGTTAGCTGCAGTCCAGAGTGAGTCACACAGTGAGAGTGATTTTTGTCCCCACGTGGCTGTGTGTCTAGTCGGTGTGTGTTTAAACCATTGCATGTGTGTGACTGTGTCTATCTAGATCAGCAAGTGGAAGGCCTGCGGCGGGTTCTAATTCCTCGAGACCTGACATACAGGTTCCTGCTGCTGGCCGATCGCAATACAGCCAGAGGCATTGAAACATGTGGCGTGCTCTGTGGAAAACTGGTATTCAATTCACTTTTAATTCAAATGCACAATACAACAATAACAACAATACAACATATAACAGTCTAAGTGAATTTATCCTTATAATGTGCATTCAGTCACCTCAAGCAACTTTTTACCGTCCCCATGCTGCTTCCTTTTTCTGTGTTCATTGCATGATAAGACTTTTATTGGATTTGTTCAAAGGAGTAGGCATATAAGACGCAGTGTCAGTATTGTGAAAGGGGTTATTTGCACCTGGATTTAGTTTCATGGCTCTGCAAAGTACAACCTGTTTCTCTGCATTTGTGTTTTCTGGCATAAGGGTGACTATGCTGTGTGGTGATATTGAAACTGGGTGTGAGTGAGTTCAGGGCTTACTCACTTCTCTTACAATGGTTTTATAAACATTTCACAAAAGGTTGCACTTTGGCTTTGTTTGCTTAGTTGGCTAAAACGAATTCACAATGAACAGAATGTAAAAAAAAAAAAAAAGCCTCTTTGTTCTTTTGTTCTAACCCCAGACTCACAACGAGTTTATGCTCACCCACGTGATCGTGCCCAAACAGTCATCAGGTCCAGACTATTGTGACATGGAGAACGTGGAGGAGCTATTCAGTTATCAGGACCACCATAACCTACTGACCCTTGGCTGGATACATGTAGGACACTTTGTCATTTTCTTTTTTATATATATAAAGCCGTATTTTTAAGATGAGTCTTTTCTGTACACATAATGGGATGCTAGCAAAAAAGTACAGAGGTTTATTCAAAATGACCCTCATGTTAGCTGCTGGATCAAATGTAATAGGGCTTCAGATAAGGGGGTCACCATGGTAACATCCATAATCATTTTACAGACTTATTCACAGTCCCAGGGAAATCACTTAGTGATCATGCAGGGACCGATTGTGTGAAGATGTTTGTTATTAATTTGTGTGTGTGTTTGTGTTTTTATATATTCATGCTTACAGACGCATCCCACACAGACAGCTTTTCTTTCCAGTGTGGATCTCCACACGCACAGCTCTTATCAACTGATGCTGCCCGAGGCCATCGCCATTGTCTGCTCACCCAAGCATAATGAGTGAGTGAGATTACATAAATTCTAATGTCATAGTTATCATGCAGGGAACTTGACCAGGTTACATTTTCAGAATGACAAAGCATAAATAAGCGTCAAAAAAGATTGCCATTTTTTTTTTTGACAAATCACTCAAGATTTAAAGTAAAACCAGGCTGCATAGTGGCATAGTGGTTAGTACTGTGGCATCGCACCTCCAGGGACGAGGGTTTGATTCCAGCATTTGGTTTGTGTGCGCAGAGTTTGTATGTTCTTCCTATGCTTGGTGAATTTCCTTCAGGTACTTCGGTTTCTTCCTACAGTCCAAAGACCTGCAGATTAGGCTAATGAGAGTTAACACTCATTACAATTACTATAATATTGAACTTACTATTCAAAATAATTAAAATAATAATAATAATAATAATAATAATAATAATAATACCATCACTGGAAAAAAAATGGTAAAAATATAAAACAGAATACTCATAGTAAAAAAGACTGATTAAATTTATTACAAATTCCTGTAGGTCATGTACAGTAAATGTTCTGCCAGTAAAAGAAAGACAAATAATAAAGTTTGGATAAAATTACTAATAGATTGACCCAGACTAATACTTATTGATAATGCGTCCCAGATATGCATTAGAACTGCATAAAAGGCTATCTCTATTCCGATATTGGTATAAAGTTTGGAATATTTCAGTTTATCAGGAATTTATGAATGTTACAAAATTTTAAACCATTGAGAGATTAAAAACAAGTTTGTAGTTAATTCTGAAGGAAACAAGCATGCTAAACCTGGTATACAGTAACATGACATGTTAATGTTTGTACTGATATATTGTGTAAAAAGTTTAAAGTAGTATTATTGTATTGTTTAGTGTATTGTTGTAGCATTAGGGAAGTCCTATGTGCAGTACAGTACCATATTTAATATTCAATATTAGTTAGCTGCTGTAGTTGTGTGAGATCGTCTGATGGTCTTATGCTGCTGTCTGCCTCTTATACTGCAGTACCGGAGTGTTCCGCCTCACCGCCACCGGCATGAGCGAGGTCGCTGGCTGCAGACTGAAAGGATTTCACCCGCACTCGAAAGACCCTCCACTTTTCACCGTAAGACTCTCAACCTTACTTTGTCTGATTAAACAGCAAGACATTTTTACTAGTGACATTGCCATCACTAGTATTAAACTGCTAAGGATAAATACAAAAAAAAAAAACTCAATTAGATCATCATCTTTTTTCAAAGGAATAGGCATATAATACGCAGTTTCAGTATTGTGAAAGGGGTTATTTGCACCTGGATTTTGTTTCATGGCTCTGCAAAGTACAACCTGTTTCTTTTGCGTTTTCACCATAGCCTTACTTTGTCTGATTAAACAGCAAAACATGGGTTTTTACTATTGACATTGCCATCACTAGTATTGGACTGCTAAGGATAAGTTAGGAACATTAGGTTTGGGATAGCTAACTCTACTGCAGTATGATATTAAGACTCTTCACTGTACAAACTTCAGCCATACTGCTTCTGTATTTGCGTCTGTTAAAAACCCAAAACCATTAATAGGTTTGATTTTAACATTGCAACCACTAGTACTGAATGGCTAGGGATTACGTACAGAAATGTTCCTGCCTAGCTAGCCACTTCTGTTACTACATATACAGTACAGTAGTAAAAGTAATTGAGTGATAAATATAAAATGTATTTTTTATACTATAAGTAAATATAAAAACATAAATGGTGAGACCAATTTTCTAAATAACTACTTCTTACAGTATCAGACAGCCAACTAAACTTCCTACTGTAGTTTTATGAGTAAAAATTTCAGTTAGCTACAGTTCTAGTTAGCTACTCTCTTTGCTAGTGTAAAACCTTACCTGAGATACTGAAGCAACATTTGCTAGTGAGTCAGGTATTTCTGTGTTCCTGTGGTATTTTTGTGTCTGTTACTATATATTTACTGTTGGTTCATTAAATTACCACATGACTCAATTACTATTACTACTGTATACTGTATGTAGTAACAGAAGTGGCTAGCTAGCCAGGAACATTTCTGTTAGTGATTTTTCCTTGGAAAATAGGGCTAGCATATTTCTTCTACACCTGTTGTACTCTTTCGTTGTATTTCCAATATATGTTTATTATTATTATTATTATTATTTTTTTGTCTTTTTAAAACTTTGCTGCTAGAAGTGTTTGGGCAATGCAAACACTTTTTATCTACGGTAGCTAGCTATACTAAAAAAAAAAACCCTGTCCATCCTAGCTAATGGTAGCATAGTGTGATGCTATGGCCATTTCACCATTAAACCCTTGAATCATTTTCCATAATTTATCAGATTTTTTGTTTGCTTGCCTTCAAACACTTTTTGCCTCCTTGTTCCTTACTATGAGGGGTGTTCAAATTGGGAAAACTTTATATTTCTAGGGTGCCCAAGTACTAGTGAGACGCTGAGATAAGTGCATTAGTGTAGCAGGGGATTATGTAGAGAAATAAAGGGAGTTTTTACTCTCATAACTGTGATTTAAAATTTTATAGGGACAGCATAACAGTGGTACACTTAAACTAATGCCTGCTTATTTAAGAGGCATTGAAGTTAGTTTGTGATTCAAAATTGAAAATTAAAAGTACTAATGAGATGAAATTTCTCCACAGACTGTTAGAAAGATTAAAATGAAATTTGTGTAAATTACAGATCTGTAAGCATGTGGTTGTGAAGGATGCCAAAACAACAGTGCTGGACCTCAGGTGACAGATGAAGGGAGGACACGCTTCAGTAGAAGCCACAGGCCCAAGAGTTTTATTTTTTATCTTCGGCTACTTGAACGCTTTTTTGTATTTATTTATTTATTCAACAAAAAAAGTACTGTGAAGTGGAGTCTGTGTTGCACAGGTTTCCGTTGGCATCTTGTAATGAAGCTGTAAAGCTTTTAAGTGGTGTTTTTTTCTCTGTCTGTATTTGGTTATGGAATTGTCAACAGCACGCTTTAGCATTTGTGCCTGTTCAAAAGCAATCTATTTGGACAGTTTTGTGATCTGATCTGACTGCTCGTCAGGTTGCATTTTACAATGCGTCCTGAAGGTGGCATCTTTTAGCTGTAAATGCCACAACCAAAATGTGAACTTTTTACCAGGATGCAAAATGATTTTTAGACAGTTGCCTTATGTAAAATGATGTTATTAGTTTTTTTTTTATTTTATATATCTTGCAATGTGCTCAGATTCCTTTACCCAATATGTATTTGCAAAGTTTCTATTTTGTCGGTTATGCTGAAGTGAATTGTTATAGCTGCAATGTTTAGTCCAGGGACCTCAAGCTATAATCAGTGTGTATTGTGTAGTGTACAGCTAAAAGCAACATTTGCCAGCTAGAGAACTTCAGCTCATTGAAGGTGATGTTTGACTTGAAGGTGTGGTTCGAAGTTACAGAAACATTTTTTTATTATGGCCTTTTCGGCATTAGTCGTTGCGCTCAGGAGTTTGAGCCTTACAATAAAAAGCAAAGCTGAGCAGCACAAACAGACATATGTCCCCTAGTTTTTGCCTCATTTTCTCTTTTACCAAAGCACCTGCAGTAGAAAAAGCAAAGAAGCCTAATACGCCTTATTAGAGGAGCTACTGCCATGGAACTTGAGGCTTGATAAAAACCAGTGATCTCAGGTATCATCCTCTCATGTAAACATGATAACTTAAATCAACCAGTGGCTCCTTCTTTTATTTTTCAACTTTCCATAGGGTTCCATAGTGGAACAACAGAAAATTATAAATAAAAAAAAAAGTTGCGAGATCCTCTTTGACGTTAATTGAGTCTTGTTGACGTATTGTCATTGTGCTGTGGCATTGTGGGTTTACTTATTTTTTTTGTCTAGATTTCAGTAGTTCCTCTGAAAGTTTTAGTGCTGGTTTATTCTGCAACAGGAACTTGTGGGCAATATGATGCAGTGACCTGTAGAATGTTTTCCCCTCTACTGCCATTTTTTAATAAAAGAAGAAAATTTAAAGCCTGTAAGTTGGACGGTATCATTTTTAAATCACACTCATCTCATTTTTAATCAATAAAATGGTTCACAATGAAGGCAGGAACTAAATTAATCTGAAATCTGTTACATGCACAAATATTCTCTACTCATTCAAAACCTGATCTGGGTTTTAATGAAGGTGCTCCCATCCTGCTCATGGACAAACATAATAAATTGAAACATTGTTGCGATCTTTGAAGGATGCTGTGTTATTAAAGTTAGAAAATAATGAAATGTATAAATTATTTTCAGATTAGATGGAGTTTTTTCTTCAGAAATTCAGGAATACTGTATCTCCTCCAAGCTGGTGCCAGTAATATACAGTATAGCATTACTTTATTATTTATTATTTATCATGGTCTAAGATGGAATTGTGCACAGAAAGAAAGAGACATTAATTATAGTTTCAGTATGCAGAGCTTTATTTGTTCCTGGGGTTACTTTATAGATATCCATACAAACTGTCTCAAGGCTTTTAGCATTGAGAAATCACATGCAAAAGGAATCTTATGGTGTTTGAAACACAAGAGGGAGTATGTGAGCTTCGTTCCTCTATAAACTATTACATAACACCTAGCATTCTGTCCCTCTGTCTGGAGCCTCACTAAACCCCAGGAATCTTCCCAATCTGTTCATATTGGCGGCTTTGCTCATCCAATGTAACAAAAACAATCAATGACGAGGGAAAAAAAAAAAAAAAACTTTCACGCAAGTGTGGGCAGTGCAAAGACAAAACAGGAGAGAAACCAGAGGATACATTCACAGTTTACAGGCTAGGAAGCGAGAGCAGAATTTTGAGGACTTGGGGCTGTCGGGTTTAGAAGCACTTGCGATGCACAATGGATGGACCAGCCTCGTCATACTCCTGCTTGCTGATCCACATCTGCTGGAAGGTGGAGAGGGAAGCCAGGATGGAGCCGCCAATCCATACTGAATACTTTCTTTCTGGTGGGGCAATGATCTATGCAAACACACACACAGCATCCACAGATGATAATTAAAAAAAAAAAGTTCAGAAATGATGTGGTGAGAAACAACTAACTACAAATGAGCTAAATAGAATTATAATACAATTAATCTGAGTAATCACCTTGATCTTCATGGTGCTGGGGGCCAAAGCAGTGATCTCCTTCTGCATCCTGTCAGCAATACCAGGGTACATGGTGGTACCGCCAGACAGGACATTGTTGGCATACAGGTCCTTACGGATGTCAATGTCACACTTCATGATGCTGTTGTAAGTAGTTTCATGGATACCAGCAGACTCCATACCTGAAAAGGAAAACCATATCTCAGAACTAGTGCATCACATGGTGCAAGAAGTAACTGCTGAAAGAGACAGAAATTGAGGGAAAAAGAAGAAGAAGTTACCGATAAAGGATGGTTGGAAAAGGGTCTCAGGACAGCGGAACCTCTCGTTGCCAATGGTGATGACCTGCCCATCAGGAAGCTCATAGCTCTTCTCCAGAGAGGAAGAGGTGGCAGCAGTGGCCATCTCATTCTCAAAGTCCAATGCGACATAGCACAGTTTCTCCTTGATATCACGGACAATTTCTCTTTCAGCTGTATGAGACAGATTACTTCAGTTAAAAGACATGCGTGCACGTAGAAAAGTGCAATTTATGTTCTCTCCGTTTATTTCATTTCGATTTATGGTTAAACAAGCTATAAATAGATGCTGTCTGCATTCACCAGTGGTCACGAAGGAGTAGCCACGTTCAGTCAGGATCTTCATGAGGTAGTCAGTGAGATCACGGCCGGCCAAGTCCAAACGCATGATGGCATGTGGAAGAGCGTAGCCCTCATAAATGGGCACGTTGTGGGTTACACCATCACCAGAATCAAGAACAATACCTGCACAAAAATATGTTTGATCAGGCAAATGTTCTGTCATTCAAAATATAAATCTGATCTGGGTTTTCGGAAGTGGACGAGAGAACTGACCTGTTGTGCGTCCAGAGGCATAGAGGGATAGCACCGCCTGAATAGCTACGTACATGGCTGGAACATTGAAGGTCTCGAACATAATCTGATGGAACAGACAGGAGTGTTTGCACATGAAAAGATGCTACGATGTTCTGTGATCTTACAGATTGTGTGTTTTACATTTCTGTCTAAATTTTGCCTGGAGTGAATCTAACCTGGGTCATCTTCTCCCTGTTGGCTTTGGGGTTGAGAGGGGCCTCTGTCAGCAAGGTTGGGTGCTCCTCGGGAGCAACACGGAGCTCATTGTAGAAGGAGTGATGCCAGATCTTTCGAAGAAAAAAAAGCTTCATCAGCTTGTGCGCATTTCAAGTGTCCAGATCATCATTAATCACTCACAAGTGGACTGATAAAAGTTTAATGGATCATCTACACAACCCTGTAGTTTTCTTAATTGTGACACATGATGCTTAGAGTAAGTGAGATATGGAATAGTCATAGATCTAAGTGAATAATACCATCTGCTGCATGCATCTGCTAGTCGATGACAGTGTGTGCCTGAATGATAATGTTTGACACATTAGTGTGTGTGGGTGCATATGTGTGTGTGTGTGTGTGTGTGTGTGCATGAGAGTCATGTGCACAATGAGTCATAAGGCAGCACAGTTCTTCCAGGTATAAGTGGGGTCTATTTGAATACACAGAAGACGAAAAAGAAATGTCTAGTGATAAGAACAATAGTGTGATATCTTGCATAAGAGCACATGCTTTGTGATACTATTTCGGGGAACTATTTGGTCTGTTGTTCTTGGCAAGTTCTGGTTTGTGACCATGCCTAAATTAGCAAGGTCTCCTTACTTTTTCCATGTCGTCCCAGTTTGTGATGATGCCGTGCTCAATTGGGTATTTGAGGGTCAGGATACCTCTTTTGCTCTGTGCTTCATCACCAACATAGCTGTCTTTCTGCCCCATCCCCACCATCACACCCTGAGAGCAGATGTAAAGGAAACCAGTGTCATAACACATCACCCAAATCAATATTTTCCATTCCACTAAGTGAAATGTCATGGTTCCTGTAGGCGTATGTTTTCAGTCTGTTGTCCCTGTGTGATGTGGTTGGAGAAAGTTCACCTGATGTCTGGGACGACCCACGATGGAGGGAAACACGGCTCGAGGGGCATCATCCCCGGCGAAGCCTGCCTTACACAGTCCTGAGCCGTTATCGCACACCAGAGCAGTGCTTTCTTCGTCGTCACACATGATTCAGCTCGGATTTCCTTCTTCACTCCAACAGGAGACAATCACTGCAAGTGCACCACGCAAACATCAATAAATCTGCTTTTTAGGCACGCAGAGGAAATTGCACTTTAAACACCTGTCAAAAATTTGAGTGGGGAATCAGGGATATTATTTACTGAAATTTGAATGTGTGTTCAAATTTAAGAATTGTGTGTGTGTGTGTGTGTGTGTGTGTGTGTGTGTGTGTGTGTGTGTGTGTGTGTGTGTGTGTGTGTGTGTGTGTGGTAAAGCACCCTACTCCATAAAATAATGAATGCATAGAATACTACAGTGCAATACAGTTTCAATTACTCCAAAAAACATAAGATAAAAAAAAAAAAAATTAATCACTTAAAACTCCAAATGACTAATAGTAAAATGTGCCAAAAGTAATCCAAAACTGTAAAAAAAAAAAAAAAAAAAGAATGTCTCTGCAAAACTCATCCACATGTTCACTGCCATGTATCCTGAAACCTGTCCTTCTATCCCTGATGAATGAATGCTTGATCCTGGGAAAAATTCCTAATTTGGAAATAATGGGGAGGCATGTCTGTCTTTGGACTTCACAAACTCTCCCTGGCCCTCCCTGCGTACAACCGTTTATTAAGAGAGAGAGAGAGCGAGAGAGAGAAAGAGTTACAGAGTCAAACTGATGTCGCTGCTGTATTTAAGAACGCCATATTTAGGCATAAACCTCACAAATCACCAGGACTTTAATCCAGCAGTGGCCTCAACCATCTACTCTGATGAGCTTGTCTCCAAACATGAAATACACAATTAACAGCATGTAACTGAAACTATGGTTTTTAACACCATTACAGATAAATCTGCATTATAACACTCATCAATTGCAAATATGAACTATTACATCATTACTGATGTCTGTATTCTATTTTTAAAATAAATAATAACAAATGTGTAACATCACATTATAGCCAAGCTCAACGCTGTTTCCTATTCAATATCAGGTTAAATGTTTAAACACAATGCAGAAACCACAAACTCAACTCAGCTTAGTTTCCATTTCAAGCCATCTTAGCATCATGCACCTGAGTAAGCCCGGAAATTACCTTGAACTGCAATCTAATGCTAACTTTCAGTAAATTCTGATCTACTATCTGCATTCCTTTGTAACAAATTCTACCTCAAAGCATCCCACTTAAAACGCGGGTCAAAAAAAAAAAAAGACAGAAAGATGGAGGGAAAGAAAGTGGGTGGAGGCCACTTACCCTGACAGTGCTGGGCCGGGGGGTTTAGCCACTTGGTGATGGTGTGGCCCTGACCAGTGTGTAGAGCTCTTATGTAGCTCCAGTCTGTGGTTCTCAGCCACCTCCCACCTCCCAAACATGGAGCCCAGGCCGCACACCGTCCACTGGGTTCACTCTACTACAGCCTTATAGGGATGACTGGGGGAGAAGACTCCAATCCGGGGCAGCCATCTCTCAAGGCATTCCAGCCACTGCCTCTTTCTCACTTTTTTTTTCTCTTCCTCGGAAAGGATGGAGATCTCATCGTGCAGGAACATAAACACTATCTGAGGCTAGTGCAAACCCCCACCCCCACCCTATCATACACATGCATGCACACACCCATACTCAGTAGGCCACTTACCTGAGTAGGATGCACACGAAAGAAAACACTGAGGCAAAACAATTAACACTGTAGAAGGGTCTGACACAATCGCAAAAACCTATGGAGAATTTAAATAATCCATGTATTGTTTAAAACTCTCATGCGTTACTGAATAAAAAAGATGGCGATTGAGAAAATGAAGTGATGCCACTTACTGTGCTCACTATGAAAAATCTATAACTGTAAATAATTACTGGAAGTACATTATCCTACATTATCCTAGTTATTTATTTCCATTACTATACGCACCGTGGTATAAAGTTATGACAAAATATAATTGATCTAATTTGAAACAGCAACAGCTCATATATACTATACATTAGAAATGACAATGTCACAAATGAAGTGACGAAGTAATATATCATTTCCTTTTGTGCACTGTTCTGACATCCAGCACAGTGAAGAACAAGTGAAAAGTTCCTGTGGCTTGTGTGCCTCATCCCTTCTGTCCATGCAGGCTTAATAATAAGTACTAACTGCTTGACTGAATTCTGTCACTAAACATTGACTCAGTATGTGGTCATTTTTCATGAACTCTAACCGACAGAATGTGTGCTGCGTGTGAAGGGAATGAGCTCGGCTCTTGAAAAGCCCAGTTAGTCTGCCTCCGTTTCCCTGACCTGCAGCTCCAGTGAGGCTGATTCCACCTTGTTTTTGCTATCACGCTTGCCACGTGAAGTTCTTGCTCAACTATTTAAAGGGAAATTGCGAGGAATGTACAAGATTAGCTATCGGTGACCAAAAAAGAAGGAAAACATCTACAGGACTGCAGTTAATGCGAGGAAATAGACGTGCACGTGACTGTGAGCTGAGAATGCACACTATGGACAGTACTATCACTAAACCTTTTCTATTACTGTGTTATTATACACATTATGTAAATGCATATATAATATTAAGATATTAAATTAACACATGTTGGCTATCATACCGCTACTAGTCTTAGCTCATAATTATGGGTTCATCCTTCTGGTCACTCTTTCTGTTTTGGATATATTCCTGTATACAGATATCCAAGTTAAGGATCTCTCACTCGCGCTCTCTCTCTCTCTCTTTCATGTAAACACTTAACAAGCATATGTCTGCCTTTTTTTTTTTTTTTTTCAAAAGCCATGCTTAACAGTCACTGTTCACAGTGAAATGCTACGGTTTTCTCCTCCCTGTTAGCTGTCTTTAATGCAGCACCAAAAAAGGAACTGTTCAGTAAATAAGGAGAGACTTGGCAGCCTGCTCCTCTCTCAGGCATGTAAGGAAAGAAAAGAACCCTGCGGAAGGAGTGGGTTGGGGGAAAAAACTCTGTCTAGCATGAAGAATTATAGTGTGCGTGTGTGTGTATATACGGATGAATGCCTATCTGTTTACCTGTAATTATAATGCGTACTTAGGAGGGGAATAAGGACACAAGGCAGTGGAATGGGAATTATTGAGCCTGGGATGTGCATTATGGGAGGGCTTCAGAGCAGGATATCCTTAATAATATTCATATTATTAGGTCATTGTGCACATTTCCATTGCCATGTTTAGATGTGCTCTCACCGTGCTACTGGCCTTCAGTACGCTTACAGTGTAGGCTAAAACCAGGCCTCCGAAGCACTGTAGACATTATTATGCTGTTCATAACTCAACACATGGAGGACCTGATAATTCCAGAATTGGGTTATTCGGCTGTTTCACAGGTATGAAAACAGAAACCTGTACAATGCATGAGGTCAACATGACAGGGGTTAAAAGCCATGTTGTTGTATTTTGCAGGCACTACTTACATGCATTCCCACCACTTAACAATGACTGCAGAGTAAATTTGTTTTAAAAAAAAGTGTGATATGTGATAAATCTTTATAATTAAAAACAGGATCAGACTCAATTAATGGTAGTCCTCATGCCTAATGTCTGAATATCTGAATGGGTTCAGTGAATTCAACTGAAATGCATTCATTCTGGTTCAGTAGGAAAGCACTTCACCAGAAGCAGCAGTGTAGAGTAATGTTTGCTACTGGGCGTTGGATGAACTTATGGTCTTTTGGCATGTGCTTTGACCGAAAATGGCAAGGCAGCTGTTCTCTTAAAGGACTCCTCCAGTCAGCATCTCATTGGATGCCTAGGATTAACACGATTCATCTCAGAATAAGTATGAGAATGCCATAGTGCAATGCCTGAATTCTTTTCTGTGTGTCAGTATCTCCAAAAATCTCTGTTTCTCATACATATTAGGGGTGTAATGGTGCTCTTATACAAAAGTCACAGATTACTATGTGCATACATTTTGAAGTAAGTTTTCAAAAATGAAAATTTTCTTTTTAGTTATTTTGAATTTAACTTGTAAACAGTGACAAACTGACCATACTTTTCTGAAGACATGAGGAATACTCATGAATGCTGAAACCCTTTAAAAAATAATAATAATAATAAAAAATTTATATATATATATATAAAAATGGGGAAAAAATGCCCATCACTAGTTCAGCACTGACCGAACAGAATGTCATGTACAGTACCTTATGTACGGAATGTCGTTATATGTACAGTGCTTGTTTTTTTTTTTTGCATATTTGTCACACTTAAATTATTTAGATCATGAAATAAAAAAAAAGATTGCACAAAGATAATCTGAGGAGATTCAAAATGCAGTTTTTAAATGATGATTTCATTTATTAAGGGACAAAGTCAATTTACTTATCATGAATGAACTGTGATTTTTTTTAACCACATTTTTTGGAAAGCTGGCTTATATTTTACTTGCCACACCCAGATCTAATTACTACCAGACCTGTTGCATCAAGAAATCACTTAAGTAGAACTTGTCTGAAATAGTAACACATTATCCCACAATCTACAGAATCTGAACTATGAATAAAATTGCACTTCCCATAATTGCTGGTCACAAATCACTACAGTACATAAACTTGAACATAAACCTCCCTCATTCCACTCTTAATAACAAGTTGCACACATTTATAACACTCTCTCAAATATCATAACCATGGTATACAATATGTTCCTTCATAGCAACCATCTATAATCATTGCACTCACTGTACATTACCCTGTATTCTGTATTCCCATGTATTATTTACATATGCATATTATTTTATCATGCTAAATATCTTCCTTCATTAAACTCAGTGTATATAACCTTTTCTGTATATAATCCATTCTGTGTACAGTTTACATATGCAAATTCTTTATCATGGTATACAACACCTTCCTTATTACACCCACCTACAGTCGTTTGCTCATTGTATTTACCTTTCTCACTGTATATTGGTTATATATGCATATTATTTTGCACTGTGAAAATGCACTTCTGGTTGCATCTTTTCGAACTGTAACATACTCGAAGGACAGCGCTATCTACTCCCTCCGCTGTAGAGCCATGATTAATGTAGAAGCAGTATGTACCTCTCATCCCTCCCCTCTGAGAGAGCTCAACCAATCAGCTCTCTCTAGACCTCCGGCTGCGAGAGGTTACAGCATTCCCCCGGGAATTGAGCTAGAGATCTAGCGAACTAGCAAGCCATTTCTAAGGCTTTGGGACTCCAGCGAACCATTGTCCACAAATAGGGAAACTTGGAACAGTGGTTAACCTTGATAGGAGGTTCTTTAGACGTTATTCTGGGTTCTTTTATGCGCTCTTGTGTGAGGCTCTTGGAGTAATTTTGACCTGGGGAGTTTGGGCCAACATAACAAAATTACTCCAAGAGCTTCACACAAGCGTGCATAAAAGAACCCAGAACAATGTCTAAGAAAAACTGAGCAGGCCTCAGTTTTTCAGTAAAGGACAGTGTTCATGATTCAACAATAAGAAACAGACAGGGCAAAAATACTATAGCATCCATGAGTACCAAAGTTGACCAAAGAGAACACAAAGACTCATCTCACGTTTACCAAAACCATCTTCATTATCCCCATATCCACTTTTTTGCAAATATTCTGTGGATTGAAGAGAAAAGTAGACCTTTTTAAAAGTTTTTGTCTCAATTTTGAATTTAACTTGTTTGTCTGGACGCACCTCTCGGGTGCTCAATCAAACTGGGACCTGGGGAGTTTGGAAGCCAGGCTAGTGTCATGAGCTATCGGAGGGTAAGCACAGAAGCCTTAGCAGTTAGCCCGTGTAGCGTGGATGGTAAACCCAAACGCGGAAGCAACGCGAGTAGGCAGTATAACCACGCAATTTGTCTAAGAACTCTCTTACACGAAGAGCTAGGATCTACACAAATAAATCCGTGTTCTAGCAACACACACTCAATCAAAGAAGCAACCCAAATCGGTGAGTACTCACAGAATTGTCGGCGAAGCGTCAGACAAGGCATGGGCGAACTCAATAACTGAGCAATGTGAAGCGCCATCTTGTTTCCTTTTATGCTTCCTGAAATGCGACCGTATTACTTCCAGGTCCTAGTGCCGGTCGTGTTACGAGTGTGCATGACAGTACTCCCCTGTCCAGGACCGACTCTCGACGGTCCTGGGGTGGAGGATACCCGACGATGGTAGTCCCGGATGAGTTCGGGGTCTAGGACGAACCGAGCCGGAATCCAAGAGCGCTCCTCGGGACCGTAACCTTCCCAATCGACCAGGTACTGGAGCCCTCTGCCCCGAGGACGTGAGTCAAGGATCCGGCGAACGGTGTAGGCGGGACCACCCTCAATGATACGGGGAGGAGGAGCAGGGTGGGTGGGGGGAACCATTGGTGAAGTGATGAAGGGTTTGAGCTGGGAGGTGTGAAATACCGGATGGATCCGGAGCGTCGCAGGCAGCTGGAGCCGGTAGGTGACAGGATTGATACGGAGGGTGATGCGGTATGGACCGATGAACCTGGGTGATAGCTTTTTGGATTCCGTGTGAAGGTGAAGGTTTCTGGTTGAAAACCATACTTTGTCACCTACATTGTACAATCGTCCCGGCGGGTGTCGACGGCGATGTTGAGTGGCGTAGCGGTTGTTGGCCTGTTGGATGGCGGCGTTTGCTTGGTTCCACAGCCGTCGACACCGTCGAACCAACTGTTGGGCTGACGGCACCTCAACCTCCGGTTCTTGATGATCGAACATCGAAGGTTGGAAACCGTGACATACCTCAAATGGACTGAGATTGGTGGCTGAAGAGACATGGAGATTGTGAGATAACTCAGCCCATAGGAGGTAGCGGGCCCAGGAGCGCTGGCAATTGGCAACAAAGCATCTCAGTTAGCGCTCCAGTTGTTGGTTGGTCCGCTCCGTCTGACCGTTAGTCTGGGGATGATAACCAGAGGATAGACTACAGGTGGAATTGATCAGACGGCAGAAGGCCTTCCAGAACCGGGCGGTGAACTGGGGCCCCCTGTCCGAGACGATGTCTTTTGGGAACCCATGCAGTCGGACTACGTGTTCTAAAATCAGCTCTGCTGTTTTTTTGGCTGACGGGAGTCCGGTGAGGGCCACCAGGTGCACGGCTTTGGAGAACCGGTCGACGATGGTTAAGATGGTGTTTTTCTCTTCGGAGGCCGGCAGGCCCATGATGAAGTCGACGGCAATGTGCGTCCAGGGCCGATGGGGAACGGGGAGTGGTTGGAGTTCCCCCGATGTCGGTTGGTTGGTATTCTTGGACCTGGTGCACACTGGGCAGGCCTGGACGTACTCCTTGATGTCATTCGCCATAGATGGCCATCAGAAGGCACGTCTGATAAATTGGAGGGTGCGGTTGGCGCCGGGGTGTCCGGATAATGGCGAGGAATGACCCCATCGCAACATCTCGGTCCTTATGGTGTTCGGCACGTAGAGTCGCCCAGGCGGCACACCTGCCGGTGCGGTCTCCATCGCCTGTGCACGGTGAACCCTCGTTTCCAGTTCCCAGTGAAGTGGTGCAATGATCTTGGTGGGTGTGATGACAGGCGCGGGGTAGGTGGAAGTTGTAATGTTCGAAAAATAGTGCCCACCGCGCCTGTCTCGGGTTGAGCTGTTTTAAGTTGCGGATGGTGATCAGGTTCTGATGGTCGGTCCAGACGATCCGAAGCGTCCACCTTCACAACGAATGGTTTACTTGCGTCTGGGTGCAGTAGAATTGGGGCGTTGGTGAACCGGTGGCATAGGTCATGAAAGGCGGTGATGGCGGCGGGGTTGAGGCTGAAGTGATGAGAAGAGGGTCGAGTCAGAGCGGTTAAAGGGGTGGCAACCGTACTGTAGTCCCGGATAAAGCGACGATAGAAGTTTGCAAACCCGAGAAACCGTTGAAGTTGCTTGAGGGTCTTCCAGTTTCTGTGGGTCCATGGCCACACCCTGGGGCGAGATGACAAAACCCAGGAACGTGGTGGAGTGCTCGTGAAAGGCGCATTTTTCCAACTTACAGTACAGTTGGTGGGCGAGTAATCTCTTAAGGACCGCTCTGACGTGCTGGGTGTGTTCCTCGGCGGTGCGTGAATAAATAAGGATATCGTCCAGGTAAACGAACACCCACCGCCCTAGCATGTCCCTAAGGACATCATTGATGAACTGTTGGAAGGCAGCGGGTGCGTTGCAGAGTCCGAATGGTATGACCAAGCTCTCGTAGTGTCCAGTAGGGATGATGTAAGCCGTCTTCCACTCATCGCCCTCTCTGATGCGCACCAAGTTGTAGGCGCTCCGGAGGTCCAACTTTGTGAAAATGGTGGCGCCAGAGAGGGCGTCCAGGGCTGAGTTGGTAAGAGGCAAAGGCTGTCTGTTCTTAATGGTGATGTTATTAAGCCCCCGATAATCGGCACAGGGATGTAAGTCGCCCCCTTTCTTCTTCACAAAGAAGAACCCCGCGGCGGCAGGCGAGGAGGAGGGCCGGATGGTGCAGTGGCGAAGGGCATCAGAAACATATCTCTCCATCGCCTGCATCTCAGTGGCGGAGAGGGAGTAAAGATGGCCGCGGGGGGGGACCGAGCCCGGCTGAAGTTCGATCGTCAGGTCATAGGGGCGATGAGGAGGAAGGTGTGTGGCTCGTCTCTTGCAGAATACTTCAGCCAGGTCTCAGTAGGTGACGGGGATGGCATTGGTGTCGACATCGGGTGCCTCAGACTCCCTAGAACACGTCCCAGCCGGAGCCCGCAGGCAGAGTTCAGTGCAGGTCGGCCCCCACTGCAGGATCCGGTTTTCCGTCCAGGAGATGAGGGGGTCATGTTGGAGCAGCCAGGGGTGTCCGAGGATGATGGGTGGCGCTGAAATGGAGGTGAGGTGGAATTGGATCCGTGGTGGTGAAGGAGGGACGAATCTCAGGAACCAAGGCGTGAGGGTATGAAGGTGACGTAGTGGGTGGCAGGGTCCGGGGGGCTGGCCTCGGACGAGAGAGTAGACGCTGGTCAGTGCGAAGGGTGAGCTGAATCAGTCCTTCCAGGGTGGCGGGAATCTCTCGTCCAGCGAGTTCATCTTTGATCCGTGAGGCCAGTCCCTCGTAGTAGGCCGTCCGGAGGGCGGCGTCTCCCCAGGTGGTCTGCACGGCTAGAGTACGAAAGTCCGCTGTGTAGCGACTCACGACCCTCCCTGCCGCAGATGATATAATTTGGTGTCGGTCTCCACCTCAGCAGCAGGATGTTCAAATGTTAGTTTCAGTTGATGGGTGAACTTTCCGTATGAGTAGGCCGTGTCTGAATCTGATCTGAGGACCGCCGTGGCCCCACTCAGCTGCCTGCCCGGATAGCAACGAGACGAGAAGCGCAACGCGCATTTTGTGGAATTAAACAAGATCCAATGCTAGAAATGTTAGAAAGACACTGCACCGCCCATCTGTGCCATCCCACTTATCCGGTAGAGCTATGAAAATATCAGAAGGGGGGTGGGGTGGCGGTGCCGCAGCCACTGCGATGGGCGTGGCAACAACCGAGTGAGCAGCCGCCCCGCGGAGGGTCGCGTTCTCCTGCCGTAGCTCCGCCACCTTGCGGCGCAAAACCGCGACGTCTTGGAGGTCCTTTTGGAGAGACGCGACTTCTCCACGGAGCTTATTGATCAGCTCGGCATGCTGGTCAACCACATCACAGAG
This sequence comes from Clarias fuscus, assembly GCA_030347435.1. Classification (NCBI taxonomy): domain Eukaryota; kingdom Metazoa; phylum Chordata; class Actinopteri; order Siluriformes; family Clariidae; genus Clarias; species Clarias fuscus. The sequence goes on from CM059220.1 coordinate 18,664,686, forward strand.
ACGAGCAAACTCCTCTGGGTTTACTGCTTTTGGCTCAGTCATTCTGTCACGAGCTATCGGAGGGTAAGCACAGAAGCCTTAGCAGTTAGCCCGTGTAGCGTGGATGGTAAACCCAAACGCGGAAGCAACGCGAGTAGGCAGTATAACCACGCAATTTGTCTAAGAACTCTCTTACACGAAGAGCTAGGATCTACACAAATAAATCCGTGTTCTAGCAACACACACTCAATCAAAGAAGCAACCCAAATCGGTGAGTACTCACAGAATAGTCTGCGAAGCGTCAGACAAGGCATGGGCGAACTCAATGACTGAGCAATGTGAAGCGCCATCTTGTTTCCTTTTATGCTTCCTGAAATGCGACCGTATTACTTCCAGGTCCTAGTGCCGGTCGTGTTACGAGTGTGCATGACAGCTAGGGCCTTGGGCTCTTTGCCCACTGGACTTGGTGTATGGTCACTGGGCAACTGGGTTTTCTTTTGCCTTTCTCTCATGACCAGCATTAACTTTTTTGGCGATTAGTGCTACATTAGCTTTTCTGTGGGATTGAACCAGACAGGCTGTGGTTGGGTCCCTGCAGTATGGGTGAACATTGTGCCCATGATCCAGTTTACTGGTACATAATTGATAATCAGTGCTAATGTGTTCATGTCTTGAGGGGCTGATCAGTGCATATAAATATTTCAAACTTAACATACTGTATAAACTCAAGTTGATTGCATAAAGTGATGCATGATTCAGCTTGATCTTATGATTGTGACACGATGACCAGTAACGACAAATTACTGATGATGAAAAAAATTGTGAAACCTTTAAACAATCAGTCTCATCAGATTGTTACAAAATGTGGGTTTTGCAACAATCTGCATACAATTGTGTCGCCCAACATGCTTTCCTTCTCTACATGGGTGGGTATTATGTAGCTTAGGAAAGAGTGACATATTGGATGATGATTTATGCCGTTACATACTTTTCCTTCCTCATATCTTGGTCGGTCAGAGGATTACATTTTTGTCCTTTTGATGGGTCATTGAGTTCATCTCTGGTCAAGATCTGTCAATGCTTTTTATTTGTACTTGTAGTATTTTTGTAGTCTCATTTATATTAATTGTAGTTTTCCTTGCCGAAGTTCTAGATTGAGTTTCACTGTTACTGTGTGAAGCAGTCCTCATGTGGTTGTGATCTGTGCTCAGTTTTTTTTCTTTATTGTATGTAATGCTCAAGAAGCCTTCTTGTTTAGTGCATTGCCTGCTATTGTCAATGAACTATCCATTTTCTTCCATCCTGTAGCTCACAATACAACTTCCACTATATCCCAGGTTTATTATGGAATTACAATAACCTTCATTGTTCTCTTAATGCTTTCCACCAGATTTTGTAGTGTGGTTGAGGGGTTTGCTCATCCAGCCACAAGAGTATTAGTGAGGTCAGTTTCTGATGTAAGCAGAGGTGGGGTGCGGTCTGGGGTGTAGTCCGGATTTCTGTTTATCCCAAGGAAGCTCATTGTGGTTGAGGTCAGGAACCGGTGAAGGACATCTAAGTTTCTTCCACACCAACATTGGTCTAGCATTTCTACATGAACGGCGCTCTGTGCACAGGGGCATTGTCATGAAGGAACATATTGTGTCAGTGTTGGTGTGGAAGAGCTCTAATGCCATTCACAGAGGTCTGACCTCAATGCCAATTTCTTCTTCCCAATTTTTTCTTCAGTGAAGAAAAATTGTAATGCTACAGAATACAAAGACATTCTATACAATGTTGTGCCTCCAACTCTGTGTCTGGTGAAGACATGCACTGGGGTGTGATGATCAGGTAGTACTATACACTGATGTACTCATTTGGTTTATTTGTAACAAATGATTTAGAAATAAGTATTATACAGAGAAATCAAAGTGGCCTATTTTTCCATTCTTATTTTCCAGGGTAAATATGGATGTCCAAAAAGCAACTTCTTCAAAACTTCAAAGACAGTTCCCTGGAAATAAAATTCCACTATATGACCTTAAGACTGACGCACTTCTCTAAACGCAGCGGGTTATCTCTCAGATCCTCATCTGCAGCAACTGATGTCAATTTGGCATGATATCCTTTCACATTTCCTTCTTTCTGTATAAGGTAAACAAACATTTCAGGGACAAACCCGGTGAACTGAAAAGTAATATTTTGAATTGAGTACATTAAGGTGAATACCTCATAAAGTGAAGGTTAATACTTTCAAGGCTAAAACTTGTGTTTCTTCTGAAACCAGATGGATGAAAATGCACAGACCCCAAACAAGCCCCTTCTTTCTGTGTATGAATCATGCATGGTTTTAGTTTGCCTCTTTTGCCACCCTGTGGTCAGATATGCTCATGTTAGATATACGGGAAGTCCCTCCCCACTTTTATTAACTTGGGACTTTCAGTGCAACACATAAATAGAATATGCTAATGATCTTTTAGTTTAAAAACAAAACAAAAAAATGATTTAATATTAAATCAGTTAGTTAACGTGTTTTAACATATTTGTATGGCATATAGTAATATACAATTATAGCTACTGAATGGGTTATTATTATTATTATTATTATTATCATCATCTGTATAAACAAACATAAGTAAATTCACCTGACTGAAATAATGGCTCTAATAATTTATTTCATTGAATTTAATACAGCTTCTGTAATCATTTGAACCTAGTCAGGGTCACGGTGCATCTGGAATTCCATTCGTTTGCACGGCCACTTGCAAACACACAATCACATGTTCATTCACAACTATGTTGTGTAACCAGCTCAACCACCTAAGTTTATAGGAGGTCAGAAGAAATTGAGAAACGTGTAGGAAACTATCCATACAAGGAGAGAACATTGGCGACCGTTACCCAAGCTTAGAACCAAACCTATGATAAAAAGTACACCTTTTTGAAATGTGTTTTTTTTTTAAATTAAAATGTGCTATAGTTATGGAACATAAAACAATTTAGCTAATTTAATTTATCAATGATGTCTTTGCTGGTTAATAATTCTTAACTTTGTTGGTATTCACAAGGTGCATGCACAAAACATTTTTGAACAAGAAACTATAAATAGATCAGTCACTCCGGTTGTTGATAGACTAATCTACCCAATTGTATTTATTATAGTAATCACTAAACAAGTTGGTTTAGTTATATATTGCATAAGGCAAATGGAAGGATTTCCACCGTTGGGACTTTCCCTTTTTCATTTTCCACTTCTATACGCAACCACTTTCCACCAAGGGAGGGCAGGAGATTACATCACCAGTCACGAGTACAAGTTAAACGGAACTGATAAAAGTGCGTGTAAACTATGGAAAGAATGAGGTCCCACCCAAGAATGAAATGTACAGCTACAGTTTTATAATTAAATGTACTAAATATAATGTAACACCAAAATGTATTCAATTATAAGTAAGTAAGTATTTAGCTAATAATCATTGCATTATTAACACTTTGTTGACTTTTCTTTTGTGATTTACGTACAATGACTCACTCAAGCACAGAATGAGAGGATTGTTATCCTTATCATTGAGCTATAGTTCTGTTAATGGTAAAAAGAGTTACTTTAAAATTCCTAGCTGTTCGTCTCTGTGACAGTCTACCTTCAACTACCAGTCTCTACCTGGCCTCTTTAAAAAACAGAAATTTCTTTGGAAATTTTCATTGCTACACATGCAAAATATGAGAGCCTATTTACTTTTTATTTATTTTCATTTATTTGCATGACATCATACTGTATACGATATATACTTTCTTTATCATAGGAATTTTTTTTTAAGTGTGATGGATATGATAATTATGTACATGATTCACTATTAATAGGTTCTGGCTGTACTTGTACAGGAGCAAATAAAGGAAAATATGATGGTGAATTTCCATTATTAAAAAAATAAACAAGTCTCAAACAATAACCTAACACCTACGGGCATGTCACTAAATGTGATTGTCATTTTAATATGTCTACAAAATAGCTTCCAGTGTTAATCTGGTAGGACCTGTTTCTCATTAAAAAAAAAAAAAAACGTTGCAATATATTAACTAAGTAAGTCATTGTTGATAAAAAGCATTACATATCAGATACATTATCCTATAATAAAATCCTTCAATAAAATTAGGCTTAAACTTCAAATTTTACCGTCTTTAACGGGATATACACTTGCTGGCCATTTTAATAGGAACACCTACAGTATTATTCAACCCTGTGACACCAGAGGTGGAAAAAGTAATAAACTTTTGTAGTCAAGTAATTGTACTGTTACTTCAGTGAAATTTTCCTAAAGTAAAAGTAAAGTTACCATTATAAAAATCTACTCAAGTAAAAGTAAAAAGTAGCTCATTAAAAATGTACTCTGAGTAAACATTACCGAATTATTGACTTTTTTTTAACAGCCGGGGTGGGATTGGAGATTCGAGTGTAGTTCAAAAAAGACAAGCGGATATAAATCTCAAACTAGTTGTTTTTAATTGAAGGAACACCTTTGCATAATAAAGCTGTTGCTTTTCTTGTGCTTGAAATCAAAGTGATTAAAGAATAACGTTCAGCACAAAACATTTATCGGCCTGTTTCAGCATCGCAAAATTATAATACAAACCATAAAGTAAAATGAAAGAAAAGGGTAAAAGAATAGAGTGTTTTGGGGGTGAGCAGCACACCTGAGCTCCTACTCCGTTCTCTCCGTCTCACACACACTGCATCTTCTGCAGCACACACACTGCATTGTAAACCCAAATAAGTTGGCAAAACTTAAAACTCAGTTACATCAATTTTTTAAAGTAATGATGTTGTTAATATTAAGTAAACATAACTATCAGTTTTTTAAATCAGAACTATCAGTGCTTGGCACAGGTTTTATGCCAGATGCCCTGACGCAACCCTCCCATTTTACCTGGGTTTAGGACAGACACTTCATCCAGTTGGGAGTCAAAAACGGGCCTTTCGCATGGCAGGGAAACACGTACCACTGAGCCACCAGTGCCCTATTGGACTGATGACGTCAGATTTTAGCCTAAAAAAAGTTGGTGAAACTTTAAGGTGACAGTTACTGTTACTTAAGTACTTACAGTTACTTAACATAAAAAAATTTGTTCAGCTAACTTGAGAAGTGTAATTTCTACAAATTCATAAATACCAGACAGTTCTATATACTCATCAAGGTTTATTAATTTGAACTAATTGTAATTATTTAAGTTAACAGTACTCAATAGGTTTAATTACTTTGAGCATTAGGGTTTACATGGGGGAGGGTCGGCAACTCTTAAAAGGGCAACATACATAAAGTACAGCACATAATGTGGTATACAACATAGTAGTGGCCGTTACAACGGCCAGGGGTTTGCTTCATAAGAATTTGATGGCATTTCGATTTCAACTGGGTCTGCACCACTGGAATCTGTTTCGTCCATCTCCATCGTTCTTGTGAATTTAGCACCTGACCATCAATCAATCAGTGCTGTGGTTTCCGGGGGCATTTTTTTTTCTTCCCCATTGCATTTTTTAAAATAATTTTTCATTTTCAATCATTTATTTTTTACTCCGTAGCAAATATGATTTCATATTACCCAAATGTAGCAAAACAAGACATATTTAAGTAAAAGTAACATTACAGATTTTAAAAACTACTTTAAAAAGTAGAAGTACACAAAGCAAAAACAGTAACGCGAGTAAATGTAATTTGTTACTTTCCACCTCTGTGTGACACCAGTACAATGCATAAAATGATGCACATACTATACAAGTCATGAGGTTAATGTTCACATGAAACTTCAGCAAAGGTAATCTCTGTGACTTTAACCATGGCATGGATGTTGGGGCCAGATGGGCTGGTTCGAGTATTTCACAATCAAACCAGGATCTTCTTAGATTTTCACACACGGTAGTTTCTAGAGATTACGTAGATACAGTAGGTGTACGAAACAAGAAAGATCCTGTGAGCGAATGCCCTGCAGGCTGAAACACATTGTTGATGAAAGAGATGGAGGAGAATGTGCATACTGATCTGAGTTAACAGGAAGTCTATAGTAACTTACAGTAGCACTCTCTATAATTGTAGTGAGCAGAAAAAAACATCTCAGAAGGCACAACACATTGAGTCTTGAGGTGGATGGACGACAACAGCAGAAGATCACTGGGTCAGCCTTAGAACAAGAACCCAATGTACTGTAGTCTTTTCCTGTTACTGCCTATCCACTTAAAGACTTAACATGTTGTGCATGCTGAGACACTTTGTGATCACCATGGGTGTAGAAAGTGATTATGTTAATTACTATATCCTTCTTGGTGGCTCATTCTAGACTGCCCATTGTTCTCAGGTGTGATCTATTAGTGCATTGTTCTGTTAAATGATTATCTATCTATCTATCTATCTATCTATCTATCTATCTATCTATCTATCTATCTATCTATCTATCTATCTATCTATCTATCTATCTATCTATCTATCTATCTATCTATCTATATATTATTATTATTATTATTTTTGTTCCTAATAAAGTAGACGGTGTGCAAATATTTCTCAACTGATTGAAAACTGTACCAGTCACTCTGCGAAAAAAGGAAAACCCTATGTCTAAATTGGCCAAACCATTTTTCTGTCATATTTCTGTTTACTAAAATGAAAATGTAATCCAAATAAAGAGTAATAAAAAATAAGAATTATCATGTACCTAAAAGATATACATTTGCGAAACTCAAGAGCTACGTAAACAGCTTGTAATCACTGTTTTATCATTTGTTTCTGTAACCTGTATAGAGAAAAATAAGTTCTATCTAAATCCTGAATCTCGAGTAGGGCAAACTGACTGGAAATAATCTGCTGACTTTGTCATAACATGTCAGTTCAGTTTCTGTGGAAGTGCGTTCCCTGTATGTGTGTGTGTGTGTGTTAGATATAAATTATGCTTCAGATTTCACTTCTTCTGTCTAATACAAAGACTACCAGTCAAAGTTTGGACACACTTTCTAATTCACTAGTATTTCCTCATTTTTATTTCATTCCACATTATAAACCAATACTAAGGCATACAAAATATGCAATAATCTCCTTTGACCAGTTGATATCGAGATGTGTCTGCTACTTATGATCTGTAAAGCCTACACAGTTGGCTCTAATCTGAGGTGCTGTTTGTTAATTGTTACTTGTAAATGAACTTCTCCTCTGCAGCAGAGGTAAGTCTTGGTCTTGCTTTCCTGGGATGGTCTTCATAAGAACCAGTTTCATCATAGTGCTTAATGGGTTTTGCAAATGCACTTGACAATACTGTTCTTGCGAGAACTATTCCAGAACATCCAAGCGTTGCATCTTAAAAAAACACCTGACTGTTGTTGTCATTGGTTAAACTTAATTATCCAATACCATATATGTTATTTTATAGATTTGAAAACTACATTATTGTTCTAGAATTTAGAAAATAAAACATAAAAAAAAAAATTAGGAGGCATGTTCAAACCTTTGTCTGTACATCTGATGAATTAAAATAAATAAATAAATAAAACCCCTGAATGTTCATTGTGATAGAAGAATTTCTGAAGTGAGCAATCACAAATGTTAACTGAACCGCAGCAAATAATATTCATATCTAACACACTTTGCAGAATCCCCCCCACCTGCTGTTGAGACCCAGAATATTTTCACATGCGATAAGCCATCTGAGAGACAAGAAAAATAAATAAATAAATAAATAAATAAATGAGGCTAATGTGGTGAGAAACTAGCTGAGTGACTTGGGACGTTGTTCAGACATGTTCAATTGTGGAGAGCAAAACGAAATACCTGCCTTTTAAATGAAATGATCCAGGATGATTTCAAAGTATTAGATTATCTGTCGCAATACTACTCCTACATGCATGATAAAAAATATTTAGCAAGAAAATCACTCACTTAGTCATGTACTTACTCACCTACTCACTGACCTTTCTTTCTTTCTTTCTTTCTTTCTTTCTTTCTTTCTTTCTTTCTTTCTTTCAGTACTTAACAGAATCAATATGTATTTAGCAACTTTGGTATTAATGATTAAAATGTGTTATCTTTGGCCAAACGACCATGTTCTTCTGCTGTCCCTGGGCAATGTTTAAGATAAACAAATTTGCACAAAAAAAAAACATGGTTACATAAAACTTTAAATAAACACATTAAAGAATCATGCAGCTTATAAATCATTTATCAAGAAAACCATTCACTTAGTCATGTACACACTTACAAACTGACTTTTGTTTGTTAGTTTGTTACTTTCTTTCTTTCTTTCTATCTTTCTTTCTTTCTAAGTTAATATGCATTTGGAAACTTTATTATTAATGTAGTAATTGTGCCAACATTTAGGCAAATGCCCATTTTCATCTGCTGTCCCTGGGCCAACATGGCTGCATGGGATTTAAATCTAACTAAGGAAAACAAAACACGCACTCATGATAAAAGATGTTTATCAAGAAAATCGCTCACTTAGTCACGTACTCACTCCCCTACTTTCTTTCTGTCTTTCTTTTTTCTTTCTTTCTTTCTTTCTTTCTTTCTTTCTTTCTTTCTTTTTTAATATATTAGTAATTTTCAATAATTTAATAAAGAAATCAATACGTATTTAGCAACATTAGTATCAATTATGTCTCAGATTTATGAACGAGGAGAATGAAAGAGAACGAAGATTAGAAGAGATGTCTGTTGTGGAGCAGTTAGTAGCAGAAATTAGAGTTAGGTGTGGAGAGTGTTGAAGAGGATGAATAGTGGAAAGGAAGTTGGTCCTGATGACATACCCGGGGAGGTACAGTATGGAAGTGCTTAGTAGAGATGGCATTAGAGTTTCTGAGTAGCCTGTTTAACAAGATCTTGGACAGTGAGAGGATCACAGAGGAATGGCGGAGAATGGCGTATTGGTGCTGATTTTTTAAAACAAGGGAGATGTGCAGAGCTACAGAGTGGCAACTAAAGTGAAATAAAGCTGATGAGCCACACAATGAAGCTTTGAGAAAGAGTAGTAAAAGCTTAAGGTTAAGGGCAGAGGTGAGCATTTGTAAGCAGCAATATGGTTTCATGCCTAGAAAGAGTACAACAGATGCAGTATTTGCTTTGAGGATGTTGACAGTAATAGGGAGCATTGTGTCTTTGTAGATTTAGAAAAAACATATGACAGGGTGCCGAGAGAGGGGCTGTGGTATTATATGAGGACGTCTGGCGTGGCAGAGATGTACAGTATGTTACAGGAATGGTGCAGGACATGTATGAGAGCTATAAGATAGTTGTGAGATGTGCTGTAGATGTGACAGAAGAGGTGAGGGTGACGGTAGATACTGTATGCATCAAGGATCGACTCTGAGCCCCTTCTTCTTTGTTTCAGTGCTGGACAGGATGACTAGATTAGGCAGGAGTCCCCTGTCTATGGAGTATGATGTTTGCAAACATTGTGCTTTGTAGCGAGAGCAGGAAACAGGAAAATCTAGAGAGGTGGAGGTATGCTCTGGAAAGAAGAGGAATGAAGGTTAGCCACAGCAAGACAGAACACATGTTTGTGAATGAGAAGGTCACAAGTGGAAAGGTGAGGCTGCATGAAGCAGAGGTAAAGAAGGTGCTGGATTTTAAGTACTTAGGGTCAACGGTCCAGAGCAACGGAGAGTGTGGAAATGAGATGAAGAGTCGTGTGCAAGCAGGTTGGAATGGGTGGAAAAAAAGTGTCAGGTGTGTTGTGTGACAAAAGAGTATCAGAGAGAATGAAAGAAAAGGTGTTCAAGACAGTGGTGAGACCAGCAATGCTCTACAGCTTAGAGACAACGGCACTGAAGAAAAGACAGGAGGTAGCAGAGATGAAGATGGTGAGGTTCTCTTTGGGAGTGACAAGGATGGATAGGATCAAGAATGAGTCCATCAAAGGGACAACCCATGTTTTGGAGATAAAGTCAGAAAGGCCAGTTTGAGGTGGTTTGGATGTGTTCTGTGGAGACATTGTGAGCATGTTGGTAGAAAGATGCTGAGGTTGGAACTGGCAGGCAGGAGGTCTATAGAAAGACCAAATAGGAGATTTATGGATGTAGTGAGAGAAGACATAAAGTTAGTTGGTGTGAGAGAAAAAGATGCAGAGGATAGGGTTAGATGGAGGCAGATGATTCACTGTGGCAACTCCTTAAAGGGATCTGCTGAAAGACAAAGTAGAAGATGAATATGTATACCAAATACCTAATATATATTATAAACACAAATTCAAATTTGAGAAATAGAGCCGACGGAAAGAGGAATTTAATCCAGATGTTGAGCAAGATAACAGAAATGAAAGGGTTTTTATGAAGATGCATTTTTGCAAGTAAAGCAAATTCCCCCTAGCGCAGGGTACAAATTAGGACTGAAACGTCTGCTCAGAATTGCTGAGATGAGCAGAAAGCCGGAAAAGGTTTCACAGATGGACTACCTTCCCCTTTTTTAGAGAGTGTGCAGTTCTGTAATTACAGCAAATAACAAATTATTCAATCACTCGGAATTGTTATCATAATCACTGGTGAGGTGGGATTAAGGCTGGTAGGGCTATCAGGAATGGTAGAAATAAGTAGGGCTGTAAGTGATAGAAATAAGTAGGCTACTTCTTGCTAGAGCTATAGAAGTAGAAGAGTCCTCATCAAAAGGAATCAGTTTGAGTTCCATAAGACACATAAAGTAGAGGAGAGCGTAAGCAGGGGAAAACAGAATAAGCTGCCCTCTAAACAGTGTTACATAATATGAATTTTTTAAAATATATATATATATATATATATATATATATATATATATATATATATATATATATATATATATATATAAGGGGCTTAATGGAATATAATGATATATAATGATGTCTATCCTATTAACCTTTTAACCCTGATAATTAAATATGCAATATACTACTGCATATATATAATTAACATAATAGAATCAGAACCGGCAATCACATAATCAGTGGACACTAAACAGCAGAACACTGTCAGGAAGAGAATGCTCCAGCTTTACTGTGACAAAGAACAATGTGACAAAATCAATCTATTCAAGAAATGTTACAATTTCAAAAGCATCAGATTATTGACAAGGAAAATAAAAGGCATCTTAAAGTAACAGGAGACATCATAGGTATGTTTAATAGAGAAAGTAAGAACACACACAATATGATAAGAATTCATTGGACTAGGACTAAACAGATATGTGGCCATAAAAAAAAACACTTGATAGTGAGACCAGAAAAATGCTCCAGTTTGATAGACTGCATAGAGATTTGACTTTAGAGCAATGGACTTTAGAGCGATGGAAAAAGGATATGAAAGAAAGCGCATGAAGCGATGCACCCATCATGCACTCTGGTCACTGAACAAGCCTCTGGAGGCAGTGTTATGGTCTGGGGTTGCTTCAGTTGGTCAGGCCTAGGCTCAGCAATGTTATGTGGAAGTAAAATGTAGTCATTCTACTTGAATTTACTGAATGATCAGGTTATACAATCAGCTCTTTCTTCTCTGAAACTTCCAGGACTAAAAATATGAAACAGTGCTCCTGGGAGCATAAGTAATCATTTTTACACATGAATTTGCCATCACACTGTGTACCGTAAAGGTCAAGGTGTGTGACTTTTTTGGGCCAGGCAGATTATACTTCTAAATTTTATTTATCTGAGCATTGATAATTATGCTATGTACTGTATGTACAATTTTTTTTTTGACCTCCTGATCTAATAGCAACCACATTTTTACTTTTCTGGAGCACGGATCAGCGGTTTCATGTCTCTAAATTCACCAGGAAGTTATTTCAAATCATGTGATGCATATAAAATGGTGATTGCATAAACAGGAAATGTGAATTGTAATAACATGATTCAAACAGTGTTGCAAAAGTGCTACTCAGCTGTTTACACCACCCTCTATCCTGTCTATCCTGTCTAGTGCCATTCCCAACCCAGGCCCTAATCTTCTTTAGGTAGACTGTCATTAACAGAGATTAGGCCCAGCACAATGGAAACTTGACAGTGGTGGTAGAATTGGAAGGTGTCACACAGTCATATTGGGTACAGCAGGGGGCTCAGGACACAACTCTGGGTGCTGGGGGTAATGGCAAGTGGAACATGGGCTGCCAAACCTGGACTGCTTGTAATGTGTGTCAGAAAGAGATCTATCCACAGGAAGAGGCTAAATTGTTGTACAACTTGTTGGTGAATATTGAGGAAGTGACAGTGTCAATTGGTTCTCTGAGGTCAATAAACCACATTTTAACACGAATCCCTTACAGATGTCTAGAAGGTGCATTGCTGTGTGTAGGTCTGTGATGGCATCACTGATAAAAATGTATACAGGTACTCTCACTTCCACCCACTCAATAAATCTCAGCCCAGCCTCCCTCACTGTCTCACACTTTCACAAACTCACCTTCTTAGTCTTTCATCTCACCACTTACCTGATTCATGCTTTTTTTTTTTAAACCAGTTTTATTTGCTTAAATCTATTTTCAGTCGCTCAAAGAAAAAAAAGAGATCATATGCTTTGTAGTGATAGGAGGTCAGTGGATTTAGATGAAAGCATTCGTATTAAAGCCTTTTTAAATATCTGCAGTAAGAATTCAGTTCTGCATGCGCCGTCCTTTTTCTGTGTACTTGCAGAATGCACATTTAAATTGTGTACACTCGTGCAGAGAAAATCTCCCAAAACACACCCTTCATCAACTCAGGCTAAATATATCAAAGCTGTCACTGCTTTCCTTTTGATACAGTACAAGGACAAGTGCCTAAAGTGTGTGCTGAGCTATTTACATCACACCTAAAAAAATCCCGTTGACGTGTAACTCATTATCTAAGTGAAAACCATAAACTATTTCCTCGCCTTACAGATTGAGCTACCAATCCTTAGTGAACAAAATATTTCCCAATTTCCTTTAATGTATTTGATTAACCTGCCTTAACCCTCATGTTGCGAACTTTCCTTTCTAAAAAGAAGTGCAATAAATTTAATTAAACCATTTCTCATGAGGTGTTCCCGGTCAAAAATGAATGGGAAAGACTACAATTGGTACGGTATATAAATTCAAGCTCATTTCTACACTCCTTTCCCACACCTGTACATGCAGATGCCTTTGAGCAGACACGCATATACTGTACAGATATACAGTATACAGCTTCTTGAGGTCTTACTCACAGTTCAGTCTTTAGCAGTACGATGATCAAGAGATATACAGCACGTGACGCTGTATAAGCTGAATTATATTTGACAATGACAGTGATCAGGAGGGGAGAAGCCAGGTTAACAGTGAAGAGGGTTTAGAGGAGGAAGTTCCAGAGGTTGAGGATGACATGGGTATAACCCGGAGGAGGAAGATTTGTTGTGTTGCGTTCTCATTTCATCCAATAATGGAACCAAACCCTATACGGACACACTGGTCAGGCAATTTTTCATACTACGATGTCTTTGGAGACCTTCTATATGCTGCTACGTGTGATTTGCTTTGAGGACCATCACACAAGAGCCGCCCGACGTCAACAAGACAAGCTGGGAGGTTTGGCAGAAGTGGGTGGAGCACCTGCCACTCATTTACAAACCAGGTCCTGAAATCACCGTTGATGAGCATCTCATCGGTTTTAGGGGACGGTGCCCATTTAAGCAGTATAAATGGGGTCGTAGAAATGACAGCAGGGCTACTTTAAAATGAATGTAAATATGTCCATACAGTTTATAGGTCAAGGATTATATATATAATATAGTTCAGTTTTCCCCCTGTGTACATTTGGGCTTTTGTTTTCAATAAATAAATCATACCGTTCAGTTTTAACCGGGAACAAAAAAGTTGTTATTTTGTGCCACAGTTAATTTTTTTTTTTACTCATTTAAAAAAAGTGACTTTGGTAAACATTTGAGTGAAGTCCTGTGTGATAGATAGTACAATATTATTCGTTCTTAGTGTTTGTTATAGTCAAAAAAATATCTATATATATTTTTTTCTCTAAAACAAGAGTGGTATGAGTTCAGGTAAATAAAGCCTGCAAGACTTCACAGCAAATCCAAGTTCAAAACTTGTAATGTTTTTACACAAGAGCTGAAGTTGATAAAAAAAGATCTAATATGACATTAAGTGATTATACTGTATACTGTATGTATAATAACGGAAACATTATGAGTGTGAGCCAAAAACGAGCACAACATGAGGGTTAAATTAGTGTGTTGACAAGCAGTTTTCCTTTCATCTAGAGATCACAAGTTCAAATCCCTGGTGATGCTGTAGCCTCCCACAGCTGGGGTGCCTAGTGACAGTGGATTTTCCGAGCTCCCTCAGGGGGGAGTATCACAGATGTGCAAAGCTAGCTAATCATGGGTGCCTGTGAGCTATTGCAAACGTAAAGAGCAGATAAGAGTGGGAATTGGATACGACAAAAATAGGGGAGAAAATATGAAGAATCAAATTTATAAAAAAAATATTGGTGGGTTTCTTTCAGGTACTCTGATTTACATGCAGAGGAGGATAATTGTCTTTTACCAATTGCCTGTAAAATGTGAGCGAGTGTGTGAATATGTGTGTGTGTGCCCTGTGATGGATTCGCAACCTGTCCAGCGCCGAGTCCACTGAGATACTGTAGGCTTCAGACTTCCCACGACCCTGAATAGAATAAGTCGTATAAAGAATTAATGAGTGACAGTCAGGATTGCTCTCTCTCTGCAGCATTTAAGATTTAATGCTAATGAATATTATGTTTTAAGTTTAAATCCCAGGGATGCTTAAAAACCCCTTTACTGTTCACACTGATACTTTGGTTAACAAACACTCATCTTTTTACTCATAAACAATGAGGTTTCATGCACAACGTGAAACACGCAGACTTTCAATATCTATATTTCTTTCAGGGTCAACCTTTTAAACCACTGATAAGTTAACATCGTCTGCTCCGCCACCCTGTGATGTACTCAAGATAGTTATAGCTAACAGAGCCTGAGGCTGTTTCAAACAGTATAGTCTTTCTTAGCAGCTTTTATATTAATGGGGGTATTTGTGTGGCATGAATTTTTGATAATAAAAGCAAATGAAACTGTTGCAACAAAAGCAGCATGCTATCTTCTTAAAATATTTTTTACATTTACTATAGATAAGTATTATGCAATATGCTTGTGGGTTTTGTACGTCATCTGCGTCAAATTAACTGGAATATCTTCGGAAAACAAAACAGCTGCCTGAGGGTTTTGTGGTCTGTTAACACAACTCTAATCTGCACTCTTGGAATGGAAGACCAGTTACGAGACAATTTCTATTTCTCTTTTTTAAACCAAACCATTGTCAGTTTCCCTTTCTAAAAATGTTGAACAATCAATGTCAACTTTTTCTCTTCTGTGTGGCCTAATATATCTGACATCTGCAGTCTAGTTGCGGTGCTAATGGTCAAGTCATATGTGCAAGTTTCAGAAGCATATTTCGAGACTGATGTCATCATTAACCACATTGTGAACTACAAATCCCCCTGAAACGCAACTCGCAACTGAGAGCAAAAAATTAATGTAGGGTATATTTAAAGTATATTTATATTTTCTTAGTATCAGTATGTACATGTATCTATTTTTAGATTTTGGTAATTGCTGTATTGTATAGCAAAGCTAATACAAAAGCGTCATTTAGTAGGAAGAGCATGAGTTCATCTTTACTGAGCTAAGTGGGTCATTTCCTGTTTAATGATAAACCTAGAGCTGATATGCATTCCATGTATACTGTACAGTGTTTTAAAGGTTACTAAAAGGGCTTGTCAACAAGAGACCATAAAAATTTGGAGTTTACCAGGAAAATGCAAAAGAACTACTGAGAACTTGTTATAAACTATTTTTATTTTTGTTAATGAATAATATTTTAACCACTGTTGATTGAGCAGATTAAGGCTAATGTTATCCAATGTGACTCAAAATATGCTTAGCCAGATGACAAACAAAGGAGGAGTGCTTTTCTTTTGTTTTAGCCCGGGTGAGATAGTGTTGAGCGGTGTGGGAGGCACACACATCTTTAAATAGAGGGGAAAAATATTTTTCCCAACAGCAACATCTTAATGTGAAATGACTTATTGATAACACAGAATGAGGGGTCGAAAGAAAGAAACTTTCTGCAACTTTTCTGCAAATCAAAAGGCAGTTCAGCAAATAAAAATAGAATAAAATATATATTATAGCTATATACTATTATAAGATTAGTATAAAATATCTAAACTTTTCCCCCCTAAGTTTCTGGTTGAAATGGTTGTTTTCTGTAAATAATAAAGTTTTAAATACAAGTTAAAGTTAAGTGTTTATGCACAGTGACATTCTTTCTTCGCATATCTAAGCATGTTAGGAAGCTGGGCTCAGCGCGGAGCAGCAGCCATGATGCAGCACCACTGGATCATGCAGACCATAGATCTTGCTCAAGCACACAGCAGGGGCAAGTGGGTGAAGCTGAGGCTTAAACAACTGACCTTTTTGATCAGCAACTCAGAGCCTTAAACCTATAAACTATCACTGCCCTTAAAGTAATAATAATAATAATAATAATAATAATAATAATAATAATAATAATAATTTAACCTTAAAATTACCTTTAATGAGATTTTGCTATTCTTATTCTCTTTATTTTGTTGCAGAAGTATAAAATACTCAGCTCCTCTTCTTGATTCAAAGTAAAAATACTCCTGATCAAATACTACAATGCAAGTGAAAGTTGTTTTAAGCCAAATTTTACTTAAAGTACTAGAATGCTTCATTTTTAAAGTAAGAAAGTATTTAAAAGCACATTTCCTTTTCCTTTTATTTTTAATGTTATTGTTAATGTAATGTTGTATTGTTGCCACAATGAACTCTCTAAAACAACACATTGTAAATATGCTGATTAGTATTTGTTGAATAAAACAAAATACTTGTAAAATATGGTAACACAAAGTACTGTGAAACCTTGGATTGCAAGTAACTTGGTATGCAAGATGAGCAACATAAAAAAAATTACTTGTAAAACAAGCGACGTCTTGACATACGAGTAGTATGCATGCTCTTTGTCTGTTGTGCGTCACGTGATCACAACTGAGCCAATGGTTCTTATCGCTCTCTCGTGCTGTGGGATTGTGTGTAATCATCTCCCATGCTCAGTCTTAGTGCGTGTATGCCACTCGTATAGTCAACATCTGTACACATGTGTACTGTTTCCTATAACATTCTGACTAGTACTGTATGTGTGTGTGAGCATGCGTGCACATAATGCATTTTTTTCCTGTCCATGTGTAGTGACTGTGTAGTGACTTAGTAACTGTACTGCACCATCGGCCTGCATGAAGAAAAAGGTTAAAAAAGTTGTAGCTGTGCAGGAGATCAATCTGTTTAACTACAACATAATGTCACAATTCCGTGAAATCTTCAAAAGGAGGCGAAAGCAAATGTCAGTGTCAGCAAGTGTCAATATGCTATTAAAACAAATTGTCAGGAAGCAGATTTCTGTAAGAACTTATTTTCCTATTTGCCTAAGAGCGACCCATTCTTTCACAAATGTTTGTAGAAGCGTTCTGCATGCCTCGGTGCTTGCTTTTATACTTCAGTAACCATGGAAGTTATTTGAACACCTGAATTCAATTATTTGGATTAATGAGTGAATTTGTCAATATAGTGTATGTTTATCACATGAATGCTGAAAATGAATTCAGGAAGCTTGCCATCAGAAGAGGAACTTAGTCTAGGTATAATTTCTGCTAACCGTAAATAAATTAGAAAAAGTTTTAAAGAGAATGAAATGTCTATAAATCTATTTAATAACCTTAATATTTAAGCAATATCAAATTCATGGTTGTGCTGTTGTGCTGGATATTACTGTAGCTTGGCTGTGATTAGGTTGTAGACCTTAAGTGTGATAGTGCTTTTATACAACAGTTTCATAAGCACCATTTATTATCAACAAATTTTAAGTTGTTTGTTCATTTAATGACAGTGTTATCATGTGAATGAGGGTTTTAGCAGGAAGCTTCTCTCTCCTCAGTACTGCGACCATACCGACCTACTTTCACCCATGCTGCAACCGACAGTTAGTGTAACTAACTATTGATAGAACACCTGTATCAGAGTCATACATATGTCACCCACTGCCATATGTGATCTGGTTTCATGATCCTGTATGATGTCTTAGTTTTTTGTGTTTTTGACATTTCTGTTTTGTTTACCACTGGAGTTATTCTGTTTAGTTCATGTGTAGTAGCATGTGTAATGCTTTTATCTCTCATGATCATACTAACTTATTTCAGGATATTACTTTTTTAATAAAACAATGAATGCATTAATAAATTAGTTTTAATAAAACAGATTGTCAGGAAGCAGATTTCTGTAAGAATCTATTTTCTCATCAGTAGGGAATAAGACAATTTATTTGCCATTTTTATGTGTATTATATACAAACCCGATTCCAAAAAAGTTGGGACACTGTACAAATGTTGCATAAAAACAGAATGCAATGAAGTGGAAGTATCAAATTTTAAATATTTTATTCAGAATAAAATATAGACAACATATCAAATGTTGAAAGTGAGACATTTTGAAATGTCATGCCAAATATTGGCTCATTTTGGATTTCATTAGAGATGCACATTCCAAAAAAGTTGGGACAGGTAGCAATAAGAGGCCGGAAAAGTTAAATGTACATATAAGAATCAGCTGGAGGACCAATTTGCAACTTATTAGGTTAATTGGCAACATGATTGGGTATAAAAAGAGCCTTTGAGAGTGGCAGTGTCTCTCAGAAGTCAAGACGAGCAGAATGCCAATGCTGCAGCGAAAAATATTGGCGCAATATCAGAAAGGAGTTTCATTGCAAAGAGTTGAAGTTTACAAGACATCCCACAAAATACTATGGGACGTAACAGTTATCATCATCTACAGTGCATAATATCACCCAAAGATTCAGAGAATCTGGAACAATCTTTGGGTCAAGACCAGAAGACCATACTGGATGCTTGTGATCTTTGGGCCCTTAGACGACACTGCATCATATACAGGAATGCTACTGTAATGAAAATCACAACGTGGGCTCAGGAATACCTCCAGAAAACATTGTTGTTGAACACAATCCACCGTGCCATTCACCATTGCCGGCTAAAACTCTATAGGTCAAAAAAGAAGGCTTATCTAAACATGATCCAGAAGCGCAGGCGTTTTCTCTGGGCCAAGGCTCATTTAAAATGGACTGTGACAAAATGGAAAACTGTTATGTGGTCAGATGAATCAAAATTTTAAGTTCTTGACAATACCAGACCACATACTGCATCAATTACAACATCATGGCTGCATAGGAGAAGGATCCGGGTACTGAAATGGCCAGCCTGCTGTCCAGATCTTTCACCCATAGAAAACATTTGCCACATCATAAAGAGGAAGATGCGACTAAGAAGACCTAAGAGAGTTGAACAACTAGAAGCCTGACAAGAATGGGACAACACTCCTATTCCTAAAGACGATGGGATTCCACACAGTGGCCTTGTGGCCTTGTCCTAACTTTCCCAACTCAATGTGTTGACGCCATGAAATTTAAAATAAACTTATTTTCCCCTTTAAATGCTACATTTTCTAAGTTTAAACATTTGATATGTCACCTATGTTGTATTCTGAATAAAATATTGAAATTTGAAACTTCTACATCATTGCATTCTGTTTTTATTCACAATTTGTACAGTGTCCCAACTTTTTTGGAATTGGGTTTGTATAAGGGCCTCCTGTGCATGGGTGTATGTATGACCATATTTCTGCTGCAACATCTCTTACGTCAGTGTTGCTGCTACACTGACGTATTTGAGGTGTGAACTCACAATACTCTCATTACAGAATGTGGAAATGTAGATATAATTTCATTCATTAAGCAATTATAGTAATTAGTAAATGTTTAAATTGCTATGTCAGCTTTTGAACAATGGTTATTATCAGTTCTTTAATATAGTGTATTTGATCACTTCCTACTTAACCTATGTACATCATTCAAGGCAGCTCTGACATTGTGTTTCCGGTAAATTATAGGACAAAACATTCCTTTGGAATTATGCAAGAGAGCTTGAATTGGCTTATTATTTAATGATTAAAACAACAACTGTGACATGGAGTGATACATACAGTTCCTGGTGCTTTTTCCAGTCTATTGTCACCACTCATGAAATGCTTCTGGTCCAATCAGATTACTCAGTTGGAACTAACTACCTAACTAACTAATTAACTAACTAACTAACTAACTAACTAACTAACTAACAAAAAAATAAATAAATAATAAATAAATTCTCATTTCCTAACATTGACATTTTCCAGCCCCCAAAAAAGTACTTTACAGGTAAATGTCTGTAGGACAGGAAAGAAAGCAGCATATTATATAAAACAAAAATTTCATACGATAAAAACAAAAATAACGCAGCTGGATTTCGCATGATTGGAAAAAGAAGCAGAAGAGAACAATAAGTTCTCAGAAGAACTGTGAGTGGTTCTGCAGGATGTTCAGTAAAACTAAGCAGCTAATTTCCCTATAAAACTGCACAAATTGTACTTGAGACTATATTGCAGGCAAAAGGTCGCCACACCAAAATTATTTTGGTGCATTAATTACTGTTTACTGTTTTAAATTTAATTTAATTTTTATTATTTAGCATTTTTTAAAAGTGTAGAAACATTTGTTTTGAAGACCTCTTCATGCTACAGCAGCTACTAGCATGTGTCTAAGACTTTTCCACATGTAAATTTTCCACATGTAAATTTGTATTTGCTTATTTAAATTGAATTTTAAAGTTTAAGCTTATGCCTGTTATAGAAATATTGTTGGAAAAATATTTGTCCTTTCTAGCCTCAGTATTAGGCATATGTAATGCTTTTCTCTCTCATGATCCTACTAAATTATTTCTGAGATTTTACTTTTAAATAAAACAATTGTGTTGATAAATTGGTTTTAATAAAACATCTTTTCAGAAAAGCAGATGTTTGTGTATAATATATTTTCAAGACAATAGTAAAAAAGCCAATTTTATTTGCAATTTATACCTGTATTGTACATAAAAATGCCCGCATACTGTGTGTGTGTGTGTGTGTGTGTGTGTGTGTGTGTGTGTGTGTGTGTGTGTGTGTGTGTGTTTGTGTGTGTTTGTGTGTGTGTGTGTGTTTGAGTGTGTGTTTTTATTTTTTATTTTTTTAAGACCCAGCTCATCAGTTAGTCAGCATTAACCAAAGTCATATCCAACTTTACACACACAAAGTTTTATGGCATTGATGTGTCTGAGTAACTTTTTTCCATTAAAAAATCTCTTTTAAAAAGCAATTTCCTTAAAAAAAAATTATCGCAATTATAGTAATTATTAAATGTTTAATTTGTTATGCCAGCATTTGAACAGTTTTATATTGTACAATATACATTACAGTTCTACAGTGTATATGTAAAATATAGTATATTTCTATCAGCACCCTGTACACAACCTATGCACATCGTTCAAGACAGTCCTGCCTTTGCAAATGTATTTTAATTCAGCAACGTTGGAGTTTTTTAAGCATGAATGACCTCTCAGAGGTGGACTTGCTGATGTGTTTCAGATCATTGTCCTGCTGCATGACCCAAGCGCGCTTGAGCCTGAAGTCACTGATGGCCCGATATTCTCCTTTAGAATTTTCTGGTAGAGCGCAGAATTCATGGTTCCATCAATTATGACAAGTTCTCCAGGTCCAGATGCTGCAAAATGGGATGCACACCTTTCACAAAGTTCAACTTTTGTCTCATCAGTCCACAAAATATTTGCCCAAAAGTGTTGGGATAATCAAGATGTTTTTTGCCAAGTCATTTTGGTAGACCAGCAACTCCTGGTAAGGTTCACCACTGTTCCAAGTTTTCTCCGTTTGTGGATGATGGCTCTCACTGTGGTTCACTGGAGTCCCAAAGTCTTAGAAATGGCTTTGTAACCCTTTCCAGTTAGTCAGCATTAGCCAAAGTCATATCCGGTACAGAACAAAAGTTCAGTCAGTAAAAAAAAAAAACCTAACTCATTTCCTGACATTGATATTCCAGCAAAAAACAAAAGTACTTTACAGGAAAATGTCTGTAGGCCAGGAAAGAAAGCAGCATATTAAATAAAACAAAAATTTCAGACAATAAAAACAAAAATAGAGCAGCTAGATTTTGCATGATTGGAAAAAGAAGGAGAAGAGACTAAGTTCTCAGAAGGACTGTGAGTGGTTCCGCAGGATGTTCAGTAAAACCAAGTAGCTACTTTCCCTATAAAACTGCACAAGTTGTACTTGAGACTATATTGCAGGCAAAAGGCCATCAAACCAATTATTGATTTTGGTGCATTCATTACTGTTTACTTATTTTTATAGCATTTTTAAAAAGTGTAGAAACATTTGTTTTAAAGACAGCAGCAGCTACTTGCATGTGCCTAAGACTTTTCCAAATGTAAATTTTCCACATGTAAATTTGTATTTGCTCATTTAAATGAAATTTTAAAGTTTAAGCTTATGCCTGTTATAGAAATATTGTTAGAAAAACCTTTGTCCTTTCTAGCCTCAGTCTTAGGCATATGTAATGCTTTTCTCTCTCATGATCCTACTAACTTATTTCTGAGATTTCACTTTTAAATAAAACATTTGTGTTACAAAAATTTGTTTTATGAAAACATCTTTTCAAAATCTTTGCAGATTTTGGTGACAAGACAATAGTAAAATTTATACATATACATATAATTCAGTTATAAATTGTGTGTGTGTGTGTGTGTGTGTGTGTGTGTGTGTGTGTGTGTGTGTGTGTGTGTGTGTGTGTGTTAATTTACCAAACATTTAACATTTATTTTTGTTTTGAAGACCCAGCTCATCAATTACCAGAAACCTTACTTTAATGGTTTGAGACTCCACTACACACTCCTATATATAGTACAATATACAGTAGTATATCTCTATCAGCACCCAGTACACAACCTATGCACATCGTTCAAGACAGCCCTGCCTCTGTGCTTGCGGTACATTACAGGAAAAAACATGCCTCTGGAATTATACAAGAGAGTTTGATTTGGCTTGGATTTCATGCGTGTAGTCTTAGTCACTGACTTCAGTTTCATGCAGGACCTAAGGAAACATCACACTTTTTTTTTCTTTCTTCAAGAATTCATGTGTACAGTATGTGTGGGCATTTGTGTGTGTGTATGTGTGGGTGGAGGGGTGACTGGGTGTGTGTGTTGTCTTGAGTGCTGGTGCAAATGCTACAAGGTCCGGTAAGTCACTGATTCTGGAATCAGTTCAAGCCTTTTCCAGTAGCCACTTCATCCTGAAATATTTAACTGTTTTTTTTTTCAATTCCAGGAATCCAGGATACACATTAGATAAGATTTGTCTGGAGGAATTTTGGCCCACTCATCTTTGGCCCACTCAACTTTGGAGTTTTTTTAAGCATGAATGACCTGTCAGAGGTGGTCTTGCTGATGTGTTTCAGATCATTGTCCTGCTGCATGACATATCGCTCTTGAGCCTGAGGTCATAAACTGATGGCCAGATATTCTCCTTTAGAGTTTTCTTGTAGTGCACAGAATTCATGGTTCCATCAATTATGACAAGTCGTCCAGGTCTAGAGGCTGCAAAAATGCAAAATTTCTTTAGATTACGGCATTACTGTATGTGTTGCTTTTTAGATGCTTTAGCAAGCTTCACTTTGTCAGATAGGATCTATAAATGATTTCTTGATTAAACAAGTCTAGCAGTAATCATGTCTGGGTGTGGAAGTGAAATTTAACTCAGTTTTTCAAAAAAATGTGGTAAATCACAATTCATTCATGATGTAGCTACGGCGCAATTACGTCTTTACATAGGGCCAGGTAGGTTTGGATACCTTTTTCCTTTAATAAATAACATCATCATTTTAAGACAGCATTTTGTATTTATTCGGGTTATCATTACATAATATTAAAATTTGTTTGATGAATCATTGAAGTGTGACAACTATGCAAAAACAACAAAAAGAATCAGAAAGGGACATATACAGCATTCTTTCATAGCACTGTACGACGTTAACTAAATGTTCATTCTAAAACAGTGTTACTGCACTCTTTTATATTTAGCACTATTTCAAAGGGGAGCCAGACAGTAAAATCTGTTTGCGTTTGGTCACAAAATAAATTTGCCTTAAAGCTAAGAGTTCTTACCAGCACCACTTTGCTTTGTATGAAAAAGTACTGTATGTTGTAACTATTGTTAAATGAGGAAGCAAATGCTTATTATTGTCAAATGTCTCCTGCACTTCCAGTGCAACATAGTTTAAGTGGAAATTGGAATAGCTATTTTTCCTTCACATGCTTATATACACTGAACCGTTCTTCAAAATGCTTCGGAATTTACAATACAGTATCACAGCTATTGTAGTTGCTTTGTATGCAGGGACGTTAAATATTAACTAATCAGTTTAGAATAATCTGTTAAATCTTTGCAACTGAACCTGCCTAACATCTCAGCAGCAAAACAGGGTTTTATCACTACCAGGGAACAAGAAACCAGTGTCTGATATGGAGTGACTGAGTAAATATGCCAAATAAGAACAGATTTTGTTTGTGCTGATACAATATAATAAAATTTAACAAAAATGGTTTATTTTCTATTCATCTTTAGTTTTATTAATCTTGAGTCATTTTAAAGATTCAAATGACTTTGGACTGTACTTCGATTGAAAGTCTCATGACATTTCTTATCTGCACAGCAAGTCCCAACTGGGCTAGGGAAGGGAAAATGGAACTAAAAATAAGAGGAAAATCTTTTGTATCTAAGAGTATAATTTATAATAGTGTTCAGTATGTATGTAATCTAGAGTATATCTATCATTTAAAACAAATTGTAATAGTAGAGTATTATAACTTTAACCCAATATGCTTTGGCATGGAATAAATGCTACATCAAAAACTTAATTCTAAAGAAACTTAATTCGTTACAAATACTCTAATATGTTTAGTATATAATTTGTTTTAATAAATCCACCAAGACATATGTGGTCTTTAACGTTTTTTTTAGGGACATTGGCGCATTTATCTCTTGCATGTAAATATGCAAAAATAGAATAGAGAATAGAAAATACCAATAAAGTACTTAAATCAGACTCAAAACAACTGTGACACGTTTATGCTTTGCTGTATGTCCACTATATTGAGAAAAAAAAACATTACACTGTTATTCCCTGAATCTGGAATCAGTTCAAGCATTGTCCTGAAATATTTCACTGTGTTTTTCCCATTACAGGAATCCATGACACACACGCACGCACACACACACACGCACGCACACACACACACACACATACACACGCACACACGCACACACGCACACACGCACACACGCACACACGCACACACGCACACACACACACACACACACACACACACACACACACACACACACACACACACACTGTATATGGTTGAAATGAAAATAAAAGCCTACTGTACTTGACTTGACTTGACTTGATCCATTGAATACGATGCACAATGCAGGAACACACAGGAAGTATGCAGGAAGTATAAGTGAAAGAACATGAGCAAAACTTCACCCTATCAGTTCCTTTACAGAACTCTTCCTTTGTACAGTTTCCACTGTGACAGTAAACCATTCCAAACCATGTTTCCATTTGATTATTTGCTAATAAAGGTTTATTTAACAGCTTGTTATATGTACCGCTATATTGACAGTTATGTTGAACATTCAAACGTAGAAAGCTGAGATATCAGATATCAGCTGTTACAATTAACTTGAGCATAACATAATTACCTCACTTTGGGTTTTATTTTCCTTTATTACTGCCCTAGATACAGACACTGAGGTTTGTCTGGATGGATCACTAACCAATATACTACTTTAGCCATACAGTGGGGAAAATAATAATTTGATATCCTGCAGATTTTGTAAATTTGTCCACGTACAAGTGTCTGTAATTTTTTTATCATAGGTTCATTGTAAAGGATAGAGACAGAATATCAATACAATATCCATAAAAAGCACATGATATAAATGTTATACATTTATTTCCATTTTAATGAGGAAAATAAGTACTGTATTTGATTCCCAAGAAAAACATGGGTCTGCAATCTTGTCCCTGATGCCCTTTGACAGATCTTTGGCTTTGCCCATGGTGCTGAGGTTTGAATGGAAAATAAAGATTCTGTGGACAAGTAAGTTTGGCAAATTTGGCAAATTTAAGAGGGGTACTTTGGTGGAGAAACCATTGTTGGCAAGCACAGAGGTTAGACATTTCTTGTAGTAGGTTTCCAGGTTTGCAAACATCTCAGGAGGGGTTTGGTCCATTAGTCTTTGTAGATCTTCTCTGAATCTTCTGAAGTTTCTTGCCTGTCTCTTGGCAACTTAAAGTTTCAGCTCCCTCTATTTGGCTCATTCCTTTGTTGCCTTGGCGCTATGTCTTGGGATGCTAGAAGACCCATACACGACCCATCTTCCGGAGGTTCTCATCCAAAATTTTTCAATTAGATTCGTATTCAACATTTTTCTTCCTCCAAAAATGGCAAGTCAAGCTCAAATTTGGTCTTATCTAACCCCAGCACTTACTTCCAATCCTTCTTTGTTCATTGTTCATTAGCAAACTTCAGACGGGCCTGTAAATGTGGCTTCTTGAGGAGGGGGACCTTGCAGTGGTTTGTTTGGTGATTGTGGACCCCCTGAGATCATTCACAAGCTCCTCCAGTGTAGTTCTGGACTGATCCCTCACTTTTCCCATGATTATCCTAAACCCATGAAGTGAAATCTTGCATGCATCTCCAGAACGAGAGCGATTGATGGTTACTTTATATTTCCATTTGCATTTGCAAATAATCACACCAATAGTTATCTTCTTTTTACCAAGCTTCTAGCTGGTGTTCTTGTATCCCATTGCAGTGATTATTTGCATTTGCAAATAATCACACCAATAGTTATCTTCTTTTTACCAAGCTTCTAGCTGGTGTTCTTGTATCCCATTGCAGCCTTGTGTGGGTCTGCAATGTTGTCCCTGATGCCCTTTGACAGATCTTTGGTTTTGCCCATGGTGCTGAGGTTTGAATGGAAAATAAAGATTCTGTGGACAAGTAACTTTAATACACATAAGTTGAACTCATTGAAATGCAAATCGAATTATACCATGTATATCATGTGCTTTTTCTGGATTTTTGGTTGATATTCTGTCTCTATCCTCGACAATAAACCTATGGTATGTGCATCAACATGAACTGGATAAGACTGTAGAAAATGAGAATGATGTCTATGAGTCATACACTCTCCCTAATCCATATATTTTTTTAAAAATTAATGTGGGATGATCTCATTCCTACTGGAGACCTTAGAGTGTCTTAGTATGAGTCTGTTGAATTCCAAGTATTTTCTACTGTATGAGCTGTCTTGTGTAATACTGTTTGATCACACTCAGACACTTTCGGGAAATAATCAACTTGAAGCCTTTAGGCTTCTGCTGTATTGGTGTATTACACATACACAGCATTTTTTTTTTTTTTGCAGGTTCTTGGAAAGATCTGATTTAGGCACCTCTAAATCTTAACCATTCTGTTACGTGGTGCGGTATGGAGAGCCGCACCACGCGATGTTTTTAATGATAAGAGCCCTTATGCTGGGCGTTAGAGCGGGTCAATGAAATAGGAGTTAGTGAGAGTGCTTGTGATACACACGGGAAGACCTTCCCGTTTGGAGATAGCGTGGGATTATTAATTAAGGAACCTAAAAGGAAACCAATGAAAACTGTAAACACAAAATAAACAGAGCTCCGCCGTCTACGCGAGAACGGACGGGGCTCTGGAAAATAAAACAAAACTTGTCCTCTCGGGGTGTTCACCCTTACCGAGGACTTTTGGGAGAGAGAGAGAGTTTGTACTTCGTGCACTAACAAACTGTACTGAGCGCGCACGCTGAACTGCTGCGTGCCGCGCTCTCTCTCTCTCTCTCGCCGGCGTCTTAAACAGACAGAGGCTGGGGCTTTGCCTCTGTTCCTAAACAGCTGTCTGTCTGTCTGTCTGTCTGTCTTTTATTTTATTTCTTTTCTTTGGCCCTGATACCTTCACCGGTGCTACCTAAATGATCGCACGAAGTGCGCCGGTATCAGGACCCTTAAATAAACACGCCGCCAGGTGCGGCTCGTTCAGGCTGATTGCCTGACGGCGGCGTTGCCTAGCAACCGTGTGTATAAATGGCCGTGCTTTTGCCTGTTCAGAACTCCGCGTGGTAACAGCTTGCGGATCTGCCCGTTCTGAACAGTTTAAGCACGGCTCTGCCCCTCGCGCGACCCGCGTCGTTACACATTCTTTTGTTTTGCATGAACAAAAATGAGAGCTGTGATCTAAACTGTGAAAGGTCAGGCTTTACTACAGATAGCAGTTCCACCTTAGACTTTTTTGTTGTTGTGTGGTTTCAGTTGGCAAATTTAAGAGGGGTATCAATTTATAATATTATCATTTGTATTATTTGTATTTTTCAATTTTTGGTTGATAAGAATTGGTCTCTATTTACTATAAACTTATGATAGACCCTACATTTTTTTTTAGAAGTGGGCAAGATCTTCATGGCATCAAATAATTATTTTCCCCACTGTTTGTTCATTTTAAAACTGTGCCACTGCACTCCTCTAACATTTAGCTCCATTTCAAAGTGCAGTCAGTCAGGGAAATCTATTTGTGTTTGGTCACAAAATACATTTGCACAGACTTGAAAGTGAAAGTTCTTATCAGCACCCTTTTCCTTTGAATGAAAAAGTACTGTATGGCATGGCAATGTGGCATTTATAAGGAAGTGATAAACGCTGCTGTTGTTCAATGAGGTAGCAAAGGTTCATCATTGTGTAGTGTCTTCTGCACATTCAAGAACGGAGACTAACTTGGTTTAAGCAGGAATGGCCAAAGCTATTTTTTTATTCTTCATATTGGTATTCTTCTAACTTCCTTCAGTATATGTTAGATACATAAAAGTGGCATCATGATCATTAGCACAATATAAGCAACATACCAACACACTGAGAAGTTCTTATCACAGCTAATTGCTTTGTATGCAGTGACATTAAATATTAACTAGTATGTTTAGAGTAATCTCTCAAATCTTGGGAACTTAACTTGCATGGCATCTCACCACCAAAATAGGGTTTTATCACTTTCAGAGAACAAGAAACCAGTGTCTGCTATGAAGTCACTGAGTAAACATGGCTGATAGAAACAGATTTTGTTGTGCTGATATGATATCAACAGAATTAGAAATGATGGTTTACTTATTGTTTACTTTCGATTCAGCTTTGTTTTTGTTTATCTTGAGCCATTTTAAATATACATTGGACTTCCCATGACATGTCTTATTGGTAAGTCCCAACAGGGCTTGGGAGGTTAAATTGAACTGAAATATAAGAGTACTGTCTAGTTTATAACAGTGATCTACTGTATTAATGTAGTAATGTAAAGTAGATCTATTGTTTTAAGCAAGTTATAATAGTGGACAATTATAACTTTAACCTAATATGATTTAGCTTGGCATACTGTAAATGCTACAATTAAAATGAAAGCTTGCTGGCAGAACTAAAACCAGGAACTAAACCAAAACTAGCCAAAAATAGTTTAAAGACACAAGTGCTACTCCAGGGTTACTTAATAAATCAAATGTATAATGGTTTTAAGTATGTTATGCATGTTTTATGGCTTTGTGAACACTTTATTAGATTAGATGTGCATTAACATGAACTGGATAAGAAATGGGTCTGTCACTGTAGTAAGTGAGAATGATGGCCATAAGACTGTCATACATTCTCCATAAGCCCAGTCCCACATGTTTTTTAAACACACTTATCTAGGATGATCTTTTTACAACCTGAGAGCTTTCTCAGTATCGAGCCTGTCTGAAGGTCTGAAATCCAAGTATTGTCTGTGAGTTGTCTTGTGTAACACTGTCTGTGCACACTCAAACACTGTTGGAAAACAATCCATTTTAAGGCTTTAGGCTTTTGCTGCCACCGTATTACAATTACTGTACACTACAAAAAAAGAATCTGACACAGTGCCTTAAAAAAAAATCAGATAACAGATTACAGGTTACTGAAAAAAATCATATGCAGACATCTCTAAATCTTAAACATTCTTTTTTTTTTGCATTAACAAAAATGAGGGCTGGGATATAAACTGTGGAAGGTCAGGCTTTAAGTAAAGCCTTTATTTTGTCACATATACATTACAGCACAGTGAAATTCCTTCTTCCCAGCGTAACTGGGGTCAGAGCGCAGTGTCAGCCATGATACAGCGCCCCTGGAGCAGTTAGGGTTAAGGGCCTTGTTCAAGGGCCCAACAATGGCAACCTGGCTGAGCTGGGAATCGAACCGCCGATCTTCCGATCAGTAACTCAGCCCACTGAGCCACCACTACAGATAAGCAGTTTTCTTGGCAGTTCCACCTTGGACAGTACCTTGTGTCATGTGTCTTCAGTTACAGTAAGAGGGTACCCTAGTCATAAAAGATTATATCCCTGCATAAATATCAGATAGCGCCTTTTTTTTCTTTTGTTCATGTTCAGCAAATGCTTTGGTTAATGTGCAGGGTATTGATTACAGTCACATTGGATGCAAAGGCTGTCCTAAGAACTGTGGGCATGGGGCAATCCAGAAATTGATATGGACAAAGTGAGAACCCAGCTGCGGATTGAACCAGGGACACTGGAGCTAAGAGGAAATAAATTGCTGTTAAACATGAGCACTCTTAAAGTTATATAAAGTAAAACTATAATCTAGGATTTCGGTTTGGCTGTGGTTCAGTTTGGGCACATCTTTCTTCCCCCAGAAACACACTTAAATGTAGATTTTACATTATGCTGCAAGTGAGGAGCACAGAAATCATATAAAAAACAGTGTAATAACGTATACCCAAGCCAGAGAAACAACATTAGACTGAAAAGAGGAAGTGTGAGACTTGCCACATCTGCTTTCTAAATGGAAATAAAGCTTAGACTCTCTGCTCTAGAGCTGTAAACTAAGCAAATGGTACGTATATAGTCATACATATTATTTATAATATATATGCCTTATTTTCTTTTACTTTGTTTGTTTGCTAGGGATAGGGGTTTTAAATTAGACTGAAAGCATATATTCAATGGCATCCCAACAATGTTCCTGAAAGTGAGAAGATAATAAAATGATTTCTGAAGAGGTGGAAAGTCTCATTTGGAAAAGAGAAGTGGGATTAAAGTAAATATTCCAAGGTCAAGCAAAATTATCCTTGCTAATTCATTTTTTTTTTTGCATAGTGCTTTTAATAATAACCATTGTCATAAAGCAACTTTACAGTCTTTCAGTGAGTGACAATTAGAAACCCCCTGAAAAAAATGTGAGGGAAAAACAAAATATCCTCTTCTCTGTGACATCAAATAAAGATATTATGGTATTTTCAACACTCACCGAACACTTGTAAGAACACTACAGGGTAGGGCCTCCCTGTGTTCTCTAAACATCCTTAATTCTGATTAATATGATTACACCTTTGTTGAATTCATGAAGATATTTGAGCTGCACATTTATTTAAACAGTGATTAGAATTAACGGGCCCAAAGTATACAGTACAAACCGTCCCCACACCATTACACCACCTCCACCAGCCTGAACTGTTGACTTAAAGCAGTTTGAGTCCATATAATTCTGCTGTTGGCATCAAATTCTGACCCTATCATCTGTGTGCCATAGGAGAAATCAAGACCAGCCTATTTTTTAGTCTTCAACTGTGCAATTCTGGTGAGCCAATACAGCAGCAGACTTTTGTCTGCTGCATTTCACCCACCTGAAGGTATGACATATTGTGTATTCTGAAATGCTTATCTGCTCACCACACATGAATTGTGTGTGTACATATTTGAGTTATTGTAGTCAGACAGAACCAGAACGGTTATTCATTGTTGAATGGATGAAAGGAATTTCCATCTGCAGAACAATAGCTCACTGTTAAGATTTTCCCTGAAGCTTAGAAATAATCAAACCAGTATTTCTACAGAAGCAACAAAAATTATGTCAGAATCAAAATCACTGAGAGCATTCACTCCCATTCTAATGGTTGATAGGGACATTACCTGATGCATGATTTTATGCATTCCACCACAAGATTGGATAATTAAATAATTGCCTACATGACTAGGTGTCCATTCATCAGGTGAATCTACAGTATGTACCCACTTTGAAGTCTTTTAGGTTAAGTGGTTGCTCAGCAACTCGTCTTCTTGATGTGGACAACCTCCTGAGACCTGCACTCTACTGTTGTGTACATGGCAATTTCTCCTCATTGTTTCTTTTTCTTAGCACCAGATAACTATGAAATAAACCAACGTCTTCAAACAGGAAGACGTTTGGCAAACGAATTATACCCAACAGTCCTGATATGAGAATCAAACAAGGATATGTGTCAACCTTCATTTGTAAGCACATTCAGATTTCAAGATGCTAAAGCCTATGTGCTATCATTTGTACTATCCAGCAATGCTCGGTTGCTGGCTGCTGTCAGTCTCCCTAGCATGTGTCACCACAATGTCCATCTTCTCTTCCTTGTCAAAACAAAGATGAGGAAGGGTGTGATAGAACGGTAGTCTGTAGTTGGTGTCCATACTAACTGTACATCAGTTAGCCTGGGCTATTGCCTGTTGCATGAGGTAACATGTATAGTATACACATAGCAGGAACCTCAAAATCTCATTTTGCAAATTCATGAAATGTTGTGCTTCAATGGCTTAGCGCTTGCATGGTTGGGAGATCAAATGTCACCTGGGTTTCCATTTTCTCATGGTGCTTTACGTGTTTCCTGAGTGTATTCAGATTTTCTCCCACAGTCCGAATGTGTTATAGGTTAATGGGAGCTTGGGTACAGGGTGTACCGAACTTAGTCCCCTTAGTGACTAGATTTCACGCCCCTCATTACCCTACAAAGATACACATGCAGCTGTGAAATAACAGATTAAACCATTTTATTTTGGCAATACAGTATAAATGGAATTATTGGATTAATTGGGGTTATCAAAATAGCTGGGGTTATAATAATTTATATTCAATATGCAACCACTCAGATATCTGTTTTTTATTTAAAATGCTGTGTATGCTTTTTTTTTGTTCTTCGTCAACAAGCAAAACAATCCATATAAATAATACTCTATAAGTTTCAAACATTTTAAATCTAAGAATAATCTTCATAATTTATTTTCAATAAAGAGTATAACATTTAGCTGATTTATAGGAATACTGTATATATTTTTTAATTTTGTAGATTTATTGAATCTTAATAAGTCTCTGAGATCATTTTGATGTAAAATAATATTGTGAACTGAAAGTCCTTTTCATACCCACAGTGGTCCTCGATCGACAGCCACATGTTCAGTACATAAATGAGCATCTCAGTCAGAGATAGACAGGGTTCTTGCTTTGAAGCAAGAAATTATAGCCCTGATGCAGCTAATTGTACTAATAGTTATTGTATAGTTATTTACAGATTGTAGTATACTATAAAGCAATGTTCATAAAGCAAAATGAAAAACCAAAATTAATTAGGCAAGTTAGATCCTACAGCAGAGCTTGGACCAGTTGCAAAAAAGCTCTTGCCAGCTATGGTAGAAAAGTGTCAGGAAACCCAGTAAATTGCACCTTGCTGTGTATGCTGACCCCTGTGCACCACTGAACGCCCTTAAAATGGGAATGTGGGGATCAGAACTGAGCCATGGGGCAATGGAAGAAGGTAGCCTGGTTTGATGAATCACATTTTATTTTATATCCTGTTTGTAAAGCCACTGGACGTTTGAATGCATCCAAAAATGGGTTGAAACACTTTGCTAAATAGCACTTAAAGTTTGTTTTTTATAAACTATAACCATAATGTAGGGTTTTTACTTCAGCTAGTTTATTTGGTCTATGCAATAGCTTTTCATTGTTCAGTTCCGGCACAAGTAAATGTACCATGATGCAAGTGAGGAGCTCATACTGTAGATCACACAGAGGAGAACACAAGCCAGAGCATGGACATGACTCCAAAAAGGAAGTGTGAAACTTGCCAGTTCTGCTTTCTATAATAACATATAGCTCAGACTGTCTGCTCTTTAAGAATTGTATGCTATAAAATATGATTTGGTATTTTAATATAATGGGGCAGGGGTGGCTTGTTGGTTAATATGTGGGATTGTGAATCAGGAGGTCCCTGGCTCAACCCCCCGATGCTGCCGGGTTGCCACTGTTGGACCCTTGAGCAAGGTCCATCATCCCCAAGTGCTCAGATATAATCGGGAGTCGAGCTGGCAACCCAACCTGTAAATAACTTCTACAGAAACAGCAGATGTACTGTATATTTGTTGCCTGATGTGCCATCAAGTACATGGTGGCAAGTACACATCAAATTAATATAATGCCTCACTATTTATTGTAATATTAAAAACTGGTACCTTATTATTATTATTAATAATAATAATAGTGGCAGAGGTTTAAAATTAAAATGAAATAGGAAATACATATTTCCAAGGACATGGAAGTCTGATTTGGAAATGGCAAGTTAGGTGAAGGTAAATGTTTGCATTTGCATTAATTTTTATTTGCTTATATGTCTGTTAACATAATACAGTGTTATAAAGCAACCTTACATACACCGGGAAGCAGAATTATATTTAGATACTGTATCTAATGAGTAAGATAGAAATGACAGTTGTTAGTGGAACATCTGACAGTCATTTAGTCAGAGGCTGTTAGAAACTTCCTGAGATGACATCAGGAGAAAAGCAGACTAAAAAGAGAAACCATCATCTTGTAGGTGACATCAGACATAGTGATTATCAGATTATCATATTGTATGTACAAGCTTCTTCTTATTATTATAATTTTAGCTCAGCAGTGATAGACTGTGAAAAAATATAAATAGCACCTGATTCGTTCACTGGCCCCCCTGTTAGTAGAAATCGCATGCATGTTTGGTAAAAAGGCTATATCCTTAAATAAGATTAACAGTGTAAGCAAACATGTTTGGCTTTTGAAAACATTCTTGCAAATATCTTTGCAATAAAATACAGGGGATGAACATGATAAAGTTCCATAACCAGATGTTTGGTACTTCACAGGGGGCTATCCCTCTTTCTTCTGAAAACTTGTAAAAGCGGTACTCTGGGGCACTTTCTTATTAACTCATTACTAATACAACCATTAGAGAACTTTAAAATCTTTCAAAGGTTTTCTTATTTGTAAAGACACCTTAGATAGAATAATTCATGCACTGTAAACCCGAACAAGTTGGCAAAACTAAAAAAAATTGAGGTATCAAATCAAATCAAATTCAAATTTTATTTGTCACATACACAGTCATACACAGTACGATATGCAGTGAAATGCTTATACCACCGCCCGTGAGCTTAATTTATTTCTTTTTTTTACAAGAAATAAGGAAATAAATAGTGAAATAGAATGAAAATAGAGTAGTTAAACTATAAAACAAGATGCAAGATACAAAAATTTTCAAAAATATATAGGTAATCAGTTATATCAAAATTTTTAAGTAATGATGTTTCCAATTTTAAGTAAACAGAACTATCAGTTTTTAAGCTTGTTGTACTCATTCATATTAATCATGATTTACTTGCATTACTGAATAGCGTAACTCATACTATACTTTTTTTTAGCAAATTGAATTAATTGTTGTTGGTCTTTCGCCTGCTCTTTTTAATGGGTCGCCACAGATGCCGTTCTGAACGCAACCCTCCCATTTTTATCTGGGCTTGGGACAGGCACTTCATCCAGTGGCTGGGAATTGAACCCGGCCCTTTCGCATGGCAGGCAAAACATCTACCACTGAGCCACCAGTGCTCTGTTGCCCAGATTTGTAAAGAATATACTTACAGCAGATTTGTAAAGAATATACTGACAGACCAATCCACCATATTGATCAAAACAATTCAATGTGGACAGTTTACATGTGCATTGATGATGTCAGACACAAAATCACTAGGCTGAAAGATTTTAAGTTGGTGGCACTTTAAGGAGACAGTTACTGTGGCTTAAAATATCAAACTTGTTCAACTAACTTGAAAAGTGAAATTTCTACAAACTCATAAATACCAAAAGGTTCTAAATACTCATCAAGGTCTATTAATTTGAACTAACTGTAATTGTTTAAGTTAATAGTACTCAATATGTTTCATTACCTTGAGCATTAGGGTTTACAGTGTGGGGTATCTTAGATGGCATATTATCATGTTTGCTCTACTGTGGGGGCATCTCAGAGGGTGCATTATTGTGTTTGCTCATTTGGGAAGGCAAAGAGCAAACACAGTGCCCTCCACTTTATTGTGTTTGCTCTACTCTGGGGGCATCTTAGAGGGCACATTATTGTGTTTGCTCTAGCGTAGGGGCACCTTATAGAGTAGTTTTTCATGTTTGCTCTCCCCTTAGAGGGCACTTTATCATGTCTGGCCTGCTGTGGGAGGAAGCTTAAAAGGCACTTTTGTCATGTTTGCTCTTTTGTGGGGGCACCTTAAAGGGCACTTTTCGCAGTATGATTTTTGTCTTCGAGGCACTGGGGAAGCATGTGGAGGATGTAATCAAATTACTTTTGTAATTACATTTACAATGAAGGAAACATGTAGGTTTTAATGCAATGCCTTGTTCTGCAGTTGCCAGTAGTAGTTTTGTAGTTTCAAATCTAAAATACCTAGTTTGAGCTTTGTCTTAGAAATCTACAATTCTACACAGCAGAGACATGTTTCAACTTTAACCACATTTAAAGGGTCTATCAAACATATAGTTAAAAGTGTCTGTAATTACACTGTACTGCCCACCCAGACCTTCTCACTCACTTGGCTGAGAGCTGTGATCAGCTACATGTACAGTACAGCTGTGCAATTAATTTGTCTTAGTCTTAAATGATCTGCTCCGGTAATTTAAATGAAATTAATTAAACAGCAATTTAATTATTCTGACAATAAAGTGTATTCTCCTGATTCAACACACAAACACATTTTGTCATTTATGTTTGCAAAAATTTTTAATTCAGTGTATACTTTTGTTCTTGGTCAACAAGTCAAACAAAACAATCCATATAAATTAGGAATATCAATATAAAAAAAATTATCAATCAATAATCAATATAAATTACTTCATAAATAACAGTTAAATATTTACTAAAACATAAAATCTCACAAACAATTACACATTCACATTCAAAACTTCCTTTAAATAAATAGCTTAACATTTATCTGATGTATGTTAATAATATTAAGTATTATAATATTAAGTGGTTTTGTAGATTCACAGAATCCAATAGCAATAAAAGTCTTTGAGATGATAGTCTTTCTGAGAGTCCTTCTTTGTCTTTTCACTCCTTGTGAAGTGTCCCAAACAGCTTGTCCCAGTGTGTAAAGTATGGAGCATAGTTGGCCTTGAACTTCTGGTGATGAAGGTCATGATGTGGAGCACCTCCATACAGTCCAAAAGGAACAAGTCTATGAGTGGCCCAGGGCAGATCATACCCACAGTGGTCCTCGACCGACAGCCACATGTTCAAGATATGAAAGAGCATCTCGGTGAATGGGTGGCAGCCCAGCAGCATGGGGTTCACTGATGCGAACAGCCCGAGCGAGAGAGTCTCAAAAGCACCTGAGTACTCTGTAGTGAGAGCGAAGGTGGACGTGTGCCTATGGTGCACCTTGTGGAATGTGCGGTAAAGCCATGGCACCTTGTGATGCAGCAAATGCCAGATGAAGTACTGGAAATCGAAGAGCAGCAAACAGCTCACCAAGTGTCCAATGACCTCGAGAAAACTGGGAGCTTCTGCTGGGTAGATGACAGGTCTCCAGTACCAATGCAGCACGCTCAGTGGGAAGATGTACACCATGTGATTGTAGAGGGAGAGAGCCAGACAGGTCCACATCATCCTCAAGGTCACAGGTTTCTGCTGGATTTTGTATCTCCTCACCAGGTCCACTCTGGAGGACAGGAGGTCCAGAACCACGAAAGGTAAACAGAAACTTAAGTAGACTGTCAGTGAAAACAGTGCAGGAAAAAGTGGAGACCTTAACAAGGTCTCGTACTGTAGGATGCAGTTCCATATTCCCTGCAGATGAGACATATTGCTTTGCGTCTCTGTCAGATAAGACATGTTGCTCTGAATCAGTGTGAGCTGAGACATGTTGCTCTGTGTCTGTGTGAGCTTGTGTGAGCTTGTGAGCCGCGGCTTGGGTTTAAAATGTCAGTAGCCACACCCCCCGGAACTTCCTCCATTCCGAAGCTAATGTTTCCTGGGGGAAATTCCACTCACACACGTCACATTCGCTTTTCTTCTCTTTATGGATATGAAGGTTGGAATTGCCTAGTCCTGCCCTACTAATCTTTGGAAATATTTTTGAGGATATTGCTTCATTATTTAATCTGCCTGATTCTTGCTTTGAAGTAGGAAATTATATCAATAAATAATAGTTGTTTACAGATCATGGTAGTGATCTCTTGTTTACAGATCAAAGTTTCTTCTAAGCCGAATTTAAAAAAAATATTTAACTAAAAATACTTAAATAAAGGAAATCTAAATGTAGTGAAAGTCTGGTTTGACGTGTTTAGACAGAATTATAAACGTGAAGTGAAAACCAGCTAACGGTTGAAATGAAGCTGTAATGTCATTAAGCAGTATCTTGCTGTGTCACTGAGGTTTATCCAGTGATGATCCTAGAGTCTGTTCGGGCCCTGGGCAAGAATTTGTCCACCCAATTTTCATTATCATTATGTTCGAAATAATCCCACATCAACAAAAAATTGTGAGATTAAAACATTTTGTTTGTTCTGAAGTTACAGTATTATTTTCTAAATACAACTATAAAGAATATAAAGTGTGTAATTTCAAAATATAAAGAAAAAAAAACTTTTTAAAATGTATAAATAATACACACTACTCATAAAGGGAGTAAGTGCTGAGTGGTTTTAGGTGGGGGGCCTTTGGAGGTCAGGTTCCGTACCGTCATTGCAAACTTTTCACATAACCACTGCTAGGTTAGTACTTATAATGTTAAAGGTCACTCTATCCAAGTAAGAGTCTCATACAAAATATGTATTCTTGAACATATGTGTGTCAAACAAAGGTGCAGTTTGCACTACTTCATGTATGCGCACAGTATATACGTTTACAATGTACAGTACAGACCAAAAGTTTGGACACACCTTCTCATTCAAAGAGGTTGAATTTGTATTATGGCAAGAAAAAAGCAGCTAAGTGACGAAAAAAAACGAGTGGCCATCATTACTTTAAGAAATGAAGGTCAGTCAGTCCGAAAAATTGGGAAAACTTTGAAAGTGTCCCCAAGTGCAGTCACAAAAACCATCAAGCGCTACAAAGAAACTGGTTCACATGCGGACCGCCCCAGGTGAGGAAGACCAAGAGTCACCTCTGCTGCGGAGGATAAGTTCATCCGAGTCACCAGCCTCAGAAATCGCAGGTTAACAGCAGCTCAGATCAGAGAGCAGGTCAATGCCACACAGAGTTCTAGCAGCAGACACATCTCTAGAACAACTGTTAAGAGGAGACTGTGTGAATCAGGCCTTCATGGTAGAATATCTGCTAGGAAACCACTGCTAAGGACAGGCAACAAGCAGAAGAGACGCGTTTGGGCTAAAGAACACAATAAAGAACACAATAAAGAAAACTCTTTGAATGAGAAGGTGTGTCCAAACTTTTGGTCTGTAGTGTATATGGATACTGATCCAATATCTGTTGCACTACAATAAGCTAACCTGAGAACTACACTACACAGGCAGTTGCACAACTTGTTGCACAAAATAGGCTAAATATCGCCACCTGTCGGATATGACTAATAAGTTCCACTTTAACAATTTTAAAAAATGGTGGCTGCAACTATGTTAATCAGCAGAATATAATAGAAAAATTAACACACATGACACAGTATATTATATATAACTATATTATATATTATATCTATTTATATAAATTATATATGCTAACATTGCAACATTCAGTGAAACAGCTCGAGTTTTTATATGTTGAAGTGTCCGTTTGTTTTGGCAGACAGAGAAGACACTGCAGTATGAAGCTGTTCTTTTGCACTGTGTGTACATGCTTTGTATATGAGGCCAGCGGGGTTCATCCTCTTCTGTTGTAGCATAGGTGACGGATGCCCCTGTTAATTTTCTGTTTTCATTGCCTCCCTTACCCTGTCTAAGAGTTTTTTCCTGCTATGCCGCCAGTTTGTGCGTGGTCATGTGACTACACGTGGTTATTGTTACTGCGGCTGATTGGTCAAACAGAGTTGTGTGATTATTGTTGCTACTGTACGTCTGATTGGTGAAACACAGTCATCTGGTAGATCCACCGGCTGTATGTGTAAAATAAGTGGTCAGAAAAGTAACGAGTCGAGTGTAGCTGGGTAAGCTGTAGCAGAGTAAGACTAGTGTTTCTTCTTCACAAATCTACTCAAGTAAAAGTTAAGTATGGTGCAGTAAAACCTTTTTCAAAAAGTGACTCAAGTAACTGTAACGGAATAACTGTAACTCGTTACAACCCACCTTTGGCAGTGGTACACTGTCATGTAGACATGTGGACATTTATGTGGAGCAATCTTTGCCACCATCTTCATGTTGTCCATTAGAAAATTAAACTTTAAGCTTTTTCAGGGCTCTAGGAGATAGATTGCAACAATGTGTTTTATAGTTTGTTTTGACACTGTACAAACTGGCCAAATGCTTGTTGATTTTCCTCTGGCACTCTGGTTTCCTCCCACAGTCATGCAGGGCAGAATAACTGGTGTTCCCAATTTGCCTTTAGTGTGTGAATGACAATCTGGTGTCAAGCTAGCAACCTGTCCCCTTAAGTAAGCTATACATATAATGTACATACATATACCGGCGCGCGAGCAAGCGGGCCGGAGTCTGTCCCAGGCTGAAAACAAACCCTGGATGGCCGACTCTCCAGTCCATCATTGTGTCCAATGTCTGCTCCCTGGACAATAAACTGTATTACACCGATTCCAGCAGACTACACAGTGTGAGTTTAGAGACTTCACAGAGACATGGCTTAGCGACAGATTTCCAGATGCCACCATTCAGTTATACTGTAGGCTAGACTTGTTTTGCGCAGACAGAAATGCAGCTCTGTTTGGTAGGACGTGCAGCGGTGGCTTTTTAGTTTACATCAACAAGGAATGGTGTAAGCATCCTGTGCTAGTTTCTAGCTGTTGCTCATTGCTGGTGGAGTTTGTGACTGTTACAGTAAATGTAGACCTTTGTATTTACTGTGAGAATTCACCACCATTTTTATTATTGGAGTGTACTGTACATACCACCTAGCACTAATGCTAAGTAAGTGCTCTGTGAACTGTATGGCATGATCAGTGAACTGCAGAAAACACACCACAATGGGCTGTTTATTGTCGATGGAGAGTTCAACCATGCAACTCTGATCAGGAATCTGAGCCTGCTGGGCCTAAAAGGCCTGGAAGGCCTCAGTCAGTGCGGATCAGGGACAGCACCTCCAGCAACCTCCTGCTGTTCACACTGCTGACTCATAATTGTGTAACGACACACAGCTCCAATCACATAAACAAGTTTGTTTATGACACGACGGTGATGGGTCTCATCAGTGAGAAAAAAAGAGTCAGCATACAGACAAGAAGTTCAGAGGCTGTTAACAGTTCCAAATTCCTTGGTGTCCACCTGGAGGATAATCTTTTTCTCTGCACAAGAAAGCCCAACAGCGTCTCTTCTTTCTGAGAAGGCCGAGGAGTGACCAGCTTTCGCCACCAATTCTCACCACCTTCTACAAAGGGACTATCCAGATCACCCTGAGCAGCTGCATCACTGTCTGATTTGGGAATTGTGCCATCTCGGACCGCAAGACCTTACAGCAGATAATGAGGCAGATAGAGGGTCTCTCTTACAGATACACCCATCACACTCAGTCTTCAACCTCCAGCCATCAGGAAAAGGTACCCACATGCCATCTGTGTACTCAACAAGAAATGACTGACCTGATACACACACGCACACACACACGCACACACACACACAGACATGCACACACACGCAAACACACGCAAACACACGCAAACTCACACACACACACACATACAGAAAAACAGAGATATTGTAACTAAACATTATTTTAATTACAACTTAATTTTATTACAATATTCATGTTTCTTTCATAAGTATTCAACACTTCTTTGTGTTAGTTTTTCACATTCATGCTGTGCTTTTTTTTATTTTAACATAATATATGGTGGTGATATAAAAGTGACACCATTTGAGATAATATGAGACAGTTCAAAAGGAAGTATAATATGACAAATACATAATGAATAGGTAGAATGACTGTAGGGAACATGAATGTTAGAATACTGCTGTGAATTGAGAAAACGAAAGTTTTTATTTTATTTTAATTATTTGATTTGTTTATTATTTAATTACATTCAAAAATTCACCACTAAATAGTTTCGCTTTCCATTCCTGACCCTATGGGCAGAGTAATGCCTTACTGTGTGTGTCAGTGTTGTCTTCTGCATCTGACTTCACATTGTGATATACTGTAGGCATACAGACAGAATGAGGTAAGTGCTGTCATTTTTCCAGGACACCTAAAATATATTAAAACGTATCTTTCTTTTGCACTAGACTGTTAACCTTATGGTACATTTTTAGGTCTTTAATCTGTACCTAATAAATAAGATGAAAAACAAATAATGTATTAAGGTTATTATAAGTATTAAGATATAGTACTTGACTTCAAGGACCACTCTTGTACAATTTCATTTTTTTTGTTGAAAAATGCTTTAACATACTTTAGCTATATAAAGGATTTACTACACATTTTTAAAAGTAAAACAAAATACTATCAGTTTCATTAATGCATATAACTTAGCTACTTCTTCCTCTTCCAGTTCAGCTCAAAACACAAATTTAAAAACCAGACTTCTTCAGCTGGAATGCCATTTCACTTGGGGCCTGAGGAAAAATGATACAGATCTCAATGATCTTCTGACCAGGCTAGAAGAACAACTTACTCTGGATCTTGGTGGAGAGACAGGAGGCTCACGCACATACAGCTGTATGGGATTTGTAAAGTTTCTACTAGGCTGCAATACTGAGGCACTTAGCTACTTTGAGAGATCTGTAGATCTCACAAAGTCTCAAGGAAATGACTGTGACAAGCTGCTTGTTGTTTCCTATGGAAACCTTGCATGGTTACATTATCACTTGGGTCATTTTGCAGAGTGTGAAAGCTACCTGAATAAACTGAATGAGATTAAAGAGAAATATCCGTCTGTACCATATGCTGAGGTGCTTGGGGAGAAGGGCTGGACCTTCCTTAAATTTTCTCGCAAATATTATGACATGGCTAAAGTCTGCTTCACTAAGGCCCTAAAACTAGACCCTGATGACAGTGAATGGAATGCTGGCCTTGCAATTGTTCTTCATCGAACGGATCCTACATTCCAAAATACACCAAATTCAAATGCCATTGATCAATTTAGATGGGCCATAGACACTAACCCAGATGATGATGCTCTTAAAGTATACCTTGCTATAAGGTTATTAGGTCAAAAGGAGTACAAGGAGGCAGAGAGCCTAGTCGAAAAAGCCTTAGAGCGGTCACTAGAACACCCTCATGTGCTACGATATGCTGGGAAGTTTTTCCGGCATCAAGGCAATGTAGACAGGTCCATTGCCTTGCTAACGAAAACATTAGAGAATGTGTCCAGCAAAGCTTTTATACATCATCAGCTGGCACTCTGCTATAAGAAAAAGATCATGAATCTGAAAAAATCTGGAA
Source organism: Clarias fuscus (assembly GCA_030347435.1). Lineage (NCBI taxonomy): Eukaryota > Metazoa > Chordata > Actinopteri > Siluriformes > Clariidae > Clarias > Clarias fuscus. The sequence goes on from CM059220.1 coordinate 18,708,402, forward strand.
GGCAACACTTCGAAAGTGGAGAAAATTTGCATACTCAAGAGCAATGCATCAACCACTTGGAGACAGCAGTTGAATTGAATCCCTGCTTTGTTGTTGCTATGAGTGACCTGGCCCTGCAGCATGGAGACAGTGGTGATGTGGATAAAGCAGAGCAAAAGTTCCAGGATGCATTTGCGGCAGCTAAAAAAAAGAGATAACTACCAGACTGTTCTTCTGCGATATGCAAAATTCCAGCAGTACTGTATGAGACGTGAGCCTACTGCCCTCAAACACTACATTGAATGTCTGAAGGTAAATCCAAATTCATATGAAGGAATTAGATGTGCTGAACACCTAGAAAAGATTGCAAAGAGAAGAATTGAGAACGACTCACAAGATGGAGAAGCCTTTGGAATACTTGGAATCATTCATAAGGAAAAAGGAGAAAAACAACAAGCCATAGAGTACTTTGAGAAAGCATTGAGTTATGTAGACAATGAGGATTACCTCAGTGATCTTTCTGAACTTAGGCTTTCATTACATTAATATTCCCAATGCATAATATTATATACAGCCAACAATTTATTTATTATATACCTATTTATGAGATGTTATGAGATTTAATGATGATGGTATAGTATCTGTAAAATATATGTAATGGTATTCAATAGATAATAAATATAAAAAATATTTTGTAATTAAAAATCAATAGTTTAGTTCTATATTCAATAATAATTAATTGTAGTGATGTAAATGCCAGCTTTACTTACTATTAGCATTTTATTACTAAAATCTGTCCTGCATTGAACTGGATAGAACTCCTATCACCTACTGTACATATATTAGAGACCCGCTATAAATATAATATGGGGTGAAATCAGGTTAATTTGTATAGTTAATCCTTAACTGCATTGTTCTAATGAGTCCTAATTAGTTAACATCCAAATGTGTTACAAAATCATTGCACTTGAAATGAATAAAAGAAATAACATAATGACTCAATTGACTTAATTGATTAATTTTATAAAGGGGTGTGATCAGCATGAAGCAGAAAACAAACTCTAAAAATTTATGTTAGCAAAAGGACTAATCTTATGAAATTATTTTTATTAGGTTCTTAATCTGTGCCCACATTTACCATATTCATGATGGATATAAATTTAGGATATTCTGTAAAACATGAAGTTCAAATAATAATACAGATGTTTATATATTTCGTAAAGATGTTTCAGTTCATCAAGCCATGGTTATATGTCAGGTTTATTGGAACTGTATTACAGTTTTTTTGGATTGCTTACACACTAAAATTCAGCCCATATTTGCACAACTATAAGCACATTGTCAACCTCACACTTGTTGCAAAACTCTACACACAGTGATTTGCAAAACACTAAACACACTTAACATACATTACACACAAAAATCTATCATGAAGTCACTTCCTTGCAATACCAAAGCACTGACTGTCAAATTACCGCACCCTCCAACCAATTGGTTCAACACAGTCATCAGGTGTGCAAACACTTGTTTGCTTAATTGTAGACACACCAATCAGGTGTTTAAGCACTATAAAAAGCAGCAGGTGAGTTCATCGGTCTTCAAGCAAAATGGAAAGAGTCAGAGAAAGAGTAAGACGACGAGGAGGACAACGAGAAGGAGGAGGAGGACGAGGAGGAGGAGGAGGAAGGGGAGGAAAAGGAATCAACAGAGGAAGAGGAAGAGATGGAAGCCATGCTGGAGGTAGAAGAAGAGGAAGAGGAAGACGAAGACAAGAAGGTGCTCAAAGAGGACCGAATCTGACAAATGAGATCCGTGCAACACTGGTCTGCGAGTACAGCCAAATCTAAGCCGATACACAGTGGCAAGTGTGATAAGAACATTTCGACTGAAAAATAGGTATTGTAAAAATATCACCATATCAAAAACATCTGCACGGTTTCAGTAACTGCTTACAGTACTGTATTCTATGCAGTATCAGCACTTCTGTTACCTTGTTCTGTGAAATTACAGTTTTTTACAATCGCTATGACAGTTTTTTCAATACATTTAACAAGTTTTCTAATATCTTAACACAGTTAGCACAACATCCGCCTTTGTAGGCTATACAATTAACACATTTCTTGTTACTTTGATACAAAATGCATACAGTTAACAACAATTTAAAATGCTTGAACTTCTTTTACACACAAGCTCAACCAATACCAAAACAATGTAATTTTACAGTCAAATTTACAAATGCTTTCACACTGTATGTCAGAACAGATAACATCATGTTCTAAACATAACTTATATACTGTAGGCTAAAGTCAAAGTGAACAGCTGTTCATATTGTGAATTGAAACACAAATATATTCCCTGCATTTTATTCCATTGCCAATGAGAAACAGCTTATTGCAGCTATGCAAATATATAAATCACAGCTGATTCCCATCTAGGAACCACACTTAGGTGTTGAGGTTTTTCCAATGACATGATCATATGTTCTAAAAAGAGGACTCTTTGAAAGAAAGAAAGAAAAAGAAAGAAAGAAAGAAAAAAAGAAAGAAAGAAATGCCTGCAGTACAGTAATTACTGTACTATACAAAGTGTGTTTTGCAGTAAACTACTCTATAAACCTGGAGTACATTAGTACATACAGTAGGTATACAGTATAGCACAGCATTTACATACACTGTGTCTAATTACTTTCAGAGAGTCATGGAGTTGGAAGCCAATCAAGTCCCACATGAAATTATCTATGTTGACGAGGCTGGCTTCAACTTGGCGAAAAGGCGTCGCCGTGGGAGAAACATAATAAGCCAAAGGGCCACAGTTACCGTGCCGGGCTAGAGAGGAGCCAGCATCACCACGTGTGCCACAATCTCCAACAACGGTGCCCTCCTGCATAAATGTCAGATTGGCCCCTACAACACCGACTACCTTCTCCTGTTTTTAGAAGACCTGCACGAAAGACTGGTGCCAGAGGTAGAAAAGGGACAGGTGGGAGACCACTTGCCAATATATGTTATCACATGGGACAATGTGGCATTCCACCATTCCCGTGCAGTCACAGCCTGGTTTGACACCCATCCAAGGATGATGTCCCATTTCCTTGCCCCTTCAAATATAAGGGCAGACCTGACGTAAAATAATGCAGTTTCTGTAATTTCAGCTGATGATAGTGTTTTTTTGTCATTGTGTTATGATTGACTAAATGTTCCTGTTGGAAGAGAGCATGTGTTAGTGTTTTGAATAATTATTTGATTTTAAAACATGTTTGCAGTGTTTTGTTAGACATAGTGTATTGTGTTAGTTTATTATTGTATTTTGAAAATGAGTTTTGGGGTTTAGTTTACAATGTGTGATTTTGAGCATGAAATTAACCGTTTTGCCAATTGTGTGTTTTAGGTGTGTTGGTGCGTTAAGAGTTTAGGAAACTTGTTAAATGTATTGAAAAAACTGTAATGCACTATTCTTTCCTTTTTTTTCTACATAGGATTGAGGGTCAGGAACGACAAGGGGGAAGGCCTCCTATGTTCACACAACAGCAAGAGAGGGAGATAGTAAACATGGTTTTGGCCAACAACGCTATAACACTCAAACAGCTCCAAGCTAACATTGTCAATAACCAAGACAGTTTCAACGATATCCATCAGGTCTCAATATCAATACTGGCACGCATCCTAAAAAAAAAAACATATTCAAATGAAGCAAGTTTATCGAGTGCCATTCGAGCACAATTCCGAAAGGGTGAAACGACTGCGGCATGATTATGCAGAGGTATGTATTCACTTTAGCAGTGAGATCTTGCATACTGTCTCATAATCTTTTACTGTACTGTAATATGTATACTAGATCTACACTGAACTACACAATTTTGCCTGACACTGTTCTTCAGGTAGTTTTACGAACGGATGGAGAGAAGATCCAGCATGTGTTCATTTATGTAGATGAGGCTGGTTTCAACCTGACGAGAACACGAAGGAGGGGAAGAAACGTCATTGGCCACAGGGCTATAGTCAATGTCCCAGGGCAACGCGGGGGAAATCTAACACTCTGTGTAGCCATTACACAGAATGGGGTCCTCCACTGCCATGCCCATATGGGCCCTTACAACACAGCACTCATACTTACATTCTTGGACCAATTGTTCAGAACTGGTTTCAGCAACATCCACATTTCACCGTCCTATATCTTCCACCATACTCTCCATTCCTCAACCCTATAGAAGAGTTTTTCTCGGCATGGCGGTGGAAGGTATATGATCTCCGTCTCCAGGCTGAGGTACCCCTCATCCAAGCCATGGAGGAGGCCTGTGACCAGATGGAGGTAGCAGCAATACAAGGATGGATTCGTCATTCAAGACGTTTCTTTCCAAGGTGTCTTGCTAATGACAACATTGCTTGCGATGTTGATTAAATTCTCTGGCCAGATCCAGCTAGGCGAAGAGACAATGTCTAGTGTTTTTTTTTTTTTTTTTTTTGTAACAGTAAAACTTACAGTACAATACGTAAAGTGACATGTTACAGTACTATGAATCTCCATGTCAACATTTTGGGCATGTTGAGAAATAAATGAGTTTCTTCAGTGTGCAACATTGGTCTTGTGTAGTGTTTGGTGGACTTACTTTATATTTGTACTTTGTTGATGGTAGCCTACTGTAATCATAGGGAAGTAGAAGTGCTAATAGTGTTTTAGGTTTATCACAGCAGAGTGTAACTCGTGCAAACAGAGTATAGTAAAAGTGAAACGTGTGCGTCTTATGGTAAAAAAGTGTGGTTTGTAAACATAAGTGTATAGTTTTAACAAGTGTGTTTAATTATGCAAAGGATCTGTAGTGTTTTGCTAATTGGGGGTTGTGTTTTGAAAACATGGGCCCTGTTTTGAAAATCGTGCTTAAGCAATCAAAAAAAAACTGTAAAATACTGTACAAGAAAAGTAAAATTTAAAGAATGAATGAATACAATTCAATTAAAGCACACTAAAAAAATGCTGGGTTGTTTTTACTACCCAAACGCTGGGTTGCCTCTGTTGGGTAATATTTCTGGGTTATTTACAGGGAGTTGGGTACTTTTTGTTTAACCCAGCTTGCTGGGTTGGAGTTGGGTTAGCTAGAGACAGCTAACGTCACAGATCAGATCGGCCCTCCCCCGAAGTTCACCGGTGTATTCAGTGGCTGTGTCGGCGTCGTGTCTTTTTTTCTTCCTCCTCACGCATTTAAGATGAAATGTAAACGTTCAATATAAGGTCTGTATACACACTTTCACTCACCTATGACTGAATTTGTTCACTGTATGTAACATTTATTACTGTTACCATGTTACACTCAAACTTTCAGCCTGGTCTGTGCTATAGCGTGCTAGTTTATCTGACAATGGCTGCTAACTAGCCAAACCAAAGAACCCCACATGTATATGAAAGAAACTGCAAAAATGTCTGAGCTTTTTAGCTTTCTTTGTAGAATGCTTGCAGGGTGTATGAAGATGGTGAAGTGATGAATGAAAGCTAAACTGTTAACTGTAGTGCTAGCATGACGCTAGCATTTAGCTAGGTTGCTAGCGTTAGCAAACACATATAAAATAGCTGACGTGTTACAAAACACTAATCATCTTACAAATATGCATACTAGGCAACCCTCTCGAATTTTCCCATAAACTTTTACTTTCTTTCTTTCTTTCTAAGGTTGGAACCAACACCGTGGAATATGTCAGTCGAGGTCGTACACCTACATCCTGATGTTGGGAGATAATGACCAGCACTGCTCTCAGGCATTAGTGCTTCTCAGTAATAGTATCGTAATGATGTCGCTGTTGAACTTGTTTTGTTCAACAGTGTTCAACTTGTTTTGTTCAACCCAGCATTTTTTAGAGTGAGGGGTTGAATTGATTTTATACAGACTTTCATTGCAACTTTTACTCATACAAAGTTAAATTGAAACAAACATAGAGTAATAAATATACTAAGATTGATTTTTTAAAATAAAATTTAGTAATAGTAGAGGTGGCACGGAGTCTTACTGATCTTACTAGCACAGTTACCTTGCACGTGGCAAATTTTGTGAACTATACCAATTTTCCAAACAAAAACCAGACAACTGCTTGAGTATAGAGAAAGCAAAGAGGTTTATAAAATTAAATGAACACCTATGGATCGGCCAGCCAGAAAGACAACAGACACCCAACGAAAATTCCCCAAGATCTCCTAACTTCCTTGATTTTACATGGGTTATACAGTATATCCTTACTTTTACATTGTTTGCTCCTCCTTAAGTCAAGTATTTACTTAATATTCAATAGATGGATGTTAATTTTGTTAGGCCAGATTGATGTGGCAACTCAATTACATATTTTCTCCCCTCTCATCTCATATTTATTCATGTCTGGGTAGGCCACCAAGAATCTTATTCTCTTTTTTTCCTCTTTTGGAGAAAGTTTGGTTTGGTCCTTTTTTACTAACCAGACTATTGACCACCACTAGTGAAGCTTTCTTTGGAGCTGAGATTTTTAAAAAATCTTCCTCTTCAAGATGCGTAAGTACTCTATTTTTATTATTATTATCATATCTGATTTGTCTTTAAGTGTCCATAGTATGACTCTAAAATGTATAGTAATTATTTACCTATTAGTACTTTAATATTTGTTTTGATTATTTGTTTTAATTATACATTATACATAAGCATACAATTATATGATTTTTCTAATGACTCTGATCTTATATATCAAACAGTGACTAATGTGCTTACTTATTGGATACATTATTATAGATTAAAATTAAGGATTTATTAGATCAGCGCATGATCGGGCCTCCGAGTGGCATAGTGGTAAAGTGCTTGCCCTTTCATCCATAGACCGCTAGTTTGATTCCCGGGTGATGCTGTAACCTCTTGCAGCTGGAGGTCTGATTGGCCGAGCTTTCTCAGAGGGGCCTTATATAACATATTTGACTTTACACCATTCGGATCAGATTCATTTACATGATTCTATTTAGTTATCAACTGTGCTTGCATACATAGTAGTATATAATTGTATATAGTAGTTATAATGGTAACGGTTAATTACAGTTTTAGTATGCGTGTTGTATCACTTTTAAAGTGCAATTTTCTGATTTTTCTCTGGGTCTATGTTCATTAAAGCTGTCCCTTTGTTTTGATTTTAGCTCGCAGGCAGCACACTCTTCGTGCACCTCGCCCGAGGATACTTCTGAGAGCGGGTGCTTACACACTGCCTTATCCAAATCGTCACAATCATCTCCTTATCGGAGCACTTATTACTCTGAGGAGGATATTGCTCAGGATTAGAGATTAATTTGATTTTTCTTTTCTTTTTCCAATATAATAAATATGATATATGTTGTTTTTATTACTTTGTCAGCTCTTAAAAGAGGAAGTCTAGCTCTTTGCACTCTACAGGGTGGGCCATTTATATGGATACACCTTAATAAAATGGGAATGGTTGGTGATATTAACGTCCTGTTTGTGGCACATTAGTATATGTGAGGGGGCAAACTTTTCAAGATGGGTGGTGACCATGGTGGCCATTTGGAAGTCGGCCATCTTGGATCCAACTTTTGTTTTTTCAATAGGAAGAGGGTCATGTGAGACATCAAACTTATTGGGAATTTCACAAGAAAAACAATGGTGTGCTTGGTTTTAATGTAATTTTATTCTTTCATGAGTTATTTACAAGTTTCTCTTTGTTCACAGCCATTGACATGTCGAAGAGGTTAACAAGTGATGAGCGGATCGAAATTGTGTTGATATCTGGTGAACGCAGTAACCGGTCATTGCAGCAGATTTCAATGTAAGACACCCTACGAGACCACCAATCTCCCATGCTACAGTTAGCAAACTGCTTGCTAAGTTTCGTGAAACTGGTTCAGTGTTGGATTTGCCAAAATGTGGACGGATGAAAACTGTCACTAATGAACAAACATCAGTGGCTGTCCTAGCTTCATTCAGCAAGAGCCCACAGCGTAGCACTCGCCGCATGTCACTGGAGAGTGGCATTAGTCGAACATCCCTTCGGCGGATATTAGCTACTCACAAATGGCACCCTTACAAACTCCAGCTACTGCAGCATCTCAACGAGGATGACCCAGATCGGCGCACACAATTTGCAGAATGGGCAAAACAAAAATTGGAACAGGACCCTCAGTTCACGCAGAAGATTTTGTTCAGTGATGAGGCAAACTTTTATGTGAATGGTGAAGTTAACAAACAAAACCACCGCTATTGGTCTGACACTAACCCACATTGGATAGATCCCTCCAAGACTGTTGGAACAAAAAAAGTGATGGTATGGTGTGGTATATGGGGTACAAAGATAGTGGGGCCATTCTTCATCATTGGAAACCTCAAGGCCACTGGATATTTGAAATTGCTACATGATGATGTGTTTCCCTCTTTATGCACTGAAGCTGGCACGTTCCCTGAGATTTTCCAGCAAGATGGTGCACCACCACATTATGGGTGTCAGGTCCGAGCATTCCTAGATGAACAGTTTCCTGAAAAGTGGATTGCTCGTCGTGGGCCAGTTGAATGGCCCCCAAGGTCTCCCGATCTGACCCCCTTAGACTTTTATCTTTGGGGCCATCTGAAGGCAATTGTCTATGGTGTGAAGATACGAGATGTGCAGCACCTGAAACTACGGATACTGGAAGCCTGTGCTGGCATTTCTCCTGCGGTGTTGCTATCAGTGTGTGAAGAGTGGGAGAAGAGGGTTGCATTGTCAATCCATCACAATGGGCAGCACATTTAACACATTTTATAAGTGGTCAGAAACTTGTAAATAACTCATGAAAGAATAAAGTTACGTTAAAGCCAAGCACACCATTGTTTTTCTTGTGAAATTCCCAATAAGTTTGATGTGTCACATGACCCTCTTCCTATTGAAAAAACAAAAGTTGGATCCAAGATGGCCGACTTAAAAATGGCCACCATGGTCACTACCCATCTTGAAAAGTTTGCCCCCTCACATATACTAATGTGCCACAAACAGGATGTTAATATCACCAACCATTCCCATTTTATTAAGGTGTATCCATATAAATGGCCCACCCTGTATATCCCAATCAAAGCAGAAGCAAAAGCTTATTTTTATATTTTGGATATCTGCCTGCATTTTCTGTATTTTCCATTTTATTGAAGTTCCTCAATTTCTTGCACTCTGTGTGTATGGGTCGTTCTTTGGTAACACTTCACGTAAAGATGAAGTTTTACAATTGAAAACAACATTTACCATAAAAAAACACCTTCTACAAATGCACCTCTTGCATTAACTGGCAGTGATATTGTTTTGCCTACATAGATATATTTTTAAAGTCATTCAATGCCTGGAGGCTTCATTGCAGTTCTCCCGCACTGTTGCTCTCGCTGTGTGCCGCTGCTGCCCTCTGCTGGCTGCCATCACTTGCTGCATTTTCGTCTTCAAGCGCCATTTTCTTAATTTGTCAAGGGGTTAAAACACCGTGACAGACTAACAATTGTCTTTGAGCGACTTCATTGTTGAAATTCTTGTGTGTGTTTTTTTAAAGTAATATATTCATTTTCCTTATAATGACATTTAAACAAGTTCGGTTGCTTTTGAAAGATACTTTCAGTTTCTTTTCCTGAATTTAAGGGCGGAGAATTAAATATCCTGCATCCCTGTCGCTATAGTCTCTCTGTATTCAAGCCTTCATACTGTACAGTATATACACTACTATAATGAGGTAAGAACTGTGTTTTAATCAGTAAACATTGTATCATTCTTTCCTTATCGATATTTTACCCTCGGGGGTATTTGTACCTTTAATATGTATCTGTTAATTTGGGAAAAGTGCAAGGGTATCTTTATGACTTTAACAGCTAATTTGACAAAGAAATATGCGTAATCATTTTTAAGTGCGCTAAATTCACTTCACAGTGTAATACTGTATATACACATTTATATACAGTAAATATGTGGCCATAAAAGTGTCGCATCAGTGAGAGTGGAAGGTCCAGTTAAATGACGTCATGACGTCTCGCGATATACTCTGCACTGCATGGCCATAAAGGTCGCACGCTCTAAATATTTAATTAAACCTCATTTAGCTTTTTTGCTGTTGCGCTGGACATGGCATTGTCAACCTTATGCAACGTCATAACAACTATTCCTCTCCAGCGCTGCTGAGATCTTGTGCTTATGATTATGGAGTGGTTCATCTCTCCAAAGTCTTCTCCAGCCCACTAAAGACTTTCAATAGATAAAATACAAATGTGTTAATTTATGAACAAGTCTATGTACATCACTTTATATAATACAGTGTAATGGAAATGCATGCTGATCAAAAAACAATCTTTTAACGAATGTGTTTTCTATTTTTTTTTTATCAGTTTATTTTGTTCATCTGACTTCTTTCTTACTTTCTCTACCAGTTCAGCTCAAGACACAAACTTAAAAACCAGACTTCTTCAGCTGGAATGCCATTTCACTTGGGGGCTGAATAAAAATGATATGGATCTCACTGATCTTCTGACCAGGCTTGAAGAACAGCTTACCCTGGATCTTGGAAGTGAGGCAGGAGTTGCACGCACACACAGCTGTATGGGATTTGTAAAGTTTCTACTAGGCTCCAATACTGAGGCTCTTAGCAACTTTAAGAGATCTGTAGAGCTCACAAAGTCTCATGGAAATAGCTGTGAGAAGCTGCTTGTCGTTGTCTATGGAGATCTTGCATGGTTATATGATCATATGGATAATTTTGCAGAGTGTGAATTCTACCTTAATGAACTTGGAGACATTAAAAAGAAATATCCAGTTGTACCCTATGCTGAAGTACTGGGAGAGAAAGGATGGAGCTTCTTTAAGTTTTCTCGCAAATATTATGACAGGGCTAAAGAGTGCTTCAATGAGGCCCTGAAACTGGACCCAGAGGATAGTGAATGGAATGCCGGCCTTGCAATTCTTCTTTATCGGCTACAAGATTCAGAGGCTTCAACTGCAATTAGTCAACTTAGACGGGCCATAGCCACTAACCCTGATGACGATGTTCTTAAGGTTTTACTTGGCCTGAAATTGTCTGCAGAAAAGAACTCCAATGAGGCAGAAAGTCTAGTAGAGCAAGCCTTAGAAAGGTCTCCAGAACACCCTCATGTTATTCGATATGTTGGAAAGTATTTCCGAAATCAAGGCTCTGTGGACAGGTCCATTGCCCTTCTCAAAAGAGCATTAGAGAAAGTGTCCAATACAGCTTTTATACATCATCAGCTGGGGCTCTGCTACAAGAAAAAGATAATAGATCTGAAAAAAACAGGGAGATACCATAGAAGACATGCAGAAATTACACGAGCTCAAGAGCAATGCATCTACCACTTAGAGACAGCAACTGAAATGAAGACCAGCTTCATCATTGCTATGAGTGAACTGGCCTTGCAGTATGGGGTGAACAGAGATTTGTCAAAAGGAGAAGAATTGTTCCAGAATACATTACAGAGAGCTAAAGAAAAAAATGACAACTACCAGTCTGTTCTTCTGCATTATGCAGAATTCAAGCAGTACTGGATGAAATCCGAGCCTGCTGCCATCAAACACTACACTGAATGTCTGAAGATAAATCCAAAAAGTGATGAAGGGAAGAGAAGTGCTAAAAATCTGAAAAAAATTGCAAATAGACGAATTGAGCACAACCCAATAGATGGAGAAGCCTTTGGAATACTTGGAATCGTTCATAAGGAAAAAGGAGAAAAACAACAAGCTGTAGAGTGCTTTGAGAAAGCACTGAGCTATGCAGACAATGAGGATTACCTTAGTGATCTTTATGAACTTAGGCTTTCATTAAAGTAATATTACAAATATGTAATATGCTGCATAGTCAACTATTTACACATTAAGATAAGATTTGTATGGAAAATGATTGTTGCTTGACTCAGTAGTACTCTGCTCCTCTGTCCTGCACATTTTACAACGTATGTGGTTCTATCTAAAAATTTAATTATTTCTAAATGTTGAAAAAATAATTCAGTGGGCAATTATATTAGGCTTACATGTAGAGAAGACATATTTATATGTACATAACTTTTAAAACATCTGTTAATTAAACATGTTTAACCCCTCAAAGTTTTTTAAATCAATGGCATTATAATTACACACATAAATACCACTAACCATTCAGTACAGATTCATTTGATACAAATTAATCATTTTAATAAAAATATATATATATTTTTGCAATATAATTTGACACGAAAACTAAAACCATTAACATTATGACCACCTACAGTGGGTACAGAAAGTATTCAGACCCCCATAAATTTTTCACTCTTTGTTATAATGCAGCTATTTGCTAAAATCATTTAAGTTCATTTTTTCCCTCATTAATGTACACACAGCACCCCATATTGACAGAAAAACACAGAATTGTTGACATTTTTGCAAAAAAGAAAAACTAAAATATCACATGGTCCTACAGTAAGTATTCAGTCCCTGTACTCAGTATTTAGTAGAAGCACCCTTTTGACCCTCTCCCATTCCTCCTTGCAGATTCTCTCCAGTTCTGTCAGGTTTGATGGTAAACGTTGGTGGACAGGCATTTTCAGGTCTTTCCAGAGATGCTCAATTGGGTTTAAGTCAGGGCTCTGGCAGGGCCATTCAAGAACAGTCACGGAGTTGTTGTGAAGCCACTTCTTCGTTATTGTAGCTGTGTGCTTAGGGTCGTTGTCTTGTTGGAAGGTGATCCTTCGGCCCAGTCGGAGGTCCTGAGCACTCTGGAGAAGGTTTTCGTCCAGGATATCACTGTACTTTGCCGCATTCATCTTTCCCTCGATTGCAATCAGTCGTCCTGTCCCGGCAGCTGAAAAACACCCCCACAGCATGATGCTGCCACCACCATGCTTCACTGTTGGGACTGTATTGGACAGGTGATGAGCAGTGCCTGGTTTTCTCCACACATACCGCTTAGAATTAAGGCCAAAAAGTTCTCTCTTGATCTCATCAGACCAAAGAATCTTATTTCTCACCATATTGGAGACTCCATGTGGGCTTTCATGTGTCTTGCACTGAGGAGAGGCTTCTGTCAGGCCACTCTGCCATAAAGCTCTGATTGGTGGAGGGCTGCAATGATTATTGACTTTTTACAACATTCTGCCATCTCCCGACTGCATCTCTGGAGCTCAGCCACAGTGATTTTTGGGTTCTTCTTTACCTCTCTTACCAAGGCTCTTTCCCCCAGTAGCTCAGTTTGGCCGGACGGCCAGCTCTAGGAAGGGTTCTGGTCGTCCCAAACGTCTTCCATTTAAGGATTATGGAGGCCAGTGTGCTCTTAGGAACCTTAAGTGCAGCAGAAATCTTTTTGTAACCTTGGCCAGATCTGTTCCTTGCCACAATTCCTTCTCTACGCTCTTCAGGCAGTTCCTTTAACCTCATGATTCTCATTTGCTCTGTCATGCAGTGTGAGCTGTAAGGTCTTATTTAGACAGGTCAGTGGCCTTTCTAATTAAGTCCAATCAGTATAATCAAACACAGCTGGACTCAAATGAAGGTGTAGTACCATCTCAAGGATGATCAGAAGAAATGGACAGCACTTGAGTTAAATATATGAGTGTCACAGCAAAGGGTCTGAATACTTAGGACCATGAGATATTTCAGTTTTTCTTTTTTAATAAATCTGCAAAAATGTCAACAATCCTGTGTTTTTCTGTCAATATGGGGTGCTGTGTGTACATTAATGAGGAAAAAAATGAACTTAAATGATTTTAGCAAATGGCTGCAATTTAACAGAGTGAAAAATTTAAGGGGGTCTGAATACTTTCCGTACCCACTGTATCTTTTGGGTTACTCTTGTGTCACTGGAGCGGCTCTGGGTCATTGGGGCGTGGCTCTACAAGGCCTCTGTGAAGTCAAGCACCAGGATGTTGTCAGAGGATCCTATAAATGCTGTGGGTTGCTGCCTGGAACCTCCATGGATTGGACTTGGATCCTATGGGTGCTCGATCAGAGTAGGATCTGGGGAAGTTGGAGGCTGGGTTGACAGCCTTGGGCTCTTTGCTGGGCAGTGTGCATGAAGGGTTGTGATGCAGTGTATGGCAACACCCACCCTTCATGCAGTGGGTGTTCTGATGCAGTGGGTGTTCTGGTGCAGTGGGTGTTCTGGTGCCTTTACTGTATATACATAGCCATGATATACAGTAAAGGCACCAGAACACCCACTGCACCAGAACACCCACTGCATGAAGGGTTGTGATGCAGTGGGTGTTCTGGTGCCTTTACTGTATATCATGGCTATGTATATCATTTTTTGTGGGATTGCCTGTGTGAGCCTTGGGTATGCATGATCCTGTCACCAGACAGGAGTACTGGAGTATATTTGGTGATCAGTGTTGTTCAGTTCACTTCATGAACCACCCAAGGAAGCAAATTTGGGAGGAACTTAATAGGCAACCCCTCTTCATTTGGGTTTCAACAGATTTGCAATTATGAATAAATCCTGACCACATGTTCTGGTATTACAGTATTTCGTTCCTCTCTCTTTTTTTTGTACTTTTCTTTGTTCTCTTTTTCATTGTTTTTCATTTTTATTTGTTACACCTTTTTGTGCCATCAGTAAGGCCATTCCCAAAGGGAAATCAGCAAACAAACTGGACTCCAAATGTTTTTTTCAAGCAGTTATAAAGAAGCATGAAGAATCTGCACAGGTCAAGGACAAAAATAGGAGTGAAAAACCAAGAAAATTGTCCAAATCTAAGAAGAAGTTTCTTATAGTTTCTTCTTTGAGAAATTGGAAGAGGACCTTGCTCATACCAGCATCTTCTGGTTGCTAAGATGATCCTTACACCATCTCAAAAAGCTTGATCAGGAATACCCTTTGTGAAAGGGTAGCAGGCAAGAAACCTTTTTAGAAGTGAAACAGGAAGAAAAGCCTTAGATATGCAAAAGTTTACAAAGAACAGACTGAAGATCTGTGGAAAAAGAATATTACGAAGTGAAGATCCAAAGTTGGATTTTTTTGGGGTCCAGTTGTCTGAATTGCTAGACAGCAGATCATGATCATGAATCATGAATGCTGATCATGAATGCTGAAAAGTACAAACTGGTTTTTACAATTTTTCTTAATCACTTAATCACACTTAATTTCGCAAATAATAACTGAAATTCTCAAAATTGTCTGAAGCAGATTCTCAAAAGAATCTCACCTCCTCTATTTACATGTCCTCATCATAGCTTCTCTTAACTTCTCACCCCCAAAACATCAAAGTGTTAGTTCATTGTATTATTTGCATTATATGCAAAATGGTTGAAAAGTTCTGTTATGTTATAAACAATATTTTCTATACAATTCTATCTGACATTTGTTCTGTAAATGTTTCCTGAAATGATGAGCGATGATTCCAGTGACTTCACCAACACAAAGATTGTTCAGTGTTTGATCAACTAGTGATGCCCCAAGTCTCTAAAATACCTTGCAGTAGGTGAGAACTTCCCCAATCCTGCCGAGGATGGCTAAGACATTCCAAATTACTTTGTGGCCTGGCAGACAGGAAAGTCAGCACGTGTAGAATAACAGTACGCCACATGTGGATAGTAATTTATGTTTACAGAACTGTTGTATAAAAGCAAAATCACACTCGAGGTCAGTTTGAATTGCTTGATATAGTACAGGTGTGATGCCTCAGGCACATGGGATACATCTTTAAAGATAACGAGACTTTATTGTAATTGTAGTAATATAACAAAATCTGTGCCTATGATTGTATTACATCCATACTACAGTATATCTAGCAATGTTAGCACAACAGGAGTACTGTACTTTCAGTCTCCTTTAAGGTGTGAATTGTGGACAATACTTGACATCATACTGTATATTAAAGGTGTATCCAGCTCAAACTTTACTGTGCTTTAATGTTTTTTTTCCTCCACTGGTAAGGTAGGTTGTTGCCTTTTTGAACACAGTTGGTTCAAAATTATATTTCAATATTATTAACTAATATTGCTGTTCTGTAATATTGAGCGTAGTGTGATTGACGTACTGAAGGTCTGAAGTGATTTTTTCTCTCAGGTAATTAATCCGGAGTAGTTTCAGGCTCCCTTAAGATTTGTAAGAGGTATACTGTAGGCTGAGCAACATATATTGAAGGTGAATTTGTCTGTAACAGTAAAAAGCATATAAAAAAAGTGCACTAAGTTCTAAGTTGATTAACTTAAAATCATTTGTAATCTCAATTGCTTTACCCAATCACACCACTTAATATCTTAAGTTAAAGTTAATAAACTTTTATTTAAATAATTAAATTAGAGCATTTAATTTCTAATATGAAATTCAATAACATGCCTTGCCTTTTAAACCTTCATGACCATGAGATTAGGGATCTTTGCTTTAATGGTGTTACAACCTTAAACGACAAGCTTGAAACCAGCACAAGTTGTGTCATTTATGCCCTAATAAAAACAACATGAAATTCTAGCAACATCACGCCTCTGCTGTTTTAATAACTGCTCTTACCGGTGCCCAGCATGTGAATAATTATAGGCAGTATCTTAAAATCAGAAAAAAAAAAAAAAAGCTAACTCTGGTATGATAGGGGGCACATTCTCTGAACTCTGGTCTGCTCAAACAATCAGTGTGTGGAAACCTATTTGACAAATTATATTTTTTACATTTATTTTGAACAAATAAACAATTTAAACTGAAAGTTGTTTTTTGAAAGTTCGCATTTTGGGCACCAGCTAAATTTTACCCAGCTTAAGTATTACCTGCTGAATAAAGCAGGGAGTGTTTTTCATGCAATTGCAGTAGTCCAGATGTAGGGCATGCATCAGTCCAGACACAGAAAGCCTGAGACAGTTCCAGTTGTCCAGTTCATCCATCACCACACTTCCAAGACGTTGTCCACTCTGGATAGGGTGAGCTGCAGATTATCTTGATCAGTGCAGAGGATTCCCAGTGAAGTCACTGTAAGTTACATCCTCACAGAGAGAGAGAGAGAGAAAAAAAAACAAATTGACAAGGAGAAGATATAATGAGCCAATAAGATAATGCACTCTTGTCCACCACAAGTACCCCTATTTACCTCTATTTATCTATTTATAATCAAAATCATGGTATAATATGACTGTCATTTATTATTAAATACTAGTCTTAAATTGAGCATCACTTAAATCATTTAAATCTTTAGTTCATTTGTTTAGCCATAAAAATTGAATTTAAAGTCTGTGAAAAACACTGAATGATGAAATGATGTAAACTTAGCGTTGCCAATAATTTTTTTCTCTTTGCAAGTGGTTTTGTAAAAGCCACACCGAAAAATTATGAAAATAAATGGTAGATGGTTTTCTTTCTAAAAAGTTTATTGCCGAATATACACTCACCGAAAGGATTATTAGGAACACCTGTTCAATTTTTCATTAACGCAATTATCTAATCAACCAATCACATGGCAGTTGCTTCAATGCATTTAGGGGTGTGGTCCTGGTCAAGACAATCTCCTGAAGCATTTGTGAAGCCACAACACGCACAACCTCGAGGCGGATGGGCTACAAAAGCAGAAGACTCCACTGGGTACCACTCATGTCCACTACAAATAGGAAAAAGAGGCTACAATTTGCACGAGCTCACCAAAATTGGACAGTTGAAGACTGGAAAAATGTTGCCTGGTCTGATGAGTCTCAATTTCTGTTGAGACATTCAAATGGTAGAGTCAGAATTTGACGTAAACAGAATGAGAACATGGATCCATCATGCCTTGTTACCACTGTGCAGGCTGCTGGTAGTGGTGTAATTGTGTGGGGGATCTTTTCTTGGCACACTTTAGGCCCCTTAGTGCCAATTGGACATCGTTTAAATGCCACGGCCTACCTGAGCATTGTTTCTGACCATGTCCATCCCTTTTTGACCACCATGTACCCATCCTCTGATGGCTACTTCCAGCAGGATAATGCACCATGTCACAAAGCTCGAATCATTTCAAATTGGTTTCTTGAACATGACAATGAGTTCACTGTACTAAAATGGCCCCCACAGTCACCAGATCTCAACCCAATAGAGAATCTTTGTGGTGGAACGGGAGCTTCGTGCCCTGGATGTGCATCCCACAAATCTCCATCAACTGCAAGATGCTATCCTATCAATATGGGCCAACATTTCTAAAGAATGCTTTCAGCACCTTGTTGAATCAACGCCACATAGAATTAAGGCAGTTCTGAATGGCGAAAGGGGCTCAAACACCGTATTAGTAGTGTATGGTGTTCCTAATAATCCTTTAGGTGAGTGTATGTTTGTTAGTAAATTAGTCTTTAAAAAAACAGATGTACACATGTGGACAAAATTGTTGGTACCCTTCGGTCAATGAAAGAAAAACTCATGGTCACATAAATAACTTTAATCTGACAAAAGTAATAATTAAAAAAAATTCTATGAATGTTAACCAATGAAAGTCAGACATTGCTTTTCAACCATGCTTCAACAGAATTATTTAAAAAAATTAACTCATGGAACAGGCCTGGACAAAAATGATGGTACCCCTAGAAAATACTGAAAATAATGTGACCAAAGGGACATGTTAATTCAAGGTGTGTCCACTAATTAGCATCACAGGTGTCTACAATCTTGTAATCAGTCAGTGGGCCTATATATAGGGCTCCAGGTAGTCACTGTGTTGTTTGGTGACATGGTATGTACCACACTCAACATGGACCGGAGGAACCGAAGGAAAGAGTTGTCTCAGGAGATTCGAAAGAAAATTATAGACAAGCATGTTAAAGGTAAAGTCTATAAGACCATTTCCAAGCAGCTAGATGTTCCTGTGACTACAGTTGCACATATTATTCAGAAATTTAAGATCCATGGGACTGTAGCCAACCTCCCTGGACGTGGCCGCAGGAGGAAAATTGATGACAAATCAAAGAGACGGATAATCCGAATGGTAACAAAAGAGCCCAGAAAGACTTCTAAAGAGATCCAAGGTGAACTTCATGCTCAAGGAACATCAGTGTCAGATCGCACCATCCATCGTTGTTTGAGCCAAAGTGGACTACATGGGAGACGACCAAGGAGGACACCATTGTTGAAAACAAATCATAAAAAAGCCAGACTGGAATATGCCAAACTACATGTTGACAAGCCACAAAGCTTCTGGGAGAATGTCCTATGGACAGATGAGACAAAAATGGAACTTTTTGCCAAGGCAAATCAGCTCTATGTTCACAGACGGAAAAATGAAGCATATCAAGAAAAGAACACTGTCCCTACTGTGAAACATGGAGGAGGCTCTGTTATGTTCTGGGGCTGCTTTGCTGCATCTGGCACAGGGTGTCTTGAATCTGTGCAGGGTACAATGAAATCTCAAGACTATCAAGGGATTCTAGAGAGAAATGTGCTGGCCAGTGTCAGAAAGCTGGGTCTCAGTCGCAGGTTTGGGTAACAATGACCCAAAACACACAGCTAAAAACACTCAAGAATGGCTAAGAGGAAAACATTGGACTATTCTAAAGTGGCCTTCTTTGAGCCCTGACCTCAATTCTATTGAGCATCTTTGGAAGGAGCTGAAACATGCCGTCTGGAAAAGGCACCCTTCAAACCGGAAACAACTGGAGCAGCTTGCTCATGAGGAGTGGGCCAAAATACCTGCAGAGAGGTGCAGAAGTCTCATTGACAGTTACAGGAATCGTTTGATTGCAGTGATTGCCTCAAAAGGTTGTGCAACAAACTCTTAAGTTAGGGGTACCATCATTTTTGTCCAGGCCTGTTCCATGAGTTAATTTTTTTTTTATAATTCCGTTGAAGCATGGTTGAAAAGCAATGTCTGACTTTCATTGGTTAACATTCATAGAATTCGTATTTATTATTAATTTTGTCAAATTAAAGTTATTTCTGTGACCATTGTGAGATTTTCTTTCATTGACCGAAGGGTACCAACAATTTTGTCCATGTGTGTAGTTCTGCCAGTGGTGGAAGGATATGTGTTTGTGGAGCAAAATAACTTGTTAAATAAAGCCTGTAAACGTTCATTATACCATTCACAGTCACAGAGGGCAGTGGTGTCAGTTAAGGCTGTGGATTACTGGGTTACTGGTTGGAATGTCAGGGGTTTGAGCCCCAGCACTGCCAAGTTGCCACTGTTGAACTCTTGAGCAAGGCGCTTAACTCATTCTGCTCCAAGGGCACTGTATCCTGACTGACCTTGCACTCTGACCCCAGCTTCCTAACTGGGAATAAAAATAATTTCACTGTACTGTTATGTACATGTGACAAATAACTGAATAATCACTCAAGACATATCTATATATTATGGAAGCTAATTAGCATCATAATTACTTGAATTATATCAGCCTTTGAAAAATACATTTTGAAATTTAATCACTGTTGAATTGTTCATTTTGAAATTTAAATACTACTGAATTTATTAAACTGAATTATTTGACTTTAAAAAGCAACATCTTTGAATTTAAGACCTCTGAATGTCACACAAAATTTTCAACAATCCATTTCAAGCTTGGAAATTCAAGTACAAATTCAATACAAAATTCAAGCTTGGAAATTCAAGTACAAATTCAATACCGGAAAAGCAATCAAGAAATCCATTCGTCAGTCACGTGAAAGGAAGTGCCACTGCCAGGGAAGTGGACGTCTTCGATACCGGTGTTATGTGCTAAAATGCCCCCCTGCCACAGATTGCCCCTATATAATCTCTATCGGATATTATATCAGAACAGAAATTCATAGGTTTATTATTATTATCAAATATGATATTACTATTATAATTCACCCTAGACACGTCACAGATGTCAAGACCATTAATACAAATTCACATATAATGTTTATTTTCTGACACAATCTGTGGCGGGGGGGGGGGGCATTTTAGTGCATAACACTGTGGGAGATTTTTCTCCTACACTAGTTACTGTTGCCATAATTACAAATATTACACAAACACTGTAACTTTAGTAAAAAAGGACCAAAGAACAACTCACGACTCTATGCAGATCTGGATGAAGTAAGACAGGATTTATTGCAGCAATGAAACCCAAGTGAGCCGCGCTTGAATGCTTAGGTCATAAATCTACAAAATGAATTCTACAGAAATATTCATGCCTTTTTATACAGTTTTTCAAAAGGAGGTGCCCATCCTTATCACCCCCTCCTTTGTAAGTTCTCCTCATTCCTGTAAGATGTTCTACCCAATTCCTGGAAGATGTTCCCATTATAATCCAACTTTTTCTTATAAATTCTCTTATTCTAATTATAGTTTTTATATCTTATTTTATTATGTCATATACCTCGTCATCTGACTCCCTACGTCATCTATATCAAGTTATTAGATTTTTCCAGTTATAATTAATTTTTCTTGCAAATTAATTTCCATTATCTTTACACTTCTTGTGTTTAGTTTATAAAAAATAACAAGGCAGTACTTATTTTTTGTGTCTACTCAGTATTCTTAAAACTGATCGTGTGTCTTTTGATTATTTGTCTATATTCTTACTTAGACATGTGTGCGCGACTGCAGGTGCACATGCAGCATGTGTAACCAACACCTGTTTCAATCTTCATTAAGTTTGCTCGTCTGGGCATGAGATAAGTTCGGCACTTGGCGCCTTATCTCATGCTTGTGTCTCTGTCGAGTCCAGCACCTAGCGCCTTATCTTGTCTATTCCTCATACACATGACAGCTAAAAAAGAAAAGTACAGTTTATGTTTGGGTCACTCTAGGCTTTTCCCATGTACTTTGGGTTCCCATGGTACACCGAGTATCACTACCCATCTCCTTACTGTTTATGTTTCACGACCTGTCTTACAGTCGTCTTCTTTTCTTGGCTCACCTCTGAGTGAACCCATTATGTTTTCTTCTGCCACTAACTTCTAATTTTTATGATATGCATAGGTCCTTTTTACTTCTGCTTACTTCTGCACACTGATCTTCTCTCTGCTTACTTTTATCTTCTGTCACTTAAGATTAATATTGTTTCCACTAAGATTAATATTATGTTGATTAATATTATCATATTGTTACATTGCTGCATACACAAGTATATTTTACAAAAATATGCTTACAACACCGGTATCGAAGACGTCCACTTCCCTGGGTCACGTAACTGACGAACGGATTCCATTCTGGCTCGATTGCTTTTCCTGTATTGAATTTGTACTTGAATTTCCAAGCTTGAATTTTCTATCTGAATTTCACAGCTTGAAATGGATTGTTGAAAATTTCGTGTTACATTCAGAGCACTTAAATTCAAAGATGTTGCTTTTTAAAGTCAAATATTTCAGTTTAATAAATTCAGTAGTATTTAAATTTCAAAATGAACAATTCAACAGTGATTAAATTTCAAAATGTATTTTTCAAAGGCTGATATAATTCAAGTAATTATGATGCTAATTTTCTTCCATAATATAACACACAGAGAGGGAGAGAAATTACAACTTAACATTATAGTACCTTCACCACATAATATTACAAGAGTAATGACTGTTTGTTTTTTCTTTTTCTTGTTGTGTTTTTTTGACTCACTTAGGATTTTACATTTGTATACATTTGTATTCATTACATCATTATTTACATATGAATATAAGGGTGACGTTTTGCGGCTGCGTTTGAAAAGTAAATACTTTCGGTTCCATTTCTGAACCTAAAGCTGAAAGATCAAATAGTTTATCTTTGTCAGTGCATTCACCTGGATCTGATTTTGCATTGTGATATAAATATACAGAGATTGAGCACAATGAGGTAAGTGCTAAAAAATCGTGAATATTTACAGTATACTGTATATAGACAAAGATACGTTTTTTGTCATTTGACCTTTTAAGTGAAACACTCAAGATTTCATGAAGTCAACACTTTTATCTTTATTTCAAGGAATTTAACAAAAGTATGGTGTTATGGCAAGTATGGCAGGAAAAGTCTGCTCTATTGGGTTGACAGCAGGTGACCGACTTGGTCATTGAAAAATATACCATTTCATTGCCTTATAAAAACTCTGTATAGCTGTATGTTTTGAGTCATTATCCATGTGCAAAATACTGCAAAATCATATCAATTTTGCAGCATTTGCCTAAATCTGATGAGAGAATATACTGTAGTTCTCTACACATCAGAATGTGTTCTCATCCTGCTACTTTTATCACCAATCAGCAGTGTTGGGTGTAACGCGTTTCAAAGTAAACCATTTAAGTACACAGTTATTTAGTTATATATTCAAAATGTAATTCAGACCGTTTATGTAATCCGTGAGCCAGACAGCAGGCATTCCGTTAGTGTGTGTGTGTGTGTGTGTGTGTGTGTGTGTGTGTGTGTGTGTGTGTGTGTGTGTGTGTGTGTGTGTGTGTGAAAGTCACCCTAGAATTATGTGCCATTCCCATAAGATAAAAAGTATGGAGAAGGAAAGAAACATCTAATGTTTAAAGCATACCAAAGCATACCACATCATTTGTCAAACATGTTAGATGCAGTGTTATGGTATAAGCATGTATGAATGCCAATAGAACAGGATCAATGGTCTTTAAAGTATGATTAAAGTTAATCTTTGTTTCATCAGTTCAATAAATCTAATTCCAAAACCAGGCATTTTTAAGTTGTTTTCTGGCTAAGTCTGATCTGGCCTTTCTGCATATACCATACATAATATAATAAAAATTGTACCATAACAGAGCTTTTAGAGGAATGCTGTACATGCTTAATAGAACAATAGAACAACAAAGGAGAAGACTGAGTAAACATTTTTTTGGAAAAAGTACATAGATTTTCTTATTTTTACTCAGCTAAATCATGCACATGACTTACTCATTTGCTCCTTTACCAGTTCAGCAGAAGACACAGTTTTAAAAAACAGACTTCTTCAGCTGGAATGCCATTTCACTTGGGGGCTGAATAAAAATGATACAGATCTCAAGGATCTTCAGATCAGGCTAGAAGAACAACTTACCCTGGATCTTGGAAAGGAGACAGGAGGCTCACACACATACAGCTATATGGGATTTGTAAAGTTTCTACTAGGCTCCAATACTGAGGCACTTAGCTACTTCGAGAGATCTGTAGAGCTCACAAAATCTCAAGGAAATGACTGTGACAAGCTGCTTGTCATTGCCTATGGAGACCTTGCATGGTTACATTATCATATGGGTCATTTTGCAGTGTGTGAAAGCTACTTGAATAAATTTGGAGACATTAAAGAGAAATATCCGTCTGTACCATATGCTGAGGTGCTTGGAGAGAAGGGGTGGACCTTCCTTAAATTTTCTCGTAAATATTATGACATGGCTAAAGAGTGCTTCAATGAGGCCCTGAAACTCAACCCAGAAGATGGTGAATTGAATGCTGGTCTTGCAATTGTTCTTTATCGAATAGCGCATATTATCCATGATTCAACAGATTCAAATGTAATTGATCAACTTAGACGGGCCATAGCCACTAACCCAGACGATGATGTTCTTAAGGTTTTGCTTGCTCTGAAGTTGACTGTACAACAGGATTACCATGAAGCAGAGAGTCTAGTAGAGCAAGCCTTACAGAGATCTCCAGAACACCCTCATGTGATTCGATATGTTGGGATATATTTATGAAACCAAGGATCTGTGGACAGGTCTATTGCCCTGCTCAAGAGAGAATTAGAGAAAGTGTCCAACTCAGCATTTATACATCATCAGCTGGGGCTCTGCTATAAGCTAAAGATTGGGAATCTCTACCACACAAAATATGCAGAAATTAAGCAAGCGCGACAGCAGTGCATCTACCACTTGGAGATGGCGATTGAATTTAAGCCCAGCTTCATTCTTGCTATGAGTGAACTGGCCCTGCAGTATGGGGCAAACGGGGATTTGGCAAAAGCAGAAGAATTGTTCCAGATTGCATTTCAGACAGCTGAAGAAAAAAATGAAAACTACCAGTCTGTTCTTCTACATTATGCAGAATTCCAGCAGTACTGTATAAGATGTGAACCTGCCGCTATCAAAAACTACACTGAATGTCTGAAGATAAGTCCATATCAATATGAAGGGAAGAAAAGTGCTAAACATCTGGGAAAAATTGCCAAGAGAAGAATCGAAAACAACCCACAAGATGGAGAAGCCTTTGGGATACTTGGAATCGTTCATAAGGAAAAAGGAGAAAAACAACAAGCAATAGAGTGCTTTGAAAAAGCATTGAGCTATGTAGACAATGAGGATTACCTCAGTGATCTTTCTGAACTTAGGCTAAACCTAGGTTAAACCTTAACTGCATGCATTTGTTGTCCTAATAAGTTAACATCCAAAGTTATGTTACTAAATCCTTGCAAAATCATTAACTGTTTACTAATTTATAAGATTTGATGGTGATGGTGTATTATCTGTAATAATGTATGTAATGTTATTCTATGTATTCTAGGTTTTATATCACCTACGTTTATTAGAGACTCACAAAAAATATAATATGAGGTGAAATCAGGTTAATTTGGATCGTTAAATCTTAACTGCATGTATTTGTTGTCCTAATAAGTTAACATCCAAAGTTATGTTACTAAATTCCTGGCACTTAAAATCATTACCTATTTACTAATTTATAAGATTTAATGGTGATGGTGTATTTTCTGTAATAATGTATGTAATGTTATTCTATGTATGAGTCACCAAGAATTGAATTGTAGTTGAATTGTACTTGAAATTCAATAGTTCAATTCTGTATTAGATAATAATTAATTGTAGTACATGGAATAAAATGCCTGCTTTACTTTCCATTAGTATTTTATTACTAAAATCCATCCTGCATTGAACTGGATAGAACGCCTTCTTCTCCTACTCCTACTACATTTATTAGAGACCCACTATAAATATAAAATAAGGTGAAATGTGCATAGTTAAACCTTAACTGCAAGTATTTGTTGTCCTAATTAGTTAACATCCAAAGTTATGTTACTAAATCCTTGCATCATTAAAATAAATAACATGACTTAATTTACTTATTTAGTTCATTTATAAAGGGGTGTGATCAGCATGGAGCAAAAAGCAAACTCCAAAATCTCATTTTAGCAAAAGGAATTATCTAATGTTATGAAATGATATTTATTAGGTTCTTAATTTGTGCACATATTTATGATGGATCAACATTTAGAATATTCTGTAAAACAGGAACATGAAGTTCAAATAATAATACATATGTTTATAAATTTTGTAAAGATGTCTTAATTTATCAAGCCATGGTTGTGTGTCAGGTTCACTGAAATCATTTTTAAAATACTGAACAAGACAAGTGAAATTTAAGTTTAAATAGCGTCATGCAACCTAAAAAATTCAAGGAAGAAGTTTTATGTACTTTTGTACTGTTATTTTAATATCGTTAATATCATTCTCTTTCCATGGCCATGCCTTAAACTTCTTTTTTTCCCTCCTTCCCCTGTTTCTCTGTCTTCATTCCTTTTACATCAGATAAAACCCTAAAATACCATACTGGTTACACTTTTAAAAAGGTGAGACTAAAAGCTGCCATGGTGATAACAAGTGCTGCGTGGCAGGAGCAGGCAGTACCAGAGAACCAGTGTGGAGGATTCTCTCTCCTCTGTAGCGCGACCTCGCAGCTGTTGCATTTAAAAAGTATTTAAAAACTATGTCATTTTCTTATTTTGGATCGACTAATATTTGTACTGAGAACTAGTGACTTGACTGTTAAAATCCGTCTTTCTTGTTATTCTTCCTTAGAATGACGTTCAAGCAAATTAGGTTGCATTTGCATTTTGAGTTAAAATTTGCCAGGGGCAGAGAATTAAATAGGCTATAATGCCAAAAATATTCATTCACTCGCCTTCACATGCATATGAACTTGAGTAACATCCAATTCTTAAACCATATGGTATAATATGATGCTGGCCCACCCTCTTGCAGCTATTCTCCACCCTCTTCTGGGAATGCTTTCCAGAAAGTTTAGGAATGGGTTTTTATGTAAATTCTTTACCTTTCCTCCAGAAGCACATTTGTGAAGTCAGACACTGAGACACTGATGTTGGACGAGAGGGCCTGGCTTGCAGTCTCTGATCTAATTCTTCCCAAAGGTGATCTATTGGGTTGAGGCCAGGACTCTGTGCAGGCCAGTGAAGTTCTCCCACACCAAACTCGCTCATCCATGTCTTTATGGACCTTGCTTTGTGCATGCAGTGGCCATCTTCAAACTGCTCCCCTAAAGTTGGAAGCCCTTGAAATTGTTCAAATCTCCAAACTTTACACTTGTCACAAGGCAGTCAAACAAGTACCATTCTCCTGGCAACCACCAGACCCAGACCCAGAGAAGCAGGATTTGTCAATACAGAGAACACGTCTCCACTCCTCTAGTGTCCAGAAGCAGCATGCTTTACTCCACTGTATCCAATTGTTTTGCATTGAAATTGGTGCTGTAAGGCTTGGATGCAGCTGCTTGGCCATGGAAACACATTCCATGAAGCTGTCTACACACTGTACTTGAGCTAGTTCCACTTTGATATAACAACACTAATGTGCTCGATTTTATACACCTGTAACCATCGAAGTGAGTGGAACACCTGAATTCAATGATTTGAATGGGCAAGTGAATACTTTTGGCAATATTGTGTAGCCTCCATCCCTGTCGGTCTATACTATTATAATGAGGTAAACTATTGCTATTGGGGTGTTACCCTAAAAGCCTTAGAGGGGTCACCAGAACACCTTCATGTGCTACAATATGTTGGGAAGTATTTTGGGAATCAAGGCAGTGTGGACAGTCCCATTTAATGTGGGAAAGTGATGCGTGCTTGTGGCTGTCCTTGCCGAAGTCATCAAAAGGCAGAATACCATTCACGACTTTGAAGTCCTTTGAAGTTCCATTGGCCCGCTTGCGTGCCACTCTTCCTCGATTTCCCCGTGTTCCCCACACGACTTGCACGCTTGTTTTATAGCGTGGGGAGTGTAGTAGTGCATATACACTAGTGTTCTATTTTTAAAAAAGTCTAGACAGATATTGTTCTGATTTTTAAACTCTATCAACAAGGGTTTAGTAAAATATAAACTGATGCTTCAGTATATTAGTAACAAATACCTTCTCTGAGAGTTTATATGTTACATCCATGAGGCATAAATTCAAATTTCGAATTCAAATTTTATTCGTCACATACACAGTCATACACAGTATGATACGAAGTGAAATGCTTATACGACTGCTGTCGACCTACAATATTACAACAAAAAAGAAATAAGAGATTTGAAAATAAGAAACACTTATTTACATAATATACAGATAAGAATAAAAATGAAAATAAAATATTAGAATAAGATAAATATAAAAAAAAGTTAAAGAATATCTAATAAAAATAGAAATAGAAATACCTATAGTAAATGAATATAATAGAAATATGATAGAAATGTGATGTAGTGCAGTCCAGAATGTAGTGTCC
Organism: Clarias fuscus; assembly: GCA_030347435.1. Lineage (NCBI taxonomy): Eukaryota > Metazoa > Chordata > Actinopteri > Siluriformes > Clariidae > Clarias > Clarias fuscus. The sequence goes on from CM059220.1 coordinate 18,736,682, forward strand.
AGTTATAGGCTGCAGTTCAAGTTCACAAGCATGCAAATATGTTCAAGTTCACAGTTCAAGCTGTGCAAAATATGCAAGTGCGCAAATGTTCCATGTGTAAACGGATTGTGCGTCCTGGTAAAAAGTAAAAGTTAAAAAGTTTGCAGTCCTGAGGTGTGCAAAATGTGCAAGTGTGTGAGTGTAGGTCCTATATGGTGTGGTTGAGAGCTCGTATAGCCTGCGGGAAGAAGCTCCTCCTCAGTCTCTCTGTGTTGGCCTTCAGGGAGCAGAAGCGCTTTCCTGACCGCAACAGAAAGAACAGTCCATTGCTGGGATGACTGAGACCTTTCACTATCTTCCTGGCCTTGGTCCAGCACCATGACAGGACCATGACAGGTCCTGCGTGATGTGAACACCGAGGTATCGGAAGCTGTCCACTCTCTCCACTGGTCTCTCATTGATTGCGGGGGTCTGGTAGTTCCTCTCCTGCTTAGTACTAAAGTCCACTATCAACTCCTTTGTCTTGCTAACGTTCAGGAGTAGATTGTTCCTCTGGCACCAGTTCTCCAGATTTCCAATCTCCTCCAGGAAGGCCGTCTCATCGTTGTCAGAGATCAGGCCCACCATGACCGTGCCATCAGCAAACTTAATGATGGTGGTGGAGTTTGTAGTGGCTACGCAGTCATAGGTGTACAAAGAGTACAGCAGGGGGCTCAGAACACAACCCTGGGGGGCTCCAGTGCTGAGAGGGAGGGAGGCTGAGACATGGCCATCCATTCTTACTGCCTGTGGTCTCCCAGTTAGGAAGTTGGAGATCCACTGACACAGAGATGAGCTGAGTCCCAGGTGCTCCAGCTTGGTAGTGAGCGTGGAGGGAATTATGGTATTAAATGCTGAGCTGTAGTCGGCAAAGAGCATTTTAACATAATTCCCCCTTCTAGTGTCCAGGTGAGTGAGTGATGTGTGGAGTAGATGAGAGATGGCATCATCCGTAGAGCGGTTCGGGCGATATGCAAATTGCAGTGGATCCAGTGTGTCTGGTAGTGAGGAGATGATGAAGTCTCTGACCAGCCGTTCAAAGCACTTCATCACCACTGATGTGAGGGCTACAGGTCTATAGTCATTGAGGGAAGCAGGATGGTGTTTCTTCGGAACAGGAACAATGATGGACTCTTTGAAGCATGTGGGGATCACCGACTGAGATAAGGAGAGTTGAATATCTCTGTGAACACAGGTGCAAGCTGGTCTGCGCAGGCTCTGAGGACTCTACCTGAGATGCCATCTGGACCTGCTGCTTTCCTGGATGTCATATTCATAATGCTTATGGAAAACTGACGAAGACAAAATAATGTTTTCCTTTTTAATACAGTATTTTGTAAATTTTACTGCAATAAACCATATTTTCATATGTCTTTGACTGTTAAATTTAAGGTCTTACTCTGTGAAACTAATTATAGTTTTTCACTGTGAATTCTATACATTTATACATGCATTTATATGGTATTTTACTGTTAAATTTATGGACATTTCTTATTCATCTATTTTCACATTTGATAAACATATACACAAAGATTGTACACAATGAGGTAAGTGCTGTCGTTCTGTCTGTACACTTAAAAATATAACATTAAAACGCATTGGTGGTGCATCCAGGTCAGTGTTCGATTCCAGACTTGGCAATCTGTTTGCATGCCGTAATGTGTGAATGAGTGTTTGCTTGTCCTGCGATGGATTGGCAGCAGGTCCAGGGTCTATCCTGTCTTGTGCCCAAAGTCTCCTAGGATAGGCTTCAGGTCCCCACAGCCTTGTATGCAGGATAAAGCAGAGAAGAGTGAGTGAGTGATACCCCCATGGTTAACTTTTGTTCCTTTAGCCTTCATGTATTAAATAATATGAATGACAAATAATTTGAGATATATTACTTGAGCATGAGGACCATTCTTATAAAAATGTACAGTTGATTTAGACAATTGATTTAAACACACATTTATAAAAGGCATTTACATAGAGCATTTATATAAAGCATTCACCACGCATTTCTGGGAATAAAAGTAAAACAGCAAACATGTAATTAGTTTCATTCATGCATATGCATTAATTATTTCTTTCTCTTCCAGTCTCAAAGAACAGAGAGATCAGTGCTTTGAGAGATCTGTAGCGCTCACCAAGTCTCATGGAAATGACTGTGACAAGCTGTGTCAGTGAGGGGCTGAAACTGGACCATTATGACAGTGAATGGAATGCTGGTCTTGCAATTGTTCTTTGTCGGGCAAAGAATAGTTTCCAAGATTCAAAAATCACCAGGTTCAGAAGCAACTTTTTAACTTGGATGGGATACGGTACACTACCAGTCAAAAATTGTGACAAACCTTCTGATTGCATGGTCTTTCCCCATTTTTCATTTCTTTCTACACTGTTAAACAATGCTGAAGGCATTCAAAATACACAATCTCTTTTTAAACAGTTGATATTGAGATGTATCTGCTACTTATGCTCTGTAAAGTCTTCATAACTTCATAGGTGCTATTTGGTAATTGGTGACTTTTGAGGCCGGTGACTCTAAATGAACTTCTCCTCTGCAGCAGAAATAAGTCTTGGTCTTGCTTTCCTGGGATCGTCTTCATGAGAACCGTTTCATCATGGTGCTTGATGGGTTTTGCAAGTGCACTTGACAGAACTGTTCTTACAAGAACTAAAACCTGTATTAAAGTAACAATTTGGCCTACAAAATAGTTGTAAAAATCTGTGATTGACTAATATTTGTACTGAAATTTCCCTTTCTGGAAACACCAGCTGAGGATTAAATAGCCTGCATCCCTGTCGCTATAGCAGGGGTGGCGAACCTGTTTGCCATAATGAGCCAAAAAAAAAAAAAACTTTATTACTGCAAAAAGCCACACAACAAATGTGCAAACAACAGTATCACAACTTGTACACCTAATTATATAATAATTTTAGGACTAAGCTGGAAAAGCTGAATTTTCAGAAAAAGCTGAGTTTGATTTTCTGACTGACATTTCAGTGTCTTTACCTTGTGTGTACGAAGTTCAGATAAAAATGTTCTGTGCTTATCTTTGTATTTGTGCTTAGCTGTACGCTTCCGTGACTCAGTCATGATGATTGACAGGCTACTAACAAACTTCACGTCAATCGTGTTAGTCAACTGGCTAACGTAAATCGTGTGAAAAATAAAAATTCAAATTAGATTCGGCAATTGCAATTAAATACATAACCCTTTATTGCTAAATTATGTTTTGACATTTTAAAAATAAATTGCGATTGTAAACACAGAACATGTGGATAGAATGAAGATCCACAAAAGAGCAGTGAAAGAGCCACAAGCAGCTCGCGAGCCATGCGTTCGCCATAACTATGTTATAGCCTCTCTGTTTTCAAGTTGTTTTCTATATATACTATTATAAGGTATTGGGGTGTTACCCATAAGAGTATGCTAGCTATTCCTTTAATATGTATTTTTACATAGAAAAGTGCATAAAAATTTGTATTAAAGGAACAACTGACATACTCTTGAGGTTAACACCCTAGTGGCTAAGGGGAGTGTGGCTCAGGTAGCCAAGACTCTTAGTTGTTGGTTTGAAGGTCTGAGGATCTAGATTCAAGCCCTGCTGTTGTTGGGTTAAATGGGAGAACTGTGTTGGGAAGGGCACCATGTGCCAAGTTGTATATGGATTGCATGGACTGCTGTGGTGATCCCTTGACAGGAGCAGTTAAAGGGAAGTTTTCCTAGAAAAGTGCATAATTTTTGCTTGCTTAATGACAGCTAATTCAATATAAAAGTCCAGGTAATCATTTTAATACATGCTGAATTCATATTACAATGCAATATGTACACACTGAGTGTAATCATGTAGCCTTGAGGGTGTATCACCAGGAGAAGGTGCTGTTGTAATGAGCTGATATTGTGTTATACTGTACATTGCCTGGACAAAAACGCACACTATTATTCCATTAGACCGCATTTGGGTTTGATTACCAATTGTGCGTCGACAACCTCATGCAAGATTCATTCTTCTCTAGAGTTGCAGTAATGTTTGGCAGAGATCTTGTGTTGATGATGAGAAAGTTGAACCATTCCTGTGTTCTCCAGTACATGGATGACTTTCAACAGTTAAAAAATAATAATAAATTGTTTGATCTAAATAAGAAAGTACTTAAGGCTTTGATTGGATAAATAATTTTTCTTGGTTACGTCTTTAAGGCTGTGGCCTTCTCTCTATTTATAATATTTTATTGAGATTATATATTCATAATCTCCCTAAGTTTTGATTTCAACCATGAACACATGAAGTGCATTTTATGCTTGATGTGTTTGTCACTCCCTGCCTAAGATGATCACAATGGGTTAGGGAGTTAAATAGGAACCATGGGCTTATCATCATATACTGTACTTGTATTAGTGAGCCATCTAACAATAGGTTAACACCATGGCAGTACTCCTCCAGCCACACTCATCTGTAAACCTTCATTAAAATGCCCACTCAAGCATAGCTATATCATACACACACACACACAAAGACAGATATTGTAACAAAATATTTTAATTACAATGATTTTTTCATTACAATATTCATGTTTCTTTGTTTTCTTTTCTCCTGTTTTATGTTGCCTTGTTTTGTCTTACAACTTTTCCACTTTTTTCACATTTTTCCTGTGCTGTTTAACATGATATAAAAGCTCCATATGGTGGTGCTGGGATAAAACCGACACTATTTGAGATAAGGTTGTATAATATGATCCCTGTATGACGAATGGATAGAATGACTGTAGGGAAAGTGAATGTTAGCACACTTCTGAGAAAAAGAAAGTTAACATTCCCTTTTAGATTTATTTTATACACAATGCACTGTTTTATTAATTATGTTTTACATAAAATTTACAAGTAAATAGTTTCGGTTTCCATTTCGGACCCTTTGGGTGGAGTAATGGAGTATAAATATATACTTGTGTGTGTTTGTGTGTATGTGTATTTGTCTAACTGTTTAATTTACAATTAAAGAGTTAGACAAATTCTTACTTTAAAAATATAAACATACAATTAGTTTCATTTATGCATATGACCCAGTTATTTCTTTCTCTACCTGTTCACATGATGGCACAAATTTAAAAGCCAGACTTCTTCAGCTTGAATGCCATTTCACTTGGGGCCTGAGGAAAAATGATACAGATCTCAATGATCTTCTGACCAGGTTAGAAGAACAGCTTAACTTGGATCTTGGTGGAGAGACAGGAGGCTCACGCACATACAGCTATATGGGATTTGTAAAGTTTCTACTAGGCTCCAATACTGAGGGACTTAGCTACTTTGAGAGATCTGTAAAGCTCACCAAGTCTCATGGAAATGACGGTGATAAGTTGCTTGTTGTTGCCTATGGAGACCTTGCATGGTTACATCATCATATGGGTCATTTTACAGAGTGTGAAAGCTACCTGAATAAACTGAGTGAGATTAAAGAGAAATATCCCATTGTCCCATATGCTGAAGTGCTTGGGGAGAAGGGGTGGACCTTCCTTAAATTCTCTCGCAAATATTATGACATGGGTAAAGTCTGCTTCAATGAGGCCCTGAACCTGGACCCTGATGACAGTGAATGGAATGCTGACCTTGCAATTGTTCTTCATCGGACAGAGCCTACATTCCAAGATACACCAAATTCAAATGCAATTGATCAATCAAGACAGGCCATAGACACTAACCCAGCTGATGATGTTCTTAAGCTATATCTTGCTATAAGGTTATTAGGTCAAAAGAAGTACAAGGAGGCAGAGAGCCTAGTAGAGAAAGCCTTAGAGTGGTCACCAGAACACCCTCACGTGCTATGATATGTTGGGAAGTATTTCCGGGATCAAGGCAGTGTAGACAGGTCCATTGCCCTGCTAACAATAACAGAGAAAGTGTCAAAGCTTTTATACATCAACTGGCACTCTGCTATAAGAAAAAGATTATGAATCTGAAAAAAAAAAAAACCAGGAAGGCAACACTTAGAAAGTAGAGAAATTTTGCATGCTCAAGAGCAATGCATCAACAACTTGGAGACAGCAGTTGAATTGAATCCCTGCTTCAATGTTGCTATGAGTGAACTGGCCCTGCAGTATGGAGAGAGTGGGGATGTGTATAAAGCAGAGCAAATGTTCCAGAATGCATTTGAGGCAGCTAAAAAAAATAAGAGATAACTACAAGACTGTTCTTCTGCATTATGCAGAATTCCAGCAGTACTGGAAGAGACGTGAGCCTACTGCTCTCAAACACGACATTGAATGTCTGAAGATAAATCCAAATCAATATGAAGGGAAGTGCTCAAAAACACTTCAAATAGAATAATTGAGAACCCAAAAGATGGAGAAGCATTTTTAGAAGACACAAGTTAAGTGTAACGCAGCGCAGACACAATAGCTCAGAGTGATTTTAATGATTTTTAATGATGAAAATGGCAGATAAGGAAAACAGAAACTTAAGCACAGAATCAACAATTGGGGCGCAATCTGAAGTGGGCAGCAGTGTGAATGGACGAGGGCTGAAGATCAAGGTTAGCGGTTGAGAGAAGCTGCGCGCGTGCCGTGTCCAACGCGCAGAGGGAAAGAGAGCGTGCAGAGAGATAGTGGATTAAAAGGCGTATTCGATGCAGAGTGACAGTAGATTGTGTACTGAAGCGCTGGTAATCGAACTTTGATCAGAAAACACACCTGTAATCCGAGTAGCGATTGCACTGGAGCTTAAGACAGAGACGTAATCAGGAAACGAAGCAGAAGATCAAAGCCGGGATATCCGTCAGCGTAGAAAATAATCCAATTCGCGAAGCAAAAACGTACCCAGGGACAAAAAGGGCCGACAGCATGGAAGAGCAAAAAAATAACCAACTTAGCATAAATGTAAACGAGCAATAGGTTATGAGCACGCAATAATGCGGCAAGGGATCGTTGCTTGTGGGTGAGTTATATAGAGTGGAAGTGATGAATGAAATACGGAGCAGGTGTGCTCAGGTGTGAATGAGGCGGCAAAACGGAAGTCGTGGAATGGAATATGGAGAGGAGTCGTGGGTAATCATGACTTTTAAAAAGAGAGAGAGAGAGAGAAAGAGAGAGAGAGATCAGTGTAAGTTTAAATTAGGCTTTTGTGGGAAGAATACAGTATACCAAACTTTTGAAATACCTGTTAATAAAATCTGCTTTGCCTCTCAAAGGTTTTGACACCATTATTTATAACATAAATTTCACTATCCATGCCGTACTTTCATATGACTTTTTCATGAATAAAAAATATTTTGTATTATGCTTTAGTAAAGTCTTTTTTATTATTATTTCCACATGTGGAACACAGTATTTGAAGTATATGTAAATTATTTAAAAGTTGTGGGTTTTTTTTTAAAAGCTTTGTATTAACATGATTCAATTTAAGTGACCTGTCAATACATGTAATAACTATAAAAGCACAATATTAAATACACTAATGACATTAAATCAATTAAACTTATGACCACGGGATCCCTTGTGTCACTAGGTTGGGTCTGGCCCCTCAGGGAATGGCTGGCACCCGGAGAGGAATCACATTCAATAGGGGACTCTTCTTCATTTGGGTTGTCAATGGATAGTACAATTATGAATAAATCTCTGTATGTTATGTAGTCCCTAAAAAAAATGGAACGTAGGGTATTAACCGAGAAATTCACGATCATTTTGTTATGTTGGAGACTTAGTGTAAAACTGTTCAGGGGCATGTAGTTCTAAGCCATTTTGGCAAAACTGTTCAAACTACTTGCAGCCCAGTCCTGCAGCCATCACAATTTATCCCATGTCAAAGTCCCTTAAAACCTTATGCTTGCTCATTTTTTTCTGCTTCCAACACATTAACTTCACTTGCTGCATAATACTGTATATGCCACCCTTCCATCCGCCATGGTAACAAGGTATTAAAAATGTAGCTACTGTAAGAAGGGCGAAATTGTAATGGCTAGACTGTTACAGTACGTCAGAGCAACTCCAAAACTGCAGCTCTTGTTGGATGTTAGTGGTCGGTAGTGGACCTACATCTTTTGCGGCAATGCGAAGGCTTTAAAGCTAATATGAGAGTTGTACAGTTATGTGAACTGTACAGAGGGAGTGTAGGAAAACGAACATTTGCTCATTTCTGATGGAGAAAACGAAACTTAAAGGTTTCCGCTTCCCCGTTAGATTTCAAATCGCACCGTTTTTTAAATTACGTTTTCAAGAATTAGACTGATTCAATATTTGAGGTTCAGTTATTTCGTTTACTATTTCTACCCAATATAGGCGTTTATATTGTTATTTACTTATGTTAGTTATTAAATGTATTGAAGCTGCGTTTGAGAAGTAAACGCTTTCGGTTTTCATTCCTGTATATAAGGGTGGGGGTATACAGTACAGCTTCTATCCGCGTCAGTGTTGCTCTGTTTTCACGCTGGCATATTGTACGTACAGTATACAGAGACTGACCACGATGAGGTAAGTGCTGTCGATCTTAACAACAAATATAATATGAAAACTTATCTTTATTTGTAACAAAGGATACATTTTTGTTCCTTTAGTCGGTATACATTACATAATATAAATAAAAAAAATATTCAATGTACTTTGACCTTAAGGAGTGCTTTTGTCCATTACATAGCTTTTAAAGACATCCTTTGAACTTTCTTTAACAAGATAAAAGATTGACAACACTTAAAGTACTGTATATCTACTGTCTTACTTTTACTCAGTTAAATTTATGCATGACTTGCTGATTTCTTTCTCTACTAGTTCAACACAAGACAGAGTTTTGAAAACCAGACTTCTTCAGCTGGAATGCCATTTCACTTGGGCTCTGAATAAAAATGATACAGATCTCACAGATCTTCTGAGCAGGCTAGAAGAACAGCTTAAACTGGATCTTAAGGAGACAGGAGGCTCACGCACCTACAGCTATATAGGATTTGTAAAGTTTCTGCTAGGCTCCAATAATGAGGCACTTTGCAACTTCGAGAGATCTGTGGAGCTCACTATGTCTGAAGGAAAAGACTTTGACAAGCTGCTTGTTGTTGCCTATGGAGACCTTGCATGGTTACATTATCATATGGGTAATTTTGCAGAGTGTGAAAGCTACCTGAATAAACTGAGTGAGATTAAAGAGAAATATCCATCTGTACCATATGCTGAGGTGCTTGGAGAGAAGGGGTGGACCTTCCTAAAATTTTCTCGCAAATATTATGACAGGGCTAAAGTCTGCTTCAGTGAGGCCCTAAAACTCGACCCAGAAGACGGTGATTGGAATGCCGGCCTTGCAATTGTTCTTTATCGAACAGAATATATTCATTCAGATTCAGTGGCTTCAAATGCAATTAATCAACTTAGACGAGCCGTGGCCATTAACCCAGACGATGACGTTCTTAAGGTTTTGCTTGGTCTAAGATTGTCTACACAAAAGAAACACAGTGAGGCAGAGAGTCTAGTAGAGCAAGCCTTAGAGAGGTCTCCAGAACACCCTCATGTGATTCGATATGTTGGGAAGTATTTCCGGGATCAAGGCTCTGTGGACAGGTCTATTGCCCTGCTGTTAAGAGCATTAGAGAAAGTGCCCAGCAAAGCCTTTATACATCATCAGCTGGGCCTCTGCTATAAAAAAAAGGTCATCAATCTAAAGAAAGCAGGAAGCCACCATACCAAAAGTGCAGAAATTAAGCAAGCACAAGAACAATGCATCTACCACTTGGAGAAAGCAACTGAACTGAAGCCAAGCTTCATTTTTGCTATGGGTGAACTGGCCCTGCAGTATGGGGTGAACAGGGATTTGGAAAAAGCAAAAAAATTGTTCCAGAATGCATTACAGTTGGCTAAAGAAAAAAATGACAACTACCAGTCTGTTCTTCTGTATTATGCAGAATTCCAGCAATACTGGATGAGATGTGAGCCTGCTGCTCTCAAACACTACATTGAATGTCTGAAGATAAATGCAAATCGATATGAAGGGAAGAAAAGTGCTCAAAAACTGAAAATAATTTTAAATAGAAGAATTGAGAACAATCCAAAAGATGGAGAAGCCTTTGGAATACTTGGAATCGTTCATAAGGAAGAAGGAGAAAATCAACAAGCCATAGAGTGCTTTGAGCAAGCGTTGAGCTATGTCGACAATGAGGATTACCTCAGAGAGCTTTGTGAACTTAGGCTTTCATTGCAGTAATATTACCAATGTGTCATATGATAAACATTATAGCTATTGATATATTCATGAGGTTTAATGGTGATGTGGTTCTGTAATAATATAATGTGGGTGAGATTCTAAGATCAATGTTTGTAATTCAAAATCAGAAGTAATGGAATAAGCGTACTATTTTACTCACTATTAGTATTTTATTTTTGCTAAAGTCTTTAAAGTTTGCTAAAATCTTGAAAAACACTTTTTTTTAACTGTAACTAAAGTACTTTTAACTGTTTTATATTGCAATTAATATAAAATTTAATTAACTGTGGATATTTAGCAATATAATAACACAGCTGGTTGCTAGGTTTGCCTGTACTGACACCTATATTATGTAATTGCAAATGATGAAAGTGTTGAGATTGGACAAGATGGGCATTAATGTGGGCATTAAAGTGAGCAGGACACTTTGCCTGTGCTTAGGCATAAAAGCATTATTTAGGAAATAAAATCATAAAATTAGTTTCACATAAGAAATTAATATCACTAAATAAAACAACGGAGTCATAAATTTATTGTAAAAAACTGGAAATCAAAAACAAAAACACAGACTTGTACATCTACATCTCATTCCCTTGGAGTTATAAGGTTCTATCTGCTGTTTTGTGCAGTTTTGAGAGATTAAGCTTCAAACTGTGCTGTGCCTTTATTTTCCAAATAAAGAGTAATAAAAATGCATCTAAAAAATGTTTATCTCCTACATTGAAGAATAAGAAAATGTGAATAACTCTATTTTGACAAAAGGTCAGATAGAATCTTAATTTCATATGTATGAGTGATTCACTAACTAATGAACTTGACCTCAGGATAGGGCAAATTAACAGCATTTATTTTTTGCACTGATCATGTAAAAGTGAAATGTTGTGTTTCTAAATCCTAGCACTCAAACTGACTGAAAAATAAAATAAAATAAAATGAAATAAAATAAAATGACCTGATTGATTTTAAATTTTATAAAGGGTCGGCTTCAGGATCAAACAGGAAGGAGACCCCATAATCTTATGTTAGGAAAAGCATTTTTCTAAATGCTATCCATAAGATTATTGAATTGTGTCTATATTTATCATATTTATAATGGGTATAAATTTAGGATGTTCTCCTACAAGAAAAATGACCATAAATGTAGTTCAAATTCTGTACAGATGTACTTTTAAACATGTCTCATATGATCAAATCATGTCTGTGCTTCAGGTTTACTGATACTGTGTTAATATAGAATGTGAGGAGAACAGTGAAGGAGATTTGGATTTCATACATACTGTACAGGCATTCATTGCAACACACACCCATGTGTGTGTGTTGCAATGAGTGTGTGTTTACTTTAACATTAAATAAAATGTAAGAAGGATTTTTTTTTCTATTATTATCTCTATTTATATATTCTGTGTGTATTCCTGACATTGTCTTTTGTTTTCCTTCCTTTTGTTTTGATTGTTCTTACATTATTTGCACAAGGGTGTTTAACCTTTCTTTTGTAAACATTTAATAACAATAGCATAATGGCTTACAGAGGGGAAGAAAACAGAAATCAGTATGATTGTGATAACACATACTTTCTCGTTAGGTTTGGTTATTGATTTATATTTTACAATTTACATTCGGAAATTTTGGTGAAATGCAGGTTTATGGCGTTTTAGTCAGATTTCACACGGAACAGAATAAACAAACTAAAGTTCAACTAATTTAGATTTTTCTCAGAATGAGAAAACCGAGATTTGGCAGCGGTGGGATTCGAACCCACGCCCCCGAAGAGACTGGAGCCTTAATCCAGCGCCTTAGACCGCTCGGCCACGCTACCACGGCAACACGTTGCTCTTTTAGCACTATAAATTAAATTATTTCATGGAGTCCAACATAAAAAGCGTACTTGCAACTTATAAATTAACTTCATTTTCAGATGTATGTTAGTCGCATTATTTGTATTGAGTACAATAGTCTCGCCCTTTCCATACGAAAAAAAAAAAAGTTTGCCTCTTTAAATACACACCCAGAGATAGCCTGCTTAAGTTTCGATTTCGACCGTGAAGCACGACATTACGTGATCAAGTATTTAAAGGTGGATCTGCTTTGGACGCATGTGCTTGTCACTGCCTCATATTCATCCACTTTCTGATTTCCTCAACAATACGTTTACAAGGCGTCAGAAATTTCTCCGAAAGCCGCGATACGACCACAATGAGGTAGGCATTTAAAAACTGCAGGCTTGATTATGTATATGGAACAGAACGAATCCTAAAGCTGCATGTTACTTTGTCTCAGTTCAAGAGAAGGGACACGTCTCGAAGATGAACTGCACAAGCTTGAATGTCACTTCACGTGGGAGCTGAATAAAGAAGACGTCGATCTGACTGATCTTTTAAATAGACTGGAACAGCACGTTGACTTGAACCTTGGTGGTAAGGTGGGACTTGCGCAGACATACAACTCTTTGGGATATGTGAAGTACCATCTAGGGTCCCCTCAAGATGCACTTGACTTCCTGCAGAAGTGTGTCGAGGTCACTAGAGAGTACCGGGAGAAGGACTGTGACAAGTGGCTCATAGTGCCCTATGGAAACCTGGCCTGGCTGCAGTACCACATGAAATGCTTTAGTGAATGTGAGAGTTACCTGGAGAAGATCAGAGACATTGCGCAGAAATTCCCTGATTCTGCGTTAGGTCTTCATCACGAAGTGATTGGAGAAAAGGCTTGGGCCTTGTTCAAGTTCTCACGCAAGTACTATAACCAGGCTAAAGAGTGCTTTGAGAAGGCTTTGGAGGTAGAGCCCATGGATCCTCAATGGAATTGTGGTTATGCTTTTGTACTAAACAGAATGGAAAGCCGACACTCCAGTGTACCAGACTCGCCTACAATTAAACAACTCAGACAGGCCATGTACACTAATCCAGATAATGATGAGCTTAAAGCTATTCTAGCATTAAGGCTGGCTCAATCCAAAGAATATGATGAAGGGGAGGGACTGATGGAAGAAGCTTTGGAGGGTTCTCCTAATGCTCCCAATGTCATTCGATATGTGGGCAAATTTTTGCGGGCCTTTGGCTCTGTGGATAGGTCCATCGCTCTGCTAAAAAGAGCTTTAGAGAAGTCACCCACATCAGCTTTCATACACCATCAGCTAGGCCTCTGCTACAAAAGCAAAACAACAGATTTAAAACGTGAAGGAAGTGCTGGTGCTGAGATGGAGAGGCTTCAAAGTCAATGCATTTATTATTTAGACAAGGCCACTGAACTGAAGCCTGGCTTTGTTATAGCTATGATTGAACTGGCAGTTCAGTACAGTGAGGATGGGAAGCTTGATCGTGCAGATGAACTGTTTCAGCAAACTTTGCAGATAGCTAAAGAAAAAAATGAGTGCTTACAACCACTGTATCTCTATTATGCAGAGTTTCAGCAGTACAGAAGAAGATCACTACCCACTGCCATTACTTATTATATGGAATGTCTGAAGATAGATGAAGACACAAAAGATGGGAAGAAAAGTGCAAAACATCTGAGCAAGATTAATGAAAGACAATCTTCTAAAAGCTGGGAGCGGAAGACACCAGAGAATCCCGCCAAGGAAAGAGGCAAAAAATCTTAGTATTCTGTGTATGCTGAGGGTGTTAGTAAAAGTGTAACTTCTCTCATTATTCATTGATCATTCACTTTGCTCAAGTAAAATAGAGTATAACAGGGGCAAAAAAAGGCAAAAATCGTGTTCAACAGACACATTTCAAGATTGGCAATATTGAACACTTTATTATTTTAACAGAAATAAATGATAATTCATGATAACAGCATCAGATCAGTACAGAAGATTTATTTCACCGGGCTAATCTTTTATTACTCATAATATCATTTTTTTTTATTTTAAAACATGTTTATTTTAAAAGACATCATAACGCTTTCTTCTTTCATAAAATAAAGATAGCATGTAAAACTAGCTTATAAAAAGGTCACTAAAACTATTCAATCTGTCAGTGTATGTGTTATGAACATTGTGTGACAACATGGCAGCTTCCAACAATCACCCAGGATTGTAGTGAGTTAAATCAGCACTGCCCTCTTGTGGCACTTAATTCTTTCCCAAGCTTAGTCGTGTCATCAATTCCTGTTTTTCCTACTTAAAGGAAAATCATGAGGCTGATCAAGTCTTGCACATTTGACCCCCCCCCCCCCCCCCCCCCGCCCCCTACATTAATGAACAAATACATTCACAAGTTATATAACACTTTATAAAAAAAGAAAGAAAAAAAGAAAAAAAACTTGATGCAATATGCACCAACTCTAACTCACCTTTTCTGTTTCCAATTTTCATTCACTCTTAGAATGAAATACTTTTCAACAGAAATTTTGCTGGACTGAATGTAAGGCACATGATGGGATTTGAAACTGTGGAAATGTGCTGGTAACACTTTCAATGTTTTTCTCCATTAACTAACGAAGTTAATTCACTTGCATTTTGTACAAAAAAAAAGAAAACAGATTATATAAATGATATGTGCAACACTATAAGATTTTTGCAGTATAAAACTCTGCCTGTTTGGCTTCACACCCTTCTGGTGTGGAGACTTTGTTCGGTGAGTTCCTCTGAATTCTCTGGCAGTAGCGGACCACAGTGATGGTGCACAGCAGGAGGGCGCTGGAGATGAGCGCAAATCCACTGAGAAAGAATGTTGCAGTGTAGGTGCCTGTGGTGTCCACCAACCAGCCTGAGCAGAATAAGAATTAAACATCAACCCTGTTAGGACAAATTCTGGCCAAAATCTGGCTACTTTGTAACCTCACCCCATCATTTAATAATTTAGCAATATCACACACGAGGGAGTGTTGTTGTGCTGAATATCAGCTGAAGATATCACACCCATGCCGATATTCAGTACGACAGCACAACCTTGAGTGTGATATTGCTTTTATACAACAGTTCCACAAACACCATTTATTATCATCAAATTATGATTTTTTGCATAAAATTGTAAAATAATGTTCACGTTATATGAAAGTTTTTAGGGTATTTCAAACGGTCAGTAGTAAATTAGGAATTTACCACCACTTTTTGATCTACAAAAGCAAAATATCAGAAATTAAACATTACAATAATAAACTTACAGCTAGACATCATTGACCTGTCAATCTGTCAGGTGAAAATAATGACACAAGTACATTCACTGTAGTCCACTTCTATATATATATATATATATATATATATATATATATATATATATATATATATATATATATATATATTATTGGTTGTAATTGGACCTTTATCACACTTTGAGAAAACGTTAGGAAACCACAATATACACTCACCTAAAGGATTATTAGGAACACCATACTAATACAGTGTTTGACCCCCTTTCACCTTCAGAACTGCCTTAATTCTACGTGGCATTGATTCAAGAAGGTGCTTGTTACGTTCCAGAACATATTTGGGTGGTTGGTTTTTTTTGTCTGTTGCCCTTTTTCTTTTGTTTCAGGGTTCTTAGTGGTTCCATCCATCGTTGCTGCTTCTGATTGGTTGGCTTAAGTTTCATTACCTCAACCAATCCCGTCATTCCACTCTTCTGATTGGCTGCTGAACATCTTGGTACTTCAACCAATCTTCATCTACCAGCTGGCTTTTAAGAAACTGTTTCAGGACTTGGAGGCAGTCTTGAGACTCACTTGGTTTGGGCTACACTTTGAGAGACTGGTTCAGGGAAGTAAGCCACGTGGCATACATTTCAACATCTAGGTAACTTACTGTCTAGAGATACACTAGGAAAGAGGGTGCGTGCCAACCTATGTAAAGCATTCTTTAGAAACGTTGGCCCATATTGATAGGATAGCATCTTGCAGTTGATGAAGATTTGTGGGATGCACATCCAGGGCACGAAGCTCCCGTTCCACCACATCCCAAAGATGCTCTATTGGGTTGAGATCTGGTGACTGTGGGGGCCATTTTAGTACAGTGAACTCATTGTCATGTTCAAGAAACCAATTTGAAATGATTCGAGCTTTGTGACATGGTGCATTATCCTGCTGGAAGTAGCCATCAGAGGATGGGTACATGGTGGTCATAAAGGGATGGACATGGTCAGAAACAATGCTCAGGTAGGCTGTGGCATTTAAACGATCCCCAATTGGCACTAAGAGGCCTAAAGTGTGCCAAGAAAAGATCCCCCACACCATTACACCACCACCACCAGCCTGCACAGTGGTAACAAGGCATGATGGATCCATGTTCTCATTCTGTTTACGCCAAATTCTGACTCTACCATTTGAATGTCTCAACAGAAATCGAGACTCATCAGACCAGGCAACATTTTTCCAGTCTTCAACTGTCCAATTTTGGTGAGCTCGTGCAAATTGTAGCTTCTTTTTCCTATTTGTAGTGGAGATGAGTGGTACCCAGTGGAGTCTTCTGCTGTTGTAGCCCATCCGCCTCAAGGTTGTGCGTGTTGTGGCTTCACAAATGCTTTGCTGCATACCTCGGTTGTAACGCGTGGTTATTTCAGTCAAAGTTGCTCTTCTATCAGCTTGAATCAGTCGGCCCATTCTCCTCTGCCCTCCAGCATCAACAAGGCATTTTCACCCACAGGACTGCCGCATACTGGATGTTTTTCCCTTTTCACACCATTCTTTGTAAACCCTAGAAATGGTTGTGCGTGAAAATCCCAGTAACTGAGCAGATTGTGAAATACTCAGACCGGCCCGTCTGGCACCAACAACCATGCCACGTTCAAAATTGCTTAAATCACCTTTCTTTCCCATTCTGACATTCAGTTTGGAGTTCAGGAGATTGTCTTGACCAGGACCACACCCCTAAATGCATTGAAGCAACTGCCATGTGATTGGTTGATTAGATAATTTCATTAATGAGAAATTGAACAGGTCTTCCTAATAATCCTTTCGGTGAGTGTATATTCGGCAATAAACTTGTTAGAAAGAAATCCATCTACCGTTTATTTACATAATTTTTCGGTGTTGCTACAATATCGTTTCTTTTACAAAACCACTTGCAAAGAAAAAAAAATTATTGGCAAAGCTAAGTTTACATCATTTCATCATTCAGTGTTTTTACAGACTTTAAATTAAATTTTTACGGCTAAACAAATGAACTAAAGATAATTGCAGTAATGAGAAATTGAACAGGTGTTCCTAATAATCCTTTAGGTGAGTGTATTTATGGCAGTGGGGGTGTGGTTGCACACCAGTCTCTAAAAGGAGCAGCAGGTGGTAAAGGATCTACATTTGTGGTGAATTTCACTAATTAGTGTTTTGTATTGCAGTGAGATATGCGCTAGTAGATATCACACCTATGCTGATATTCAGTAAAACAGCACAACCTTGTGTGATATTGCTTTTATACAACAGTTCCACAAACAACAGGAATGCGTCTCATTCAATCAGATTACTCAGGTCTTAACTAATTGTTGTATAATGCATACAAAATATTTGTTCACTCAAGACACAAGTTGGTTAAGTAGGTGAAATTTACCATATTCAACCATTATGAAGGTCTTCAGCAGTATTGGATTCTCCTCTTCATGATGCCCCAAAAAGAGACGGATCTGGACTGGCAGGCCAGTCAAGCACATACTCGTGCTGTCTTAGCACGAAGCCATGCCGTCTAAGCACGCACAGAATGAGACTTGGCAATTTTTTTCCGAAATAACAATGGTCTTCTTGGGAAAAGACGTCTGGGAAAGTTTTGGCTTTTGCAGCTTTTACAGATTAAAGTCTGGATGGCCGATTCACCTTTCGCCGAGGGAATGCAATGTCTATTTTTTCCCCAAAACAAGCTGAAATGTGGCAATTTTCACTGTTTTTAGTCCATCTCAGATGATGTCAGGCCCAGTGAACTCATCGAAACTTGACTAAAACAGGACTAAAACGTAGCTTTCTCCATACATTATAAAGTTTTGGGGTTGTATTTCTTGATGCAGCAGCTGTTTTAAGTGACACTGGTTCTCCAAATGCTCCCAAGTCATGTGGCTATATTTATCACAGTAGCATGACAATTTCTCATGCAAAAGTCGATGGTCACGTACACATACAACAGTGGTTTCCGGCCTTGCCCTACACAGACTTCTCCAGATTCCCTGAATGTTTTTCATGATATTATTTTCTGAAGATGGTGAAATATCTCAATTCATGCAATCTTGTGTTAAGAAAAGTTATTCAAAGTGATTGAGACAAATCGGGGAGCCTTGACCCATGTTTGCACTTGAAGGACAAGGTCTTCTTTTTTTCTGGATGCTCCCTATGTACTATAACATTATTGCCTTACCAGTTTAACATCCCTTTGTTACTTCAACTTGTCACAATTAGTCCTAAATCATCCCAGCCCAAACTTTTTTTTTTAGAAAGTGTGCATTCATCAATTTTAAAATAAACAAGTTAAAAGTCCAAATAGATTAACAAAGCACACCTTTTTTGGGGATTGCAATTCAACATCAATAATATACACAGTATATGTAAATATCTGATGAGACTTACCTCCAATAGGGGGGCTCAGCAGGTATGGAATGCCGTGCAGGAAGTACACAACACCTAGTGCAGATGACAGGCATGCTGTCCCCACTACATCGGATGTCACCACGGGAATAAGTGCCACATAAGCACCGTCAAAATAACCATAAAGCACTGAGAAGGGCACCAGCAGAGCGAATGTACGTAGGAGCGGGATGAGGAAGCAGCAGAGACCCTCCATCCCCACAGCAGCCATGTAACAAATGCTCCTGTACTTCTTCAAGCACCTGCAAAGATGGAGGAGAACGATTTGATTATAATGTTCACGTTATATGAAAGTTTTTAGGTTATTTCAAACAGTCAGTTGTAAATTAGGAATTTACCACCACTTTTTGATCTAAAACAGCTAATTATCAGCAATTACACATCACAAATCCTTGGAATAAACTTACATTGACCTGTCAATCTGTCAGTTGATACTAATGACAGAAGTACTTTTACTGTAGTCCACTTCTTAATCTTTTAATTATATATATATATATATATATATATATATATATATATATATATATATATATATATATATATATTAATTAATTGGCTGTAATTGTACTTGTACAACCATGTATGTGACAAATATCATTCTTGAATCTTGAGGAAACGGCAATATATTTATGGTAGTGGGGGTTGTGGTTGCACACCAGGCTCTAAAAAGAGCAACAGGTGGTAAACGATCTACATTTGTGGTAAATTTCACTATTTAGTGTTTTGTGTTGCAATTAGTTATCCACCAGGACCACCACCAAGCGCTTCTTCAGATGCATGGCAAGCAGGAGGAGCTGTTTCCATCCCTACCAGAGCCTGGTGCAGTCTGTGTTACTCCAACTGGAGATGTGGTTGTCAAGACCACACCTCATGTCACGCTGGACAAGAAAGGGACACATGATGGTTCAGTTAATTACTGAACTGTCTGAGTGTTCACATAGGACATCGTGCAGCATGAATGGTGAAGGTGAGGTGTGTGGACATGGACATTCGCTATCGACTAGAATTAAATTCCCGGAACAGAAGTTTATAATAGAGGTGTAGGTTAGTTCCTCTCCATCCATGCACTGATTCTGGGGACAGGTTGGCCAATTGCTTTGGCTTTAATGAGGGTAGTATTTATGGATGGGTCCTGATACACGGCACTGACTTTTGGGGGTTTTCAACATTACACCAATTTGTCACCTTTCCTTTCGAGTTGTCTGGAGCCCCAGCAATTTTTCAACATTCCACCAAGGGAATGTCCACACAATGTGTATGCCACTGGCTATTTAGATGATATAATCATTTATAGTAGCCACTGGCAGTGGCATTTACAACACTTTGAGGGCTGACCTGAAAGTCTTGAGAGAGAAACAAGACAAAAAAATGTGGAAATACAGGTATCTGGCTTACACTTGGGTCACCATACTGTGATTGTGACCTGATCTCCTGGTAAGGTAAAGCAGTTGATGTAAAGCAGTTTCTGGGGCTGGATGGCTATTATTCCAAGCTCATAGTCCAACTATTCAGATGTCACCTGCTCTCTGACTGATGTTACTCAAAAGTAATCAAGAGGCCACTTGTGTAGAGAATAAGAGAACAGTACAGTAAGTGGTAAAGGATACACATCTGTAGTGAATGTCACTAATTAGTGTTCTATGTTGCAGTGAGCCATGAAGAGATAAAAGGAGGCAAACAGAGCCATGCCCAAGAGATGTGTTCTAGTGTTTGTGTCTATCTGTATGTTCGTTATCAGTATGTAATGATGCTGAAAGGTGTTGCAAAATAAAATAAAATAAAACTAAGTTAAATAAAAAATAACTGAAATGAATTGCACCTGAATTTTGCACCTTATTTCCATGAACACCAGAGAGTGTTACAATATTTTACAAACTGTCATAATAAATGAAATGGGGGGAAAAAAACAGTTATTCTAATTGGAGATAAAAATGATTGATAAGCTTTCTGTTGGATAGTGAACATGAGCCTAAACAAACATAAACTTTAAACTTGGTTGATCTCATAAGTTAACTTTGATTTTATAAGTTCGCCCACTTACAAAGAAATGAAGTGTCTATAATTTTTATCATATGTTTATTGTAAAGGATAGACACAATATCAACCACAAATCCAGAAAAAGCTCATTATATAAATGGTATAAATTGACTTACATTTCAATAAGAAAAATAAGTATTTGATCACCAAGCAAAACATGACTTTGTACTTGGTGTAGAAACCCTTGTTGGCGAGCACAGAGGTAACACGTTTCTTGTATTGTAGTTGGTTATCAGGTTTGCAAACATCTCAGGAGGGTATTTTATGTTCACTATTCTTCACAGATTTCCTCTAAAGCCTTAAGGTTTCTTTCCCTGTCCCTTGGCAACTCAAAGTTTTAGCTCCTTCCATACATTTTCTATAGGATTATAGTCTGGAGACTAGCTAGGCCACTCCATGACCTTGAGCCACGCCCTTGTCATGATGGAAGATTCATCCACGTATTCATCTTAAAGAGGTTCTAATCCAAGATTTTACAATAAGTGACCCCATCCTTTGGGCCATTTAATGCAGCAAAGTCAGTCTGCAGAGAAACAGCCCCAAAGCATGATGTTTCCACCTCCTTGCTTGACTGTAGTTCTTATGGTCATAGTCCACATTTTTGTCGTGTTGATGCCAAAGAGCTCAATTTTGGTCTGATCTGACCATAGCACTTTCTCCCAATCCTTCTCTGTTGATTGACGGGCCTGTACACGTGTCTTCTTGAAAAGGAGACCTTGCAGTGCTAAAGGATTTCAATCCATGGCGGAGTATTGTGTTACCAGTGGTTTGCTTAGTGACTGTGATCCCACCAGCCTTGAGATCATTCACAAACTCCTTCTGTGTAGTTCTGGTATGATCCCTCACTTTTCTCATGATAATCCTAACCCCATGAGGTGAAATCTTTGCAGCGGGCGATCGATGGTTACTTTCATTCGCGAAAAATCGCTCTAACTCTTATCTCCTTCTGATGGTCTTGTAGCCCATTTCAGCCTTGTGTAGGCCTACAATCTTGTCCCTAACCTTCTTTGACAGCGCTTTGATCTTGTCCATGGTTGTGAGGTTTGAATGGAAGATTCTGTTGACAGGTGGCCTTTGTACACATAATGAGCTGTTGTTAGGATCACCTTCTTAAATTAATCTATGCATCACATATAATTCTGTGGGAGCCAAAATTATAGTGTTATGGGATCAAATACTTATTTTCCTCATTGAAATGCAAATCAATTTATACTTTTGTATCACATGCGTTTTCAGTTTTATTATTTTATATTCTGTCGCTATCCTTTACAATAAACCTATGATAAAAAATATGGACCCTTCATTTCTTTGAAAGTGGGAAAACAAAATCTGCAGGAGATCAAATAATAATTTTTCCCTCTGTATATACACAGACTGCCACACAATGTTTTTTTTGTTTTGTTTTTAGCAGTAAACTGTGCAAGAATCCACTGTGGATTACCTTCTGTCTGTGAGCCAGCCAAAGGTGATGTTTCCTACAATGTCTATGACACCTAAAATAGACATAAGAAAGGCAGCATGATGGTGACCGACGCCCACATCTAGTGCATAGGGCACCAAGTAAACAAATGGCAGGCTGCAGCCACTGGCTAGAAACAGGAAAGAGCCTGCCAAAACCAGGAAGTCAGGCATAAGGAGAAAATTGTAGTCCTGCATAAATTGCATGCAGTATTGTTTGGTGTTTTTCTGCTCTTTGCTGTTCATTTCTTTCTGATCAAATGTAAGCGGCGTTGAACTATATCCACACTCAGAGTCCACTGGCAGGGGGAAGGCTTCTTCTTCTATGAGTGTGATAGGCCGTAGCAGGGCTCCACACACACACAGGTTGGCCACCAAGCCTCCCAGGATAAGTAGAGCACCACGCCAGGAGTAGTGTTCAATCAGTAGCTGCACCACAGGGGCCAGCACGAACGTGCCTATGCCGCTGCCAGACATAGCAATGCCGTAAGCCAAAGCCTTCCTCTCGCAGAAATAAATGCCAACCATAGCGATGGCTGGTGTGTAACAAAGAGCAAAGCCAAGTCCTGCAAAGAAAAGCAACACTTTCCCTGTAACAACAGCCAACCATTTATAATATTATCTCATTATATTTATTGATTTCTTAGGCTTCAGTAACTAAACACTATCAAATTAGCTGTGAATGTCTATTAATGTAGGGTGTCTTACCGGTTAAAACACCTAGAGAGAGGTAGAGGTACTCTAAACTGGTGGCAAAAGAGCTAAGCACCATTCCAATAGAGGCCAGGAATCCTCCGAGTATCACAGCAACACGGCACGAGAGCTGATTCCCAATCAGGCTGCCCAGAGGAGCTGCCATCAGAAAAAAACAAACAAAAAAAAAAAACAGTCAAATAACATTGCAAAACAGTGACAAAGCAAAAGGCAGCATCAAAGATAAACTGATGTTTTTTGTTAAGTGCAATTTGCATGATGAGGAATATTGATATATACACAAATCAGCCATCATATTACAGTGCCAATCCTTATGCCCAAAATTGTGTAGGTTCCCCTTGTGCCACCTGGGCAGCTCTGGCCCCTAGGGGTATTAGTGGATCATTTGAGTGCTGTGGGTTATAGGGTTGGGCTTTCATGAATCGGACTTGTTTGGCCGTCGCATTCCTGTGGGTGCTCAGTCAATTGGGACCTGCGGAGTTAGGAGGCTGGGTTTGAAGTTTGGGGCTTTTTGACAGTGAGTTGTGCTGCATTTGTTTTTCTGTGGGATCGGACTAAACAGGCTGGTTGTTGGTCCACACAGGCATAGATGAGCCTTGGTCATGTCACCAGTTCCATACTGGTATATAATTGATAAGTTAATTGTATATGGTGTTAACCTTATGGTTGATTTGTACGTATATATCTTAATTGTTCAATACAGCCAAAAGTTTCTATACACCTACCACATTCAAACATATTATCTTAATATAAATTACCCATGTTATGACAGTTAGTATATCTACGTTATTTACATAAGAGGCCATTACAGCTTTTAGTGTTTGGAGGCTTTATCTTTTTATTGCTTGACTTTGTATCAAAAGCTTGGGAGATCCTTTAACAATCTTCTCATAATATGTTGGCCCAATTCTCTTCACAGAACTGGTGTAACTCAGGCAGGTTTCTGAGGCTCCGTAATCAGACATGTTTTTTCAGTTCAGTCCACAAATCAACCATGGGATTCAGGTCAGGGCTTTAACCTACTGTAGATGGGGGCCAATCCAATACTTTCATTGTCTTTAAGCCATTTTGTTATAACTCTGCTTAGGATCACTGTCTTGGTGGAAGACCCAGATGCTGCCACCACCACCATGCATCACATTTGGGATGTTGTTCTTTTTTTTTAATTAAATGTTTCACCCTTTTTCCACCATACATAGTGTTCATCATCAAAGTACAAACAGTTTAGTGTTATTATCAGCTGAGCAAAGAACACATCACATAGGCTGGTGATAACCTGGAAACTTCACTCTGACTTTTCTGCTAGTCTGATAGTTACAAAACAGCATTGTATGATTATTTTGATTATGGACGTACACGCTTGTTACCTTATGTCTGCATTCAAGACACAGTAAATTCATTTACTTGTAAAACTTGCTTTGGGTGTGCTATGTGCTATGGTAAAAACACCAAGTCTGCCTAACAATGTCAGAAACTTTGCGAGCTAAATGTAATTTCCTCACACAGTAAACATCATCAGTTTTTACTTAGCCATTGGTGTCACTTCAAAGCCCGTAAGGGACATGTTTAAAAAAAAATTCTATCTACAGTACTACCCGACAGCTGAACCAGGCCCAATTCTCCTCTCAGTATCAAGGAGTAAAATGTCGAGTTGTGACTTGGTTGAGTTCTATTTTCATCTCAAAGTTCAAGTTAAAGACAGTACAGTTTTGATTACTACTGATCACTGTTACATAATCTCTGAGGAGAAATTGAGGTTGCATGTTTTGCCATAAGGTATTCACCAGTATTGAATGGGTTATCACTTTCATCAATAAAAAACTGCAAACAACAGGACAAACTCCATGGTTAAAAGGTGAACACACTACCAGTCAAAAGTTTGGACACGCCTTCTAATTCCATGTTCTTTTCTGATTTTTATGTCTTTCTACACTGTAAAAAACAATGCAGAAGGCATCCAAATATGCAGTAACTCCCTGGAACAGTTGATATTGAGATGTGTCTGCTGCTCTGTAAGGCCTTCATAATCTGAGGTACTGTTAATTGGTGATTTCTCTAAATGAACTTCCCCCCCTGCAGCAGCGGTAAGCCTTGGCCTTGCTTTCCTGGGACGGTCTTTATGAAAGTCGCTTTCATTACAGTGTTTGATTGGTTTAGAAATGCAGTGACAATACTGTTCTTGAAAGACCGGTCCCAGAACAGCTGACCTTTGTGTTATAAAATACCAGTTGTTGCTGTTGCTTAATTACCTTTTCTCATATGGGTCATTTCATAATTTTGAAGTCTCCAGTATTGTTCTAGAATGTAGAAAAAAACTTTTCAAACTTTTGACTGGTATCGTACTGTATATCCCTTGGTTCGACCATTCTCCTGTCAGAAATGTTTCCTCCTAGTTATGGAGTTGAACACCAGATTTTTTACCTGTCCCTTCAGAAGCTCTGAAAGTAACACTGAATTTAAAAGAAATGTTTTTTTTTTTTAATGCTATAACTTTACTTTTGGTTGAGACACATGCAAAAGCCCAGGTTATCAAAGATATTTCATTACATTAACTGCAATGTTTGCAGTTTTTTCAACTCATTGAACTTGTTAGGATTTTGTCCAGCAAAAGCTATGCTATCAGTTTGCTGATATGAAAATTACCATGTCAGCTAATGTCAGCAAAGTGAAGACTTTATGTTACTAAGTCAACAGCATTGATTAGTGCTATTCACTTTTTTTTTTTTTTTTTTTTTGAAGCACTCAGTTCCTTACAAATGCTAAGTGTTGTGACAGCAGACATTAGTGGGTAGAACCAAAACAAAAATCCCTGCTGTTTCAGGTCAAGATGTGTCTTTCTAACTTTTAAGAAAGAGAGGGGGTCGAGCCTCCTGTGGTCTTTCATTCTTTCTATTGTATCACTAAATGAAAGTCACACACAGTTCAGGGTTTGATTCTCTTGCAAATGTATGCATGAGAATGACACAAATGGATGCATTTAAGTTATGCAAAATAAGCTCAAGGTGATAGCAACATGATAATAAAACACCAAAGGAGAAATAATTATCAGCTAAATATGGTGAGCACTAAACCAGAGAAATACATTTGCCTACTTCATGCTTTAAATGGGAATAAAAGAAGGGGCTCGATTGGTTTCAGCTACAAGAAAGACATTTCACAATTTCTACATAGAGGGTTTGAAAAGGTGATAATGCAGTAAATGAAATCTAAAGAAATATCACATACCACACAGCATGGTGGTGCAGTCTACTAACGAGTGGATCCATGCAGTCCCAGAGTAATCCCGCGCAAAATGTGTTTGAAATTCGACAAAAAATATGGAGATGCATCTAAAAAAGAGAAAAAGTGCAATTACATGTCTAATACAAACAATTAGAACCAAAGCATGTGATCCTCCCTGATTACTGCTCTATTCCCCATGAAACATCACATTTAGTAATTACTGAGCATTACTTTCTGTCAAATGAGAGGAGACACAGGATCCTGCAATTACTGCGGCTTAGCTGGACAGTACGAAGTTGAGCTTTTGAGTCCTAGGGGGGCTTTTGAATTGGAGAGCTGGGAAAGGGGCTAATGAGGCACAAGCCTCAACACAGCCTGCCTGCACCTGCACAAACACGGTGAAAGCACCAGGCAGGAGACCAGGGTCAAATCACTGAGAGTGAATATAACAGCCAGTGACTCTCACATAGTCAAAGAACATACATGCAAATCGAGCCGGGGGCGATGGGAGGAAAAAACGTCTTTCATTCTACTGTTCAGACTGAATAGAGACAGCCAGATTAGGGACAAGTGGTTCTTCATGTTCTAACACCACGCCCATCTATTTGTACAGGCAAAACTGGTTAAAAGAAGAAAATTGGGAAAAAGCTAAAACTGTCAGGTTGCACTATATAATCATTAGGCTATAGAGGCTGTTTATTACAATGTATCTTTGGTCTGGTTATCATTCATTTATTTATTTCAATAATTGCTCCGACACTTTAGGGGAACAGTTTCTGTTTCTTCAGCTTCTGAGAAAGATGATGAAACTAGTTTCCCGTTATCAGGCCGTTGCTCTCATCTGCTTTGCTCCACAGCATAATAACCTGTCAGCTTTCAAACACACCTTTCTTAACCGGTGAAACAGGTATGTCATAGGCAAAGTGAAAAAACTTCACAGAACAACAAGTCCCTGGCCACAGTCCATTGGCCATTGGGCACTTTAACAATTGTAGGAACGTGGTATCATTTTAACAGATTAACAGTATCACTAATAGGCGATATGGCACCACTTTAACTCCACATTTCTCAATATAGGGCACCAAACACATGGTTTTACACAATATCTGACGTTACACATCGAAACACAAACAGGTAAGATTACACTTTAATCCTAGGTAAATGAGTGTAAATTATAGTGGATAGTGAACTATTAAATATATAAACCCAGTACCTCCCCTATGGTCCCTTGGTCTTTACCCCCATCGCAAATGTAACCTGAAGCAGCCACGGCAGAAACTCTACATACCTGTTGTGCTCTGGTTTAGTTTTTAAGGATTTCTCACTGTGGAATGAACTAAATATAGAAGGCAAGGTGTCAACAGCGCCTGAGTCTTAGTGAGCACAACATCATTACACCTAAAATGATGAATTTTACCTTGTTGTCTGCATATAGATTTTAATTAATATTGCAAAAGTATTTACAGACAATCCTGTGGTGGTGTATAAAAATGTCAAAAATACCCCAACAGCAAGTCATAGTAATGTGATCCGAATGTGTTTTTACCTTGTTACAGCACGAGTGCAGACAGTGACCATGAAACAGCCGGCGACGATCATCCAGCCCCAGCCACCATCTGGCGGAAGCACTCCTGCTGTCTTCTTTCTCTTCTTTTCCTGAGCCATGGATGCTGCATCCACGTCCACTTCTTGCTCCTTAGCAGCAAGTGCAAACCACATTCAGTCATAAACACACACACGCACACGATACACACACAAAAGGTTTGACAACCTGAGCACACTCAGTCACTCAAGGAGCTGCTTCTAAAGTTGCGTGAAATATGCAACCACTGGGCTGAGCAGAGGATGTCACTACCATATGAACACTGGTGACGAAGTGAGCTGCAATAATTAATAGAAAGCATGTCATGACATCCTAGAAAACTGGGTGTAGAGGAGCGTACTTTGCGTACTTTGCACTAATGATTCACAGCTGGCTTGAGAAAGATGACATGTTTTCTCGTGACGTGTGTTTATGAAGACAGGGGGGCCGTGCTAACTCAGGAATCGCCACATTAACTCAGAAACCAGCTGTCTACCCCAGCAACCCTCTTAACCCTGTTGAAAGGCTGGTGCATGTTTGGACATGCTTTTCCTGGAACTACTCATTCAGTTGCTGTCAGTTACCCATTACCCTCCTCCACCACGACCTACACCACAAATAGTCTCTAGATAACGCATGGATTATCAATTCTAATGATTTGGTCACACAAGGCAGTATTCAGCTACAGCGGATTTCAGCAAAAATTAACTTACTCTCACACTATTGTTTACTGTTATATTCAACTTAGAAAAAAGGATAAAATGTTTTTTAGCAGACCGCTTCTACAAACAATTTTTGAAAGAAAGGGTCGCTTTCAGAAGCTCAGTGAATTCCGGCATGGTACCGTGATAGGATGCTACCTGTGCGTTAAGTCCAGTCGTGAAATTTCCTCGCTACTAAATATTCCACCGTCAACTGTTAGTGGTATTATAACATCACCAATGTAAAATCACAAATGGTGATCAGCGGACAGCATAGTGCACAGAGGCCAACTTTCTGCAGAGTCAATAGCTACAGACCTCCATAGCAATTCATGTGGCTTGATAGAACACCTTTGGGATGAACTAGAGCGGAGACTACGAGACGGGCCTTCTCGTCCAACATCAGTACCTGACGTCATAAATGCGCTTCCGGAATAATGGTCAAAAATTCCCATAAACACTCCTAAACCTTGTGGAAAGCCTTCCCAGAAGAGTTAATGCTGCAATAGCTACAAAGGGAGGGCCGACATCATATTAAACCCTATGGATTAAAAATCGTATGTTACTCAAGTTTGTATGCATGTGAAGACAGGCAAGCGAATACTTTTGGCAATATAGTGTAGGTCTAGCATTGTGTAGGTCTGTTTGTCTCAGCAAAACAGGCCTTACCTGTCGGGGCATGGACTCGGGTCCTCTGAAGGTATGTTATGGTTTATGCATAGGAAGCATGTCCTTAAAGTTGCGAGGTGGGGCATCCACAGATCAGACTTGTTTGGTCAGTTCATGATTTAAATAGTTCTGAGAAATCCCAAGTCAACTCTTTCTCATGCTTCTCAAACCCTTCAAGAACCATTATTGCATTTTCAGGGTGCATCATGCTGTTGAAAGAGGCCACAGCCCTTAGACAATATCCCAACTATTACCATAAAGGAGTATGCTTGCTCAGGAACAGTATTTAGGTCAGTGATATGTGTCAAAAGTCTTTGACAGAACCCAAGTTTTTACAGCAGAAAATGGCCCAGATTATCACATGCTTGGCCCTCCACATGAGGTAAAACAAACAATGATTTCTTAAAGGAGACAACCTTTTTGCATTGCTTCATAGTCCAGATCTGATGCTTTCAGCAGTGGACAGGGTCAACATGGCCACTCTGACAGGTCTTGTGGCTTTGCAGCCGAGACAGTAAGCTTCAAAGCCCTGTGTTCTGAAAGCAGTATACCATAGTTAGCATTATATTTTTTTCATCAATTCCTACCCGTGCTGAAAGGCTGATGCACAATTTGACATGCTTTTCCTGAAACAATACTGTCAGTAGCTCTCTGCTCCCATTTATTACTTCCCCATTTCCTCCTCAACCCAACACCAATATCCCCTAGATAAGGCATGGACAATCAATTTCAATGATTTCTCCACAAAGGATTTGCAGACCACAGAAGTCAGCCGAAAATAACTTACTCTCGCACTCAAGTTGATTGTTCTTTAAACACAACTTTGGCAAAATATATATTTTTGTTTAGGATCAGGTTGCCATTCCTGTATTTGTTTTTAGTAAAAGTGAGATTTGCAAAATAGTTTTGTTTAACATAAACCACACACTCATACATATATGTATTATTAATTTTAAGTAATTAAAAAGCAATTAATTATATTAAGTAATTAATTATATTATAAATTATTTTGTATATACATTTCGGTATATACCTGATTTTTTAAAAAGATTTTGAAACAGGGCACATGTAGAGCAGGGTAATGAGGTGGTCAGATTTTTGATGGTCACCACTATCCACTTAATAAAAAAGGGGCCTGCTTCTTTGCTAGCAGTGAAATGAACACGAACGTTGTGCACATACTTTTAGTTAATGAATCTATACAAGAGGTTTTTACAGAAAATTAGACTAGTTTACTGATTAAAATAAAATAGAATATGTATATCTACCTGCTTCTCTCTCTCTCTATATATATATTTATATATTAACACCAAATTACAAAGGCAGTATCTTTTTTTGTCTCTTTTGAAATTCTCTTAATTGGGTACAGTATATATATGAAATTTTGATATTTTGTATCAGGTCATGTGCAGAGTAGGATAATAGTGTACAGTTCCAATGTACTCACATAGTATGGTATAGTATAGTTTTTAGTAGGTCTGCTTCTTGCTAGATGTTAGGAGTGAAATTAACAAACACACTGAATAAGGGTTTTAGTCAATTAATCTACATTATATTTTTTACAGAAAAATTTACTTAAAAAAAAAAAACCCAGAGAGAGAGAGAGAGAAAGAGAGAGAGAGACTTATTGTAGTTTGGGGTTTATATAAAAATACACAGAGATAAACAGGTGCATATATAAATGTATTAATTTTATTTTTATTTTTAATAACATTAGTTTTTTTTAGGTTTGGTAAGATGTGACAGAGGTGATGATGGTGCTTACCATTCCAGCAGACAGACAGCAGCTTCGTGCAGTTAAACTCTGCGCTGATTCCTCATCGGCCTCCAGAACTCAACCAAGTAAACACAAACTCATAAACAAGTTAAACACTGCGTAACTTTGCTGTTTTCTCCATCAGTGTCTCGCGCTGGGAAGCTGTGCTCCGGAGCCCGAGTCTGGCGCGGCGGTAGACATGCTGCTGTGTGCCGGCACCGACTCCTCCGAGCGCACTGTGGGACGGATGTGAACTTACGGTACTCAAGCTCGCGCGTTTCCAGTGCTACTTCCCAACCTACATACTCACACACTTGTATAGGCTACTCAGTAGTGTGTGTCATGCGCTAACATGCCCCACCACCCCACCCCCTTACTCAATCGCTTAAAAAAAAAAAAACAAGTATATTACACATCTTTATTATGATCAACCATCATATCACTGTTATAATGGGGCCTAGTCACGTGACAGCCATGATATCCATTCATCAAAAATTGGTTTATGATATTTATTTATTTTGTTACATGGTAAAACTGTAGTAAATAAATATGTAAATCATCGTGTTAACATCTTAAGATAAATGACATGAAAAAAATGACAACAAATTTTATTATAAACTAAACAATATAAAAATATATACGTTGTGTATGAAAACGATTACATAAACAGATTTTTTTTTTAAGCATATATATTTAATCCTTATTTTAGTTGAGAGATCAGATTGAAATAAATGCGTCAATTTTTCATTAATGTTCATGAAGGATGTCACGAATGGCATTTAGGAATGGCAATTAGTTTAATCTGCATGTCTTTAGACTGTGGAAGGAAACCAGAGTACACGGTGGAAACCCACCAAGCACGGGGAGAACATGCAAACTCCACACACAGATTTGTGGGAGCAATCGAAAATATGACCCTGGAGGTGCAAGGCGACAGTGCTGATCACTACGCCGCCACAATCTAATATTTAATTGTAATACAGACGTAAGTTCATATTGTTGTGTAATTTTTGATACCGATAAAGTTGGGAGACGGGGATTTTTATCGCATAACAGTGTGTTCTAAGTAAGTGACACCAGAAGTGGAGGCTTTTTGTCAGTGTACTGTTGTGCACGCTAATATACAACTTTTAATACAGTTTCTCTGTCTAATGCACGTCACTGTGTAGATTTATAATGAGGTAAGATGTAGAGCACATATAAAGCTATGAGAAGAAGCATGTAAGGAGCAAACACTTTTTTATAAAAGATTAATTTTTATATTGGAACTATTTAGCTTCGCACACACACACATGCACACAGAGCCATGAAAAGAGTCCATGAGCTTTTTACCCATTTACCACATTTAATAATTATTCACAAGGTTTGTTGACGACAGAGAAAATCTGTAGAATTAACAGAAAAAAAATTAAAGGAGCTTTGTGAGAACATGAATTTTCAGAGCAGGTTGGAATGAGCTGTTCATTCCACATCGGGCATAAATGAGTCCTGGCCCCGTCCAGAACATGTAAACACAGTTCACACACACACACAGCCAGGTCAGAGTGACAACACTGAAGAGGAGGATTATACACATGGTAATATACTGCCTTTTAACAGACAAAGTATGTGCCACACAGCTGAGACCAAATACATTCTGGTACGCCATCAATGCATGTTGAACTCATTACTGCTAAACGGAACGAGATGACTGTCTGTTAGAAAAGAAAAGACCAGATTCTGGACGGATTTTATTACCATATCATATCAATGCTTTAAAGGTTTGAGATGATGATGCATTGGGTATGACTATACCGGCTAGTGAGAAGGTAAAAGACAAACAAAAGAGAAGAACATGCCTGAAGATATGCTAAGCTCTATTATACATGCATTGAGCAAACAAGTCAAGCAAATATTCAACATTAATGGGAACGAATGTAGTGCCTCAACTTCTCACACTGCTTTGCATTCATATGATTCTGCCTTGTCTTTGCAGTGACTCAAAGCTTAAAACAGTGTGTACTAACAGATGGATTCAATTTCCTGAATAAAAAAAACAACAACATGAACAGACCAAGATTTTACAATGACATCTAGATGAAGAAGGACAATGCACAGATAAAAATCTGGTCTCCATTAGTAAAAAGGCACCCTGTAACACTTGAAAGAATCAACAAAGTGCTGTGTTGGACTCCCATCGTGCATACACAGATACTCAGAAGTCAAAATGGCGACCAACAGCATAAGGCAATTTTGAGGACTAAGAGGTAATGGGAGAATTAAGTAGAAAAATGTATAAAAGAACATGGATGAACTCCAGCATCATATATGGGTTGGAGAGTCTATGCAATAAAAGGAAATGCTTGATTCCCATTGGCATTGCAATGTCTGCAGAAGCTTAATAGTCTATGTGTCTTCAACTACAAATGAATTTTAGAGTATTAATAATTTTAAATGGCGATATAACATGTATATGTCGCTGGTGATTGAACACTAGACATTTGAGGTGACTTGAAAATATTAGTAGTGTTTATCTTCATTTACCATGATTAGCTTAACACTCTATATTTGCCTTAAATACTTCAGTGTTGGTCAACAGAACTGCACTGCTGATATTCTGCATACCTGTGTCACATTATTTGCAAAGGTAGATACACACACAAGCTCGGGAATACATAGAAGCAGAGTGTATGTGAATTCATTACAGAGACTGGATTTTCAAGATGGTCTACATTTTCAGCCGAGTTCCAACCCAACAGCTGCCCAGCCCTCTTTCAACCCAATAACCTCAACTCCAAGTTCTCTGCAAAATGATAAAGAATTCCCTTTTTCATACTGGCACTTTCTCATAGGAACATAGGATTCTACCACTCTTACACCTGGGTGAAACTTTGGAGAAGGTTATTTAAAGGTGCATGTTCATGTTAAAGGTACATGCTGGGATTCTTTAAAAAAGGTTGATGAGAAATGTACGGAGAGGTCGATAAAGGCATTTGTTGGAAAAGTGGGGGGGGGGGGGGGGGGGTACAGGAGATACGTTTAGAGGCTCAATTAGAAGTTTCAAGTGAAAAAATTATACCATCAGATAATGGCACAAACATGACAAACAGTAAAATGATACAATCCGCAAAAAAATGGTTTAAATAAAAACAAACATTTACCAAAAAAAACCAACAAAAAAAAAAACACGCAAAAAAAACCAAACATCTATTACAGTGTAATTACACCTCAAGGCTAAATAGAATTATTGTCATTGTGAATGGAGTAGTCATTCAGTGAACAATTCATCATTCAGAGTATTAGATAAAAGTAGAGCATATTGTTACTGGTGAACAAATCAGCGCTCAGCTAATCTAACAAATCAAAATGCTGATGATTGATAAACACGAAAAATCTTGGTCCCAAAATTTATAGCTTCTAAATAATCTTAAAAATGCCCCAGGCCGATATAATTGATTTGATTTGGATAACACTGGTAAGTTGTCCTATGGATTTTCTAAATTGATTTAAAACTGTACAATACTTTTAACATAAATAAGAAAGTCCAATAAGTACTAAGTTTAAATCTTGTGCCCTGCTGATCAGGCCTAAGTCTCCTGTTTACACTAATGCTGGACCACAGTGTTTAGTTTACTGAGGTGTGCATAGTAATGCTTACATCTTAATCATGGAATTATCAGCTTTGCTGTACATTGCATATTACTAACTGCTAATCATGTTAGGTCAAATGTTCTTTTGTTTTCAGCAACATTAAACTGGATGCAACTCCAGTGTGGCCAAGATGAAGGGAGAAGTGAGCCACCTGCCTAGATCACGTATGACTTCTTGTTACTATGGCCATCAGTAAATGCCTAAGACAATGACGTGATGGCCAAGTATTATATAAACTACCATTAAGGGTTAATGGTAAAATCTGATTTATTGGACCTTTAAAAACCAGAAATGTTATCAAAATCTCACTGAAAAATGTTGGTAAGATAAAGAAGACTATAATACAATGGAACCATGACTTAGGAAATAAAGAAAATAACTTTGAGATTTATTTTAGATTAATTTAAATCCATTACTTCTAATAAGTCATGTTCTACGCCAAATAGTTAAAACATATAACACAACAAGGATTCTGTAGAAATGCACAGCATCAGTCTAAAAATCATCAGATTTTGGCTTATGGGGCATTGTCTACTGACATAACCATATTCACTTTATCTTACAGCAGACTGTACCATTCTTATTAGTGGCAAACACACAGTACCCTCCAAACCTGAAACCGGTATCTAGATTAAGCTTTCAAACAAGGAAGTATACAGGCATCATCTCAGACAGCTGACTTTGCTTGTCCTGGTTAGAGGAGGAGGCTTTCTTTGACATCTTACAGCAGCTTCTGGTTTGAAAGTTCAGGAGATCTTCAATGCCTCAGAGGTCATCCGTCATTTTCAGTAGCTCGAGGAAGGCACCAACAGCCCCAAAATAACCCTGGACACATGGGAAATAATCTATGTTAGCAGGTTAATCACAACCTTTCTGAAACATGCTCAGCACATTTCCATTATGCACAGAAAGGTCAGTTAAAGTAAGTAAACTTGAAAAAGTTAAATATTCCTTTCTCAATATGGTTCACCTTAACTAAAGTTAAAGACTTACTTCATGTTCCAAAAACAGGGCTTTCAACTGTCCTTTTGACCAAAAGTCCATGGCGTAGGCTAGCAGCTTCGTGGAAACCGTGTTGATTCGCAGAAAATTCCCAACAAATACAACTCTTTCAATTTTCTACATAAAAATAATAATTAAAAAAAGAAGAAGTAGTTTATGCCTCAGGGTTAAGAAACACATTCTACTACACATTCAAAGTCATGTCTACTCATTTAAAGCATAAAATGTGACCCCAAACCATCTTATTTCTGGATTTCCAGATCTTGGTCTGGTTTATAAAGCCAAGCCAAGCTGAAGAGGGAGATCTAGGTTATTTGAAATAAGCTGCCTACAACAATGATCAGAAGGTGTTTTTGTTATTTGTTCAAAACCCAAGGATCATCTCGATGTCCCTAGTGTCATCTCTTGTGATTTCTTTAGGACATGAGATTTCAGTTCCATAGTTTGTATACACTCTGTAAGCTATAGCCTGGACAATAACACTGAAAATGGTTATTAACTTGTTAAAAGTTTAACAGCATTTATTGACTGTTAACAGGACAGGTTGTTCCCAAAGAGCCAAGTCAATGCCAGGGAAACTTTCAGCCTCACAACGCCCCCTGTTGGTTCCTCCTGGTAATACCTGGTTTAACAAAACTACTTCTGATAAAGTAACCTTATTACATAAGATAATGTAAACTCCTATGACTTCGCCAAAAAAGTGATTCTCTGTGATGCAGTGTTGCATTTAAAAAGGGGGGAAAAAAACATTTTAAAAAACCAAACACTGAATGCAACCTCTGTGTTAAATGAGACTCCGAATCATTATTGTCCTACCAGTTGGGATTTATAATACATCCATTGCAGATCCCTTCCATTACACCCCACCACATTTTTTTTGACAAATGTTACTATCTTAGAGCTACACTACGTTCATTTTCTAATGAATATATAAAAACATATAAAAACAAACAAGAACAATAGCATGGTGTGTGTGTGTTGTTCTGTGTGCTTTGATAGCCCTGTACAATGCTGCTTGATCTCCATGCCACAAGGCAACACTGTAAAGAAGCTGAAAGAACACAGTATCAGTTTCCCACAGGCTTAACACGCTTCCTTCTGGGTGTGTATGGCTGAAATCCTCAAGTGTTTTATAGGCAGTTCATATTAACAAGGAGAATTTGATGTGAACAGAAGATAGATGTCAAATAATAAAAACATTTTCAGTGCTTTTTTTCATTCTTACTGCAGAATGAATGCAAATGCATAATGAATATCATCATTCATAGCTATTACATTACACAAAGCAATGGTCAAACCTCATTCACAGCACACATGCGGGCAATGGACCCAATGTTGTTTGTTATGGTGACAAGAGTAGCTCTGGCTAAGTCTTCTTTGCTGATGCTATCACGTCTCTCCTTGCTCATCATGTGACCAAAACTAAAAGACAAAAATGAAGCACTTCCATAAAGATGATGCATGGGTTCTATAAAGACAAAGCATTATACGGCTGATAGACTTATTGAATGGATGAAAAAAAATAAATCATTTGATACCTGGAGGCTACAGCAGATCCTTGAAGACCAAAGCGCTCGTAATCACCACCGTAAATGTCCTTTACCAGCTTGTCGACGTTTGTACTATCCCCTTTTGCTGCCATTTCTAACGCCTCTTCGAATGTCTCACAGCCGGTCAGCAGACAGCACAAGCCGAGGAACGTACCCCCTCCCAAGCTGAGAATGACACAGATTATCTATTACAGTGCAGAAAGGACATTACATTATTTTACACCCACATATCCCAAAGCACAGTTCAATCTCTTTGGTCTAACAAAAGACAGCAGATGCTAGCGGGATGGCAAATGACAAGTTTATCTTAATCTTTTTATTCTAATACGTTGCACAATCTATATAAATATAAAAAACTTTTGTCTGTAAATTGAACTCAGAAGGTCAGAACTCACTTATTACATTCAAGCTGATCAACTTCTTTTTAGCTCCAACCTTTTAACTATTTCTACAAACTCTAGAAACGCTAGTGTGTATGGGATCGGAAATCACCAGCCAACGATAAGATCTTATCACGATACCCATGTGCTGATTGAATGTGTACTGCGATTTTGAGAGTATCAGGAATTTTAAAAAACATCCTAATTAAATATTTTTTTTTCCAGATTATGTTACAATTCTAAATGAACTTGGCAAATAAAAACTTGTGCTGAATTAATAGGTTAGAGTGCCATCTGTAGGATCATAGAAGAACAGCAACATTTTTTCCACCTCAAATGCAAACATTTATACATTATCTCTATATATATATATAAAAATTTTTTAAACTTGCATAAGAGATGCATGTGTCTGTGGGAACTATACACACAATCATTCACGAACACCACTTGCACGTTACAGGACCTTTGGTGGTAGTTATTACCATAACCACTGTACAGACCTGATGATACTCCAAGTGATTTCCACATGCTTGGCCCATTAAAGGAGTTTCTGGAGGGGGAGTGAGATAATTTCAGACAAGAACCAGAAGTGAATAAGGGCTACTGAGAAAGCTTTAATCAGAACCGCTTTAATTCTGCATGGCATAGATTCAGTATCCAGTACCCAGTATCCCAGCACCAGCCTGAGCCATCGATACAAGGCAGGATGAATCCATGCTTTTTTTACCCTATAAAAATCAACAGCAGCAGAAATCAGGACTCATCAGACCAGAAAACTGAAGCCTCAGTTTCCTGCTCTTAGCTGACAGGTTTGGCACCCAGTGTGGTCTGCTGCTGCTGTGGCCCGTATGCTACAAGGGTCAGTATGTTTTGCTTGCAGAGTTTCTCTTTAGCATACCATGGTTGTAACAAGATTGAAATTTAAGTTTATGTTGCCTCTCTATCAGGTCCAACCAGTCTGGCCATTCACCCCTGGCCTCTGACATCAACAAGGCATTTTTTTATCCTGAGAACTGAAGCTCACTGGATATTTTCTCTTTATACCATTCTCTGTAAACCCTAGAGATGGTTCTGTGAAAATCCCAGTTTTCACAGAAATACACAGACCAGCTCGTCTGGTACCAACAACCATGCCACATAGACACAAAGTCACTTAAATCACCTTTCTTGGTCATCATGGTGTTTGATGGTTTTTGCAAATGCACGTGACAATACTGTTCTTGCAAGAACTGTTCCAGAAGAGTTGACCTTTGGATCTTAAAATAACTGACTGGTGTTGCTGTTGGTACTTGATTACATAATGCCATATGTGTTATTTCATAGTTTTGAAACCTTCAGTGTTCTAGACTGTAGAAAAATAATCCCCAAACTTGTGTCCAAACTTTTTAATGGTACTGTATGTATGTATGTATGTATTTATGTATGTATCTATGCATGTCTTGCTAATGTTCACCAAGGTAAATTTGTTGACATGTGTCAGGGTCATTTACCTGGTCCCTGTGACGCGCTTGTAATTGTTTTTGGAGTAAACTGCCAGGATGCTGACCCCTGAGCCAATGTTTACCAGCAACATGGGAAAGGGATTGTCAAGGCAACATGGCATCTTGACACAGTTTTCAGGATCAGATGGATTTTGGAAAAAGTAGCACTCTGGGTGGCCATTGAAACCAACCGAGTCAACGTAGAGCAGGCCCTGGATCAAGCAGTCCAGCTCATCCAGTTTCTGCAGCTCCAGATTTGCCACCTAGAAATAAACACATAGCAAATGAGAAATAGCAATGATAACTGAAAGTGTTCTCCAAAATGTACTATAATTATATGGCACATAAATTGCAGTATAGGTCTCATTTTGTTCTTAGCAATGCTTTCTTCCCATGTATGTCCCAAAGGAAATATGCAAACTTGTGAGGAGCGACTTGGTAGGCTTGGCTAATTTGGTAAGAGTATAAAAAACAGTGAAGGTTATTTTCATGTCAGGCTCAGCCACTTTAATAATTTTTGTAGCCAAGAGATCACATACTGCATGTAGGAAGATATGACGTACTGGAATATCAACCCTATATGAAGCTTTTTTTCTTTCTGATATTTGTTTTCTTTTTGTTTAGTTTTTTTGTTTAACTGACCGTCCTGAAATCCTCCTCAAACTTGTAGGCTCCTCCTCCAGTAGCACACAGAGTAGTGTGCAGGCTAGAGAAGTTCTTGTCACGACCCATCTGGATAAAGCTGTGCATGTCGTGTGTGGGAAAGCGGATGAAGTGCAGGTTGCCCTTGCGGCCACACATGATCAGGTTCTTCAGCTCCAGGTGCACATCACGGATGCCCGCATTGCCATAGGCCACGTTGGAGGTTAGGTAGCGGCGGATGCTCTTCAGGCTATCCACTTCCTCCTGCTCTTCTTCGGCTGTAATGTCTTTCGGCTCAAAGTAGACCAGCTTCACCAGAGTGCCTCCGATATCCATGCCAAACCACGGGAAGGCTAAAATACAGTGTTAGAAGGATTAGAAGGAGACATTTGTCATATCTGGCATACTCATATGTAAGTCATTTTTCATATCTGGCATACTTGCATACGCAAGTCAAGTTCATAGTGAAATGTTAAAAAGATTAAAAGATTATTAGATTTGAATATTCGATTTTTAACAGGTTAAGCTGGAATGTTGATGCAAGCTTTCACCATCTACATGAACAATTCTTTTGGATAAAAAACTAAATTCAAACAAAAGCTTGCTCTTATTTGGTAAACACACTTAAATAGCAGAGTTTAAGCTTAGACAGAGTGTTTGTAAAAGTCTGTCCCTGATTTCAAACATATATTACATGAAACGTATTTTAGGTAGCAACATATGAATTACTGCAAATTATACCTTAACACACTGAAAAATATTTTGTTATTCATTAACTTCTATATGCGCCCCATTTGAGGCCCTGACAATGTCTAAGTGATATAATCAAGCAAGGACTTTATGCAGGAATGCATTTATTGATCAAATGTGGTCATAATATAATCAAGAGACTTCATTATTAGTGGAACAACATAAGCATGCATTGGAAAGAAATGGTTGTATTTAATTGTGACAGGGGTCACCCTGAACATTCTTTGCTGGATTATATGCTATGCATCCTATACATTCTTTACGATTCATCTGCTATCTGTGGACCCCATCAACAAATCCTTATTGATTTGATAAAGAAACTTTAACCCTATTTCAACAAAAGAAACGGCATGACTGGCAGGAGCACATGTAGGTGAAAGGTGCGTTTACCCCCTCCATGAGGCTCGGGGAGGGCAAAGTACTTGACAGGCATAAGGAGCAATATGAACATATGAAGGGCATGTACCAAAAAAATATGTCAACCAATCCCTCACTCACTCACTCTCTCTCTCACACACAAAAAAGACAGAATGGGGAGGTAACATTGTTACAAGGAAAGAGATATGTTATGCCCTCCCTACTGTAATAAAGCTACATTTCACATGCCTTGTTTGATCAGTC
This sequence comes from Clarias fuscus, assembly GCA_030347435.1. Taxonomy (NCBI): domain Eukaryota; kingdom Metazoa; phylum Chordata; class Actinopteri; order Siluriformes; family Clariidae; genus Clarias; species Clarias fuscus. The sequence continues at coordinate 18,777,544 of CM059220.1, forward strand.
TGACTCTTTATTTCAATTATTTTCACAAATCGCCCCGCCCATTTTATGGGCTTCGCTTCTGATTGGTTGAGGAGCCATGTCAGTCAGAAGGGTCGCGTTTTGTCACATCTCCTGAATCTGTGGCGGCCAATCAAATTCGGACTCCGAACCATATACACGATTTCACAATACAATGCACCCAGGGCCATTTTAATCATATACCAAACACTACCGTCACTGTTTTTAAGATTACAGATTTTTTTCATTGGTTTGTCATGACCTTGACCTGTTAGGTGTACTTAAACAAAAATGTTATAACACAACATGTTCTGGATTCCTTAAGGACGCAGTGGAGATGGGTTCAGAAGCTAGAAATGGCTGAATAGATGAAAATGTGCATGATAGAATTATATATATATATTATTTAAAATCGTGATTTTTGAATTAAAAAAAAGTTTCCACGTTTAATTTAGACGTGGAAATGTCTTTAGTGATTTACATTTTTGTTTTAACAATCGCTTTGTATTTACTGTTGGTCAGTTGTATGTCATGTCTTTCTTTCCTGGAGGAAGCGGCGGTAAAATGCCGGACTAAAACCCTGAGGCGATGCAACTTACGCGGTCGGTGTTTTCTCCCCGAGTCCACGCGTCTCCGCAGCCTGCAGCGTTTGGCAGGAGAGCCGATGTTATGCGCGACATCCTGATGCTGAAGATGGTGGAAATTTTCGATCCCATTATGGCCACCGCTACAGTTCGAGTCACTATCCTCTCCTCCTCCTCCTGCCATACCGACACTAACGCCACCTCCGCCGCTCTTTTCAGCCTGCGCCGGGTGAAATCCGTTCAGCAGACCGTTGGTGTAGTGTGAAGGCGCCCCATTATGCTCGGGTGTTTTGGCGTTCTCCATGTCTTCTCACACCTAATGGGAGAGCGAGACGCGAGTCTGTGAACGCTTCGACGAAACACAATGAGAATCTTAAACACGACCGAGTAAAGGCTGTAGTAGGTCGGCGGGCTGTCACTGATAAGACGAAAAACGCCTTTTCTCCCTCGTCTACGACGTGAATTCGAGGTCGCTGTCGGTCATTTTCCCCTTCCTCACGCGCTGCGCTCGAGCACTGCAGCTTCCGAGTCAAACAGCCGGTCAGTGACGTCACGCGCCGAAGGAAACGTCACGATACGGAGGAAGGACTAAAGGAGGGGCGAGTGGTAGGAGGAGGGGAGAGGAGGGGTGAAGCGGGGCAATACGCTCTGGTCTCACCTCTGCCCTCATTTCACTCTGCCACTGTATTCCAGTTGCTCAGATGCCCAATTACTGTACGCTCATATTATTTTTCATACGTCTATTTATTTGGCACGATAACTCCACATCGATGCCAGACGTAAATAAACACCCATAGTTTTATTGCATGCACCACGATGTGTTGAGTAAGTAAGGTTCAGCTATTAATACATTATTAATATTAGCAGTTTTAATTTAGCACCTAAGCACAGAGTGAGAGGATTGTGTATAACTAAAAGCATAATAAAAAATTGCTCACACGTTTTGGTGCATGCATTTTCTCACTCACTTACTGTATCATTTATATCGCTTTATCCTAGGGGTAAACTGGGGGAGCTGGAGACTTAGGGCAAGTTCATCGCAGGGCATGCACACACAAATACACACACACTTACACACTATGGCCAATTTGGGAACACCAATGAGTCTAATCTGCATGCCTTTGGACTGTGGGAGAAAACCCACTAAGCATGCAAACTCCATGCACATAGACTCAAGGCAGGAGTCGAACCAAGACCTTGGAGGTGAAAGGCGACAGTGCTGCCTACATATTCTAATTTTTAAAAAGTGTGTTAAAAACAATGGCAATAATTGTATAAGTAAAGAAATAATAAGTTCTTCTCACATGAATTTGGCCTAGGTTAGAGTTGGCTGTTCCACACAAATATTATATTTTATTGAGCATAATATGGCTGCATGTTATGTGTTCACTGCATTTAATATTACATTATATCTCTTTTATCTTTGCACTTTTTTCACCCTAGAATTTGTAATGGTTGGCATTCAACTTTCCTTTACTCTACCCATATCTGTTGTGTGCACTGTCTGTAGATGTTTGCACTTTGCATTTTACTGTATGTAATTTTGTGCTGATAGTTTAAGTTGGTTATGTGTAGTTTCTGTGTTGTTTTATGTAGCATCTTGGCCCCAGGGCAAAGTTGTTTAATATCACAGTGCTCTGTCCCAGCTGATGACACTAAAAACCACTAGACTTGAACTGATTTGCCACAAGCTTTCACATGCCATACCCCTCAAATGTAGAAGTCATTATCCTTTATTATTAATTCATAATTACATTAATGGTTTACAATATCAGTAAAATGGTGAAATTCATTTCCTGTCAGATTTCACAAAGGACAATATGTTAATTGTTTTATATCATTTTGTGAGGACAGTACAGTGGTGCAGTTGGTAGGGCTGCCGTTTCATAGCTCCAGTGTTGTTATCACCCACACATTACCAAAGGACAAGAGATTTACACCCATACACTACCAACACAAAAGATTTACATTTATTGGCATGCATAAAGCTCCTTAAGAGGCAAAGCTCACAAAGCCGAACATAGCAAAACAGATGCAGAATGCATAAAATTTTCCAGTAATGCAGCTCAGCTACTGCAATGCTTCACCTACTTGGGCACACACTAACTCTTCCTTCTTTTATAAGGTGCCATTTCTTTTGTCTGACTTGAAACACTATTTGTATGCAAAAATGACATTATATCATAATTTACAACTGGGTTTAATACTGCATGAATACCGGCTACAGTTTCCTAAGAAAGCTATCAAGTAGGTTCCTTCAGGCTTTTTAGGGCAGAAGGTCAGAAAACTGTTCTTTTGTAATTAATAGCCAAAACAACAAATGACTGATGAATATTTATTTTTTTTTAAAAGAAAAATAGAAAGAAGAAAAAAGATTTTGAAATATATTTTTTCAATGTTTGATCAGTGCACAAATAAAATTGGGATTTTAAAAACAGATTTTTTTTTTCCTTCGAAAAATGCTTTGGTACCATATCTAGTCCTCAAACTAATGGTTTAAAGGATGAAATAAGTAAAATTAATGTTGCAGCTGTAAAAAGCAACAACAACAAAAAACCCCACTGAATTCAGAATTAAGTATTGTGTGTGTGTGTGTGTGTGTGCGCGTGTGTGTGCGTGTGTGATGAAGTTTCAAGCTGATTAAACAATAGTCAGTATGTTTTTCTCAGGAACCCCAAATGGAATATTACGTTAAATTAATAGCATATTTTTTGTCAAATGTTTTACATTTTGTCATGGAAAAAGGCGGAAAGTAGTACATGCTGCGGGTGGTATATATAATTCTGTATATCTTATTTTTAGTTAACCTTGCTTTTGGCCACAATAAAAATCCAGGGTTATTTCTGGAGTCTTCTAATAGGAGGGAGAGATATATGCTGGTGTAGCAGCAGTAGAGGCTTTCTATAGATTTAATAGTTAGCTGTCAGTGTGAACGTACACCAAAAATAAGCTTAGTGGCTTTCTGTTATACAATTCCGCAAGTTTGACCTGAACAAAAAGTCAGGTTTTTGGGTGAATTCAGGTGCGTTCAGTGACTTGTGACCTACTGCATGGTGTAGTGCTGAAAGTAAACAAGGTCAGGGTGGCTGTGGGTTATAGTGTACACTGGTACAGTGGTGTGAGGGTTCAGAGTTGAAAGTTGTGTCCAGGTCTAGCACTCTTGTGTTATTGGGGATCTTGAATATATTTTTCTCTTAAACTTATTTGACCTCCTTCATGTGTCTAAATATAAACTATGAGTTACATAAGTGTTTAGTGAGTGTAGTAATTTTAGTTAAAATGGCAAAATAATAGTAGTGTTTAGATGTACTTTTTTTAGTAAATAATTGATGCCCACAGGCACAATTTCCCAACCTTTTATTTCACATACAACACAATAACAACTAAAGAAATAAACTAATGTTAAATGCTCTTCGTATTAAAAGAAAATCAACACCCTGCATAAAAAATGTACATACTACTACTGCTTGCTGTACATGACAGACCAGTTTTCAGATGTGGAAAAAAAATCAATAATGTAGACTCCTGGGTTTTGCATGTAAATAAAAAGGAGCGAGTGGGACAAAGTTACCAAAAGAGCACGTATTCTCCAGCACGCTCAGTAAAACCTAACAGCTATTTTATTTACAGTACTGTGCAAAAGTCTTGGGATCATCCAAACAAAAGTCATATGCTTTTGAAAACATTTCTACATTAAAAGAAACTTATATAAGAAGCACTAAGTAATAACATAAACACTAAACGGTCAATATTTGGTGTGGAAACTCTTTGCTTGAACATAAGCGGTAGTATTCAATACAGATTTGTGCAGTATTCTAAGTGAAACAGCTGTTAGGTTTTACTGAGCATGCTGGAAAATATGAGTTCTTTTGGTAATTTCATGACACTCGCTCCTTTCTATTTTCATGCAAAACCCAGGAGTCTACATTATTGATTTTTTTTTTCCCAATCTGAAAACTGGTCTGTCATGTAATATGTCACTTTCTTTACAGACATGCAAATATTCTTCTGTAATGTTATTTACTCATTAATTTTAGTTTGTGTAGGGAATGTTCTTGTACATAATAATGCAGACATAATAAAATTTGTACAACACGTAATATGGCGCCTAAGACTTTTGCACAGTACTGTATATCAAACTAATATATATGGCATGGCGGCTTAGTGGTTAGCACTGTCACTTTTCGCATTCAGGGTCTGCCAGGGTTGATTTCTGCCTCTATGTGCATGGAGTTTGCAAGTTCTCTCTTGGTGATGGTGGATTGCCTCCGGCTACTCCAGTTTGTTCCCACAGTCCAAAGACATGCAGATTAGGCTAATTGCCTGTAGTGTATGAATGAATGTGTGACTCTGTGTATGTGTGTGCCCTGCGATGGATTGACACCCTGTCCATGGTGTACCCTGCCTCCTGCCCTAAGTCTCCTAAGATAGGATCTAAGCTTCCCGCGACCCTGGATACAGGATAAAGTGGTATAGACGATGATATATATGACAATGCTTGTTTCAATTACATTATGATATTTTAACATGTACACTGCATACAGGATTGTATACTGTAAAACCTGACTTGATTAGTCAATAATAAAAAACAATTGGTAGTACCAGCATTGAGGAAGTGAGCTAAATATTTACACGTATTCTAAATGTTGGTTTTGACTGTTTCATCTGTTTAATTTTAGCACTTCTTCCAAGATGGTGCAACTTTCAACTATAATTATATATAATTAGATAATTACATCCTGATATTCTGACTTTGACAGTTTTACATGTTAATAAACTATACCTGGACGGTGGTGTAGTGGTTAGCACTGTCGCCTTGCATCGCCAGGGTCCGGGTTCGATCCCCGGTCAGGCTCGATTCCCATCTCTGTGTGCATGGAGTTTGCATGTTCTCCCCGTGCTTGGTGGGTTTCCTCCCACAGTCCAAAGACATGTAGGTTAGGCTAATTGGCGTTCCCAAATTGCCCGTAGTGTGTGTATGTGTGTGTGTCTCCTGGGATAGGCTCCAGGCCCCCGTGACCCTGAATACAGGATTAAGCGGTATAGATGATGAGTGAGTGAGTAAACTATACCTGTCACTGTATAAATTGTTACTAGAGTGAAACCCTCAACAGTAGAGAGATAACAGTTCAGAAATATTTTTCAGTACTGATAAGGACAATATAATTTTAGTCACTAGTTGTCAATTTTCTTTTATAACTTTTTAATCTTAGAGGTTAAAGTGGGGACCAAACAATGCTTAAAAGAGAAATGCATGTAAACCTATTTTTAAAATCAAATCAATCAATATTTTTTTAAAATTCCTTTGTGTTTTTCAAGTGTATTTTTTGAAAAGCTGATGAAAAGTAAATCTATGTCTAACCGGCTGCCAAAAAAAAAACCCACCAAAAAAAAAAAACAGGCCAAACTGGTCAAACTGGTATAACATCACTGCCTGATAGTATGTGCTGATAGAAAAGGAAATATTTTAGAATGCTCTTACTAAGAAAATGTCCCAAATAAGCTTAATCAGAATTAGTCCAATGTCAAGTAGGCTTAAAATTTTTCCTGAATTCCTAAATTACTAAACAAATTCGAGCAACCCCAGATCATAACACTGACTCCAGAGCCTTGTAAAGTGGGCACTGCTTGCATGATCGGTCCATTGCTTTATGTGCTTCCTTCTTACCCTTAGATAAGTTCAATTTGAAAGTTTTTCCATTGCATATCCAATCTTTATGCTCTCTAGCATGTAGCATGTTAGCAGAAGGCAGCAACCACATTGTTCAAATATTTTAAAGACTATTGTTATACGCAATATATATGTATTATAATATTATGATTATATTATTACTAATATATTAATATTATATTAATATAGGCGGCACGGTTATCATAATATCAGAAGGGTCTTGAATGTTCTATATGAGCGATACAATGAAAAAGACACGGCAATGTTATCTGTGGATGCATGCCAAGCATTTGACAGGATAGAGTGGGACTATCTGTTCGATCTGCTTCCAAGGTTTGGTTTAGGCGAAACATTTCTTAAGTGGATTCGACTTCTATATACTAATCCAGCTGTTGAGATCTTAACGAATAACATAATCTCAAAACCTTTTAATCTTCAGCGATCCACCCGTCAAGGGTGCCCTCTATCCCCACTGTTGTTTGTGTTGGCAATCGAACCCTTAGCTATGGCAGTAAGAGGGTAGCAGGGGTAGCGGCAGGGGTAGCTCAGTGGTTAAGGCATTGGACTACGGTTCAGAAGATCCCAGGTTCAAACCTCACAACCACCAAGTTGCCACTGTTGGGCCCTTGAGCAAGGCCCTTAACCCTCAATTGCTCAGATGTAATGAGATTTAAAAAATAATAAAATAAAAATGTAAGTCGCTCTGGATAAGAGCATCTGCCAAATGCCTAGATGTAAGAGTCCATACAGGAATATCAGGTATTATAATTGGGGGGAGGGATCATTGTATTTCTCTTTTTGCGGATAATATTATATTTTTTTTCTGACAAATTTGAAAAGCAGTATTCCTAATATGATGAGATTAATTGAAAACTTTGGAGAATTTTCTGGATACAAAATTATTAATTCTAAGTCAGGATTGCTGTTTCTGAACAAGGAAGAAAGACATAAACCTATAATAAACACCCCTTTCATGGCAACTACAGAGGGCTTTAGTTATTTAGTTGTTAAGATCACTTTAGCAAAATAATCCCAATAAATTATGATCCCCTGATGGACAGAAGTAGTGAGTTATTGAAAAAATTGTCAAATTTAAAAATATCAATGATAGGACGAATTAACATAATAAAAATTAATATTCTACCCAAATTTCTATACTATTTTCAAACACTCCCATTGCCATTACCAAATTTGTTTTATGATAAACTTAACAAACTACTTGCTCAATTTATTTGGAATGACAGAAAAGCTAGACTTCGCCTTAAATTATTACATTTACCCTATGACAGGGGAAGGCTTCAGCTTCCCAATTTTAGATGGTATTATATGGCCACCCAGCTGACTTCAGCATTAAATTATTTCCACACAGCACCACTTCCGGCTTGGGTAGGCATTGAGCAATCATGCACTCCAGATTTGCCATTAAAAATTTATTTATACTCATCCCAGATGTGTGCTCTAGATGTCGGGATGAGAAAGGCACATTATATCATTGTCTTTGGAGATGTCAAAAAATACAATACTTTTGGAAAAATGTTATTGAATGTATGTCGAACATGCTCGGGGAGAATATTCCTCTGAATGTTAGACTTTGTATACTTGGTATATACCCACTGGAGTCTATTTTGAAGCAGACTAAGCTCATAGCCTCCTTCAGGCTAGGAGAGTTATTGCCTTGAGATGGAAAAGCATGGAAGTGCCATCCTTGAAAATGTGGAAAAAAGAGATATTGAACTGTATCGGACTGCAGAGACTAACATATATTGCAAAGGGCAAGCAGAGAAACTTTGAACGGCTTTGGAAACCATACATGAATATTATGTAAAGGTGAATACAGACTGTACCGGACATTGTACCGACTTCTACTTGGACATTGTAAATATTGTCTCTGACTAATTTATTTATTTTTAATTAATTAATTACTTTGTTTATTATATATCTTATTATTACAATTTTTTTTTCTCGTACCTAAAGCGTCAATTATAAATTGAGCATGTTTGTAAGGAGGGGTGTGTGTTTGTATTCCGGTTTAAGTGTTGTTTGTTATGTGGTTATATGAAAAGTCAATTAAAAAAATAAATTAAAAATTAAATAAATAAAAAATATATATATAGGCAGCACGGTGGTGTAGTGGTTAGCACTGTCGCCTTGCACCGCCAGGTTCGTTTCCCGTCTCTGTGTGCATGGAGTTTGCATGTTCTCCCCGTGCTTGGTGGGTTTCCTCCGGGTATTCCGGTTTCCTCCCACAGTCCAAAGACATGTAGATTAGGCTAATTGGCATTCCCAAATTGCCCATAGTGTGTGAGTGTGTGTGCTCTGCGATGGATTGGCACTCTGTCCAGGGTGTACCCTGTCATGTGCCCTAAGTCTCCTGGGATAGGCTCCAGGCTCCCTGTGACCCTGAATACAGGATAAAGCGGTATAGATGATGAGTGAGTGAGTATATTAATATAATACACATCATACTATTTTCCTGATGGACTTCACTAATACACACAAACACACACACACACATATACACAGAAATATGCACTTTGTTTGTGGAGTTTGCATGTTATCCCCATGCAGATTGGGCTAATTAGGCCTCCATAGTCCTTAGTTGGACTACAGAGGTTCTAAGATGAATAAATATAGTATCACAAATCTACACAAAATTGTCATTATCACGATGAAAAAAAATGGGTTTCTACGGCACATATTTTTACTTCCACTGATGAATCCCATTAAGAAGCTCCTTATGAACCCCCTTAATTTTTTTTTTTTCAGTTGCTGAGTTTGCGTCTCTATTTCGCCCCCCAGTGGAATAACAGAGACTAGCGTCTCCAAATATTTGAGAGCGTGGATGAAAATTCATTGAGTGCGTCTGGGTAGATTCTGTACAAATGTCATGATAACTCTCTCTCTCTCTCTCTCTCTCTCTCTCGCGCGCGCGCGCGCGCGTGCGGAGTATCTGTGGTTTGCTATTTACTTGGGATAATTATTTTTGTCTGCGTCACCTGTAGTTCTGTGGAAATAAAAAAAAAATGTAAATACATTGGGTGTGTCTGGGTAGATTCTGTACCTGTCATTGTAGGATACTTTCAGTGTTTCATTTACTTATTTATTTTACATATTTGCTTTGTGTAAACTCAACACTGGGTTTAATTCAAGATTATTCACGATTAAACCGCCCAATCTGGCAACACTGCTAATTCTTTCTTTATCATAAATCGCGTTCATAATATCCACTAGCACATTTGGTTTACGTTAGTAATGTGTTAATAACAGTGAAGAAGCGCGAGAACGCCGTTGTGTCCAGCCTGAGAAACAACGCCACGCGCCGTGTTAAAAGCGTCTCAGCGCGCGCGTCTCTCTCTCTCTCTCTCTCTCTCCCACAGTGGTGGACACACACACACGCGCGCACGCGTACGCGCACTTCGGCACAGAGGAGAACCCTTTCTGAAGATATCCGATGAGAGTGCAGGTGGTCTGCCAAGTTGTATCAGGGTATATCGGATTGATGGATTGCACGAGTGGCTTCCTCTCCATCACCAATGAGAGGTTAAGGTCAGGACAACCTGTAGGAGCTTGTGATGTCCGACTGGAGCTCTGAGATGCTGGAGCTGCGCTTAATGACGAGCCAGGCAGAACCAACAACTCCATCCGCTTCGAGTTTTACGGATAATCAGACCAGCTGTGCTGAGCAACTTCTGCGCTATGGGAATACTGAGAAAGTGCTGATCGGAGGAGTGCTGATGATGCTCACTGTTTCCACCGTGTGTGGGAATTTACTGCTGGTCCTGTCAGTGTGTTTAGTGAAGAAGCTGAAGCAGCCCTCTAATTACCTGATTGTGTCTCTGGCTATGGCGGACCTGGCTGTGGCGGTGGCTGTCATGCCTTTCGTGAGCATCACTGACCTTATAGGAGGACACTGGATCTTTGGTCAGCTCTTTTGCAATGTCTTCATCGCCATGGATGTGATGTGCTGCACAGCCTCAATCCTCACTCTGTGTGTGATCAGTATAGACAGGTCCATCTTACTTACTTCTGCTTTTTCAAATTCTCTCAAGCTGCTTTACACATTAGTCACCTGTACCTTGTTGTCTATGATGCTTTTGTACCTTTAATATGTATCTTTTCATTCTTGGTTTATTCATTATACCTGTAACTCTTACAACTCAGAACATTTTAGCCATTTTTTTGCTTTGCTGGGTTTTTAAAAATAATTGTAAAAATTGTAATAAACATATTTAGGAGACAGGATTATGCCGTTTACAGTGATGTATCATTCTTTCAGCATAACATAGGCAATATGATGAACTGAATTTTTATAAAATTGTAATTAACTATACTAAAAAAAAAAAAAAAAAAGTCACGTAGGCAAATAAATAGCACAGATACACATGATTATGCCCTGTCACACCAAATTGACCTCAGAATAACCTGTTTTTATGGTTGTTTTTGGTTGTTTCTATGACCACAATATACAATAATAATAATATCCTCATTTTGAGAGTTCTACATTGTTTGCAACGCCATTCCCATATTCCTGTAGTGGAAAAATTCATGCTAACTTTCATTCTACCCGACATATCTGAAAATGCCACTGTTACCACACACTGGCAAACCTTCCATATAAGCACATATATAATTTGTTAATTGTCATCAACCTATACTCTGTTTCTGGCACATATCTGTGCCACTTAAACTACAGTATAACGATTAAGACAGATATATTTAAAGGACTGTGATTACCTTTTAGAGTATTGCTTTAAATGTACACTATAAATGCACACACTTTTCTAGGTAAATTATACACATCCTTTGTAGAAAAAGTGTGTCCTTGTGGGTACCACACAAAGAGGTTTAGAAGTTTAGTAGTGTTATTTCTGAGGGTGTAGTGCAGTGGCTCTCAACCTTGGACCTTGGAGCTAGAGGATCCCCGTCCCCCCACATGTAAGCGTTTTCCCAGCTCGATTACACCAAATTCAGTTCAGAAAATCCTGCTAATTAGCTGATTAATTACATCAGGTTAGAACACTAAAATGTGAAGGACAAGGGTTTCCCCAGCACTAGGGTTAAAAAGTACTGTGTCATATAAAATAATGGCACTGATTGATTTTTTTTAACAGCAGGTCTCTGTATGAAACAATGGAACTCAAAAGCATCATTACATATTTATAGACAAGGAAAGAGACAAGGACACATGTCTAGTGAAACTCGTTTGTAACTCACATATTCCGTTTCAGATGACACGGTGGCTTAAGGGTTAGCGCCACTAAGGTTTCGGGTTTGATTCCCGCCTCAGGGTCTGTGTGCATGGAGTTTGCATGTTCTCCCCGTGCTTAATGGGTTTCCTCCAAATAATCCGGTTTCTTCTCACAGTCCAAAGACATGCATATTACGATGATTGGGGTTCCCAAATTGGCCAATGTGTGTGTGTATGTGTGCCCTGCTATGGATTGACCCCCCCATCCAGAGTGTACCCCGCACATGCGACCCTGAATACAGGATAATGTTAGTGCTCGAGTGAGAGAGTGAGTGAGTGAGTAACATTCCCTTTTATTCTCTTTCTCCCTCTCTCTAAAACACATGCAGTAATTATAAAATGATTAATAAATAACTTGATAAATAAACAAATCAATTTAACAGCTTAAAAGCATCATGTATGCATTTTTAGTTCTTATTGTTTCAGTTTTCTATTTATGCATTCTACTTATGTATTAATCTATTAATATATTTATAATTAATACACTGTTTTATCTTTTATATATTGTCTTCCATTATTAAGCTTGTGATTAATTATATGCGTTTCTGATACCCCTTTTAACATATGCATTATATACTTTTGCTGTGAATAGATTGTTTTGTTTGTTTTCATACCATGTTTCACTCCTGTTCAGTGTTGAAATAATATCTTCATACAGTAGTTTTCTGCTCATTTGAAATCATATTTACATACACAGCTCCTTTAAAATTATTTTGTAATGCTGTTAATAATAATTCAAAGCTAAAATTATAAGGAGCAAATGTGTTATAAATTAAGCACTAGTTGGTACCTGCAGTCATTTATAACCGTTAAACAATGATGAAAGAAATGCAAAGCAATGCATGGTGGTGGTGCAGTGGATTCACTAAGATTCAAGTACTAGAGAATGTAACCAACCTTCATATTTATTAATTGGAATAAGGAATAAAACAATTCCTTGACTCTCTTTGAGACTGGGAGAAGAGCCAAGGCTACTGTGCAGAAGTGTTATTTTTAAGACACTCTGCATACATTATTAATTTTCTGTTGTGTCTGATGTTACAGGTATCTTGGCATATCGAAGCCGCTGACCTATCCTGTGAGGCGAAGTGGAAAGTGTATGGCAAAAATAGTGTTGCTTGTGTGGCTTCTTTCTGCCTCCATCACGCTGCCTCCACTGTTTGGCTGGGCTCAGAACGTCAACGATGATAACATGTGCCTGATCAGCCAGGACCTGGGATACACTATTTATTCTACTGCTGTGGCCTTCTACATTCCCATGTGTGTCATGCTGATCATGTATTTCCGGATTTACCAAGCAGTCAAAGTCAGTGTGGCAAAGCACTCCATTACATTCCCCCCAAGAACTGATGATGGTGTGAAGTATGTCTCTGCTGTTTTGAACTTGCAGACGGAGGTGAAGGAGTGTGCGAGTTTTATACGACTCTTGAGAACCGACCGCATCTTCAAGCGTGAGCAGAAGGCAGCAACCACATTGGGAGTTATGGTGGGGGCGTTCAGTGTGTGCTGGATGCCTTTCTTTTTGCTCTCAACGGTACGGCCCTTTGTCTGTGGTGTGCACTGTAGTTGCGTGCCCTTGTGGCTGGAGAGAACCCTGCTGTGGCTGGGCTATGCCAACTCGCTCATTAATCCCATTATAAACACATTCTTCAACCGGGACCTCAGGACCACCTACCAGAACCTCATTTACAGGAACTTCAACCGCAAGCTCTCGACAGCAAGCGAGCATGAAACACTGAAGCTGAAAAGCCACACGTGATGTGGTGATAAAGATTGGTTGTTGAAAATAGATTTTACAAAATAGGACTGGCGTAATGTGGGGCTCAGAAGATATTTAGAAGCTTGTTAATAAATTCACTCAAGTGTTGCTTTATTCCACCGCTGCTTTATACCATTCGCTACTGGTGAAAACATTTAATGAAGCAGAGGTACATTTTCTACTAGATGTTAAGTATAAAAGTTGGGACTTAAACAATTTTAAGCATTGTAACGCAGTACCAGTAGTACGAGATGATCAAATAATATAACAGTGTAACAATGGATTTGTGTTTGTGATAGTATGAATGTTAATATTTTATTCCCAGCTAATAACCTTGCAAGACTTATTTCATTTTGTGTCACGGATTATGATATGAAATGCATTAGTGTCCACTTGTGCTAATTGGTCATGCTTTGTCTGTCTTCTAAATGGAAATTAATTCGCCTGTCACTCCATGAGTCTTATAATTATGGAGTGGAAGCAAGGCTTTAATTGTCTTACAGCCGTGTGAAAAGTAGAGGAGATTAAAGGATATGATATTAATTTTGGCAGCAAGCTAAAGTTCAGCTTTGTCACAATTCTAATCAGCTTTGAAATTACTTCTATTCCTGAAGAAATCCAATTGAACACCCATAGAATGTGCCAGACAAATGAGTCTGATCCACGAAGGCTCCATCACTTTACCTACAACACCCAAAGGATCCGCCGCTAACGTCCCATTCCCAGACACCACAGCATACTCCCAGAAGTCTTGGGGAGGCATACTCCATGCATTAATGGAGAAACATTTGGGTGGTGTAGCCATGTAACAACATTAGTTCTGATACATTAAGAAATGTTAGGCGTTATCGCACTCAGTGACAACTGTTGTAAAGTCAGAGGCTTCCCATTGCCATTAATTTATACTTAGACTAAAAAAAAAAAGATTTTAAGTCTATTTTAAGATTTTAAGTCTAACTGTCAACTGTCAATAATTCAGGACAGATTAGAGTGCTGAGACATGTGGAACTTTGTTGCGAAATTAATTTGGTGGGAAATGATGTACTCACAGGCCATAACGCTGAGGCTAATAGAAATCGGTGAAAAAAAAACATAATCAAGAAACAATGAGTGTGGAGATGACAGGTGAAATCAATCATCATGAAGCTGTGGGCAGGGAGGTGACCAAGCAAGCACATGCATGGACAGTTGGAAAATGGCCAGCTGTGTCCCAAGTCCTTAGGATTTATACAGTATGTAATGCCATTAGTAGGACAAAGTCCTTTGGGTAAATGAGAAACTTTAAAGGCTCACTGATTGGGGATAAGCATGAATTTGAATCATAAGGCTCTGCTCAGTTTTCACATGCATTATACCTTTGCACCCATTTTAAACGTAGCTTGTAATAAAAGTAAGTTATTTTAAGTAAGTTATTTTAAGCAAAAAAAAAATTTGTTTGTGTTTAACGAACTAAAATGTTCTTGACTATGGTGTTACTATGCTTAGTTTGTAGAACTAATCTAGGTAATGTTTAATGCCTTGTTATTTAGAGGTCACATAAGCATGAGCCCAATTGTGATATTGCTTAATCAATCAAACATGCAAACAATGTTTCAGATTCATGTTTTACAAACAACATTCATCATTAACATATTATGATTTGTTTGTGTATTCAATTTGTGTTATTTTGCTTACAAACACATATCCTTCCGCCACTGACGAAACTAGCGCCCGGCAGTTAGTATAATTAACAGGGATGAAAATATTGTTATAAACTCTTCCTGCTTCTTCTGCACCCAAAAGGTGAGAACAAACCATAGAGGTGGTGGACAGCCCTGTAATCACATAAGTTTTTCTTTATTTTTCCACTTTTGAATACCAGCTCTGTTAAATTCCAGGTTCCAGGGTTGAATTCCAAGTAGCACAAAATGGAAAGCTAGTGAGCAATGTAGGGTATAAATTAGAATCCCTTGTTCCACAGACCAAGTTGTTCAAGTAGTGCCCTTGATTAGGGGTTAGAGAGGGATTTGGGATTCAGCATCATGTTAGAAGCTTGTTAACTTTGTAGTTTACGTTAGACTATCAGCCACGAACAGAACAATATGGACGGTTCAGATGCAATTCGGAACAACTGAGAAGCAAGTACTAAGTAGACAAAGAGTTGTTTAAGATGACCTAACGATATCAAATGCATTTTCTTGCTGAAAGCATTTCCATGACTTGGATTTGAATGTGGATTTAGACAGGCAGCAGCTCTCTCTCCTTAGAACTGTGGACCTACTTTAACCCATGCTAATGTTCTAGAACACCCGTGACGTGGAGTGATACATATAGTTAAACGTCACAGTGCTGTAATGCTTCATATCAACCCTCATGGGATGCCTCTTGTCCAATCAGATTGCTCAGTCAGAACTAACTGTTGTATAATGAGCATTTATTCCATTTCCTTCTTTAAACTGAACCTTCGAACAGTGTTTCTTTATTATTCATCCAATATCAATTGCCTTAATTATACAATTAACATATGCCTAGACTGTTTTGTAATTTTGGCCCAAGGCATCTGTGGTCCAAGAGTAAATGTTATTTATTAACATAGCTTGCGTGAAAAGTCTTGGCAACTTGTTATGACTGAGTAATTGAGTCTCTAGATTATTGAAGTTCCAAATTGACATCAGAATCACAATTTTTTAAAAATTATTATATTCAAAACCCTTGTAGCCCATTTGCTTTTTCATTAACTTTTTCCAGACATTTTTCCAAAGAACAGTCCAAGATTATAATTGTCCACCTGCAGAGAGCAGGCTGTTGAGAGAGAGTTCATATCCATAAAGTTTTAGTGTATATCCCGAGTACACTTTTTGATATTGCCTCTAAACATGCTCCATTCCGAACATGCCATTGATTAATGGCCAATTATTTGGCAAACAGTATGGTGTATTTGTTTAACTCCCGCACTGACGGAGTTTTTCACTGAACCAGCTGATGGTTCCATGCTGGCCTGCTCAAGTATTTTACACTGACAGTGTTGATCCCCTGGGATTTTCACACACAATCGTGTCTAGAGTTTACACAATTCCAATAAGAACAAGGTTAGAATTTATGGTTCCTTATTTCTGAGATGATAAATTTACAGCCATCTACATAACTGATGATGATGTCATTGAAGATTCTTCAGAGACTATGTTCTACATATTCATGAGAGTTTTCTCTGTGTGATGGAAACACAACAGCAGCTGGGAAGTCAGTATGGTGTGTGAGAGGAGGAGTTGATGAAGCTTTTAAGCTCGGTATTACTCGCTGCTCTTGGCCAACACATTCAAACTAACTAAGGCCTAACGTAACTTAAAAATAACAAATATTTCATGAAGATTTAAATATTTTGATGAAGATAAATAGTTTTTAGACTATTCTAAAACTATTGTAAGTGAGATCTGCAGCGCGCGAGCGAGATACAGTCTTTTTATAAACTGTATTCAGAGCTGCATCAATATTTACACAGCGGTAACATTATGTATATACTGTTAAGATTATGTATACTTTATAACCTATGTAGTTCACACCTCGGATTTGTGATTGTTTTTTGACTAGAGGTGTAGATGCACTGAATTACAAGATCAGTAATGTGTAGATCACAGTCTTAACCATTAAAAACTTGTTTTTAAGCCTGAAAATCTGTGATAAAAGTAAAAAAAATCTTAAGAATGAATGAATTTATATACAGTATACAGGTCTTACATTGGAACATATTTTGTATTGTACCTTAACTAAACTTCTAACAGAAATTTAGATTTAATGCCAACCTACTTCTGCATGAATAATCCTAATCATAGTGATCAGGTAATCCTGGCATCCACTCTATTCATTCAGCAGTTGCTTAAATAGTTTTCTTATTTAGTATTTTATTTTTCAAGGAAAGAATTTAACTCAATTTTGGCTCTAGGGGCTAAAGTTTTTTTTTTTTTTTTTTCTTTCTAGAGCAGAAACATCATAACCTACCCTGATTAAAGTCATATTTTGAACAACTGCATTGTCTTTCACGTACAGTATATTATAAGAGATCTTGGGTGAATGCACGTGATAACTGCACGATTCCTATTTTTCACTTGTCATGTGAGACGATTTTCATGACAAAACCTTCCCAAAGTAAAATAAACCCAGAATTCTGTGCTTTATAATCAGGACTACCATTACTGAATATATTGTAACATTTACAAAGCAACCTAATAACTAGTTAATTTGGTTGTAAACTTGAAGGTGATGGGAATTTGTAGATCAAATTACAGGTGCATGAGAAAAGTCCATATGATCATGTTAAATGCGGTAATGACAGTACTGCAAAAAAAATTCTTTAGAGATGGAGATATTTATTCTGCACTTTTTAAATATCATGTAAAAAACAGAGAGCCCAAATAATCAAAGCATTTTTTAAACAACCGTGAACAAGGTATAGCAACTGAGGAAACTGGGGCGAAACAAGGTCTCCATGACACATGATAATACATCACATCTAGGCCCCACAAAAGCCTTACCTTACAATTACCTGCACTACTGTTCAAGCTAAATAACAACAACAACAAAAAAACAAGCGAAACATAATCCTAAATGCTTTAGCACCTCAGTAACTAGAAATTAAACATCCCAGATTTTTCCATTTTGGTCCCTCTTCACACACTGTCCTATAATTTTGTCACTTAGCAAACCACACAGATATGATCGAAACCACAGCGTCAGCTGATGAACAGCTGTGACTGTAAGATGATACTAGTCATGAGTAGGTGAGAGCATCAGAGGGTAAAGCCAAGCTATACACTGTACACTACAGTGGTGGCCAAAAGCATTGAGATGAAAATAAAATTAAAGTCCTTTATTCTTCAAAAACCTGTTGGATCCAACTGAGCACAGAGTCAAAAGACATCGGCAGTGTTCTGGTATCACTCTCAATCCTGCTTGATTGCTTTCTGAAGATCATTTACAGAAACTTGCCACAAAAGTTCAAGATTCATTGGAGAATTTTCTATTTCTATTTTCCCTCCAGGGTGGACACCCTGACTTCAGAAAGTAAAAGTCATGCCACATATTTGTTCCATGCATTAACTAAACCAGCTGATTCTCATTAGCACCTTTCCTCAGCCAGATAGGCGAGAACTAATTAGTGACAACACCTATTTATGCACAGAGAGAGCTATAATACATGGCATATGTTGTCTTGATACTTTTGGTCACCACTGTATGTCCCTTAAACATGTAGATGAGCAATAGACTTGTAAAGTAAAAAAAAAAAAAAAAAGTGCTATGTTAGGGAAGTTATAAAGCTTTGTTGCACAAAAAATATCCCTTAGAGGCGCCTCTGCTAAATGGATTGATTAACTTAAACTGGTGACCTGACGTTGAACTCTGTCACACACATTTTAGTAGATAGAAATGAGTAGGCGAATGAATCTGTGACCTTTTTAATGGCAAGGGCAGAGATCAAGTGGCACCTTCTCAAATCTACTACTTCCTCTTCTGAGATGACAGCCACCTCTGTCCACAAACAAATCAGCATGATGCAACACATAAAACCTTAGCGTGCAGCCTTAATGCCAACAAAGCTTAGGGCTGATTGTATAAGGGAAGAATTACAATCTATACCTCACAAACACAAGATTGATGATTAACCACAGAATTACAGCCAAGCAAAATTAAAGAACTGCGACAGGGCTTCTTTAGACATTTTAAAATACAAATTGCACCCCCACCAACATTGCAAACAAAAAATAAAAAGCAATTTGTAAACACAACTGAAGAGTGAAATATTACATTTTCTAGCAACTATAACGTATATATACAAATTTTAAAATCATGTTGCACTATTTACACAAAACTGTCCATCAGCTGTTTTGCAAAACCTTCAGGCCGCGTTCACCAAACGCTAATTTACAGTTCTCTATGAGCAACCTAAATATGACTGAAATTTATGACTTTGCAAGTTCTTGTTCTAAGTTTTCTTTTAATAATGAGATGATCGCTTTCTTTGTCATCTTGATCCACTCCGATAACCTGTGGGAAAAATGTAACATAGTATTGCATGTTTCTTATCTTAAACAACACAGGAAGAAATCTCAGCGCTTTTATTATATCCAGAAAAATTCTCAATAAATGTTAAGTGTTCATGTGCAGATAATTTGATTAAAAACAAAACTTAAATACTTAATTAAACATCAAGCAAATCTGGAGATTGTCAATCATTAATTACGTCATAAAACACTACTGACCGGATGTGAAGTTATATCGAGAGGAGATGAGATGTGCGTCTTATACAGCTTGCGTTTTAATCTTTTGGGTTTGTTGCTCATCTCCGTGTTGTTCTCTGGCTCTGGAGATTTTAAAACAACCTTTGCCATAATCTTTTTTGCTGTGGAGAAACAAGAGCAGCACATGTGGATATATGAATAACTGTTCTGTAGTGTCAGTGGTCATATTACAAAAAAAAAAAAAAAAAAAAGAAGCAAAAAATGTAATAACCTTTGCTCCCTAGGAGGGTCGGAGAACTTTGGATGAAGTCACCAATCTTTTGCAGGGTTTTGTCTTTCTTGGCTTTCAGACTAACAGGAGAATCTTTTGGCTTTAATTGATTGGCCTTTTTACTGAGCACTGTAGGGGACTGTAGCGGAAAAAGAACAATTCAGATGTGTGAATGAAGTCTCAAAGCTGCTAAAACCTAAATGTGGCAGTGAGATATAATCTACATCCAATACTGATACAACAATATTAATATCACTTACAATGACTGAAAAGCAACATCAGATAAGTGCATTTTTATGGACCAATATTTACAAAATTATGTTTGCATTAGCATTAACTGTCCACCTTCGTCAGAGTTTTAAAATTTTAGGTTGGGATTTTCAAGTCTGAATTAAATCAAAATTGAGCAGGTGATGGTCTTAATATTAGGCAAATACAACTTTAGACAAATATAAAACACACACACTCACACACACTTAAAACTATAAAATAATCACAGTGCCATTATTTTGTAAACAAAACATCATAATTAAAAGAATCTATATTTCCACAGAATTTAAGAGGGAAAGTTGCAGCCAGTTCCTGCACATTCTGTAGCCCTTGATTGAGTGTTAAATATTATTTGTCTGAGGTTGTATTTGCCTTATACCGTGATCAGATGACTCTTATTACACAAAAACACACAATTAAAAACTGTACTGACTTTTGAACATAAACAAGTTTCCTTGCTCTCCACACTATTCATGAAGTTTGTCACCCAGAGTGCACGTACAATGCAAGTATTCAGGGCCAAATTCCACCATCCTCGTTATGTGTAAAAATGCATACAAAGCTGAGACTCGTACAGTATGAAGCTTCTGTAGACCCACTTAGCTAAATAAAGTTGGTATCTATCAAAATTGTGTCATATTTAGTACGAATTTAACACTTTTCTTTTCCCGGAGAAAAGTGTGTGGCTAGGAGTTGCAATTTTGCTAAATACAGTATAATTTTAGATTATATCTCTAAAGTATAACTTTGATGGTGAAATTTTCATGAAATTTGGAACCATGGAACCTGATCCATTTTAGCGGCGTGTAGGGGTAACTACTCTTTAAATAGAGATGAAGAGAGTTTTGAGCATTCTGAAATATTGATTCAGAATGATTTATTTTGTTATGACAAACCATAATTAGTTTTGGTTTATATTATTACTTACAGTAATTAAATAAAATAATGGTATTGTTCAAGATAAAATTTTGCATGTATATACCTCTAAGTTCTGTATATTAACCCGGGAGTTCCCTCTAAGTCGCATGTTCTTCCTATTCTCTGATTCCACTCCATTCTAGTGAACAGAAACAAGCATGCCACTGCAGGTTAATACCAATGTGCAAAAGAAAGGAAGGCAAGTAATAACTACAAGAAAGATAATCTATACAGAAAATATTTTTGTAATACTGTGTTATTCGTCACAGACCTCCATCTCAGCACTCTTCCTCTTCTTGGCTGTTCGTGTGATTTTGACCGTGACCGTCTGGTCGTCTCCTGGCTTGCGCACTTTCAGGCGGTCAGGTTTGAGAGGGGTGAAACTGATCTCCAGCTCGGGTTTGGGGAAGCGCTTCTCTCTCTCACCCTCGGTAGAGACGACTGACGACTCATGCACCGAGGTCTGCTAAAAATAAATTACACAGGGACTTAAAGACAAATAAATCCAGTGCTGCATGTGTCAGTGTTGTAGAATAGAGTGTATTGATCTGGGATCAGAGCTTTGATTTTGATTTGTTTATCAACAGATGAGAGATTCAAATAATCCTGTCAGCATTTTCAGGCTGCCAAGTTCAACAGATGAATCTTTAGGACTGGATTTACAGATTTAAAAAATAATAACACAATCACAGAACCCAGATGCGTCCGTATTAATCAATTAGACCAATTAAAATATAACTATTCATTAGAAATAGTGTCTTAATTGTGTATGTTCTGTAAACAGTACCTAAATCATGGGGCAAACCAGCAGTAATTATTAGGAGTATCCAGAGTCAAACCAGAATTTTGATTGTCCATAATAGAGCAGTTATGAGAAAAAAAAAAATCCATTATTTTCTATATAATCCCCATCTACACTAATATAATTATTCCAGCATATCATTAGTGCTTGGATACCATCAAGGTAGAAGGTTTTCTCGTGGGAGACATGATTCTACCGTCTGTTTCAAGTCTGAAACGCTGCTGTCCCAGAAACTTTTACGGCCCAATCATGTGGAAATGGCCGAGGCGAGGTCTGGACTGTATGGGGGATGTGACAATAAATCCTGAGTTCCTATAATGTGCAAGTGGTATATTGTGCTACAGACAGATGCGACACCGGGATTGTCATTCACGGATATACAGCCTTCTTTAAAAATGTTTGAGCCATTAATAAGGTTTATTATGGCTAAGAGTCTCAGTTTTGTGGCATCATCACTCACTCACTCATCATCTATACAGATTAATCCTGTATTCAGGGTCACGGGGGGGGGGGGGGGGGGGGGGCTGGAGCCTATCCCAGGAGACTTGGGGCACAAGGCGGGGTACACCCTGGACAGGGTGCCAATCCATCCAGGGCTTTATGCCTTCATTCACGAGAAATTTCATCACAAGTCTTGATTTGACTTGAACGTCTCTTTTCTTTATTATTAAGGTTGTTAGCTCATGTTAACCAAATCTAGAGAATAAGCAAAGCAAAGACATATAATGAATGCTGAATATTCAGTATGTTTAAGAGGCTCTTTGTTTACACATATTTGGAATTAATTACAGTGGAACCTCGGATTGCGAGTAACGTGGTTTACGAGTGTTCCGCAAACCGAGCAAATATTTTAAATAATTTTTTATTCGGAAACCGAGCAAGTATTAGTTTACGAGCGCCGAGTATCATGCTTCACACATGCGACTGTTATTTTGACACCGAGCGTCACTCTCTCACCTCCCCCCCTCCCCTTCCCCCTCCCACCCTCCCCCCACGGCTTCGCAAACACAGAAACTCTGCTCGTGCGTGCGCAATTTGACACTGAAACACACACACACACGCACAGACTCTCTCTCCCCTTTTCACCCCTCCCGGCTTCACAAAGACACAGAAACTCTGCTCTGTCGCGATTCTTTTCAAAGGTAAGGTGCTGGTTCATTTGTTTGTTTTTTTACTTTACAGCAGTGATTCCCTTAGTATGCGCTCATGCCTGGTCAGAGAAATTTCATTTTTTTTCTTAGTATGCGCTCGTGCCAGTCTCGCTTTTTTTCCGTTAAACCGGTGTTTCCGCTGTGTTTATGCGCTTGTTGTAAAACTTAAAAAGTGTGTCTGTTAATATACGCTCATATCAGTCTCAGAGAGATTTCTTTTTTTCGTGTTAAAACGGTGTTTCCGTTGTGTGTGTGCGCGCGTGTGTTTGTTGTGAAACTGTTGTGAAAAAGCGAGATGGGGAGAGGGAGGAGAAATGTTACTGTGTAAAACGAGGCGAGGGAAGGGGCTAATTCCACACACACACACACACACACACATGGAGCGTGCGCGCACCAATGGAAACACTTATCTGTCAGGATTTATTTGTACTTTTTTTAAAGGTAAAGTGCAGATTAATTTGTTTTATTTTCATTTTATAGATTGTATTAATTTTTTTTATGTATTTATTTTTGGGGGCTGTGGAACGAATAATTTGAGTTTTCATTATTTCTTATGGGAAATGATGATTTGGTTTAAGAGTGTTTTGGAATACGAGCCCACTTCCGGAACGAATTATGCTCGTAATCCAAGGTTCCACTGTACTTGCCAAAGCACAACTATCTTTCTTGGTGATGTAGTAACTGTGGTTTTGTCTTCTGAAGGGTCTTGGGTTTTTCAGGAGCAGCTTACAAACAGTATGAAAATTGCATTACTACTTCCAACATTATTAAAAAAACAATTAAGCTGAATATTAAAACACATTGTACTTAAAGACTTTTAAACGTACTGTCAAACTTCCTGAAGTTTTTTCTCTCTTTTGCTCATCCTGGTGTGAATGTTTAGGTTCAGACTCAGTCTTGCTCTTTCTCTGACAGCTCTCCTTTAGCTTTATAAGTTCTGGAAGAAATCATTAAACTTCAGTTATCTTAAAAAATAAAAATAATACAGAACATTAAATACTTAAGGTGAAAAAAAGCATGTTGTCCAATCACCTCCACTTAATGTATTAATCTCATTGAGTCTATCCTCCAGAAGTTGCTCTTGTCCTGCCCGTGACTTCTTTTCATCTGATAGGCTGAGACGCATTTCCTCAATGAGCCTTTCTTTAGTAAGAAGCTCTGTAAGCATCAATCAAATGCCAGCTCAGGATTTCTTTACTTCTTTTACATATTTATTACTCAATGTAATACCAAAAGATTTGGAAGTTTCAAATAAAAACCAGATGTGATTATCATCCCTTGACTACAACAAATATATAGTAAAGTGCTATAAACATTAGGCTGTAAGCAGCTCGACAGGTCTCAGGTTACCTTGACAGGTTTGGTTGGCTTGGTCCTGTTGAAGATAGCGAGGAAAAAGTTAACTTAGTCTTAATTATATTTAGATTAAATATTTAAACCAATGAGACTACAAAAAACTGCTCACAGTCCTCAGTTGTTTAATAATCTGCTCCTTATTGGCAACGGCACTCAGAGCTTGAGCCCGGTCTTTCTCCAAGACACACAGCTTCTGTTGCAGCTTTAGGACTTCTTCAGACAAGGATGCAATCTGGTAAAAATATAACAAAAGTTATTGAAATTGTACATAAAATTAATGTCATTCAGATAATTTACCTATAAATAATAACAGGTACATAGACTTACCTCTTTTTGCATTTTCTCTGTTTCAGCACTGCTCTCAGTGAGCTGAGAAAGCAGATCAGAGATGAGTTTCTCCTTCTGTCCTACATCAAGGCTTAACGTCTTAATTGCGTCCAGCCCATCGTTCACCTGCTTTTTGGATCTGTTAAAACAGGCAAAATCAATACTACAGAGCTGATACTACATCCTGGAATATTATTGGTTAATATATAGATACTGAAGAGGTCTGTAACAATAAGGCCCAAAGTACGTGGACACTTGACTAATCATACTCATATGTGCTTGTCCCCCTTTTTCTGTTATAAAAATGTCTACCCTCTTGAAAAAGCTCATTATCCTACTTCATCCCAAAGAAGTTCAGTAGGGTTGAGGTCAGGGCTCTGTGCTTCTACACCAATTGGGAAAATCGTGTCACCATGAACCTCACTTTGTGCACAGGGTAATATGATAACAAATAAATTAATAATAAAAATAAATAATGATAACAGGTTTAGGCCCCTAAGTTCTAGTAGAGACAATTTACTAATGTTCTAGCATACAAAGACATTCTAGACAATTATGAGTTTCTGACGTGGCGGCAACAATTTGGGGAAGATCATCATATGGGTTAATCATTTCCAGCAATTTTTGATGTCGACAACGCATAAAATTGGGGGAATTATAATTACAGTACGTCACACACCACCACCATTTTCAAACTGATCAAAAAGAAACGTTTGAATCGAATTCTTGCTGCAAAAGTGAAGAAGAAAATTTGTTGACAAAGATTTTAAGTAGGTAAGGGAATCAGCAGGGATCAGCTGATACAACATCACCATACCTAGGTGCCAATTAGGTTCGTATAGCGCAGGAGATCCTGAATTAAAGGTCCGGTCAATACATTTTTATTAGACCTGAGGTCTAAATTTCATGATTGTGAAATTTCTGAATTTGTGACGATTGCGATAGTCTATACAGGCAGTTATTGTAAGTCTATAAAAATTAGTCATACATCTACATCCTTAGGTACTAGTGCACAAATTCTAGTGTTCTGGTGCCAAAGGTTTAAGTTCTTTGGTGGAAATGTAGAATCAACTTACTGTAATAGTTCTTGAGCTTTAACCTCCAGTTCAGCATTTTTGTGAACAAGTTCATCTTCCACTTCTTTGCTCCCCTTTTTTAGAGTGCTCTCTAGATGCCTCTCTCTCTCCTCTGCCTGGTCCAGTTTGTTCTGGGTCTGCAGTAGTCTTTGCTCCAGATCTGCACAATGAGCCTTTTTCTCACCAAGCAGCTTCTCCAGCTCTTGAAGTCTCTCCGAGTTTTGTGTAAAGGTCTGCTGTTGCTTCTGCAGGACTGCCAACTGCTGTCTTACACCAGACAGCTCCGTCTCCTGCTCAGAGTGATTCCTCTTCAGCTGCTTCACAATCAGCCTCTCGGCCTCATAGCGGCCGAGCAGGTGTTGATTCTCCTCTCTTTGAGCACCCCGCTCTTGCTCAAGCTGATTGCAAAGGGTCTGCTTCTGACACATTTCCTCTCTAATCTGACTTAATTCCTGCTCTAAGGTTGTGATCCGTCTGTTTTTCTCCTGGGAGTTGGCCATCACTGTTTCACATTCTCTACGGAGAGCTGCGATGGTCTCTTGGAAAACACATTTGTTTGATTGTGCTTCTGAACGCTCCAGGACATTGAGCTTCTGGCGCAAATTCTCAGCCTCCAGCTTCAGGGATTTGACCATCTGAGATTGCTCAGTAGTCTTTTCTTCATGCTCTTGGAGAAGATTTTTGGCTTTTTGAAGCTCCTCAGAAAGATTGGCTGCTTCCATGGTCTTAATACTTAATTTAGCTTCCATGGCCGAAAGCCTGGATTTCATGTCATTGGCTGCTTCCTGGAAATCACTGAGCTGACTGGCAAGTGCTCTGCTCTCATTTGTTAGCTTGGTGGTTGCTGCTTTCTCTGTTTCAAGTAAAGACAACGCAGTTTCACATGCATGAGCTTGTTTTTTTAGATCTTCAGTGAGATCTTTCAACTTTTGATCTAGAGATTGACGTTCATTCTTGAGGTTAGCCAGTAACTCATTTTTCTCTTTTAAAGTTTCTGTAAGATGCTGAATTTGCTGATCTTTAGTCTTCTCATCATCATCGAGCTTACACTTGCAGTTATTTCTGTAGTGCAAGATTTCTTCTTTAATTGTGTCGATATAAGCTCTCTGATGAAAACGATATAATCGTCAAAACTGGTGCAGGTTCACAATATTTATAATTTGACATTTATGAACACCATAAAGTAGTACTGGACATTGGAACTTACATCTTCATTAGCTGCTTCAACATTTTGATCCAAAGCAGTCTGAAGCTTAGAGATCATTTGATCCTTTTCTTGGCAGATTTCCATAAGTTGTTCATTCCTCAGTTTCTGATTTTCATAATTCTATTAAACAAACAAACAACAAAAAAAAACTTTAATATTCATGAACTAACTAAGGAAACACAAACAAGGACTGTGAATAAGTCCAACCTTGTTCGCTTCCAACAGCAAGTCACTGGAAATTTGTAGACGAACCTGCACTTCTTTCATTTCTGTAAAGAAATTGACCACATAGTTAGGCACAACACAAGGCTATTTTAAAACCTTACTAAGGGAGTATGCTAAAACCTTTAGTTTTAATATCCAGGAGCTGACGGCTTTTCAGAAGCTCTTCTGTCATCTCATCCAGCTGTATCCCACGTGAATGACCCACATTCTCCAGACAAGAATGTGCTGCCTCGGCATCTCTCTTTATATTAGCCAGGTCATTCTGCATCTCCTCAATCATCCCATCAAAGAAGGTCATTTTAGTCTCCTGAACAACAGAAGAAACTACATTATACCTATTTGGTATATGAATTTAATTATGTAAAAAGGAGAATATGCGCTGTAAAAATCACCCAGGATATAAATGAAGTATGGTAATCCAACACAGCATGGATAATTTAAGTACGAAAAGTTATCCGTAAGCCAGCAGATAAAATTTCTAAGTTTCAAAAATCTTGATTGCTTCTGCCTTTTTACTCTCTGTAGCCACTAAAATCATTAGCCGCTCAATAGAGTAACAAAGAGCGGCTCCACACTCTGACTGAGGAAGGCGGGTTAACCTTACCGATCCATGCATGCGGGCTGACAGTGAGAGACTATGCAGCACAGCTGCACACATTGTGGATGATAAGAGGAATAGACTTAGGATAGAATAGAAAATGCAGAAATTCTGATATTTATAAAAGAAATGCCTGCTCTCGCTGCTTACTAATAAGCAGCCATGACTGGCTTGCCAAATACAAAGTGACCGATGTGTGTTTATTTAAAAACGTTCGGTGCAGAGTTACAATGTTATTCATTGACGAAGACGTGATCCATGTGCTGCATGTTAAGGAATATAACATTTATGTCGATCATAGGAGAACTCATGTGACTTGCAGGCTATTCTATTGTTTTTACTGTAATAAGAGAGTGGGATATACTGCATATGTTGCCATCCAATAAATAAAAGTTTTAAATTTATGGTACTTCCTCAGATCTTAATTTCTTAATTATATTTGTGTGTTTAGAATAGTTATTTTACAGATATAAAAAACAAACAAACACTACACAATAAACAGAAGACATTTTACCCTGTAGAGCCTAATAACCCACACACACCCATGTTATATCGGCCAAGTATTATTTCTGTACAGATCACCCCTAAACTGCAGGTTATACCTTAGGTTCATCTTCGGCAGAATTCATGATTGCCACCTCAGTGCCGTTTTTGTTGACTAAATTCTTAAGTATTTCCAATCTTCTCTCAGCTCTTTCTTCAGCAATTTCCTTCTCTCTCTGGAGACGTTCACTAGAAAGACAAAAATGCATTAATCGTTTAGCCAAAAGGTTAATAGGTTAACTTCTGTGATATAAAAAAATATATAAAAAATTAGCAGCCTCACTTGTAATCCTTTTCCATATTGGAAAACAACTCCATGAACTCAGTGGTGACTTCTTCCCGGATTCGAGATTCCATTGCCAGTTTTTCAGCTTGTTCTTTGGACAGTTCTTCTTTAAGCTCTTTAATTGTCTGCTGGAGCTGAAATGAACATCAAAATGAAGACAATAAGGCAAAATGTAAAGCTCAAGAATCAGGTAAAGCAGTGGTCACACTGGATGTGAATATACCCTGCATGGTATAGAAAAAGTCTGTTCACTTGCATCAAAGAAATCACATGATGTAAGAAAGGTGTTTGCTGCTGGAAGATTTTCACCACGTCTATTCCAGACTTCAACCCAGCAAATTTGATGCCATGATTCCAGGCCGCCACTGTCCCGCCACTTCAGTGATAATGCAAACTTGCTTCACTAAACTATGAGTAATGGCACGACTTGGTGTGTGGAGCGTAAAGCACAGCATATTCCACAACATAACATAACATCTCATTTGCAACAGGGGCACTGAATGAGCTACAATTTGCGATAGTAAACATCACAAAACCCAAGACGTATCATATTTGTATACCATCTGTGGTAATAAATATGATAAATCAAACTTCCACAACATACTGCACATGAAAATAATCGGCAGAACATAGATGTTCAAAGCCAACAGACACACAGAGATTCCTCATAAAAAGATTACTCGGAGGTCCACATCGTTTGTGTCTTTTTCACCTGTTTACAGAGCCGAAGGAGCCATCGGGGCTTGGCAGAATGTGAGTAGATCTGTCCGAAATTATGCTGCCTTATAAAGAGAATTCAGGCAATATCAGAGACAGTACCTCAGCCAGCTCTTCCTCTTCTGCAGCTTCTAGGACTGTATTTTCCACCATGCTCTCCCCACCACTTTCTTCTTCTTCCTCTTCATCTACCTCCATCTCTTCATCGTCCTCATCCTCTTGAACGTCCTCCAAACTTGTCTCCCATCCGATCAAGGTGCTCCTCCTTGTCCACTCTCTCCTGTCCACATTGTTGATCATCATGGACACTTCTCTGGCAGATTTCCTGGGTAAAGCACTTAAAACTGGTTTGGGGTTCAAGACCACAACCTACACAGTGAGTGGATGAAATTAGATATGTTAAGTTTTTTTTTAAAGCATTTAGCATTTCAGTTATTTTATGTTTTCTAGTATACAGCAGTCTGTAATATATCTTCTTGCGCAAATTTCATATATGGGATCACAAAGGTTGCTCTGGGTGATTTCTAAAACGATGAACTTGAACTTAATATGGCTAACTCGCTTTGTTCATTTTAGATGAGAGAACAAAACAAATTTTTGCCACATTAAAACCAATAAATAAGTCACTGCATATTCAGTGAATGGTGGCATATACCAAAAGTGCATCACCTTAAATCACTGGAAGCATACTAACGATCTTAATTACACCATTATTACCAGGTTTCATTACATACTAAAGATCATGTCCATGTAAATGCCATGAAAATAATGTTTTATTATTTTCACTTTTGTAAAGCTTGCATATCAAGCAAGAAATTAAAGATGTGTGGTGATGGAGAAGCAGAAAATAAGAAATGTGAGCGTGACTGACCTTCTGAGCCACTGCTGAGAATTTGAGGACATTCAGTGTTTCATCATACATGGAGGCACACTGGTTGATGTTAACGATCATGCAGGCTTTTCCACGGCCGCAGAAGTAGCCCTGCAGGTAGTGAGTGAGTTTGCTCTCTCTGAAGGGGATATGTTGCTGGAATCTAATAGAAGTAAAGTTTTAGACACCAGATTTTTCAGAATGCAATTCACGTTCTTCAAAAGCAACATGACCTAGTAAAATTTATTGACATTCTCTATATCTATAATGATTTAAGAAGTGAGAGATGACACACTTACTTTGACTGTGTCTGACTCAGTCTCAGGGCGTTCATACATTTTCCTAATGTTAACAGCGACGTGTTAATGTTCCCTGCTTCTTTTAAGCGATCTCCTCTGTTCTGGGTTTTTGCACATCGTTCTGATCCAGCCAGATCACACAGAGACAACCTGGATCGAAAAAAGACTCGTTAACATAAAGAAATGACTAAAGACAAAGACATAGTCATGTGTTTTACAAGTGGACTGATTAAAAATTCTCAAAATAAAAATACTCACTCGCTTATTGTCTGGACTCGAGGAACACCTACGTCTTCGATTCTCAGGATTCGGATGGAGAAAATACTGTGGCTGAGAGGACATAGGTTTGAGTAATTTTTTTTATATATATATATATATATATATATATATATATATATATATATATATATATATATATATATATATATATATATATATATATATAAAAAGCAATGGCTGCAAGTGCTCCTTGTAGCTCAAAATAATAATCATAACAATAAACAACAAAAAAGTCTCACAGTAAAATGTAAACATTTTTCATCGCCTTAACGTTGGCGCACTTTATTAGCCAGTTCATGTGTGGAAACGATTTCTCCAGAACCACTTATTCACAATTTGAGTGTTGGAATATGTCATCAGGGAAGTAAAAGAAAAAAAAATGCATTGATGCGATACCCTGGTCATTCAGTACATTCAGTTGCTGAACCTAGACCTGACCACCTCAAACAACCCCAGATCATGACACAGCCTCCAGTGGGAACTATGCATGATAGGTGCATCACTTCATGTGCTTCATTTCTTACCCCGACACACCCATGGATCTAGAATAAAGTCAGACTTGACTAATCAGAACAACATGAAATTTTCCATTCCTTTAAAGTCTTTTATGCTCCATAGCAAACCT
This sequence comes from Clarias fuscus, assembly GCA_030347435.1. Classification (NCBI taxonomy): domain Eukaryota; kingdom Metazoa; phylum Chordata; class Actinopteri; order Siluriformes; family Clariidae; genus Clarias; species Clarias fuscus. The sequence goes on from CM059220.1 coordinate 18,808,836, forward strand.
AAGACTTTTTCTGATTAATAACGGATTCTAGTTCTAAGGCCATACAGCTGCACATGAAGTCCCCATGTGCAGCTGTATGGCCTTAGAACTTGAATCATGGAACCCCTATCCTGCAAGTTTGTCACACTCTGTGTGTGGAAATGCTCTTGCTTTCATTATTAAATCACAGATCCAATTTCTGCTGTCAACTTTTACAATGTAACCTCACCATGCCTTTGTTGATCGCTGACCATGATCATACAAGATTTTCTCTGAACACATTTCTACCATGAAATTTGATGGTTCAGCACTATCCTTCAAGGTTTTAATAATGTGTTGGACAGTTGCACTTCCAGTAATGTTAATGTTTTCTTTGCTTGATGCAGGCTAATAATTTGACCCTTTGGCAGTGTAATAATAATAATAAAAACTACCTTCTGCTTGAAACGCTGTTAAGCTTTGTAGAAGAGAAGCTCTGGTTCTTCCTTCCGATCTTCAGAACTTTGTAGGCTTCATCTGCGCTGTTTACCTGGACCCAAGTCAAATCTGTGAAAAATATTCAAACAATATGCATGTTCAAAATGTCTCTAGTAAGTCTCTAGTATCAAACAGTACATAATTTTTTGTGTTGATAATCACCATGCTGGTAAGTTAATAACCTTGCATAACAGTAGTGTATTAAATACCGACATGAAAAACAGAACCACAACTCATTACCTTTGACAAATGTATTGCCTTTGACATCTTGACACATTCGTAGTACACTCCTTCTGTGTGACGTATTTGAGCCAAAGTCTAGCAGGTCATGGATGTTTTCATTGTAGATCTCACAGAAGGAGACCCAAACTGAGAACTTCACATTAGAATCTTCTTCAAAACAAAGACTCTCTTCATCCAACTCACCATAGCTCGAACCTAAAGCAGTTAAGAGTGGAAATAGCGACTGTATAAATTAATAGAAATCACTCTCAGTCTTTTAAGAGGCTTGTGTTTTGCCATTTCACTGCTATAATTTCTAATGAAGCCATACATGCATAGATACAGTCAAAAGTTTATGTACAGCTTTAGAAATTTCTCAGCATTTTTTTCCTCTACGTTCTCGAACAATACTGGAGATTTCAAAACTATGAAATGTAATAACTGACAACAACTACAGTCAACTATTATAAGGTCAGCTGTTCTGGAATAGTTCTTCCACAAAATGTATTTTCAAGTGCATTTGCAAAAACCTTCAAGCACCATGATGAAACTGGCTCTCATGAAGACCATAACAGGAAAGCAAGAACAAAACTTATCTCTGCTGAGGAGTTACCAGCCTCAGAAATCACCAATTAACAAACAGCACCTCGGTTTAGAGCCGTTATAAAGGCTTTACAGAGCGCAAGTAGCAGCCATATATCAATATCAACTGTTCAAAGTAGATTATTGCATATTTTAGATGCTCTTAGTATTGCTTTACAACGTAGAAAAAAATACAAAACAGGAAAGACCATGGAACTAGAAGGCATGTCCAAACTTTTGACTGGTACTGTACAACTAGAGGTATTTAATACTTGCCCTCAAGTAAGGTGCTGAAGGCTGAATTTGAAATGCTGGAGTTGCTCTTTTGCAAATCACCCTAGAGGAGAAAGATTTTCAAACATTTTTGAAAAATTTATGATACTGATATAATATTTATGATGTGCAGTACAGTGCAAAAAGTCTTGAACTACCATTTACCAACCTCTAGTCTGTTCCAACCGCTCAGCAATCACCATCACTATACTAATCACTGACCTGATTATGGGTCATCATCTGCACCTGTTCCTCACTGGTTTATGCATTAGGTTAGATGGTTTCTATGCTTGAATGATTCATAGGTCTCTGTGTGGCTTAATAAACAAAATACATTCCTCTGAAACTGGTCAGGTACAAGGACTGGACTAAAAATGAGAGCCAAAAAGCTTTTGAGACAGCCTGGAGAACTACTCATTAAGACCAAATGAAAAATATAAGCAGGTCTAGTTCACTGAAAGCAAGATATGAAGCTATGATGGTTAGCTCAAGACTTTTTGACTTTGGAAATAATTTCTATATTTGACTAAACCTCTTTAAATCTTCTTAGAAGGTTTTTCTTTATCTTCGCCTCCTCATCTTGCTGGTCTTTAGTCAGTCTTGTGAAGTCGACACAGCGATGCGGCTTAATGTTACTCTGTGCGTAGACTCGTCCCGCAATGCTGTTAAAGATCACGTTCAGTGACCTGGGCAGAATTCCTCCATCACTTTCAGGCCCTTTAAAAAAAATGATAAATAAATAAACAATTTGTGAATACATAGTGTATCTTCACTGCAGAAAAGCTGTGCAATACCCATAAGCAAAAGCCCTGTAAAGCAATCTCACCTAAAAACGTGAACGTCTTCCCAGCATTGGTTACGCCGTAAGTGAACACTAGAGAGTTTTCTCCTCCAAGTACATCCTTTACAAGGGCTTTTGTGGTTCCATCAAATATCTGTCTTTGTGTCGTTTCCGGCCCATACACCTGCAAAATGAATGCCATATGAACATTATGTATACATTATCAGACTTGACAATATAAACAAAATAATATGAAAGAAAAACATCTTTGCACCTTTGAAAACTGGAATCGCTGTGCAAGTTGGGGTCCTAGTCTTTCACTTTGTCTTGCAGTCAGAGATATTCTCGGGGCCTTTAAAACCACATTGTCTGGGGGATCGACCGAAATGCAATCCTGTGAAGTGATAAACCTGTTTAAGGTGCCATACTCTTTTTAAATAAGTTAACATAAGTCTTAGAAGTCCTAAATGTCTTAAAATTCCAATTGGAATAGCGTTCAGATCATGTATTCTTGTTTCCACGAAATTCCCTGTTTCACTCCTGTTGCAATTTGCTGTCTCAGTGTTAAAATGCAAATGAGCTAATGCACCTTCCACATGCAAATCACCCCCTGTCCTTTTTATGCTTCCTTGCTGGCAACAGATGTTTTGAGGTTGTCCGTACGTCGCATTCTTGCGAATTCAATATCTCATGAAATTTTCACTTGGCCAAAAGGATGAACTGACTACATTTTGGTGTCAAGTCTCAAAGGTTAAGGTCATTGTGCCCTCTAGTCAGTCCCAGTCTGTCTGTCCAATTATTTGGAACACAATAGCACAGGAACATCTTTGGGGAATTTCTTCAAAATTGACACAAATCTCCTCTTGGGTGATTAGCAGGGCATTAGTAGATTTTGGTGGTCAAAAGTCAGCAACGCTGTGACTTCACGCCGGCCTTATTGTGAAGGCGACAGCTTAGGACTATTTTGTGGGAATTTCTTCAAATCTGGCACAACCATCCACTTGACCTCTCGTCATTCTCATTCTTGTGAATGCAATATCTCAGGAACCTGATCACCTAGCTAGCCTTCCTTAACACCTTCTTGAGAATGCTGACCTCCAAGTCTTGATGCCAACATCACAAAGACCAGAACACAGATCTGCAGGCGTCTCTTGCACTCATTGAAGGATCACAGTCTCTTCAAGAAGAACGATCTACTCTCTTCCTTCCTTTGGAGGAAATGAATAATATGACTCCAGTCCAGTTTGTTATTGATTCGGACCCCAAGGTACCAGTTCAAGCCAACTCTTTTCATATCATCTCCCTGGATGACAGGACAAGTGGCGTTCTTTCCCCCTCATAGTACTGCACAATCTCATTGCTTTTGATGTACACCTTTTAAAAAATACTGTCAGACATACCATCGCAAGGCAATAAATCTAGGTTCTAGACATAATCATACTAGGCAGGAAATTGTAACTCTTTTTAAGCACATTTATGAACAAAAATAGATTAAGGGAAAAGGAAATCAACCGCTTTCCCCTTTTATATTTCATCTGTGAGGAAAACTCGTCTAAGTCCAACAATGATCAAAAAGAAAATTTTGCATAATAGGATACCTTTAATTCTGTCATTTTTCTCACGGATGCAGCATTCTTCCACTTAATTAATCTGCCTAAATATGCCCAACAACGCAAAATCCTGTAAAAATACATACCTGTGATTCACCAATTTCACTTTCTGCGGACGTTAAAGGACGTATCCGTAGGTAGACTCGCAAGTGTTCCTTCTCCACAAAGGCGGATTCCTGCAGAGACATGAAATTGGCAAAGTAAATAATAATAATAATAATTATCATTATTATTATTAAATTATAACAGGAATATTTTTATATCATAGAGTCACAAAAGATATCACAAATACATATACAAGGGTATGTCTAAGATTAACTGCACTCCGTTTATATTAAAACGTGCTTTCCCTTCAAAGGCTCCTGTCTCCCCAGTCATGCTGTGTAGGCATGAACATATTACATCAGTTCATTTGAAACTGTGTGAAAGCAAAAAAGGATGCCCCACTTGTGATTGGCACGAAAGAGCAACGTGCAGCGATTAATTTTTTGCAGTCTGAGGGTGTCCCTGGTGCCAAAAGAACTCATGAAAGTGCATAAACAGAAGCATTTGAATATCTCCAAACAAAATTAGGACCGATACTCTAAGGAAGGTCAAAGTCTCTTAAAGAGAATCATTACTGGTGACGAGAAATGGATTCATCTCTACGAGCCTGAGAATAAATTGCAGAATATAGAATATAAACATTCTCAATTGCCGACCAAGAAAAAGTTAAAAAGTCCACCATCAACTGGAAATTTGATGCTTACAGTTTTCTGGGATTCTCAAACACAGGACAAAGGTGCTTATTGAAGTGCTGAAGCCTAATCAGATTAAACGCAGAGGACTGCTATCTAATGCATGTCCACACACTTCTAACCACACGGTCAATACTCTGCAAAAACTTTGTTTTGAGGTGTCAAAGCCTCCGCACTTTCATCTGTTTGGTCCCCTGAAAGCAGCACTATGAGAACTATGATGCACTTGATAATGATGAAGAAGGATATTATAGCAAAACATTATGTATTTGTCTTTTTAAATGTTAATTTAAATACATTTTACAGGCAGAGCTGCTGTTGCTGTTGTTAGATTTTCGGCTGCTCCTGCTTATTATTACCAGCCGATCCGCACAGATGGAATGGTTTTTACACCAGATGCCCTTTCTGACACAACCTTCTCATTTTATCCGGGCTTGGGACCAGCACTGCAGCCAGTGGCCGTGGTTTGGGCATTGGGTGGGACTCAAACCTGGGCCTTCCACATGGCAGACGAGAAACCTACCACGGCGCCACCAACGCCCAAATTCTACAGTTAGAGTGAGGGAAATTTTTTGACTCATCCATGTATCATAATTTTAATGGTAGAGCATTTCAATGATAATTAAAAATATATATTCCGATAAAACTACTTGTATAACATGACAATTCTCACCCAAAATAAAAGGCATTGATTTTTTTTTTATTTCTTATGCATGGTTATGGTTGCATGCATTAATACTTTCGGTTCTGTGCAAATGGCACAAATTAGGCATATTTTGAATTGAAAGTAAACTTGTATGTGACTTCATGGTATGCACTGTGTAGCTTTATAGGCCCATATATCATTTTATACATATTATTTGATATACATTTACACATACAGTATATATATATATATATATATATATATATATATATATATATATATATAAACACATTTAACCCCGAGGATGGTGTAGCTGATGGAGGCAGTGTTACCTGAGACGCAGGTATTTTGGAGAATTCCGTAAAAAGATCTTTTCTCAGGTCTTCCACAGTTACCGCACCCACTCTCTCGGGTTTGTAATTCAAGCAGGACTCCATGGCGCTGAAAAACAAATAACAATAGGGTTTGAGCTTAGCTTCAGTGAGCTCGTTATATACAAAGCTGATACTTCCTGTCTGTTAGCACTAACGGTAACGTTAGCTACACATAATACCAGCTCTTACCTTCTCTTAAACTGCGTTTAATACAACATACAGTTATTCCGACGTGATATACATTAAATACACTTTTATCTTTTATTTATTTTTCCTTGATTATTATAAAGCCCTATCTGGCTATTTACTCGTACACATTTAAATACAACCTAAGAAATAAACAACGTCATCTCGGCATTCACATCGTCCGCGGTCTTCTGTTTAAATTCTGCCAATCGGATTCTTTCATCGAGCCGAAAAGGCTCCTGGGAACGGAAGCGCTTCTGTTGTAGTTTATACAAGGTTGTCATTCTTGAAGTCTTAACGAAACATCCGCCGCTGAAGAACTACATTCCCCAAGAGAACCTAGAGTGAATATTAAACCACGTTGTTATATGGCGCCCATGCCTAGGCTCGGTGGATTCTCTATGTCAAATAGCGTTCACTAAGCAACTAGGTTTAGATTACTTTCGATTTTGTTAAAAAGTAAATATTAATATATAGCGAACTTTCTGTTTAAAAAGAAAATGTCTGCATTTATGGATTTAAACGTAATCGCCATCAGCGACAAGAAAAAACTGCAAAATATCATAGAGACAGCAGCCCACCGTAAGTTCACACTTAATTAGTTTAATAGCAACATGTGCAAAGGTGCAAGTTATATTTATGCCTACAAACCTTATTTTAAACATACTTTCTTTGTGAACAAACTTTAATTTTATTTAAGGCTTCTCAGCCCATGGCCATGTTACACAACATACACGGTATGATGTTTACACTTACTGTAATGTTAATTCTGTTGTCTTTCAGTTGGATATTCCACAGTTGCAATAAATTATGTAGTGGAACAACAGCAGAAGAAACAGGTATTATATAGGTTATTATAACTGTTAATTTACACTGATCAGCAATAACATAATGAACACCTGTCTAATATTGAGTAGGTCCCCCTTTTGCCATCAAAACAGCAATGACCTGTGTGTTCTGACACCTTTCTATCACAACCTGTATTAACCTTTTCATCATCTTGATCTACACTATTTTCAATATCTTGTTGCAATGGCGGCTGGAAGTGGATGGGACTGGGTCAGAGGAACTCCAAATCTTCAGCTCTTGTGGGTCTGAAGTGACCAGTTAATACTGGTTGTGATAGAAAGGTGTCAGAACGCATTGTGCTTGACTGTTATGGTGGGGTGGGACGGACAGACTCAATTTTAGCTAGGTGGTCATGATGTAATGATTAAACATGTTTTTATTTTTGATATCCGCTGCAGCGAATTCCTTCACCAATACCTGTTTCAGAGTTGTGTGAAAAGCTCCCCATAGTACAGGTGATTTCATTGTTGTAGTTAATTATAATGGTAATAAACAAGGTGAGTCTTCTGATTTCTGGTTTTTGTTTTACACACACAGGGTAAATCCAGACCAATTAAAGTGCTTAACCGGCTGACGGTGGTGGCTACAGATGCCTCTCATTATGTAAGTTTATATGGAATATCAAACTGTCGTTCATAATAAAAAAAATAATCTTTGTAATAATAATAATAATAATGCCTAATCGTATACTCTTTTGTGAGTTTTTTTTAGAGGCCGTCTAATGAGTACAAGAACTTTGACATTTTGGCCGTGTATCCCAAAACAGAGAAACTCTTTCATGTAAGTTTAAGTCAAGTTTAAGTTCTAGGGTGGTTAAGGTGTACGACTACTGACCAGAAGGTCCCCAGTTGTTTTACCCTTGAACAAGGTCAGATACAATCGGGCATCAAGCTGAAAACCTGACCCTGCAAGTAACTGCCCCGTAGCAATGCAGTTAGGGAATATCTGTCGCCCGATGAGCCTGTTGGCACGTGGACGGACTCTATACACCATAATGGACAAACGTATGCCTGAGCATTACCCATACAGTGGAACCTCGGATTGCTAGTAACGTAGTTTACGAGTGTTCTGCAAACCGAGCAAAGATTTTTAATAAATTTTTAATTGGAAAACGAGCAAGTATTAGTTTACGTGCACCAAGTATCATGTTTCACGCATGCAACTCTTATTTTGACATCGAGCGGCAAGTGATTACAACTGAGCCAATGATTTTTCTCTCTCTTGCGCTGCAGAATTATGGGTAATCGTCTCCCCTGCTTCCCTGGGTCTTAGTGCTCGTCTCTTACTGGTATAATCAACATCTCCCTCTCTTTCCTATGTGTGTGCGCGCGTAATTTGACACTGTGCCCCACACACACCGACACACACACACACTTTACTCATGTGTACTTTATGTGTCTGCGCGCGCGTAATTTGACACCGACACACACACACACACACACAGATCTCCCCGGCTGCACACATGCGCTTCATTTACACAGAAAACACAGCTCTGTCGCGATTCTTTTCAAAGGTAAGGTGCTGGTTTATTTGTTTGTTTTTTTCACTTTACAGCAGTGATTTCGGTAGTATACGCTCAGGCAAGTGTCATTAGAGAGATTTCTTTTTTTTTCCCATTAAAACATTGTTTGCATTGTGTGTGTTAGTTGTGAAACATAAAAAGCGAGGTGTGGGGAGGGAGGAGCAGTTTTACTGTTTAAGACGAGGCGAGGGGCTAATTCCACACACACACACACACACATATACACGGCGCCTGCACACAAACGGAAAGACTTATCTGTTTGGATTTATTTTTACTTTTTTTAAATATTAAGGTCAGGTTAATTTTACTTTATATATTTTATTAATTATTTTTATGTATTTATTGTTTTGGGCTGTAGAACGAATAATTTGCGTTTTCATTATTTCTTATGATAAAATTCTATTTGGTTTACGAGTGTTTTGGAATACGAGCCCACTTCCGGAATGAATTGTGCTTGTAATCCAAGGTTCCACTGTATGTGCTTATGGGTAATGACATTCTTTTCAGAACGTCATTATGGCGAGAGGAGCGGAAAAAGTAAGAGCATTTCATCTTTACTGAAACTATACAATGGTGACCAAAAGTATTGGGACAAAAGTGAAGTTCAGTGTTTTTATGATGTTCTCAAACCAGTTAGAATCTGGTTTTAGATTTGGTCCACACTGTCTGAGATGATAACCTCCACTTTTCTGAGTGGGTTGAGGTTAGGGCTCCAATCCGATTATTCTACACCAACCTAGTTCTTGCTCATTTTGAGCACTCCTGAATTGATATGCTGGAACATGTGTAGGACCCTTAACTCCAACAAAGGGAACTTGCCGTTCTATTTAAAGAATACTTCAAATAAATATAATTTATGTGTGTAGAACTAGGTAGTAATGTCCATTGTAATATAAAAGCACATGTTAATTGTGTGACAGTTGTGTGAAAAGTTGCCTGTTGGTATTTAGAAGGAGAAAGCCTCTGAGACTAGAACCAGATAGAATAGAAACAAACTGATTGTAGTCGCCACAGAATGATAAAGTGATGAGGTGAAGACATCTGTTCTGGGTCAGATAAAGAGAATCGGCTGTTTGTATGAGAGGACACGATGTACCGGGGGATAGATTATGTTGGCAGAGAAGTTTGAGTGGCAGTGAGTAAAGTGGAATGGCAGAGAGAGAAATCTCTCTCCCTGTCCATACTGTATGAGACTGGTCCTTCTGCAGAAGATCCAATAAACTTTTGTTACTTTGCGCCTACCCAGTGAATGAATAACTTGTCTTTATAGTTTTTGCAAGATTTCCACCACAACAATGATATGCCTGCTTTTCACATCCTTGAGAATCCCAGTGGGTAGCTTTGATTTCTTCAGCCTTGTCAGGACGTGCTGTTTAGTCATGTACCAAGGCCCACCCTCTAGCTAGATCTTCTGTATGTATGACATGACAGCTACCAGCCAGGGGGAGTGAAGGCTGACAGAAGCATCCTTGGAACACTTGGAGCCAGTCGTCGCATGTTTTCGATCCCAGCTAGCTAGACACACATGCTGGAAAGTGCTATCTGCCATCTTTTGCACAAAAAGCACACAGATTGCAGTGATTGGCTAGAGTTGCTGAGACTAATGAGAGAGAGCAGGCTCAGCTGAGAGAAAAACTGTTTTTCTCTCTTGGATTCCTGGCCATGGATGCCTGTGGCAGGCTTTTTCAGGGGTTTTCCATGTTTGATTCCTGCCTCGGGGTCTGCGTGCGTGGAGTTTGCATGTTCACCCTGTGATTGGTGGGTTTCCCCTGGGTACTCTGGTTTCCTCCCACAGTTCAAAGACATGTGACCATATATATATATATATATATATATATATATATATATATATATATATATATATATATATATATAGAATAAAGCAATATAAACCTTGACTGGAAACGGATCCAGGAACAAATAGCACATCATGCTGTACTTTTCTAAAGTCTGACTTCCTGGGACAGCTTGTTTGAAGACTTTTCTGTATGCAGTGTACAGAATCATGTGCAGCTTTGTTGGCTCCTCTGATGTCGGCCCGAAATAGTTTCCTCTCCTCTAGATGAGATGACATGACAATTTTGGTTAATAAATTGATCTTGATTCTGTAATTATTCGCTTTGTAAATGTTTTCTCTTCATGTTGGATTTTTGTGCAAGCAGTATAACTCTGCATATCTCTTGTTGTAACAGGCTGCCTGCATGACATATGATGTGGACATTATCTCCATAGCAGCGACTGAGAAACAGCCTTTTCTTTTCAAAAGGTCACCAATTAATGGGGTTTGTTGAAACGTGGCTTTACCACTTACTATAGTTTATTTGCGCATTTTATTTATGGCCCACTATAATAATAATAATAAACTGGAGTAATAGCTAAGTAACGTTTTATACAGAGATAAATACTGTAGGAGACTCATAATGGTCTTTGTCTTACTATGAGTGTTGATTCTTCAAGGCAATCGAAAGGGGGGTGGTTTTTGAGATAAGCTACACAGCGGCCGTCAGAGACTCCACCATGAAGAAATACACAATCGCGAATGCCATCAACCTGGTGAACGTGTGCAAGGGAAAGGTGATTAGCTCGCACCCTAGCTCGACACAATCGACACCTGTATAAAGAGTTGAGTGCTGAAGTAACATGGGCATTTTCATCTTTTCAGAACGTCATTATGGCGAGTGGAGCGGAGACAGTAAGAGCATTTCATCTTTACTGAAACTATAGGATGGTGGCCAGAAGTGAAGTTCAGTCTTTTAATGATGTTCTCAAATTTTTTTAATAATGACAATCAAGATGAATAATGATTTAACAATAATGATTTATTTTATGCAACGAAATTGCTATACAACAATCAACATTTAGTATGAAGTCCTGTTTTCTTCATGACCTGCTAGCTAGCTAGCTAGATAGATAGATAGATACATAGATAGATAGATAGAAAGGGTACTTTATTAGGGAAGATTGTATCATTCCAGCAGCCAGTTCACATATTGTACTGCAAGTAAGCACTACTCTGGTGTCACTCACTCAAGTCCTGCTTGATTTCTTCCTGAAGATCATGTACAGAAAACCTTTTATTTATTTATATTTTTTGAACTAGTACTACTACTACTACTACCTTCTTTACCATTGTCCAACAGTTTTCTATTGGGTTTAGGTTTGGAGATGACCCAGGCCATGAAGCTGAACACATTGTCATATAGTTTATATTTACTTTAATTTTTAAGTTCAAGCATAAGTCTTCAACCTGAACTAAAACACATGGCATATGTTGTCATTACTTTTGTCCATCACTGTACTTTTTAAAACTATATTAAGCTTTTGAAGAGTTCTTTTTAATTTTTTGATGTTTACTTTCTGTTTTTTTTTTTAATTAATTAGTTATTTTAATTTTAACTGATTTCAATTTAGGCCCTGGAGTTACGTGGCCCATATGACATTGCCAATCTGTATCCTTTACAAATGTTAGAGGTGTATGGTATTTGAAGTACGTATTTGTTTTTGGTTTAAACCTTAATTCAGAGAGTAGTGGGCTAGTGTTCGGTCTCTCTGAAGGGGACGCCAAAGCTGCGGTCTCTACGAATTGCCGATCCGTTGTACTGCATGGAGGTAAAATTATTGCTGGCACTCTTTCTACCTTGTATTATGTCTTATGACCGGTTTGCTTTTACAGTTAAATATTCAATGCCAGTGTGGAGTGATTGACAACACCAACTGGAAATAGATTGTTTTCCTATAAAGGCATCTCCTGATGTCTTTTATTCCTCTTATACCACACCTATTCAGTGACGATTAGCATTTTTATTTAATTAAAAATCACATCATACCTTTTATCTGTTTAGCATTATGTTTAATGTTTTGACACAACTGCGAAACCAGTTAGTTCCTATCACTTACATTAATATGTAACTTGTGTAAATTATGCAACTCGTTGAACATCTTAAGTTAAATGTTATAAAATGCCATTTGTTGTTTTGAAAAAAGGAGAAAAAAAGATTTTTTTCCACAATTTTCACAAACATTACCTTATAGAAATTTACAATGTATTAGCAATGATGCATTTTTCTTCAGATTTGAATCTGTTCAAAATCTGTACAGATTTTCACTCCTGGAATGTTCATTTGTATGGTCGAATGAGTACATGATGTTCTATAAACATTTATAATCAGAATCTTCTTTAGACTTCTTGTTGCTTTTCCATTCCAGAGACCCGTATGACAGCACAGGGTATTATTCACGTGAAGAGGAAGAGCCAGCCGCCCTGTGAGCAGCCAGAGGAAGAAAGTCCAGCCTTAAAGAGGGCCAAAACTGAAACACTTTAGTACAGATTTCAAGTTGGAAAATAACAGCAGTTCATTTTTTTTCCCTGTTTAGTCTGACGGCTGATTTACAGTATTCATGCAGACACTTTTCTTCAGATTTCAGTATCAGAAAACTAAACTGCTGTCTGGAATGTTTGTATTTGACAATCCTCATCCACTGGTGTGTTTTGTGTGCTATTGACAGGCACAACACTGATATGAGCACATCAAATAGTTTAAAGTCATGTTATCATTACTTCTGAAATATTTGCAGAGAATCTGTATCTGCCTGCAAGGATCAGTATCTGTTCTAATATCGCTTATATGAAATATCTAGAAGTAAGCCATATCACATGTGAGGGAGAGCTTTTGTGCTGGATATTAGTGCAGCTGTGATGCATTTATAGGCAAGCTGATATTCAGCACAACAGCACGACCTTGACAGTGATATTGTTTTTATACAACAGTTCCACAAACACCATTTATTATAAGCAGATTATGATTTGTCATGACCTCTTCATATTTCCACTTATTCCGCTTTAGAACATCAGCAAATCCCACATGGTGTTAACTGGAAAGCTAGCGCACTCTGTAAAGTGTATTATCCCTTGTTCCACACACCAAGTAGTGCCATTGATTAGGGGTTAGGGAGCAATTTGGGGTTCATCTTTGTGTTATGAGCTAGTTAGTATGTAGCTCTCCGTAGGTATAAATAAGATGATGAGACAATTCAGAACGACTTCAAAGCAATTATTAGGGAGACAAAGTGTTGTTTAAGTTGGCATAACATTCCATGACTGGTTTTAAATGGGGGTTTTCTCTCCTCCATACCGCAGACCGTCTTAACTACTTTATCCCATGCTGTAACCATCAGTTATAATAATTAACGGCTATTAAAACAACTGTGATGCGTATAGTTAAACATCCCAGTGCTATTACCATCTATTATCATCACTCATGGAATGTCTCCTCAAATAAGATTACTCAGTTCAAACTACCTGTTGTATAAAAATAAATAACAGAACCAGTGGTGTCCATGTTTACAACCTGAATTTTTGTTCATTTGCAAATAAATGTCACAAAACACCTACCACTGACTTTCATTTCGGTAGCTTATCAATAAATTAACAAAGCAGGTCAGTAAAAACAAGGTTTATTCAGTCCAAGTGTTAAAATAAGCCACCTTTTGATTTTAAAAAATCTTTGATTTAAAAAATGCAACTCACAATGTGAACAATATTAAATCATTATTAAAAACAGATCATATACAGTATGTGGTGCTATTAAACAAGGCACGCCTTTAAGACTAGTGCTGGTTGTTAGGTTTTATAGAAAATGTCATTAACTTTCACCTGGTTTCCCAGTTTTATTTGTCCTGTGAGTTTTTATTGTGCTTATAATTGTCTAGCATTGTTCTAGCTCCATTCTGCCACTCCAAAACGCTGTCCATCGGTGATTTACCCTCCTGCAGAAAACAAGACTTTTGTCAGAATAAGAAAAAACATTTTCCTTGAAAATTTCAGGCAGATTTATCTCACAAAAATTTGAGATAAATGAGACGGAAGCTTATCAAAGCACAGCTGTTTAGATCGCTCTGATTAAAACAGTTCGCGTTCTATCCATCAACAGCACAAAAGCTGTCCAGTATTACAGTAACAAGAGTTTCTCTTTTAAAATCACTAATTATTACATTACAGTATATCTGTGCAATATGTTGTACTGAGGTCTGTCATTATTGAAACAGGTCTCAGACAGTGCACTAGATAATGTTCACTTACATATCAGTAGATGGCACTGTGTTCATGCTAAACCACACAAATGTGCAACTGAGACTAAATGTTTTGACTGTCTTATACACCCCCCCCCCCCCCACACCCCCGAATAATTTATGAGTCAAATAAAAGTCCCATATGAGTCAAATTGGGACTTTTAATGTGCACTGCAACATTAAACATTTATGAGAGAAAAACTCCTTTTATTTCTCTATATAATCCCCTGCTGCACTAATGCACTTATCCCAGCGGTTCACCTGAGCTATGATCGGATATCTCCTTCATGTCTGAAACACTGGCTTCCCAGGAACTCTTAATGGTCCAAACCTATGGAAATTGTTTGATGGTACGGGAGATGTGGCAATAACTCACTCATGCACTCATTGTCTATATCACATATATTGTATTCAGGCTCGCAGGGGCCTTGGAGCCAATTCAAGGAGATTTTTGGCACAAGGCGGGTACAACCTGGACAAGGCCAATCCATCACAGGGCACACGCACATACCTATACACACACTATGGGCAATTTGGGAACGCCAATCACACTAATCTGCAGGTCTTTGAACTGTGAGAGGAAACCGGAGTACCCGGGGGAAACCCGCCAAGCAAGGGGAGAGCATGAAAACTCCACGCACACAGAGGTGGGAATCGAACCTGGCTAGGAATTGAACCCAGACCCTGGTGACGGTGCTAACCACCAGGCCACCATGCCGAAATTTGGCAACAACTCCCAGGCGAATTTTTGTAATGTGCAAGTGATGTTCCTGAATGATTGAGTGCACAGTTTCCACAGACAGATGAGTCTCTTGGCAAATTGGTGGACAAGTTATCCATTGATTTTTAAGGATCAGAAGTCAGACTCGCTGGATTTTCATGGGAACGATTGCAATGGGCTTTAAGCCACCTGGGTATTGTCATTCGCAGACGTACTGTCTTCTTTAAAACATTTGAACTAATCAAATGTTGCACCAATCAAAGAGTCTCATCACTTTACTGTGCTTAAAGTCTTTTTTAAATGTCAATCAGTTTGATTGATTCACAGGAAATTTCCTCATGAATCCCAATTTGACTTGAACGCCCCTTGTACGCTAACAGAAATTAAATCTTACCGAGAGAGAGAGAGAGAGAATATCCTGCACATAAAGGACTGCACATCTGTGCATGTATAATTTGTGGAAGAGCTTCTGATAAACTTACAAAGTTCTTCAGTTTCAGACTGGCTCCATGCAACAGGAGCAGCTGAATAAACTTGAATCTGTTCAACCGTACGGCATCGTGCATCGGTGTATCTCCCTCCTAAAAAGCGGAAGAATGTTAATATATGACTTGTCTTGATTGGCAACTGTTATAATGACTTTATAGAGTGTTCCTGATGGCTTACTCTGTCTCTAGCGTTGACATCGGCACCGCAGTGAATGAGATGTTCAGCACATTCGTAGTGACCTGTCCTCACTGCCACATGAAGGGGAGTACTCTGGAGCTGAAAAAGATGTCAGTTCCACATGTTTCAAAGTGACAGATTATGAATGATGAGCTTGGTATTGACTGTGTGAGGTTCAACCTTGTCTTTGGCATGGATGTTGCCTTTATAGTTGAGGAGCAGCTCGAGAACAGGCAGGCTTCCTCCACGGCAAGCCCAGTGAACAGCAGTCGCTTCAAGCTGGATAGAAACAGAACTAATGATAATCTGGCTCCATATTATGTTGAAAAAAAATAGAAAAGACTCTTCATGTGTCTCAAATAGTGCAGAAGTAGAATCACATGATGGGGAGTCTTCCAAAAAAAAAAAAAAAAGCAGAAAATATCAGGTAATTATTTAAGACATTATTAAAATTAGCAAACAAATTGATCACAAATTTTCACATTTTTTCAGCAATACCTTCTCAGGTTTCTTCAGTACAGAAATACAGAAATAGAGAACATAAGGTTTTAAATTTAGCCACAGTTTGCCAGCAATATATTGTGTAATAATGGGTTGCAAAGAGAATCAGCCAGAAGGTGTGACCACCTCTGTTTAATTAAGCTTTGTTTAGTCTCATTGAATATAACAAGCATTAGAGTTCAGTGCTAACCATGAGTCAACCATGAGTACTTGACTTGATGCTGTCTAAAGATCTGGCTTTTAATGCAGCATCTATAAACCCTCAGAGGTCTTTTATTAATGTGATTAGTATATGTAGTTTCCTCTTTTGAAACTTACAACCCACTATTATAAAATAAATTTGATAGTATTTACACCAATCAGCCATAAAATTACAACACAAAGGTTCCCCTTGTGCCACAGGAGGAAATACCTCTAAGGCTGTGCTCTGGCACCATGATACTGGTGGCAGATAATTTTGGGTGATGTGTGTTGTGGGGTGTGGCCTCCTTGAATTAGACTTGTGTTTCTGGTGCTTTCTGCGGGTGCTGGATCAGATTGGAATCTGGGGAATTTGGAATCTGGCTCAGCAGTCTTGGGCGCTTTTTCCTGCTGGTCCCTGTGCACGGTGGGCTGTGGTGCACTGGGCGTTCTTGAGCCTTTCATAGCCAGTACTGACTTATAAGGTGATTTGTGCTGCATTGTTTTTTGTTTTTTTTTGTGGGCTCAGACCAGGTGTGTTGGACCACTTGATTTGGTGTTAATTTTGTGGCTGATCAGTATGTAATTTAGTTCTCATAGTTATTCGTATCCCAACATGTCACTTGTACTGAATGGGTTTAATCCAAACCCCAACAGCTCAAAACACCAAAAGCCAAACCATAAAATTGGCTTGGATCTAATATGTTCTGTCAGGGAATAAAATGCTTTATGACTCAAACAATTAGCCAATTTTATTAAGATAATGTTCATGAAGTAACACTGAAGTGAGGAGTACATTGTAATTTATTTGTATTTTTTTGCACTTTATATAGTATTCACTATGAAATCATTCTTTTCCAAGATTTTGGATAAACAGTACATGACATCCAAAAACCTGGAATATTATGAAGTAGACATAACATTGCATGATTTAGTCTGGTTCCTAGATTTATCATAGTACTAAATATGTTCTGTCTTCTGGACAGTTAAAATTTTTGGTACTATCGGATATAATTAAGAATGCAATTCTTATAGACAGTTTTTGCTTTAGGCGGCACGGTGGTGTAGTGGTTAGCACTGTCGCCTTGCACCGCCAGGGTCCGGGTTCGATCCCCGGCCAGGCTCGATTCCTGTCTCTGTGTGCATGGAGTTTGCATGTTCTCCCCGTGCTTGGTGGGTTTCCTCTGGGTACTCCGGTTTCCTCCCACAGTCCAAAGACATGTAGGTTAGGCTGATTGGCGTTCCCAAATTGTCTGTAGTGTGTGAATGAATGAGTGTATGTGTGTGTGTCTGTGCCCTGCGATGGATTGGCACCCTGTCCAGGGTGTACCCTGCCATGTGCCCCAAGTCTCCTGGGACTTGGGACTTGGGGATAGGCTCCTGGCCCCCCGTGACCCTGAATACAGGATTAAGCGGTATAGATGATGAGTGAGTGAGTGAGTTTTTGCTTTAGATTTAACTCTTACTTGACAGATGGTTGATCATTTGTTTTCTATCAGAGCCTGATAGAGTGTCCCAAAGGTTTTTTTATTTTTTATTTTTTTTACCAACACCCCTTAATGGTCTTAATGGACCTTTGTCAAAGAAATAAGGGTTTGGAAGAAACCGAATCTCTGATGCTGGATACTACGTCTACTTTAAGGTTAACATGTTTAATTGCTGTATTGTAAAAGCAAATGCTGCAGCTAAGGACATTTCTGCAACCTTCGACACTGGATATGGTATAGTTTTCAAATGAAGATGAAAAATGTTCTGTTTATTAAACTTTCCCTATTAATTGTTATTGGATATTTTTGCCTTGGTTAATAGTGACCGTATTATTTGTTATTTGGTATACTAAAAATGAAAAGTGGTATATAAATACTTATTATTTAAAATATCAAAGATTGGCGGTAGTACTAGATAGATGGCGGAACCATTTGCTTTCTGTAGAACCATTTTTTCCCCCTCAGTAACACCTAAGCTGTTATCACACCAAGTAACAGCAGTGAAAATGACAGGCTTTGAATAGCAATGTGCAAAGCATTTCAAATTACGCAGTGTGTCATGTATAAGCATGAATTATTTATTTTCCTGTATGTAAACTTAGGAAGGGGAAAAAAAGGAGATTAAGTGTTTGTTGAATTAATTTTGTCAGAATTCTCTTCAATTAATTCCAATAGTAAACTGTTGGCATTTTTGTCACATGAAATTTGTAATCCAAGCGAAACTTCCAAGAATGTTGAGACAAATGTGATCAGATTTGGATTGTACCTTATCCTTGTTTTCAATTAAAGCCCCAGCTTCCAGCAGTCTCCTCACAATCTCCACATTCCCCTGAGAGCACGCTCTGTGGAGAGCTGTGCGATTGAACTGCGAGAGAGAGAGAGAGAGAGAGAGAGAGAGAGAGAGATGATCATCTCTGCGGGAGTCCGAAACGCTCAACAGTCTGAATAAAATGTGGAGTTTGTTTCAGCACTCACACTATCACATGCATTTGGGTTCGCACTCCTAGCGAGATAACTCTCAACCATTGTTAATTTGTTGTCCGCTACTGCTTTCAAAAAGTCTTCTTCATCAAAACAGTCAGACTGTGGGGAGAATAAGTAAACTTTATTGCAGGTTTTACTATGATCAATTGAGTTTACTATACTGTATGACCTCACCACTATCTCAGGATTTACCTGATGTTTGTGCTTAGAGATCTCCTTCACTTCCAAAATCTTCTGGAAGTCATGGTTTAGTTTATTAACTTCGTTTGACTGCAAAAAGCAAACAAATACCATTTAACAGATTTTTTATTTGAAATAGGTGACTACTGTCTTTTAAATCCATATTCCTAATAGATTTTGATGTTTTCGACATACCTTTGCGATTTCATAGTCACTGTCAAGCTTACTGCTGATCATCCACTCATCTTGTCTCTCTTGGCAGATGGATTTTTCATATTCACCTGCCACATATTTCTGTTTCAGAGCATCGGCTCCTTGATTGACAGCACAGCTCTTGCCAGCAACCTAAAAAGCGGGGAAAATCGACCTTGAAATTAAATATGTATGAATATGTATCATATCATGAATAAAGGCACTGGAGATTATTGCTTCAATAATTGAAATACAGTCACCTTCAAAAGTTACTAACCCATAGTGTGTGAGTGTGTGTTTGTGTGGCACCCTGTCCAAGTCTCCTGAGACCCTGATTACAGGATGAAGCAGTATAGACGATGAGTGAGTGAACGAAACCAAAAAGAAAAAAACACATGGCAACACTAAGTATACCACAGGATTTAAAAGGGTATATTGCATCCTGGTGCTGCTAATCATCAGCCCTTGATTAATTCATCGTCAGCAGTTATTTCGACCTCTATAAAAGCAGAGGTTTTGGAAGTTTTCAGGTGTGTTGAAGGATGAACACAATGCCAAAAGGGAAAGACATAAGCAATGGTCACAGAGAAGCAATTGTTCCTGCACATCCATCTGGAAAGGGTTACATTGTAAAACCATTTCCAAACAATTTGAAGTTTAACATTCTACAAGTGGAAAGCTTTCAAGACAGTTGCCAATCTTCCCGGAGGTGGACGTCCCAGCACATTCACCCCAAGGTCAGATTGTGCAATGCTCAGAGAAATCCCAAAAAACCCAAGAGCTTCATATCAGACCCTACAGGCCTCACCGAGCATGTTAAAGTTTATTAAAGCACACTTAGAAGAAGAAAAAAGTATAGTTTGTTTGGAAGAGTTGTCAAGAGCAAGCCTTTCCTGTCTAAAAAGAACATAGAAGCATGACTGAGGTTCACAAAACTGCATCTGAACAAACCACAAGGATTCTGGAACAATGTCCTATGGACAGATGAGACCAACGTGGACTTGTTCGACCTTAAAGCCCAGCCCCATTTTTGGGGAAAACCAAACAGCATTTCAGCAGAAACACCTTATACCCCACTGTCAAACTCAGGGGTGGAGGGGTAATGATTTGGGCTTGTTTTACAGCCACTGCACTTGGACATCTTGCAGTCATTGAGTTGACCATTAAATCCTCTGTATACCAGGTACAGTATTCTGTGAGGCCTTATACAAAGACGCGCTACATTCAGATACAGAAAAAAACATAGAATAAAAAACAAAAGAGGGGGGGGGGGGTAACTTTTTAACATGACTCTATAATTACTTTGATTACTTCATGAAGCTTCAGGCACCAAATCATAGATGAACAGTCAAGACAAACTTAGTCAATTTCAAACTTAAAATCATTGCAGCTGGTCAGTGATTTTAATTTTTAGGACTTAGTTTTTTAGGACGTAGGCTAACCACTATGGCCACACAATATGAGACCATGAAACAGTTTTTTTTTTCTCCCAGAAGCTTTGTTTGTTTCAACTGTAGTCAACAGTGCTGATGCACATATTGCTTAAAGATCTTGTTATTTTCAGCTATATAAGTTGAAGAGTTAAAATGTAATTCCAATGAACTATTGATTGCTCATGGTTCACACAAGCTCCTGTGTGTGTATCCTGACATGGAATTACATGTGAATTTGGTTCTGCCTTTTCCTACTGTAAAATACAGGATACCTCTGCTGACATGGATGCATGAAACAATATTAAGACGTAAGATGCCAAGACTGCTATCACATCATTGTTACAGGGATACAGCTGAAATACAACTGAGTAGTGGAGCTGAATATTATGGACTACTATGATAAAATGACAAATGCATTTCTCAGTCAGACTTATAAATCTCCCAAAGACACCAAACTTCATTTAAAATCATATTGAATCATGAACATGCGATATCTTCAACAGATATTGCTTTGGTTCTTATCTTACATGCTTCTTTGATTTCTTGTTTTGCACTACTACCAGTAGCACCAATATAAAAAAAATTATAAAAATAAAAAAAGTTTACCTGTAGCTATTTTGAAACGAGTCAGCAATGAATTATCTAACAAGTCACAATGGTGCTTAAGTTTTGTGCCATTTGTTTGTTTTTATACTTACCTGATAACGACATGATTAATGAAGTGGATATTTTCTGCAGTTGGAATTTTCTTCATTCAGTAACAATGAGATAAGCATTACACTTTTTAAACTTTTTATTTCTGAACGATGACATTGAAAACAAAACTGATGTAAAATGGGACTGTATGTGTGCTGCTTTCCCATTCACACTCAGCCCAAGGGAGTGATAGTCCTGTCTCCCTGACTTTTTTTTTTCCATTCCACTTGTCGTCACTCATGAGCTCTCTCAGGCACTGCACAACACACCTTCTAATTTAACCCTTGCAGGCATGACACATCCATTTCATTCCTCTCCTGGAGCTTTTTGTATAATCAGAAATATTGATGGCAGCTTTACATAGTTATGATATCTTTGAATCAGTTTACAGTATAACAACATTATATTATTATATTATAGATTTGAATATTATTAATAATATATATTATTATACTACTGAAGGTTATATTTAATAAACCTTCAATCTTAACATAGTATAATTATCAGTAATGCTTAAACTATTAGGGTTGATTTAGCACAGATATAAATAGTATTATCCTCATTAATAACCTCAAGCTTTCATGCTTAAATTTTTTCAGATTTCTGAACTGACATTCCAAATCTATAATAAAATGTATACGGTAAATGAGTACAAATGTCCACTGCATATTGTTGCCCATCACAAAAACTTTTTTACAACAAGATTACTTTCTAATTCTATTTCTTGTACTTTTTATTTTCAGACGGTGTTGCTACAATATTTTTATGCTTTGTCATAAACTGATTTCCATCCAATCATATGTCTGTTTGTTGTTTTAAACATTTTAAACTGTAAAATACTTTCCATTTGAGCAGTAAAAACCTCAGTAAATCTTTACAGTAATACCACGGTTCTACATATACTCAGCATGTGTGTGTAACTTTCTCTTTCTCTTCTGAAATAGGTTTAAACCTGGTGGAAATGCTTTTTTTATGGTACATAAAAAAAACACTACAGCAGTCACTGGACTTATTAATGGTTTAGTTTTGTTGTTTTGTTTTGTCACATTTTCCAGTACTGGTCAACATCTTATAAATGACTATGCAATGACCAAGCAGGAATTAGTGAGCAGTTCTATATTAACACCTAAGTCACTATTTTTTTTACTACCTAATGAATACTGGGTAATAATTGGGTAATAAAAAAGTTGTACTCCACAATATTTATGTAGCCCATTGACTAATACCATTAGGCATTAAATATCACCTGTTAAGTAAGTTCAGGAAAATGTGTGCTTTTGTCTGGTAAA
This sequence comes from Clarias fuscus, assembly GCA_030347435.1. NCBI lineage: Eukaryota > Metazoa > Chordata > Actinopteri > Siluriformes > Clariidae > Clarias > Clarias fuscus. The sequence continues at coordinate 18,831,472 of CM059220.1, forward strand.
ATGGTTATACAGGCGTTCAGTTTTTTATTTTGTTCCTTGGGTCTATGGGGGTAATATATTAATGTGTGTTCTATAGTTTGGTTGCAGTGTGCTGTGTGCCATGTGCTGTGTGCTTAGAACAACCAATGTTTTCATTTCTTCGCTGTGATTGGAAGATGCAGTGTCTTGACAATATTGCGGTAGTGTGATTGGATGTGGGGCGGGACTTGAGAGAGAAGCGCGACGAGAGAGAGCAAGCGGGAGCTGGAGGCTGCGTGGGAGAAAAAAAAGAAAAGAGCAAACAAGCTGACGGAGAGAAACATTACAAAGGAAAGTGCCGTTTTACGGTTTAAAATTGTGCTACTTACTCCGGTTGTTGTACCCGCTACAGCTCAATGGACTGCAGTATAATAATAAGCCGTTTTAACGAATGTTGACTCCAGAAAGTTGGCGTTGTTTGAGTAGTTCTACAGGCTAACTAACCAGTTAGCCTAGACAAAGACTCTTCAAGATTCCCCAGATAGCGCTCCAGGTGACCAGGAGAAAGCCTGGCAGTTCCTCTGGCGACGAGGGAGAAGGGCACGTTGCACCTTAATGGACGGACCGACTCCTGTTGCTCATTGCAGTCAGCTGTGAGCCAACCTGCAGACAGCCGCTAAACCGTCCTTGTGGAGGTGTGTCGTTTGGACACGATTATTACACTGACTCTGCTTGCCTGTGAGTACTCCAGCCTTTTAGTTTTGCTCATTAGAGTGAAGGGGCTTTAAAGTTTTTGGCCACCACGTTCCCGAGCGTCGACCAGGCCTGCAACAGGGGGTTAGTTGTAATTGTAGTTATTTATTTTTCAGGTCGCCGGCGTGTGTGTGTGTGGCCCACAAAAAAAGTTAAAGTTGTTCTAACAGAGTTACTTTTGTCACTGTATATTGAATATTGAAAACAGATGTACAAGTTAAAGGAGCATATTCAAATGTTAAACACTGTATCAGTATATTTTGTGTTGAGGTATTGAGAGACTGCAATATTCTGAGTTGTTTAGTTTTGCAATATATAATTGGGAGAGTAATGGATTTGGCTTAATGGAAGTACTGTCATTTATTTTAATTTCATTTGTTTATCTATTTATTTATTTAGTCATTTAATAAATTTGGCAGTGAATTGGGGACATAATTGTTCTTGTGATTTGTTTAATAAGTTGGATTAGGTGGCACAGTAGACAACATAGGTGAGTGAGATTCCTATCTATCTTTACTTAAATTTAAAGGGGGTGTATCATAAATCAACCTAGGGAAATAAAGTTTACGAGCTCAGAGCACTATCCTGCTTGCAAAGGGTGAAGAAGGCACTACATTTAGTTGAATTTTATTCTAGCATTATGCAATGCAACAAAAATTATTACTGTTCTAGGTTGCAGTCATTTTTGGCCAAGACTGCTGATGACGAGCAACTCCATAATGTCTTTTCCAACCCAAACCAAAGACTGTCAATGAGATTGTGGTGGCCAATTCATGTGTGAAAATGATTCATCATGCTCTCAGAACCACTCTTTCACCATTTAAGCATGATGAATGATTTTTGTCCTGGAATGTGCCTGTGCTATTAGGGAAATATATAACTTGGTTGGTACATTCTGATAGTCAACTGACTTCATTTTATTGTCACATATTGCTACTGAGCCTAGACCAGGCCAACTGAAGCAACCGCAGACCATACAGTAACACTGGAAGTACGCACTAGGCATGCCATGTGCATCACTTCATGCACTTCCCTTTTTACCCTCAATTTCAATTTATTTTCTCTAAGGGGAAAAATGTGCTACGGCAAGCAAACCACCTTAAAGCATAGAAGAATGTATGAAAGCACAAAAAAATTGCATTAACCTTAAAATGATAACTTGTTCCTGTGCACAATCCCAATCCAACTGTGTAACTTGTACCTCATCCCAATCCACCTGTGTATCTTAATGTACTTACTTTACTATTAAATATAGCTGTGATTTCTACAGCCGTTATTTTTTTTTTATATATATAATGCAACTTCACCATGCATCTAAATGATCTCGGATCAAGATCAGTCATGATTTTTTATATATTAGTTGGACAGTTAACCCAGTTTCAATAATTTCTTTTTTTTTGTATTCCAACATGATTGCTTAAAAAAAGAGTAAGCTACTCACTGCTTTAGTTAGGGTTAAAAGAATTGATAAAGAGAAAACATGGTATAAAATTGGCAGAGATAATAATCTCAAAAGAAAAGTTTGCTAGTTCTCATATTTGTTATTTCACAGGTACTGATCATCATCCGATCATGACTTCAGTAAACTGAGAGAACTTTCTACTTTGATGGTATTCACAAGCACTAGTGAAACACTGGGATGTATGCATTAGTGTAGACGGAAATAATATAGATAAATAAAGATAATTTTTAAACCCTCATAACTGTGTTCTGTTATTTTACACCATTAAGAGTCTTTGGTGCAGAAAATCTATCAAGAATCAGGTCAACTCATCACCTGGCATGTGTGTGTGACTGAAGGTGGATTTGCCACTGTGATTGCAGCATGAAACTTGAGGATAAGCATCCCTGCAATTACTTCAGTACAATTTTTCTTAATAAGTAAAGAGTCATATAAAATGAAGCATCTCTTTTACCTCCCTAAAAGGCTCCATAAAAATTATTTTGCAGCAACTGAATGATGATTTCAGGCAGAATACTCTAGATGCACAAAATAATTAAATAACAACAACAACAATAATAATAATAATAATAATAAAAACACTATACAAATAGTTTACATTATAAAAGTTACTTTGTACATGATAAGCAGAATTATCCCCAATTAAAAAAACCTGCTTTAAAGAACAAAAGTAGATGTTATTTAGGATTATATATAGCTTATATTAATTTGTCAATAATTTATCCACTCCTGCTTATTACTAATAACTACTTACTTACAATTAAAATAAGCTTTGGTAATTATTGCTTATGTCATAATGGACTGCCAAATCATTACTATATTATTACTGAGGAATGAATCTGTTGGAAGAAATTATTAGTTCGTCGTTAGTTAAATTTTAAGATTAACTATTAACTATTCATTTTTGTTTGTCAATACAATTGAATAAAGATTTATTATAAGGATATATATATATATATAGATAGATAGATAGATAGATATAGATAGGATATATATACATTTACATTTTTATAATCTATGTTTATTATTATTATTATTATTATTATTATTTGTATAAAGTAATTAAAAAAATTTTTCTTTGTTTAGGTCTTTTTGGCCAAGCAGTTTTGAATGTGCTGGCTGTGAATGAAATTCTTGATAAAAAAAAAAAAAAGACTGAGCTTTTTTTTTTTGTTTTTAATTTTTGCAATAATTTTTTTTAATTCCCTGACCCTGAGAGTGGCAGCAATAATTGCGATTATGGTGCTAATGATCTGCAGCTGCTTCCTTCTCCTGCTGTGTTATATACTGACACACAGGTGTGCTTGTGATGGGAAACAGCAAATGCAACACACAAGATGTTTAAGGTGCTGTGAGTAAGACAGCCTATGTGGGCTGTTCTCATGTCTTGAACAGCTGCGGTTGAGGGTGTGTGTGTGTGTGTGTGTGTAAGATATGGAATGCAGCACATTTGGAGGCCCCTGCCGGGAAAGATTCAGCGAGGGTTGTTTCTTTTTTACTGATTTAGCCACTGAAAAGCACGTGTGAGCCCTGAACCTGTCACCACAAAGAGCTGCTACGGCATGTCGCTCTGAAGATTAATCTAGAATATGAAATATGAACTTGGTGCTGACACAGGTAGAGGTGCTGACATGGCAAGAGGAAACATACCAAGATGCTTGTCAAAGCTTTCATCACATACTTATGCTCCATATATCTGAAATAAAATAAATAATTTAAATAATAAAAAAGGGTATGTGCCTATAAAAACATTGGACGATGTGGGACAAATCTATGATGTTTACAAACCCATGAATATCTGTAAGTTGCCTGTTAACATGCACTTGGGCCCAACTGTCAATGATTATTGTCAAACCCCTTTTTAAACACTAATGAGAGTAACTGCTGCTATCTACTCGTTTATTTGTTTAATTTATTCACTGGCCAGGATTTTTTCATTACTAGCAAGCAAAGAGCTGACGGCTTAATGAGCTGCTGGCGGGCAATGAGACGAAACTTTGTAGGAGAATCTCTCACTGGATACTAATGAATTAAATTCAGCATTGCGCTGCTTAATAGAAAAACAATATTTCTCAACAGTAGCACATGTTCATGTCTCTATATTTTGAACAAAACTTTCGTCCTGTGCTAAGAATTCTCTCGGCATATGACTCACCTTAACAAAATCCAGCTCATTGTCTTCTCCAGAAAGCAAATGCAAGGAGTGGCGCTCCATCAGTGTACCGAACCTGTCACACCTAAAAGTGTTGCAAAACATTGATTGTACTGCATTTACATCAAAACCTTAGCCAGAAGTCATACCATATAATAAACAACTAATCTGTAAACCTATTTAACTTTTTCTGTTTGTAATCTAAATTGCTGTATATTTAATTTGATTCATGCACGCACACTTGAATTAATCTCAGTGGAGCACAGCAGAGGTGCTGCTATGTGTGTTATGTTTATTAATGAGGGAAATGCTGAGCAGACAAATGTGAACATCGTTTCTACAGAAGGCTTGCACATCTATTTATTCCAGAGCACTGTGACAATGGCTGCAGTGCCAAAATACAGTAGGAATCATATACAAGAAATGCTTGGATCAGCTGTATTATTTGTTTTCTTTGATCTTTTATGGCACTTGTTATATTTAAAGGACATTGGTAGCTCAGTGGGTTAAAGTGCTAGGTTACTGATCAGAAGGTCGGTGGTCCAAGCCCCAGCTCCACTAGACTGCTACCGTGGGCTTTTGATCAAGACCCTTAACCATGCCCGCTCCAGGGGGTCCATGGCTGGCACTGCGCTTGGATCCCAGAAACCAAGCGTGGCTATGCGAAGAAAGAATATGTGTGTGACAAATAGAGGCATAACATAATGTGTTTTATATATGATTTTATAGACGATATATAAGTTTGGCAAGTTCAGAACTAATAGTGGCAGCCAAGCGTATACAGTGAATGTGTCTGTAAGTAAACATAGACAAATTTTACATTCGTGCTTTAACATACTGGGTGGTTTTATAGTAAAAATAATTATTTTGAAGTGACTGTGAAGGCACAAGTGTCAAGTTGCAACATAAAAGCACTGCCTAAGGATTTAAGGTATTCAGTTAGATCTTGGCCATGTTTCTCACAAGCATTACAAAGTTCCAATGCTTTTAAATGGGAGAATTTTTAACACCAATGCAACAGGACTGGCCAAAGCACCTGCATGTTAAACCTAGGCATTTTACATGCTTTCTAGACAATTTGCATTATGCTTAGTTTAATCATATTCCCGTCACTATGTACTGTATGTTTTACATGCCCTTCTTGTGGCCTTCATCCCTTTGAGGTCTTTCTGTTAATAGTATTCCTTTAAGCTTTATAGTCGATCCTTTTAATTGTTTATGTACGGTCTACATTTCACCAGTACGTCACTATTTCTAAGCAATTTACCAAGCAGTAGATTTTAACACACATAAAGTAATGGTTTGGCGCTGGTGGTTTCTTCTGATACTCAGCAATATTTTCAGTCTATCACTATCACAGCAGTGGAAAAGGTCCAGCACTGATGACTGGAAGGTTAAATGCTTGCTTGCTTAAAAGCATCATTAAAGAGAACAAAATGTTTCTTTATGATTATCGTACTTTCATGGGATTGATGTTTTTGGCTACACAACAATGACAGAATCTACATGCATTTTGAAATCCCTTGCCAACTGAGCAGCCATTATAGTCCATGACCATTACCCATATGGTGAATGTACTGTATATATGAACATATAAACTACATGTATGTCTTTAATGAAGGTATTTGTCACATAAACACAATGCCTATTGTTTTTTTCCCTTCAGATTGGCTGAAGTATTGGCCATTAGTAATGAGTTACTAATGGCCTGCACTGTATTACACCTGTATTCAACTTTCTTGTTCCCTTTGTGGATGCAGTATTAATGCACAAGGCTAAAGTGAACAAATTGATTTTACATGATATTATATTTTAAGCATTGCTTACCTTAGCAACTCAAAGATGGTGAAAAATCCCCCTTCAGTGAGGCAAACTCTATGCAGTGATGTTTTTTTCCTCTCTTGGGTATTACCAAGGTCTGTACTGTGGCTCACACACCTCTTGAAAACACAAGGCACTTATGGTGATGTCCTTGCTTCTGTGAGTCAGATTCTCTCCCACCCACCAATTCTTTGAGGCAGCACTTTTTTAGCCTTGACACAAGCTGTGTGAAGCTTGAACTTGCTGATCCTCATTTATCATCAGTGCTGTCAAAGGCAAATGTGGCTAGGGGTGGTGATTAATTACCTTCTTTGAATCTGCTCTAGTTTTTGATGTTGTTGAAAATGAATATTCCACCAAAAAAATCTAATAATGTAACAGAAAAAGTGTATAGATTTAAAAAGATGTCTTGTTGTATTAAGCAACTCTATCCAATTTCTCCACTAATAATGATGCATCTTTTCTGTCTTGATTTTAAAACGTATTTAATTCAGGATACTATTATACTAATATGAAGATAATTACGTCTAAAAAAATCTGAATCCATATGTAAAATTTATTCAACAGTATAAATGACAGCAAATGCTCACACCACTTATACAGTGTATACGCCGAACACAAAGACAAAATGCATCAGAACTGATGTTACATGCAGAGCAAATTTCATCCCTTAATGCAATGATTGTTCTGGGTTGATTCTTATAAACTTCTGGCTTCGGATTTCCCTGAAGAAAAAGTGGTGTTAAGTCTGGTTCTATTCTCTCTTATATTGTTAGATTTGAAGCTCTCTTGGGTTGAAAATAAAAAGATAAATATCAAATTTCCTATCAGAAAAAATGCTTATACATCCAGACTTTTGGGCTATGCTGTATAGTTATGTGCTGGGTCTTAGTTTCTATTTTTATTCCCATCAAACCCTTTTGAAGTTTATGTATAGATTTCTAAAAACAAGCCTTTCTCACAGCTGCTAAGGGGTAGCCATATCTCACTTTCAGCTGGTTCCCCTAAAGTCCCGGTCCCACCCGAGAAACACATTAGAGGAATGGTGACCACGTCCTGTGTGCTGTGCTTCTCAAGCAACACTTGTGGTAAAGCATTAAAAATGGATATGACTTGAATCATCACTGTTGCTATTGTCTTTGATTTAAAATAACCGAGCAGACATAAGTGTTTGCATGTACTGTAATATACACATGACATATGACATACACCATATTGCCAAAAGTATTTACTCACCCATCCAAATCATTGAATTTTGGTGTTTCAATTGCTTCCATGGTTACAGGTGTATACATTTAAGCACCTAGCTATGCAGACCCTTTTTTTTTTTACAAACATTTGTGAAAGAATGAGTCTGCAAGCCAGCCTTCTCATCCAACATCAGTATCTGACCTCACAAATATACTGCTGGAAGAATGGTCACAAACAAACTCCTAAACTTTGTGGAAAAACCTTTTAAAAGGAGTTGAATCTGTTATAGGCTGTTATAGCAAAAAGTGTGCCAACATCATATTAAAGACTATGGATTAATAATTGGATGTTAATCAAGTTCATATGCATTTGAAGGCAGGCGAGCAAATACTTTCGGCAATATGATGTATATAGATCTGTCGATCTCAATATAGTGTATGTAGCTCTGTATTCTACGTGCGCAAAGCAAATCTATATGTGGTATGTGGTGTTCAGTGTATTGTACATACTACTGTATGTGTATAGTATTTGTAAGGTGTACAGTATATTGTGATGAAGCTCAGTCCCTTATCATTTGGGCCCTGGACTACTGTAGGTCTGCCCCTGTCTGCAATTCAACCACTGAGGCTAAACCAGAATACAGCTGTATGGCTTATTTTTAACCTAAAACACTTCACACATGCCTTCAACTCACTTATTGAAGCAGCCAAAATGATATTTGTCTAAGAAATTTGTTGAAAACATGCACCAGCACCCACCTATATTAAACTAAGCATCATATTGCATACTGCACTGTTGGTTGGATCCTCAGTCTCTGATAGTAATGTACAAGGAAGTCATGCATTAAGGGTGTTCTCTGTTTAACTGTTTAAGTGGTGGAATGAATGTACTCTACATGTCCAAACAGTTAACTCATTGGATGTCTTTAAATGATGACTTAAGACCTACCTCTGAATGAAATATGAATAAAAAAGTAAAACAATATCCTGTCAAAATCCAATGCAGAACAAATTGCTCAAAAAAAGCATAGCTGGCCACGATAGAAAGGATACCAAAACACCTAGCGCACTACACCACACCACACCATGCATGGTGAACAGCAGGTAAAGAGCCCGAACTCATCCCCAGATCCCAATCTGATCAAGCATCCATGGAAGGTTCCAGAGAAACAAGTTCGATCCATGGAGGCCTCACCCTGCAACCCACAGCACCCAAAGGATCTGCTGCCAACATCCTGGTGCCAGACAACGCAACACACTTCCAGAGGTTCTGCGGAGCCATGCCCCGAGGGGCCAGAACTTTCCAGGTGGCACAAGTGGAACCCTAGAGGGTTTTACTGTTAATGATTTTAATATTATGGTGGATTGATGTAAGCAGTGCAGGCTCTATGGATATAATGCTAATATATTTGGTTTTACATGATATTAAAGATGTAGAATGTAATAATGTTTTTAGAACTTTTAGGGAAAAAATGGTCTATGCTATAGTATAGCCCTTACAAAACATGTTATTAGAGACACTAGTACACCGACTCCTTGCTGCGATTATTATTCTGTACAATTGTGGTGAGATGAGTAACATCTCAGAATGCACATGTTGATACTTAAGATGAAGGGGCTACAAGAGCAGAAGACCACATGTGGTTTAACTACTGTTAGCCAAGAACAGAAAGTTGAGGCTGCGGTGAGTACAGGCTCACCAGAATTGGACAGCTGAAGACTGAAAAAAGTAGCCTAGTCTAATGAATCTCTATTTCTTCTGAGGGACACAGATGGTAGGGTCAGAATTTGGCACCAACAGCATGAACGCATAGATCAGGCCTGCCTTGTGTCAACAGTCCAGGATGGTGGACGTGGTGCGATGGTGTGTGGAATGTTTTTTGGCACACTTTAGGCCAAAAATGACCACTTAGTCATTACTTAGAAATCAACAACCTATTTAAGTATTGATGCTGACCATGTACCATGACCACAGTTTGCTCACCTTCTAATGGCTGCGTCCAGAATGATACTGGATAGCTGCACACAAAGCAAAAGTTGTCTCAAACTGGTGTCATAAACATCCAGTTTTCTTCAATGGCCTTCCCAGTCACCAGATCTGAATCCAAAGAGACCTTTTGGGATGTAGTAGAGTAGGAGCATGAAAATTCACTTGAAAAATTCACAGGAATTGTGTAATGCAACATGGACCAGAATCCTGAAATGTTTTAAATGTTTTATAGAATCCATATCATGAAGAACTGATTCACTGATCCTGCTGCAAAATGCAGATCTACCCAGGATCAGTAAACTGGTTAGAGGCGATAAGTACCTTTAAGAAGAGCTAAGACCATTTTTTCACATCTTTGAATAAATTTCATCTACAACATACATGCACTTCTATTCAGTATTGTGTTCAATTCATTGTTTTTGTCCAATACATTATCTGAAAGTTAGCAACATTAAAGAAGCTTTTAGCTCTGTCCACTTGCCACAATGCCATCATGCCATATCTCCCTGTCATACTGATATTCATGAAATTTACTAGAATTTACTAGACATTATTGAAATTTACTGTTACTGTTTGAAACCTTTTTAGAAAGACATATTGCTCATAATGTTCAATGTTGTTGAATTTTGAAGAATTGTTTGAATTTGGAATAAATGTTTTTTCTAAAACAAAGAAATTATTTTGCAGTGAACTGTTTTGAAGTCTTTCTCTTGAGAGAATTTAGTTTGAAGTTGTTTGTTTCGTGTGTTCTGTCAATCATCACACCAGCTCTACTCCATTCTGCCAGCTAAAATTATTTTAAAAAAAGAAAGAAAAAGAAATATGAACAAAAAGAGATCTGAACAATATTAGGAATTAACAAATTTAACCTGCAGGTTATTATTAAAGATGATTCAGCTTACATTTTACTTTGAAGAATCACAACCAACAATACACACTGTGCTGGGTATTATCATAGTTGGTGAGTTAGTGATCTTGTCTGGCACCTCCAGGGTTAGGGTTTTGAATCTAGCTTTCAGGCTATGTGCATGGAGTTTGCATGTTCTCCCTGTGCTTTGTGGGTTTACTTTGGGTACTCTGGTTTCCTCCTAGTTCAATGACATGCATCGTAGGCTGATTTGTGTTTCCAAATAGTCCTTACTGAATAATTGGTCTACTTAGGGGTTGGGGTCCTGAGCAACGTAACTTCCCTTACAATAATGATCACTGATATTTGCATAGGTCATTATATTTTTATTGCCTATGTGTAAATGCTCACTCATCATCTATACCGCTTTGTCCTGTATACAGGGCCTGGAGATTATCCCAGAAGACTTAGGGCACAAGGTGGAGGTACACTCTGAATGGGCTGGCAATCCATCACATCACATACCCTCACACACTCATTCACCACTACCGGAGATTTGGGAACGACAATTAGCCTAATCTGCATGTCTTCAGATTGTGGGAGGAAACCAGAGTACCCGGAGGAAACCTACCATGCACAGGCAGAACATGCAAACTCCATGCGCACAGACGGGCGGCGGGAATTGAACACAGACTCACTAAGCCACCGTGCCGCCTGTTTAAATGTTTACAGTATTTATTTGATTAAAACAAATTGTATAACATGGAAAATCCTTCTAAAATAAATGTTTTAACATGTTTTTTTTTTTTTTAACTCACACCTCTTACCATTTTTAAAATGCATGAACTTAGTGTAGTCACGTGACTAGGGCTTACTATAACATTTGAGGGAAATAAAACATGGCTGACAGAGAGATAAAAAAAAGACAGCAAACAGTAACAATTAAAAGAAACTTTTTAAAATTAAAGTTGAACTTATGTAGAGCATAAGTAAAGATGAAAGATGGCGGTCATGTGATTTTTTTTTTTTAATTCTCATAATAATCATCATCATCATCATAATAATAATAATCTAAAAGAATTTTAATAATAAATAAATATTCGGTAATGCTTCCGGTTTCGTCCAAAGTGCCGCAAGCCATGCAATTTGTAAATAATAATAATAATAATAATTAAACTTCTATATGTCTGATTCGTATTTATTTTATATATCCAAAGCATTTCATTTGTTTCATTTCAAGCCTACATGAAAATGTAAAAAAAAAAATTAATAATATTTAGATAAACTAAATACATCTTTAATAAACGTGCACTGAGAAAAACAAACATATTTAACAGATGTTTTGGCCTCGTATAGCCCGCCGTTACGACATCAGCTGCGCCCCAGTTTGGCTCCAATCAGAGTCTCAGCGCTCAAGCAGCTCGGCGTAAACACGAGTCTTCCGCCCCGCCCTTCATCATCCCCATCATCATCATCATCATCATCCGCGTCCACACACACACAGTGAGCAGTTCCGCCTTCCTTCTCCCCGCAGACTTTTCCGCATGTCACATCTACAGCACACGCTCGCTAAATTACTGCGCAGCACCATGCAGGAGGAGGACGCGTGATCTCTCACAAGGTAAGGCACACTGCGCGCTCAACTCCCCGAGCCATGACGGATCAGCGGTTTCTTCTTCCAAGGTACCCGGTGTAGTAAAGTTTCAGTCGCGATCGGGTGTACACATGTCTAGAGTTTCCAGGGCATGTGTGTGGCTCCCGGTGACTGTGAGGTGACAGCTTCACTAGCAGGACTTTAACTAGTCAGGGCTTCGTTCGCTCTCTCAGTCTGTCTCTCACACACACATACACCCAGATTCGCTGAGTGTTATTTTGGACGGATGTGATAAATACAGAGTGCACTTGAAAACAAACAAGCAGGCAGTTTTACTGTTGGTGCTGTTACACGATGTGAGGGACATGTCCGCTTTAATCATGTTGAAACACTATCTATAACTAAAAATAACAGCGATATGATATTGATTTGGAAGGATATTGGTCAACTTTCAGCTTTAAACTTTCGTTTGTCCTGCTAAGGCCGAGATTACAGACCGCTGTCAAACTCTAACCCTCTAACCCTGTCTTCCAGGAAGTTTAGAGAGAAGCTAGGCACTTGTTCACGCCCCTGAGTTTTTTGTGTGTGCGTATTTTCAAATTAGCCGAACTATGTCTTCGGCTTGTAGTGTCAAAGGGTAAGAACGACAACACCCCCTGAGTGACAGTGTACTAAATACTGGTTGTTACTATAAGTAGTAATGTGGCACCTGTGGTGTGTACGGCTTCAGCGCACTGTTTCTATGTACTGTGTGTACTGAGCTTCCCGCTAAACGCTCTGTGAGCTGAGAGAGAGAGAGAGAGAACGAAAGGCCATATCGCTTTCGGTTTGTTCAAGTGGGCGGGGCTTAACGCTGCACGCACCTGCGCGCGTGGCAATTGTTACAATTTTGAACAAAAAGTAACAGTTATAAATGAACAAAGATCTATTTTGTTACTTCCCTGTAGGCCCAGCGATTTAGCCCCGTTGTCTCTGGACATATGGCAGAGCTAAAGATGCTGCAGTTTGCTTTGGTAGTGACAAGAATGGACGGGGTTAGGCATGAGTATATTTGAGGGACAGGACAGTGCAGGATGGGGACAAAGTTACAGAGGCCAGATTACATGGAGAGGAGGGATGAGAGGTCTATCAGGAGGAGAATGTTAGAAACAGAGAAGAGGAAGGCCAAAGTAGAAGTTTAGTGATGTGGTGAAGGATGACTTGCAGGAGGTTGGAGTGACAAAGTAAGATGTGGTAGACACAGTTAGACAAAGACAAATCCTTTGTCCGCTGTAGTGACCAATCACAAAAGCAGCCAAAAGAAGAAGAAGCCTCGCACTTCCAGGTTCAAGGGGTTGCATCACTCCTAGTACCTTGTGCATTTCTTTCTGGTACTTCAGTTTCTCCTACAGTCCAAAAACATGCACTGTAGGTTGATTAGATTGCTTGTAGTGTATGATTGTGTGTGTGTCCAGCAATGAGTGCTCATCCCATTCTAGCGTGTTCTGACACTGGATAAGTGATATGGAAAATGGATACAGTTTTGGAACAAAGTTGATTTAGATAAGAGCCATCTCCAAAAGTGCTGCCGATATAGATCTAAAAGACGGCCACAAGGTGTAATTTTAATTCAAAATTCAAATTTCGTCACGTACACAACCATACACAGTATAATATGCGGTTAAATTCTTATACGACTGTTTGTGACCTACAAAAGGAAGATGTGATAGAGTAGAAAGTTAGAAACAAAACTAGGAAAATTGTATTAGGAAAATGTTAAAAAATTGCAATGAATGTACAAATGTACAATTCATAGATTTAAAGGTTACAATAAAATATCATTAAAATTTAAATATGTAAAATGTATAAATCACACAGGATTTGCAGTATGTACTGTGTAAAAGGGGTATAAACAATGTATATATTCATCTGTTTTTCTTTTAGGTATCCTACAGATATCAAAGGAGCACAATGACAAAAAGACAGCACACATGATATCATGATGTCACCTAAGGCCGAACATGCCAGGGCGTAAGGCCAAGACGCTCTGCGGCAGAGCTGTGCTTTGAGCTCTACCCTCAGCTGTTCACTCCGTAGATCTTCCACACCCTACACGGAACCTCCAATATCCCTCCACCTGCGCGAGGTGAAAATGGGCACTCAGAGGAAGCACTTAGTCAAGGAGTTCAACCACTTCATCACTTGTTATGTGTGTAAAGGCTACCTGATCAAGCCGACCACCGTGACAGAGTGCCTGCATACCTGTGAGTGCTTTGCCCTAACAAAGACATTTTTTAAGGCATCAATAGAAAATGCCAAGGCAGGCTTGCTGTCACCCTGAGATTAATGTTGTGTCCCATTACTATTAGAACTCCTTCATCAGACTCTCCTTATTATCCTCTGGGGTTCCCAGTTGACATGAAGGGCCATTCTTATATTTAAATAAATATTTTTATATGAGGCCACTGGGGCCTGAGAGGGACTAAGTCAACAGTGGAACTTAGCGAGTAGGCATTGCAATCTAACCATGAAAAGAACAGACTTTATGGAGCACGTGCGAGAAGTATAATCTTAGGAAAACAACTTTGTGCTTGTTGCCATTTTCAGGATATTCTAAACTCCTTCCCTTGTGCAGTTGTTGTCCACCATTGATCTAAATGATATACACTTTCGAGTCAGAAAGGGAACTAAACGAGGCATGTAGTGCTCAGAAAAAACACCGGCATGTCACTGTGTTAGGGGTGCATGCTGTATTTCATTGAATTTCACTCTTGTTCCACTGTTGTTATCAAATCCTTCTGCTACAGTGCCAAGATCTCTCTCGCCTCCTGAGGACAACCCTTTTAATGGAGCATTATGTATGGAATTACAGGTGACTACAGAATTATTGGAATAAAACTTGCATCAAAATAAAACCTGAATAAATGAGTTTGGAAACAGAAACAGGTTCTCCTGGTCCAGATGTAGTTCCTGCTTTCAGTGTTCTAATAACTGGGAGGGCTTTCCCCTAGATTTCCGAGTGCGGCTATAGGGAGTTACACATTCAACCACAAGAGCATTAGTGAGGTTCAGGGGTCTGTGAAGGACATTTGATGGCTTTCACGCCAAATAATTTTTTTCATGGAGATCGTTTTGTGCACTGGGATACTGTTATGCTGGAACAGGTTTGGGCCTTTTAGTTCCACTGAAATAAATTCTGCATTTGTGTGCTTTCAACTTTGCGTCAAAAGTTTTCACATGGGTGTCCGCAAACTTCTGGCATACAGTGTGCAATAATGGCAGTGGAGGTAATTACAAGAGTCTAAAACCACTGAGGGGTCTCATGGGTTTACGGGTTTAAAAAAACAAACAAGCTAAAGTGATTGTTTAAAGTTTACTATTTACAGTATTTTGGATCCTTGTGCATATTGTTTTATCACTTGTTCCCATTCACTTAATGGCTGCCAATAATTTTGGAATTATAACTGATGCATGTACTGTATTATGTCTTTGAAGACATTTCTTCTGACATATAGCATCATGTCTTTTGCAATATAAATCAAGGGACCACACATATAATTGATCCTAAAGATTTTGAGGTTTGTGTTTGTGCTGCTTTACCCAGCACATGCTCAATGTGTGTTTTATTTTACACCTCTTGATTTTTTGATGGAATAGTAAAAGGTGAAAGTGCCCTTGTAGATGCACACATCTACAGTCCTCAGGGTGAACGCGGATATCTGGAGCCCCAGTCACCATGACAACAAATGTCTTTCCACCTTCAATGAGTGTTTTGTGTTCCAATTATTTGTTTGTAGGAGTCGGTTTCTTATCTTTTCACGAACTGTAATCCAAAGGGGAAAGACAAACAACAAGGCTTCTATTTCAATACAAAGCCTTGTTGTGAAGTCTTGCGTTTGATAGGATGATTTAGGTTTTTTCCCCCCTCTCTCTCTCTCTCTCTCTCTCTCTCTCTCTCTCTCTCTCTCTCTCTCACTCTCTCTGTCTTTCTCTCTCCTTAACTCGCTTATCCTGTAGCAGTGAGAAGTGCATTAGAATGAATCAGCAGCTAGTGTTGTTTGTACACTGCTTATTATTGCCTATAAATCTGGTCAGGTGTGACTCCGATTGTGACTTCTGGGTGAGTGTGTGAAAACGGAGCCGCTAACGGGCATTCATGATGTATAGGTTTATTCCTAAGTGTACAGCCAGAAGGTAATACCCACTATAGTTTGCTCAAAGGCCTAAGAACTTTGACTGTATATGTCCCCTCTTTCCTCAGAACATTCTGTATATGTATTCTGTATATAATTATGTGCAAGCTGGCTTTCACGTAGATGATTTGTGTATTAATAAAAGTTAAATGTGTGTCTTCAGCTATTAAGAGAAAATAAAGCCTGGTTCATTGTTATGGTGTGTATGGGTAAGAGAGTGTGAGAGAGAGTGAGGGTGAGAGAGAGAGAGAGAGAGAGAGAGTGTAATATAGTGTACTCATGCAGTTGGCGCCGTGAATAGGATGCAGCCCCGGCCTTTATCTCAGTTTCAAGCCCAAGGCTTAGTTTTACTTACACACCACATAGATATGCAGATTTCAGTCTTCCAGATGCAGACACTGAAGTTCCCAGAAACTGTAAATCTTAAAAGGATAATATAAGAGATTATACCAATGGCACAAAGAGCCAAATATTCTCTTGGCCAAGATTCAGACATTCAGTGAGTGAAATCCGTTTGCCTGGAGAAAGTGGTAGGGTTTCCCACAGAATGCTCTTTTTTTTAGTCTTGGGATCTTAATTAAAACTAATACTAAAATGTTTCTATTCATTCATAAGTGCATAGCAGCTTCACTGAATTAGAAAAAAGGTCTAAAATTCGAATTCTCCTTTTGTGTCCTTGACAGTTTGTAAAAGTTGCATCGTCCAGCATTTTGAAGACAGCAACGATTGTCCGAAATGTGGCATCCAAGTCCATGAAACAAACCCACTGGAAATGTTAAGGTAAGACATTCTCATGATGTGGACAATAACTACAGCAATGGATAAATGTATTTGCTATACATTTATATTTCCAAGGAGTTTATCTGAAAAACGATACAAATATTAAAGCAGCAGTATGTACAATTTAGAGCTGTATACTGCCTGTGTAGGAAATTCCATTTTCAGTAAACCTCACTAGTCTCCAGCTGGCTCCGCCCCTTTTAGGTACGGCGTTGGACTTTGTACTAGGTAAATTCCAAGGGGGAAAACCAACGGTAGTCATTAGGGATACTCCGATCGATCGGCCAGCGATCACAATCGGCTGTAATCGCTTAATATTTACAGATCGGTTGTCTCTCAACTGGCCGATCACATAAACTGATACTATTGTGACGATGCAAAGCAGCCACGTCTGCATGCCGTCACCTGTCTGAGAATATTACCAAGTCTTTTTAAAAGACGCCAAATTTGCATTATGCAATGTTTTTGTCTAAAGTAAAACAACCTGGGGGAATGTCTGCCAAAAGCTTTAACACAGAAACGGCTAAACAACGCTTTGTCAGTAATTTGAGTATGAAAAGTTATCGGCAAAGGCAGCAGCTCTATCTTGTAAGTCGACCCTCATTCAACCACCTATAGTAGAAGCCCTCAAAAAGCCCGAGCCTAACTCTGCAGAGAGTAAAAAGACTAGAACCATTATCACAAAAATAATAATGCAGAGAGAAATAAAGAGCGGCTCCCAGCTCTGGCCGAGGCAGCCCGGGTTTGCCTTACCGCTCCATGCATGAGAGCTGACAGTGAGCGACTATTCTGCATGGCTGCACACATTCTGGATGATAAGAGGAATAGACTGTCTCTTAAACATGCAGAAATTCTGATATTTATAAAGAAATGCCTGCCCTCGCTACTTACTAATGAGTAGCAGAGTTTTGATTTGTTATTCATCGTTCCATGTGCTTCATGTTATAACGAGGGCAGTGACAGTCACATTTTAGATGCATTTCGGTATTTGTGAGAGCCCTTTCAGTTAAGGAATGGAACATGTTGCCTTTCAATAAATAATTTTCAATTAAATTGAAAATAATTAATTTAAATGAATTAAATGTCTTACTTTTTAAGAAATTGCATAAAGTCATGATGCTTTCTCAGATCTTCATTATATATTTGTGCTGTAGTTTATTTTTACTGGTATAAATAGTAAATAAATAAACAATACTACACAATAACTAGAAGACTTTAAATGGAAGATCCCAATAACCCCCACACACCTGTGATCAGCGCTCGGTGATCTGTATCAGATAATTCTGATGTCTGGGATTGGGGATTGGTGATTGGGCCCAAAAACCCTCATCCTGATGTTGTATTAGGGATGTATTAGGATGTAGTTCCAAAATAATGTGATTGAAATCTTTTACATTAATGACCCACAATATAAGATTTCTGATCTTAGAATAGAGCTGTCAACCTACAAGCCATGTATAAATGTAGCTCAAGTAAGATGTCAATTTTGGAGATAGAAATGCATCAATAATGACGATGCCCCTTTACTTGCACTTTGTAATTTAAACATATGCCAATACGCACATGTAATACATTTTTAGAAGACAATAAATCTCCTTCTTGCAGTATATATAACAAAATAAACTAACTGATGGTTAAGACTGAGTGTAGAAGCGTATGTGCATGGTTCATAACTACATAACTGAAAAAAATATTCTGTGATTTTCCAGGTTAGTAGTTTACTCGTTTCAGTATCAGTTTTGATGAGTTCAAGAAAGCATGCACTGATACCATGTCTCAAAAGAAGGTATTGATGCATCCCTGGTATACAGTAACTACAAAGAACAAAAGAGCTGAAACAGCTGTGCTACAGCAAACAACCTCTTTTATGTCGTTTCATGTTTCATCTTATCACTAACCTGAGAAACAGCTAACTGCTCACACATTTGTATATGTTTGCATATGTACATTTTAGCACCAGTAGTAGGAATTGAATCTCAGATTTCTGACTCGGGGCGTCCACTATGAGTGAACTAAAGCTGACGCCAGACTTCTGGGAATGCGGCTGACCCTTTCTCAGAGACTGCTTCACATGTAATTCAGCTGACGCTAAGCCGTCTAGCCGTATCTGCATGCAACTAGGCAGGCCTGTAGTGTGTGTGCGGGGTCTATGCAATAAATTTTGTATTCACAGAGATGCATTCCAGTCAACAGCTGCACTTCTAAGTGTCGCCAATGTTTCAGCTGTGAGGCTTCACCACCCCGATGCTCTGTCCGCACACACACAGGTGCAGCCCTGGATCTGTGTAGGAGCGCTCGCTCTAAACGTAATAACCACAATATATTGCTCCTGTGTGTGTCTGTGCTGGACCTCAGTTACATCGACACAAATGTTATTTTTATGACTGTAGTTATGTGGCTTGTTGTGTAATTTTCACTTTTTCTTCGTGCTCAGCCTCTCACTGTGTCATGTTTTTAAAGGTTGGACAACACATTAGAAGAAATCATATTCAAGCTTGTGCCTGGACTTCGGGAAAGTAAGTGCACTCGATTACTTCTCGATTAAAACTGCATGTGTAAAGACAGCGATCATCTCTGATATCCTGTACTGAAAAGAAAGGGGAAAAAAACTTCAAAAAAATCACTGGTAATGAGCTAATCAGGGCTAGTTTATGATGCCTGTAGGGTAAAATTTTTTATTTATTAATGTTATATTTTTCTTAAACCTGGAAAGGCCAGTTACTTGCACTGTTTCTTACAGTTATCCATGTGCAATCAGGCAAAAAACAGAAATCCCACCCAATGGGAAAAAAAGTGCTGTGCTGTATCGAAAAAGGAACATTCTGATTTAGAGCTTAATTTACAAATACTAACTTCTTGTCACAGGAAAGCATGTTGACCTTCTTTATCACCCATATACAACAGATGAAGTAATTAGAGAGTAGCTCGTTGAAGTATTTCATTAAGGTGATGTAGTAGTTACATACTGACAACATAAACTAAGGAATTTTGTGTGTCATCTACAGTAGGAGACCGAGCATGGAGTCGATTGCTTAGTTTTGCATTTTTAAAAAATCCTTGACGTTCCTTCTGTCTTTGGGTTTTCTCTTTTCTGTACAGAGGAACAACAACAGGAGATTGAATTCTGGAAAAAGAACAAGTCAAAAGAAAACAATGGCGGTAAGCACACTTCTTTGTCCTGATGAGGTTTTTAGAGAACAAGCCAGAGAGATGTGGTATAACCTGTCACGACAAAATTTAGTTTATATATAACGTATTTGTGTGTATGTGTTGGATTCCCCTTATATCACCTTATAGCACCTTGCCAAATCTTTCTTTTTTAATTATGTAAAGAATGGGGTTATAGTTTTTTAAATATACCCTATATAGAAGCATTTAATGTGCAGCATCAACAATAATAAAATACTGATAGTGGCTATCAGTCATTACTGACATTATCAACGATGTCGTTCAGTTCCCTCTGAAACGGCACATCGATACACCTTTGTTCACGTTTTGTGTCCTTGAACCCAACGTAAGACACTTTACTTTCCCTAGCACTGCAGCTATGTTCGTTTATCACCTGGTTTTGTTATTTCCGTTGACATTACCTTGAACACTGCTGTATTTCTGTAGGTTTTCTTTAGGTTTGCTCGGACTTGACTCATTGCCACAAATATCCACTAAATCACAGATCACTCTAAATCACTTTCCCTTTACTGACTGCTTTCTGCACTGTAGCCTACTGTTGAAATGAAACCCCCACACTGCCAGTGCTGCCTGATGACATCAGCACCGTATACATGCGTCGAGACAAAAAGTCACATGAATTCCCATATGATCGCTCTCGTACTAGTCACATGACCACATACCATGAATTTGGTATGTGGTCATGCAACTAGAACGAGAACGCATTATACAGCGATATGCAGTATACTGTACATGTGAAAGTGACTATACATATACAGTATACATATGAATACACAACACATGAAAGTGACTCAGATCAATTCTGAAAAACCACCGGAATTTTGCGTTCAGACAGTACTACAAAAAAAAAAATCAGATCTATGTCACATCATCTGACAAAAAAAAGAAAAAAGAAAGAAAAAGAAAATCAGATTTAAGCCACTTCAAGCTGGTAATGTGAATGTAGCTTTTTATTTCTTATAATTGGCCTACCTTTTTCTGTATACTGTATATCCATAAAAACAATAATCTAGTGCTTTAGATTGTCAGAGCTGCTGTTTTAGAAACTCCTGAATTCAACAATTTAGAAGGGCAGTGGTATAAGTTAGCCCTAAATTTTTCAACTTTTTGTAATACAGTTCACTACTTAATTAGCGATTAAATTGGTTCACGTGGTTCATGTCAGTGAGAGCGCTTTTAGATCATATTATATTCGTGTTCATAGCATGAATGTCTGTGTGCTATAATTTAAAGGATAAAGCTGTGATTAAGTGTCAGCTGGCTAGACTGTAGTCTAGATGCCTGTGGGAGTGTTACATTTCGATTTTAAGGGTGACAGCAGGCAGCTGCTCTTTGACAGCCATCTCTAAGGAACTCCGATGATACAGTATCTGTCTTCATCTCACCACACCGAGGTGTGCTAAGGAAGCAATCAGTCAGTCACAAATGACTAAGCTATAGCTTACTGTATGTTATCTACTGACTCATCGAGTGCATTTTCATGTGAAAGCCTGCTCAATTCTGTAGATATAGTCTCGAGAAGATTAGGACGCTAGATGTCTTTGTGATTGTGATGTCTAGAAATGACCAGACTAGAGATTTAATGTCATGGTCATGTTGTTCCAGCTTGCTGTCAGGTTCATTCTGTAGATGTTAAATAAAACCTCAAGTCTGCTAGAAGAAAGACGTACCGCGTTAATTCTCGCCCATATTTTATACGTACATCACAACCCGGGGTCTGAAAAATCCGTTGCGGTCTGCAGAAACGTGGCTTGTCCTATTATCGAACGTTAGAAAAGCCGCTTTGTTTTCCTGCCGCGCATTTACTCACTGAATTACCCAATCGCGCAGCAGCCACACAGAATTTCCTGAAGGCTTCAATCTCCATGACAGCTCATAAAGAGTGTGCAGCTGTAAGCAATTCTTAATGATTGTGTAATTACTTTCCTCTTCATGTCCCCCAAGTGCGTCTTCTCGTATATCGCCGTTCTAATTTGAAAGGAAGAATTGGTGAAAGGCACGGCTGCTCGATTGGAACGGCGAATGCGTTCAGTTCAGCAGAACGATTGTCAGGCTTTGATTGGGTTTGATGTCGGGTTAATTCATTCAGCCGAGGTGAAAACAATACATCTCATGCATACGACGTGTGTTTGTCCATCTCGTTTATTCCCTCGTTTCTACACGCAGGTCTGTATTGCTGCATGTGTGTACACGGTCATTAAAGGGCTTCTGTTTCATTTCAGATGACGGCCCTGAGTGTAAGAGGATGAAGTTGGATGACGACATCGATGATGGTGGCGACGGAGATTACCACAGGAACGACCCACAGATAGCCATCTGCCTGGACTGTCTGCGCAACAACGGACAGATAGGAGAGAATATAGTAAAGGTTAGCTGTTTTTCACTTTGGTGTCTCAATGAATGTGTGTTTTCCTCACTTTTAATGCATGTACTTTATAATGAGCACACTCTGTCAGCCACCTGCTTTCTACCTGGACACATCAAAGAATAATATAATAGGATGTTAATATACTGTATACTCCGATTATAAACATCTTACAATGTAGAAATTATGCCACCTATATGTCCGCTTTGATGGGCATTGGCGGCTCAGTGGTAGGCTTCTCGCATCGGCTTTTCTTTGGGAACAGATTAGACAGGCTGGCCTTTGTTCCCCACAAGCATAAATGAGACTTGTGTGCCCATGATCCTGTCGCCAGTTTACTGGTATATAATTCATAATCAGTGTTATTATGTTAATGTTATGTGGTGTTAATGATATTGCTAATTTGTGTATGTTAAATAGGCAATTTCTTTGACATGGTGGCGTAGTGGTTAGCACTGTGGCCTCACACCTCCAGTCTAGGGTCTAGGATTCGATTTCCGCCACATGTCTATGTGAATAGAGCTTGCATGTTCTCCCCATGGGTTTTGCTGATTAGGTTAATTGTTGTTCACAAATTGCCCGTAGTGTGTGGGTGTGTGCCCTGCGACGGATTGGCGCACTAGTCGGGCCTCCATGACCCTGTACGCAGGATAAACTGCATAAAAGATGAATGAATTTCAAGTTCTAAGTTTTGTTTATATACTAGAAAAATGCAAAACCTGCCAGTAGAGGAACTAATCACTGTTAAGCTTGAAATCATTAATCAAGTCTAGACATAGGCTTAATGGTCTTATATTTGTTATATAATAATCACATATTAAGAAATATTCGATTTTTTAATTTTATTTAAAACCCTTTCTCTTTATAATCCCAGTACAACATAAGCAGATTGAAACTCCTCTCTATTTGTTCAACACTGAAAGTGAGATTCTCCATCTAACACATCCATAGTAATAATTAGAATTTCAACACATACACAGTATATTGAGAAAAACACACACGGTAAAACCAGATCACTCGCGTCAGTAACCTAATGTCATGCAAAGCTGCAACACTAACACTCTTATTTCCAGGTTTATTATGGGGCTGTCTTACCAACACTGGAGCAATGCACTTAAAAATGATTCTGGCTCCTTTTCCTAAACGTTTGCGGTGTCTGTGCATGAGCAGGCAGGAATTGACTCTGCTGGTTAAGCACTGCAACAAATTCCTCTCACTGAAAAAGTAGCCTTGTCTTTGAAAGGATGAATTATACAGATTTAATGCTTTATTTACAAATACCTTATGCTTTGCAAAATTTATTATTATTGTTTTTTTTTTTTTTTGCATAAACCAGTATTGCCTGACCCTAACACTGCCTTTTATACATTATGCATTATTGCTTTTCTGTATTTTGTTCAGCGCAGGTTATTATGTCAAAGACCCAGTCTTATACACTACAGATGCAGTAAACAGAGATTTGTATGCTGGAGTACTCCTTGAATTCACACTCTCACTCTCTCCAGTTGTCTCCCCGCTCTTAATTTCTCCTGATTAGCTTTAATGGCTCGTCTTGTCATGTATCATCTCTGCTGTACTTCAGTAGAGGCGGCCTTTGAATAAGCCTTTTGTGAATTATTTGGGCAGACACTGGCTACATTTGAGTGTTCATGCTCTGTATTCTCTCACAATAAGGATGGTGATTGCATTAGAACCCTGTTTTTGTACAGCACTTTCGCGCAGTTCTTAATTGCGAGACAGTCGGAAGGTTCTGTCGAGTAAAGAGAAGCCGATAATTGCTTCTAATGGTTACTTGGAACTTTGAGCGTATCACTATATAGCATGATGTTGGAATAGCACTGTGACAGTGTGATGTGTTTTTTTTTTATTTTTTTTATTCTCTCTGCAGGGCTTAATGAAGAAATTTATTCGCTGCTCCACTCGTGTCACTGTAGGGACAATCAAGAAGTTCTTAAGTCTAAAGTTAAAGCTTCCAAGTTCTTATGAGGTAATGTGTTTTATGTGTGTGTGTGTGTGTGTGTGTGTGTGTGTGTGTGTGTGTGTGTGTGCGCATTGTTTTGTACAGTCAAGTCCATATTCGTACATTGTTAAAGCTGCTATATTATCTGCCCAACAGTGTTTACAGTAGCTTCATTAATTCTCAACATTAACTCTCAATATGAAGTCCAAAGAGCTGTCAAGTCATCCCTAGGCTGAAAAATAAACTAGTTAACACATTAATTAGTGTATTCTTTAAAATAAAGTATGCATCAGAGGTCAGGAACACCAAAACCCCCAAAAGACCATGGGAAACAACAGTCATGGGTGACGGAGGAATTATTTCCCAGTTAGCCAGATGAAGGAAGTACTTTAGGTATGTCTGTGTCAAAGTCAACAATCAAGAGAAACATTCACCAGAGTGGTTTCCATACGCTATAACTCATTGATAACCCTTAAATTAAGGGAGACCACATTAAGATCTATAAAATCTTATCTTAAAAAGCCTGTACGTATAATTCTGGAGTAACATTTCATGAACACTTGAGACAGTAATCCGAATGATAGGAATAAAATGGGATAAAAAGGGATGGAACTGATCAAGATACCGGAGCCTCACCGTGAGTCTCATTTACTGTACCTGATGAGTATATATGGTGGTAATGTACTGTATGGTGTGGGCATGTAGAGCTTCCCTTGTATGTATGATGCAATAGTTAAGGAAAGCAGCAGGGTGAATTCTGAAGTGTTTAAGTGTCTATATTATCTTCTCAGATTCTTCCAGATGCTTTATAACTCATAGGACACAGAGATAAAACCTACATTGAATTCAGCAAATGACTTATTTACAGAAAAGACTTGCTGTGGTGTGCAAATGGCCATGTAAATCACCTGACCTGAATCTTTGACTGGGTGATGTATTGTATGTTTCAGGTAGTCGTTGACTGCAAAGGATTTGTAACCAAGTATGAATACATGTGGTTTATTTATGATTATACTAGTTTGTCCGATTACATTGGGACTCTTAATGAATATTTAGCATTTAACTTCAAGTTCAGTGTACTGTAGTGGTCAGCTACCGTATAATGACAACAACTTTGTCAATGGCCAAAACTTTGTGGACCTAACCGTATACTCTAACACTGTCATGAAATAGTAGTTGTCTGTAGAATAAAGCTGGGCTTACATTAAATATACCTCAAATTATTGTTCAACTTATTGATGATGTCCAACTGGTAAAGATCCTTGATCAAACCCTTTTATATTGCACATTTCCTATATTCATTGCTTTGACTGTTACTTTTATTTACTGTAAGACCATGGACAAACATTCTGTAAGTTTGTCCATACACACAAGTTCTGTAAGTAAAAAATTTAAAGCAAAATTATATTCATCTCTATTTTATTTTCAACCCAAACAGTGATCCAAACCGTGACTCAAAATGTGTGATCCGATCCGACCTGCGGTTTATGATCTGTTCTTCCTTAAGTGTAAACCTAGCTTGAGTGCAGGCTGCATCTTTATTCAACTTACATTCTACTGTGTGTTAGTTTAGTATCTCTTTTAGCTGAAGTCCAGTAGTTGATCACATTGTGGCAATGTAACCTTCTCTACAGCTAGACGTCCTATGCAATGGGGAGATTATGGGAAAAGATCACACCATGGAGTTCATCTACATGACGAGGTGGAGGCTCCGAGGAGAAAATGTAAGATCCGTTAATGACTCTTTTTCTTTCCTCATGTATTAAATCTGCACCTCAACTAATATAAATAATGGATTTGCCCCAGTCCATATGAGCCTTTTTGCTCAGTAATGTCTGATGGAACTTAGACTACCTTCATAATTGTATGGAAGAAAATTTCTCCATAATTCTTCCTGTGGCTGATCTCTCGAGAATAAGTGTTTTTTTTTCTCAGTTCAATCTAAAAAAAAAATTTTCACACCATTTTTTACACCTTGATTTAGGGGATTAAGCCTAGGTAGCTTAGTCTTCTGGGGGAGGGTACAACGAATATAAAGGGCGGGTCTGAATTTGTTTAGAATTTGAATTTCAAAATAGCTAAATTTGGCAAAGGTCTAATAAAATCATTGACGTTTGCAAAAAAGAAAATGAACTCCAGTGAAGTAAAATTCATAAAAAGTTTACATTTGGTGTTTTAAGTATAAAAAAAGGCTTTTAAAATTGATTTTAGATGTGCAGTACAGTGGAACCTTGGATCTACGAGCGTTTTGCAATACAAGCAATCTTTTTTTCTAAATTTTCCTTTTTTAAACGGGCAACATATTGATATATACGAGTACTGTACTGTAGTACATGTACGCTTTGCCTGCCAAGCATATAGTAGCCCCTCCGCTCCTGCTTCTTCCCTCATCTAACACCATTTCTTTTCAAAGGTAAAGTGCAGGTTAATGTGTTTTATTTTTACTTTATATTTTGTAGTAATTATTTTCATATTAATATTTTGGGCTGTGGAATGAATAATCATAGTTTCCATTATTTCTTATCAGGAAATTCACTTTGATATAAGAGTATTTTGATATACAAGCATGCTTCTGGAACAAATTATGCTCGTAGTCCAGGGTTTAACTGTATATACTTTTGAATTAAGTATTAGAACTTTAACGAAATAGTCTCCTGTAAAACATTTAACATGCATATAGTATTGGAATATATTGTCTGGCCTAAAAAGGACATTAATTAAAGAAAAGATCTCTGTAGATCAGTATGAGAAAAAAGTCTTTTACTGGTGAAACTGTCCTTCTAAAACCATCATGATTTGTGGAGTAAGACTTGATGTTGGTTTAACTTTGAACTAGTGACCTGATATTTTTTATTGGGTAGTGCAGTGAATGAAATGATCGCTCAGGAAAACTACAAAGTCCAAAATTATCTGCACTCTGGCTTTAAAATTTGTTTTAATAAACTTTTAGAAAAAACAAATACATAATTTTACGTCAATGTCTCCTTGCATTTCAATACACTTTGTTCATCTGTCAACAAACTACGAGCCATGATTGTACTGCTGTCCACATTTTCATCAGAAGTGAAACTTTGTCCTCATAGGGCTGCTTTCAGGAAACCAAATGGGTGAAAGATTATAGAACATTTTTTTATTTTTATTTTGCAGATAGCCAAACACTGTTCCATAATCATAAATAATGACACCAGGTACACCCTCAGACTGCAAAACCACTGCAGCTGCTCTTCTTTTGTACAAATCACAAATGGGACATCCATTTTTGCTCGCATTACAGTTACAAATGAACTGATGTAATATGTTCACACCTACACAGCAGTAAGTAAATACTGTAGACGGTAGCGTTAAACGGACAGCGCTGATAAGACGGCCATCAGAAGTTTTAATAAAGCTGGAGTGTGGATAATTTTTGACGGACCCCTACTATTGAGTTTTCAGTAAGACTGCATTTAAAAAAGCTTTAAATGTCAGGTAAAATTATATCATATCTAAATTCATAACCAATAAAGAAAGATAAATGACCTCAAGGGTGCATCCAGGTTGCATCATGGTTTTGACCTACAGCTGGGTCTATCCAGGAATAAACTCTTTGACCTTGAAAATTTTAACCATCTAGACACCACCGCTTTAAATCTAGCTTTGTAAGTGTTAATCCCAAAATGGCTGGACAGGAAGCGTACAGGGAATGTCTGAGGTCTGTCTAACAGCTGCCACTCTCAGATATCTCAAATATGACTTTTTAATGATGGCACGAAAGCTGGGTCACCCTTCGGATATTCACCCTGCTTCCATGCTATGATCTGTTTTGGTCCATTTTATATTGTACTATATTCAGGTTATGTGCATGGCATTTGAAAATCTTTTTTTTTTTTTTTTAATGTTAGAGTAGATTTTGTTTGTCAGGGTCAGACCAATGACATTGAAATTATGCCATTTAAAATTTGCATATATCGGTGTGTTCTGAATAGCAGTTCACTAATGAGCTGCTACTAATATCACCCATCCTCATTCATCACATGCTTCATAAATCAATACTAAAGCGGTACAGGTGTTTTACAGTACATAAAAAAAGGATTCTGGATGACAAATGAGTAGAAGCACAATGGTGTTATTTTGCGGATCACATCAAACTGAACGGTGTGTCATCTACCTGAAATTCTAACAGAATCCTTATTAGGCTGGAAAGGCACAGAATTGGGTCAGTGTGAGTCTGTACATCATTTCCCCTCCTTCCAGTAACAGAAGGAATAAATCTGCTCTCTCTCTCTCTTTCTCGCTCTCTCTAAAAATAGAAAATAGTCTGCCTGGGCTCAAAGACCATTATTTGTGTATATCTTCTAAAAACAGTATAATTTTCTTGAAATCAAATCTGCATTTATTCTTTACATTTGAAAATCTGACAAAGGAACATTTACACACGTGGACAAAATTGTTGGTACCCTTCGGTCAATGAAAGAAAAACTCACAATGGTCACAGAAATAACTTTAATCTGACAAAAGTAATAATAAATAAGAATTCTATGAATGTTAACCAATGAAAGTCAGACATTGCTTTTCAACCATGCTTCAACAGAATTATATAAAAAAATGAACTCATGGAACAGGCCTGGACAAAAATGATGGGACCCCTAACTTAATAGTTTGTTGCACAACCTTTTGAGGCAATCACTGCAATCAAACGATTCCTGTAACTGTCAATGAGACTTCTGCACCTCTCTGCAGGTATTTTGGCCCACTCCTCATGAGCAAGCTGCTCCAGTTGTTTCCGGTTTGTAGGGTGCCTTTTCTAGACAGCATGTTTCAGCTCCTTCCAAAGATGCTCAATAGGATTGAGGTCAGGGCTCATAGAAGGCCACTTTAGAATAGTCCAATGTTTTCCTCTTAGCCATTCTTGGGTGTTTTAGCTGTGTGCTTTGGGTCATTGTCCTGTTGCAAGACCCATGACCTGCGACTGAGACTGAGCCAGCTTTGACACTGGCCAGCACATTTCTCTCTAGAATCCCTTGATAGTCTTGAGATTTCATTGTACCCTGCACAGATTCAAGACACCCTGTGCCAGATGCAGCAAAGCAGCCCCAGAACATAACAGAGCCTCCTCCATGTTTCACAGTAGGGACAGTGTTCTTTTCTTGATGTGCTTCATTTTTCCATCTGTGAACATAGAGCTGATTTGCCTTTGCAAAAAGTTCAATTTTTGTCTCATCTGTCCATAGGACATTCTCCCAGAAGCTTTGTGGCTTGTCAACATGTAGTTTGGCATATTCCAGTCTGGCTTTTTTATGATTTGTTTTCAACAATGGTGTCCTCCTTGGTCGTCTCCCATGTAGTCCACTTTGGCTCAAACAATGACGGATGGTGCGATCTGACACTGATGTTCTTTGAGCATGAAGTTCACCTTGGATCTCTTTAGAAGTCTTTCTGGGCTCTTTTGTTACCATTCGGATTATCCGTCTCTTTGATTTGTCATCAATTTTCCTCCTGCGGCCACGTCCAGGGAGGTTGGTTACAGTCCCATGGATCTTAAATTTCTGAATAACATGTGCAACTGTAGTCACAGGAACATCTAGCTGCTTGGAAATGGTCTTATAGGCTTTACCTTTAACATGCTTGTCTATAATTTTCTTTCGGATCTCCTGAGACAACTCTTTCCTTCGCTTCCTCTGCTCCATGTTGAGTGTGGTACATACCATGTCACCAAACAACACAGTGACTACCTGGAGTCCTATATATAGGCCCACTGACTGATTACAAGATTGTAGACACCTGTGATGCTAATTAGTGGACACGCCTTGAATTAACATGTCCCTTTGGTCACATTATTTTCAGTATTTTCTAGGGGTACCATCATTTTTGTCCAGGCCTGTTCCATGAGTTTATTTTTTTAAATAATTCTGTTGAAGCATGGTTGAAAAGCAATGTCTGACTTTCATTGGTTAACATTCATAGAATTTTTTAAAATTATTACTTTTGTCAGATTAAAGTTATTTCTGTGACCATTGTGAGTTTTTCTTTCATTGACCAAAGGGTACCAACAATTTTGTCCACGTGTGTACTAATTTATATATTTTAAAAATCTTTCTCTCTGATTACGCACCAGTCTCATTTCCGTAATGTGAAATCTTTTGTCAGTTCAGAATGGTTTAAACCATCTTTTGAAGCTTTATACCCTGCATAATGTGCAATTAGCAGTTCCTCTATTGTTTTCATATTAATTTTCATTAATAATGCATTGCTACTAAGAATTAGTGTTCTTTTGGGAAGTATTTTATTTTACACAATGACAATTTCAGCACCCTCCTTGTCTCATTTCAATATGACCAGTGATTCAAAGTGACGCTTGTTTCTTTTATTTATCTCTTCCTTTTTTTAGGCCTACCCAATGGTACTGGAATATCGTCCTCGTATTGACTTTGGCTAAACTGGTTGAGGCTCATTCACTTTTCCTCAGTCCAGCAAAAGATGGAAAAGTGAACAACATGCTGCACAAGAGAGACTTCATCAGACTATTGTTTTCCATTCATTCAAGTTCTTTCGTATGTCCCTGTATGTTCTAAAACGTCCTCATCGTCGGACTTCTCGTCACAGCTGGGACTGTAGCTGTCTGTATGTGTCTTTAATCCCACCCTGGCTTGGTATGCGTGTCTTGTTCCATTTCTTGGTCCACCAGAAGAACTGTTGAAGTGATCAGTCGTGAAGTTATGGACCCAAGGAAATTCACATGCTATGAGATAATTGCTCAGCAAAACTTTTTTTTTTTTTTTTAATCTAGTTAAAGTAGTGCCTTTTCTAAACATCCTGTTTTTTGCTGATTTCAACAACATTTTTATTCCTAGCCAGTAAGGCAATACACAATAGCATCTTGCCAGATCCAAGAATCTTTAGTTGTTATTATTAAAATAAGCTACTTGTGTTTTTTTAATTTTTTATTTTTGTCTTTAACTGAACCATAAAGGACGGCAGGGTATGCGGTGGCCCCTGACATTTGTTCCAACCATGTCTTTGTACATAGAAGGAAGCCTTACTAGGAGCAGTGAGGAAAGCACTGATATCTTGCACTAGATTTACTGATAAAACGCTGCTTGTTTAAAAGTGAATCCTGGAAATCTACATGTATTAAAAGTGCTTGCAAATGTATAAAAAATTAATATCTTTATTATTTTATATATATATATATCTATATGTATGGAAATAATACATCTTGGTGAATGATGAATTCACACATACAATACCAGTCAAATGTTTGCACACACCCTCTCGTCCAAAGGATTTTTGACGGTGTAGAACAAGACCGAAGACATCAAACCTGTCAAATGACACATATGATATTACATGGTTAAACATAAACAATGTGAATATAGCACTGTGCACAATTCTTGAGACATTTTTTCATACCTTTGCTTCCAAAGAACTAGATGTTTTTTTAATGTAGTCTTGATGAATAGTTTTCCAGGCTTTCTGAAGGACTTTTTTTTTACTCTTATTTTTAGTCTAGTTCATGTACTTGAGCATTTCAGATGCATGGTTTTTGTTTGTTAAGCTACACGGTGACCTATGAACCATGCAAGCATAAAAATCAAACTTAAGGCATGAACAGTAACATTTGATCCAGTTTCTTTCAATTAATCTACAATAATTGAACTGAATTGAATATGAAGAAATGAGAGGTGACTTAAGACTTCTGCACAGTATTTCAGATTTTAGGCTTTAGCCACTGTTTACCTTCACAGTAACTTTGCACAGCATTTAAAGAATTTCCTTCAAGGCTTTTTGGAGAATCATTCCACATGAGGAGCTGATGAAGTTGGTTAAGAGAATACCAAGCATGTTCAAATCTGTTTCAAATCAATTTTAAAGGTGGCTTCTTAAAACATTTTGCTTTTATTTGCTTTGTACATAATTCAATGTTATTTCACAGTTTTGATGTCTTCTGTATTCTTCTACAAATAGTAAAAATAGTAAAAAATAAAAAAAGCCTGTGAATGAGTACTGTAGATGTGTCCAAACTTTTGACTTGTATTTAAAAAGTTCCTGCTTTTTCATGAATTTAAATTTGCACAGTCAAAGACTTAAGGCATCAAAGAATCATACAGTCCATCGAGTCACTCATCCTAAACCCTATTCCTATAATCCATTCTTACAGTTTCTAAAACAAAAGATAAATAAATAATTGATATTAAATATTTCTGAAAATACAAATACTCCTAAATGTTCCTAAAGCACTTAAACCACTTGTTTGTGACAAATCATTGGTCACTTTTATCTCCGGTACCAGTGACATATCTTTTCTTTATTTCTTTCCATTTCTACACCAATCTTGTTCATACACATTTCTACAGGTTGTCTAGACGTTCTAGTCTGTTACCTGTGTTATGTGATGCAAAGTGCTAAATGATGGTGACCAAGAAGATATAAATAATAGGATTACTAATTGATCTCACAATTTTCTATGTAATCTGATTACACAGAGATGTTGCTACTGATCTATAGTATAATCCCGATTAATCTGTATTACACCAAAGAATCAATAATATTCAATAATATTTCCTTTTAGCCATCAAATTCACAAATGCTTGAAAAACATTGGAGGGAAAAATATGGTGTTCATCAGGTCCCTAGCAAACCAGGTTTGGAGGCTTTGTTTAATTCCGTAATGAGAAGCATTGTTCCAGTCCTGTATGTCTGGAATCCAGACTAGTTTGGTGGTTTTTATTCCCATGCACAAACATCCAACCTAAACCTGTTTAGTAACTGAAAATCAGGTGAATGATTATTATTTTTTTTTTTTTCATTTGTTTGTTTTTCAGCAAGAAATTTATCAAATTATAGCTGGAAATTTGGCAAATTGGACACATGCAGGTTTGAGATTAATATATGGTTTATTTTAAATTATTTTAATTTGTAGACCATATTTTTCTTTTCAGACTCAAAACTCAAATGAAGACTAAGAAACAATTTTTTCATTATGTTCCATAGTTTGTGCTTGCAAAAACAAGAAGTAATTTAAAAAAAAATCTAATAGTGGTTTAAAGTGGTACCTGAATAAATGTTTAAATCAAGTCATCTTTTAAATGTCTTTGTGCTGCAACAAACAATGTACTGTATTTTTGTAACAAGAAGCACTTGTAAATATTTTTTAAAAAGTCATTGAATGTTTAGCTGACATCAGTTTCTGCTTAGAATGATCGATTCTATTTTTCAATGTGCCTGATAATATTCCTATAGAGACATGTACATACTGTATGCAAGTTAATCTAAATGTGATGCTTTGTTAAATACACACATGTGATTGGGTAAAGAATTACCTCTGTGGTGTGATTTGCATTCAAAACTGTTTGAATTAAAAAACAAAAACAAAAAAACTATTACGTACCTACGAGTTATGTAAATAATCACAGTAATTATTTGCCTGATAATGATTAAGCGATCAGAATATATGGTTTAAAACAATATTTTATTTGCTATCTGCCTCTCAAGAACCTAATTTAATTTACTGATATATTTATATTGCATTTCTAAATCCATTGTTAAAAAAAGAAAGACTTTACTTTTGCACCTACATTTTTGGTTTGACTATTAAAGGTTACATTATCAGCATGGAAGAACAAAAATTCAACCAGAATTTATTCTCATTAAATCATAATAAACCTTTCACCGTAATCATTATAGACACTAAAGAAGAAACAGGGACATTTTTTATATATATACAGGGTGGGCCAAAAGTAGGGTTACAGTTAACACTAAAACATGGTGTGGGCCTGGTCAAGACAATCTCCTGAACTCCAAACTGAATGTCAGAATGGGAAAGAAAGGTGATTTAAGCAATTTTGAACGTGGCATGGTTGTTGGTGCCAGACGGGCCGGTCTGATGGGCTACAACAGCAGAAGATCCCACCGGGTACCACTCATCTCCACTGCAAATAGGAAAAAGAGGCTGCAATTTGCACGAGCTCAACAAAATTGGACAGTTGAAGACGGGGAAAATGTTGCCTTGTCTGATGAGTCTCGATTACTGTTGAGACATTCAAATGGTAGAGTCAGAATTTGGCGTAAACAGAATGAGAACATGGATCCATCATGCCTTGTTACCACTGTGCAGGCTGGTGGTGGTGGTGTAATGGTGTGGGGGATCTTTTCTTGGCACACTTTAGGCCTCTTAGTGCCAATTGGGGATCGTTTAAATGCCACAGCCTACCTGAGCATTGTTTCTGACCATGTCCATCCCTTTATGACCACCATGTACCCATCCTCTGATGGCTACTTCCAGCAGGATAATGCACCATGTGACAAAGCTCGAATCATTTCAAATTGGTTTCTTGAACATGACAATGAGTTCACTGTACTAAAATGGCCCCCACAGTCACCAGATCTCAACCCAATAGAGCATCTTTGGGATGTGGTGGAATGGGAGCCTCGTGGATGTGCATCCGACAAATCTCCATCAACTGCAAGATGTTATCCTATCAATATGGGCCAACGTTTCTAAAGAATGCTTTCAGCACCTTGTTGAATCAATGCCACGTAGAATTAAGGCAGTTCTGAAGGCGAAAGGGGGTCAAACACCGTATTAGTATGGTGTTCCTAATAATCCTTTAGGTGAGTGTATATTATAATTACATATTAGACATTTTACATTGAACATTTAATCTCTCAAGTGCTCAAAGAATCCACCTTCTTGATAATAATAATTTGTATATCTAAAACGTGATTGTGAAGGTGAAGCATATAATGAAGTAACTGTAACTGTAACAAAACTGTACTTTTGGCCCACCCTGTACTGTATATATATTAAGTAAAAAGACAATTTTAGCACTATTTAGCAATAAGTGATGCTTATTGCTAATTCATGCTTTGCCTTCTGGAAATCCTTTTTGGAATAGTTTCACCCCTTAGTTGGCAAAATCTGTGGAAGCAAACCTCACGGATATGGTGAGCCATCTGTGTTAAAAAAAACTGCAGTTTCCCAAATCCTTAAACCAGGAAAGAGCCAAAAATAAAAAGGTGTATGTGCATGTCAAACATGTATTTTAGTTGAGCAATATGCATAAATACTATAAGTAAATGCTATTCTGTTTAGGTCATATTTGTAATATGGTTTTGAAGTCATATGTTTAAAGTCTTCAAAGTAATTCTAACCTTCACAAACAATACCCTTAAATACCACTGGTCTAATGTTGTGTTTGTAGGGGCAAAGATGCTACCTAATCAGTAACTCATCAACTTTGAAACTAAGCAGCTAAAGTGATAAAATATGACAATTGGAAACACCTGAATATTGATTGGAGCAAGTGCTGTTCACATGCTGTTCACTACTGAGACTGCTACATCAGCGAGATTGCTAAAAACCGTTCAGTGGAAGTCATTTTCCCTTTCAGTGTCTCAGTGCCTTCTTCTGAGTTTTTGATATTCCCACCATCCACTTTCTTTCAGCCTTATAGTTATGTACTGTTCGAACGTCTGTGTGGTTGTCTGCCCACTATAACATTCACTGCTCTTGGTTTAGTCCTGTGATTAAACAAGTCATGGTGCAACACTGAACTCATTCCCCTAGGTAGTTATGACTTCAGGTCACAGCACCACAAAGATGCAATTGTTTGACTTTCAAGCAAGGCCTTTAACCTTTATTTGCTCAGTGGTATCTAACCTCTTTTCCTATATCATGGCACTCAGCCTAAAAGAGAACTTGAATATTTCTATTAATTTAAATAATTGAAATAGGCCTCATAATCCATTATCACAGAGAGAGATTCATTAAAGCCATACAGTACTGTGGCCTCAACAAGAAGGATTACAGATTATATATTATATATTACCGATTGTAATTCTTGAGAATATACTTTTTCCCAAAATGAGAGCGGCTCCATTGGCCACCATGATTCCCAAAGACTTAGTGTGAGATCCCATAAGGTCTTTATGTATAAATTTATAATGCTGAACTGAATTTTGTTATGGCGGTACGGTGGCTTAATAGTTAGCACTGTCGCTCTGCACCTCCAGGGTCATACTGAGTCCCGCTTCAGCATGGAGTTTGCATGTTCTCCCTGTGCTTGGTGGGTTTGCTCCAGGTTCTCCTGTTTCTTCCCACAGTCCAAAGACATTCAGATTAGGATAATCGGCATTCCCAAATTGCCCATAGTGTGTAAATGAGTGTGTGTGTATGTGTGCTATGTAATGGATTGGCACCCTGTTCAGAGTGAACCCCACTTTGTGCTTAAGTCTCCTGGGATAGTCTCCTCCCCGCAAACCCTGAATACAGGATAAAGCAATATAGATGTTGAGTGAGTGAGTAAACTTCATTATCAATCACTAGTACTGCTTTGGTGATAAATGTTCTTTGATCAGTTGGTGGCCAGATAACAATAAACTGGCCAAGTGGTTAAAACCAAAATGTAAACATTTTGACTACCCTTGCAACATTTCATGAAGGTGAACCTGAGGAGCAGACTGTATGTCTAGTGTTTACACCTGTGGAGCTACTTAGATCGAATGGTAGCCATCCTATTCTCAAACCATATGTTTGTCTGTCCTGGAGGAAATTTGTTATTATCTAAACAGATACTGTTGCACTAGGTGGTCAAACACAAGAACTGAGGGTACTTCTTGGACCCACTGTGATGTTGGCACAGTAGGTCTCTGTATTTGCTTAACGTTTCTATGTGATCTTCACTACATTATGTAGTAATAAAATGAAATCAGCTGATGACCTTAATGTACTAAATGATCAGGTTATCACATCTATGGAGTTTTCACACCTTCCTTGATGGCACAGGCATATTCCCTAACAAACTAAAATTATGAAAGCTTGATTCTGGTAGCATAAATTATCATTTTCACACACAAATTTGCCAACATGTTACACATCATAATCAAAGCTAAAGTCGACTGAAAAAGATTTTAGTGTAGCTAATATATATATATATTGCCAAGGATCAGATAAATACCTCATCTTCCTGATCCTTCCACAGAATTGAGAAATTTGTAGGCATAAACACTTTAATGAAGACTATTTAATCTGGTTACTTCAGTTGTGATAGAAAAATATGTGCACACTGCTGGCAAGGCTATTTTTATGGGACCTAGCAGGGAAATCCTGGTGCCACAATGAGGCTGGGCATTCCCTCTTCCTTACTATTTCACAGTATATTATTTAAAAAATAGGATTTCAGTGTTTTGGAGCTTATTGAACCAGGAAAATATGCATAACTCATACCACCCAAAATGCAACTTAATACCTGATTTGATGTGATGGGTCACAATTACTTTGAGATGACAACTTTGTCGTTCTAATAAACTGTGTATGTACGATGAAATATCACGGATTTTGTAATTCGTGTTGGTTAAAACCTGGGCCCACATTAGCAGAGCCTCACAGCTATATAATCCATACCTCTCCAGTGACAATTATGTCTAAATCCTTAGGCTTGCTATAGGTTTGGCCACATATCTTCTCTGTGATTTCATCTCTGATCTATCTGCCAAGAGTAGAATTTCCCCTCTGCTAAATCTACATTTTAAGTCCTTCTGCTGCCTCGGCTTTTTGTGTGGTGGGGAAAGCTGCCAAAAAATGTTCTGTTGGAAAGCCAGCTCTCTCTCTCTCACACACACACACACACACGCAAATGCACCCACATACACACTGTCCTTTTGTGGCGTCTGATGAGGGTGGGAATATTGGGATCAGGGGATATAGCTGTGTGTGCCTGCTTCCGTTCTCACTTTCTAGACAGGAAGGTCACACAGTACACAGCACACAAAAAGAAGGCTCTCACAGTCGGTGGTCAGCTTTGCTTTCTCTACACTAATCCTCTGAATGAAGCGCTGCTCTGTAAGTTAGTGAAAGGCTCACCACTAGCAAAACTAAACCTCTCTTCACCAGCAGAATGTCTAGGCCAGTCGCTGCACCTCTGTATTTCTGCTCAGCGCCTCAGCCAAAAGCAGAGTCACTTTTTCCAAAGATACATTCAGCTCTCTCACTGCCTCCTGACCTGTGCCAAATTTATTTTCCATCTGGACAAAAGGAGACTCGAATCCATTCTTGGAGTCTATCTTCATCAGTCACTTCCTGACTGTGTCCTAAAAAAGAGCAGCAGCTTCAATGCAGCAGCAGAGGAAAGTGAAAATCCTTGACTCTAGGCTCTGTTACACTGGACACTATGTCTCGAATGGCTCTAACTGCAGGTCTTTATATATTCAGCTGCTTTCATTTGTCTATCTTTACCAACTCCACAAATGTTGAGCTCAGCAATTGTCACATTTTCAGCTCAGGCTCTTTGCGAGCTGCCTGTTAAGCAAAGATGAGGGGGAAAAAACACAAAAGCCAGGACCCATGTAATTTCTGTAATCAATCAGCTCTGTTAGCAGAAATGATTAATCTTTACAAGAGCTGTGTTTTCTTGTTTCTTGACATTTTCCGAGCTGAATATAAAACTAATAAAGAGCCAGAGGGTGTTTGTTTACTGCTGAATTATTTAATACTAATCTTTTGGAAAAATGTTTCTTCAGTGTTTCTTAAAGTTTCTGGACCTCTTGAAGGGGCACTACGTGTTCCTCTATAGCCTCAGACATGTTACATCCTCTCTGACCACGATGTCAAATGACATTCATTACATTTCATAAACATTTGCAATTTTATTACAAAGACTATGGCAGCACCACAGGGTTTATTGCACTACATAATGTATAATCTGACTAGGGCGTGATTAATGCTTTTTGGCATGATTCTCTATATAAGCATAACAATGAGCTCGAGAATTTAATATTTTTTGGTGCATCTAATGAAAGTGTAGATTATTTTAAGTCACTATGTTCTTTTCTTTTTAAGTGCATGGGGATATCCGTAAACAACAATGGGCTCTTGGACTTGTGTGGACAGTGTATTAATGTGACATCACTCTCTCAGGGGCTCAGAAAGAGCATGACACACTTCTGGTCCTGCTTTGGATCAGAATGAAAAGCTCACTCTGAAAAGCTGCGGCTCTTCAAATCAAAATCAAAACTTGAGCTTGAAGAACAGGTTTGTTTTATTGCTTTGACATTCCTCTCACTGAAAATCACATCAATAAGCAGTGACATACAGTATAGCCTTTTCTGCGCAAACTGCTTCAGATGATTTTATGAGGTACAAAATCACCAGTTACTGTAACTACCATATAAATACCATCTCTGGACATACTGTATTGTAATTTCATTACAAAATGTATTGTCCTAAAAAAAATTCAGAAACATAAGAATAATTTGTATTAGCCCGCGCTTTGTGTATAGGATATTATGTACAATAAAAAATAAGACCCAAACCTGTCAGTAAGACACCGGTCATCCTCTACCCAAATACTGTCCTCTTTGAAGCTCAAAGTTTGAGTTGTAGATCTAATCAAGGAAAACAGCAGTACTGTTTTTAATATGTAAAATAGGTACATAGTTTTAAAACTAGATATATGGAGGGGGGGGGGGGGGGTGTTTTCGCAATAAGCCAGAGGATTGGATGTCCATGACTGGACTGCCTGTTTCACATCTGAAATACAGGCCTCCTAGGTGCCCCTGTGGCGCTAAAAACTCTATATTTTACTCTATACTCTATATACTTACACTTGAATTTATTCATCTCCATTGAAATTTTTAATTAAAATAAACAACTTGCAGCTCTTTGTAATAAAGCAGTGAAACAAGAGCAATTTAAATAGCTCAATACAAAATAGGATAGGATAAGATAAGATTTTTATATTACAGGAGCAAAGAACAATGTACATAAAGTAGTGACAATACAGTATATAAATATGAAAGAAAAGAAACAACAAACATTATCAGAAATAAATATTTATAGACAATAAAGTGAAAAAAATAAATACAATACTTCACCTTTTAATGAAATTGCACTAGGTAATAAAATATTGCACCGTTAATTTTTTTTTCTATTGTGAGATGATGTAGCTATATTTAAGATATTGTAAATATTGTTGTTATTGTAACTATATTGTAAAAATTTATATTGTAAAAACAGTATATTGCACCAACAGTATATCACAATAATGACAGTAAGTGGTGAGTACAGTCTAATAGCAGGGGGAAAAGACCTTTGATACACACGTTGACAAAATTGTTGTTACCCTTCGGTCAATGAAAGAAAAACTCACAATGGTCACAGAAATAACTTTAATCTGACAAAAGTAATAATAAATAAGAATTCTATGAATGTTAACCAATGAAAGTCAGACATTGCATTTCAACCATGCTTCAACAGAATTATAAAAAAAAAAAAAATGAACTCATGGAACAGGCCTGGACAAAAATGATGGTACCCCTAACTTAATAGTTTGTTGCACAACCTTTTGAGGCAATCACTGCAATCAAACGATTCCTGTAACTGTCAATGAGACTTCTGCACCTCTCTGCAGGTATTTTGGCCCACTCCTCATGAGCAAGCTGCTCCAGTTGTTTCCGGTTTGTAGGGTGCCTTTTCCAGACAGCATGTTTCAGCTCCTTCCAAAGATGCTCAAGACACCCTGTGCCAGATGCAGCAAAGCAGCCCCAGAAGATAGCAGAGCCTCCTCCATGTTTCACAATAGGGACAGTGTTCTTTTCTTGATATGCTTCATTTTTCCGTCTGTGAACATAGAGCTGATGTGCCTTGGCAAAAAGTTCCATTTTTGTCTCATCTGTCCATAGGACATTCTCCCAGAAGCTTTGTGGCTTGTCAACATGTAGTCCATGGAGGTTGGCTACAGTCCCATGGATCTTACATTTCTGAATAATATGTGCAACTGTAGTCACAGGAACATCTAGCTGCTTGGAAATGGTCTTATAGCTTTTACCTTTAACATGCTTGTCTATAATTTTCTTTCGAATCTCCTGAGACAACTCTTTCCTTCGCTTCCTCTGGTCCATGTTGAGTGTGGTACATACCATGTCTCCAAACAACACAGTGACTACCTGGAGCCCTATATATAGGCCCACTGAATGATTGTAGACACCTGTGATGGTAATTAGTGGACACACCTTGAATTAACATGTCCCTTTGGTCACATTATTTTCAGTATTTTCTAGGCGTACCATAATTTTTGTCCATGTCTGTTCCATGAGTATATTTTTTTAAACTAATTCTGTTGAAGCATGGTTGAAAAGCAATGTCTGACTTTCATTGGTTAACATTCATAGAATTTTTTTAAATTATTACTTTTGTCAGATTAAAGTTATTTCTGTGACCATTGTGAGTTTTTCTTTCATTGACCGAAGGGTACCAACAATTTTGTCCACGTGTGTATGTCTCCTTCAGACACTTAGGATGTAACAGTCTGTCACTGAAGGAGCTGCTCAGAGATGAAACTCTTTCATACAGGTGGTGAGAGTCATTTTCCAGCAATGATGATAGCTTAGTTACCATCCTTCTTTCTCCCACCTCCTGTACATTGTCCACGGGAATTCCCAGAACTGAGCTGGCCCTATTTATTAGCTTGTCCAGTCTCTTCCTGTCTGCAGTAGAGATGCTGCACCAGCAAACAATTCCATAGACGATGGCTAAGGCACCACTGAGTCAAAAAAGATCTTCAGTAGTGCTCCCTGCACTTCAAAATACCTTAGCCTCCTCAGTAGAAACAGTCTGCTATGTCCTTCTCTATAACTTTCTGATCAGTCCAGTTTGCTGTTTAGATGAACACCCAAGGATTCACTGTATAAGAGTCCACTCTCTCAATGTCCATTCCCTGAATATTCACTGGTAATAGTGAAGTGTGTTTGTCCCTGCGGAAGTCCACCACCAGTTCTTTGGTCTTCCCTGCATTTATCTGGAGGTAGTTCTGTTGGCACCAGTCCACAAAGTTCTGAATCAGTTCTCTGTAATCCCCTGTGATCACCCTCCATAATCAGGCCAACAATGGCAGAGTCA
This sequence comes from Clarias fuscus, assembly GCA_030347435.1. Taxonomy (NCBI): domain Eukaryota; kingdom Metazoa; phylum Chordata; class Actinopteri; order Siluriformes; family Clariidae; genus Clarias; species Clarias fuscus. The sequence goes on from CM059220.1 coordinate 18,873,577, forward strand.
TCAGAGAACTTCTGCAGGTGACAGGTTGCTGAGCTGAACATGAAGTCTGGAGTGTAGATGGTGAAGAGGAACAGATCCAGGACTGTTTCCTGTGGGTCTCCAATATTGCAGACAATCATGTCAGACTCACAGTCTCAAGTCCTCAAATACTGTTGTCGGTTTATCGTTGTCTCGCCATGCAGATAGCTGTTGGTCCACTGCCATATACTCCAGCTTATCCTTCAGAAGCGCAGGATAAATGGTCTTAAAGGCACTAGAGAAGTCAAAAACATGACTCCCCAAGTAAAAAAAAAAAGTATGCTAAGTATATTAAATCCTAGCATGCCAAAGCATACTTTAGTGTACTTGATTGACATCCAATCAGCAATGCCATGATTGCCTTCGCTGGAGGCTTGCATTATGAGAACGAAACATAACGCAAGTAAACAAAGTTGCAAACCTTGCTGAAAATTGGTGCTCTTTTCATAACTAAACCATAAGATTAAACCCAAGACTCTGTTCCTGTGACTTTCTTTGATCTAAGAAACAGTACTAGATGAACTTCATTAACTTTCACCCTCCAAACTGTTGGTATGTTTGTGTGTGTGCGTTTGTTCAAGTAGCATAGATTAGTCAAATTAATTATTGTTTCTTTATAAAGAACTGTTGTCCTGGTCATGTATTTTAAAGTCTAAACATTTGCCCAGATCTTACGTTACCTTGCTCGTAATTGATAAATACCAGTCTTTGTATTATCCTCGTTGGTCGCAGGATAAACAGGATTGGTAAGATACACTGAATTGTGCTATATGGTGGACAGATAGTATATAAAGTGTACGATATAAATTTTAATTCAGTTAATCAAATTAACCCGAATCGTTAAAGATTCGATATACCTCAATATCAATCTCCAGTTCTGGGTGGTCGAACATTGAAGGCTGGAAACCGTGGCATACCTCAAATGGACTTAAATTGGTGGCGGATGATACGTGAAGGTTATGTGACAATTCAGCCCAAATGAGGTAGTAGGCCCAGGAGCACTGGCGAACGGCGATGAAACATCTCAGGTAATGCTCCAGTTGTTGGTTGGTCCGCTCCGTCTCACCATTGTCTGAGGATGGTATCCGGATGATAGACTACAGGCCCACATCCGAAGTGTCCACCTCCACAACGAACGGTTTACTTGCATCGGGTGGAGGAGATTTGGGGCGGTGGTGAAACGATGACACAATTCCTGGAAAGCGGAGGCGACAGCAGGGTTGAGATGAAAGTGCTGAGAAGATGAGCGCATCAGGGTGGTTAAAGGTGCTGCAACTGTCCTGTAGTTCTGGCTAAAGCAACGATAGAAGTTCGCAAACCCGAGAAACCATTGTAGTTGTTTGAGGGTCTTGGGTAGGGGCCAAATGACCCACAACTTCCAACTTCTGTGGGTCCATGGCCACACCCTGGGGCGAGATGACAAAATCCAGGAACGTGGTCCAACTTTGTGAAAATGGTGGCACCAGAGAGAGCGTCCAGGGCCGAGTTGGTAAGAGGCAACGGTTGTCGGTTTTTACCAGAGATGTTGTTGAGCCCACGATAGTCAACACACGAGCGTAGCCCCCCGGTTTTCTTCTTCACAAAGAAGAACCCCGCAAACGCAGGTGAGGAGGAGGGCCGGATGGTGCCGTGGTGGAGGGCGTCAGATATATACTCCTCCATAGCCTGAGTCTGGGTGGTGAATAGTGCGTAGAGATGGCCTCTGCGGGAAGGGATAGAACCCTGCTGAAGGTCTATTGCTAGGTCGAAAGGGTGGGAATGTAGGCAAATTTTGGAATTAAACTTTAAACATACTTCAAAATAATTGTATTATAGTACACTTTCCAAAAATATATTATTGGAAAATATACTTTAAGTGAAAGGTTGGTATAATTTCCAAAGCACACTTATTTAAACTTTATTTTTCAATGTATTTTTGGTATATATATTTTTTAAATAATGAAAAATATATTTTAAAAATTGTACAAATGTACAAAAAGTATACATTAGAATACAAATTTTATTATACGTTAGTCTCAGTATATTTTCAGTTCATGTACATGTTCATATGTACTTATTTATGCTTCTATTTAGTGCACTACTCTCACGTGAGCCTGCGCTTTTAGACTCATTTTTACACGCTGAATCTCTCTCTTGCGCTCGCTCTCTATCTCTTTTTTGCGCACTGAAAATCACTTTTGCGCGTTCAAGATAATTTATGTTTGAACTCTGTCTCTTCTGCGCGCTCACTAACATAAAGCTACACTAGCACGAACTGCAGCAGCGCCTGAACTCTGCAACTATTCCAGCCAACTAGAGACTAGAATCGGCACAACACTAGCCAATCAGAAACTGAAGGCGGGCAGATTCGAACTGTCTATTTTCTGATTGGCTCTGCAGTTCTTCCGCTCCTAGTTTGAATTCACGCCTGGAAGCTGCATCATTCCGTGCGTTAGATCGTATCGTTATTATTTTATTTTCATCGGCATAAGGTAAATTTCATGGTTCTTATTAGGTAGTTTGTAATTACTGTAAGTACATAGTTTAAACTATAGTATGTTTTTTTACTGCTAAATCTTATATACTTTGCCTCTGGTATAATGCTCTGTAGCTTTCGACCTGTTTTCAGTCTCTGTGTAACAGCAAGAATCAACACATCAGATTTAAACTTATACTACCTGTATATACTAATACTAATGTCTTGGTTTAGACAACAGTTTAAATTTTAGTTTGTGTGTTTGTAAGACAACCTGACGTTTTGTTGAGCCCAAATAAACTATAGGATTTTTTTTGTAACCTTGTGCAGATTAAACCTGTTGAACTCATGAATAAAATCTGCCTCTATGTTACTTATGTAATGTGTTTCAAAAACATGTTATATTATACTATACTATATTATATAATAAAGTATATTTGTATTAACCACAAAATGCACGTTAGTACATACAGAGGAATATACTTTAAAGGTACTAAGTATACTTAAAGTTGTTTCACTTTAGCACACAAAAGTAGTCATTAGTCTGGAGCAAGTACACTAAAGTATGCTTTGGCATTCTAGGATTTATACTTTTTTTTATACTTATATATATATATATATATATATATATATATATATAAAGTATAATTTTTTATAATCAAAAGTAGCATTTTTGTTGAATTTGGAGAAACTATTTGTCACCGCAAGTAAAAAAAAAAAAAAAGACAAATGGTTTCTCCAAATTCAACAAAAATGCTACTTTTGATGACTATTAGCATAAAAATTATTCAACCCCCTTGATGAAAAAACATCTTCAGTACTTAATAGAGCCCCAGACGATGCTTCACTGTATGGTGCAATTTTCTGCATTTGCTTCATTCTTTCTCCTCCAAACATACCTGTTACATGGCAGGCAGTTGTTGTGTGTTCCCTCGCTCATTATTTCCCCTGTGTTGCTCTGTTGTCCTGCTATAGGTGGAGCCCTTCTCATTTCCAATTAATGATGGCTCTGAGGTGACCAATGAGGAGCTAGAAGCCAACCAGAAGAGGCAGAGACTACTGGTTGTAAGCAGCACCTTTCCATCTTGTTGTAACGTTTGCTTAGCCTTATTGATATTAGCCTCTAATAGCTCTGTTAGCCTTTATTTTTTAGCCTTGTTAATACAGTTTAGCTCCGTTGGTTTGATAACAGGTAAGGCTGTGTGCACACACACATTTCACCACATTGGTATGGATAATTGTTTAGACACCAATTAAGAGGCCAGGGGGGTATTCCAGAAAGCAGGTTATGTGACATACCCGGGTAAGTTTAAGAGTAAGTTTGTGGATAACCTCAACTTTCGGTTCCAAAAACGGAGGTAACTTTCTGGGTATGTATGTAACCATAGCAACTTACTCTCTGAAGATAACCTGCTCGGTAGCAGGTTATGTTCCAGGGTAAGTTTGTTTCAGAGGTTTATTGAGCATGACCTGCGCTTTTAAAGAAAATCCTGTGGACGTGGAGGCACAAATTATACGAGTTTTTTTTTCGCCGGGAGAGAGTTATAAGACCGCGTATTGATGTCTTTTAATTTCCTAATGATTATTTGAAAGAGTGTTATCGGTTTTCAAGGAAATCGTTAATTTACTTAACTCATCTCTTGAAACCGCATATTGCTAATGCTCAAAGTAATTAAACACATTGAGTACTGTTAACTTAAATAATTGCAATTAGGACAAATTAATAGACCTTTTTGAGTATTCAGAACTTTTTGATATTTTAAGTCAAGTCAAGTCAATTTTATTTATATAGCGCTTTTAACAATTGACATTGTCGCAAAGCAGCTTTACACAATAAAAGAAGTTAGTTTGTATGCAATGTGTATGAATCAAAATGATAAGATTGTAATCGTGAGTACGTAAGTAACAGTAACCGTTACCTTAAAATTCCACCAAGTAAAACTCTATAAAGCGCTGGTGGCTAAGTGGTAAGTGTTTCGCCTGCTATGTGAACGGCCCGGGTTTGATCCCCGGACTGGCTTGTCTGATGTGGTGACAGCAGCAACTATTTATTTGATTTGCAACAAGTTCAACAAACTCAAAATTGTATAGTTCTCTTTACTTAAAATTGGAAACATCATCACTTAAAAAATGTATGTAACTTATTACAGTGTACGTAGCACTACAGGTTTTTTTTTTCTTCGCGTCATGGCATTTTTTGTACAATGTGGGTGATGTAGAGCATGTGGGAAAGGCAACTGTGTGTAGAGCCGTTCACACAGTATGTCTGGCACTTAAACACTTTCTACACACACCGTAAACCCGATTAAGTTGGCAAAATAATATATATAAAAAATAGAGGTAATCAGTTACATAATTTTTTTAAGTAATGATGTTTCCTATTTTAAGTAAACTATAATTTTTTTTGTTTTTTGAATTTGTTGCAAATCAAATAAATTGTTGTTGCAGTTGTTGGGAATCGAACCCTGGTCTTTCACACGGCAGGCGAAACACTTACCACTGAGCCACCAGCGCTCTATAGAGTTTAAGTTGGTGGAATTTTAAGGTGACGGTTATTGTTACTTACGTACTCACGATTACTTAAAATATCAAAAGGTTCTGAATACTCAAAAACGTCTGTTAATTTTACCTAATTGCAATTATTTACGTTAACAGTACTCAATGTGTTTAATTACTTTGAGCATTAGGGTTTACGGTGTATAATAAAAGGGAAGCCGATGTCAAATGTGCTATTTAATACTCTCACGCATTTACTCTGTCCGTTATTTTTTGCCAAGCCAACTCTCTTTCTTTAGCCGATGCAGCCGTATTGCTTTGTTTTCATGATTATTGGCTTGAATTCTTCATATGCTGCATTAAAACCTCCAACTCCGCCTCTGTGAAGTATGCCGCTCTCTTTTTTTCACTTTGATTTTCCATTTTGACTCGTGAAATCGGCGATCCATTGAAAATGTCTTTATGTATGCACCGTGCATGCGCATTAACTCTGGGTAACTAGTAGGAGGTTGATTAAACTTACTCTTCTCAGGGGGTTTGGAACCAGCACTGCCTGCAGTGGCTTTGTATGGGGGTGTGGCAACCCACTGACAGTGGGGGCTGAGTAATAAACTTACTGCCACTATGGAAAGACTTAACATCTGTGTCCTTCTGTCTTTCACGCCAGTGTATCATTTCCTGCTGGCACAGATATCTCTTTGATCTGAGGCCAGTAAAAATTAGGGGCTCGTCTGGGATTTACCTTGATTTTTTTTTTAATGATCATTTAATTTATTGTGGGGGGAAAAAACCTAAACCTACCTGGTCCTATGTGAAAAAGTAATTTCGCCCTTACTAAATCATGAATAACCTATAATTTTTGAAAAGCTGTCAAGTTAAATTTTACAGGCTACGCCCATGCCTGATTACTGCCAGAGCTGTTGAATCAAGAAATCACTTAAATACAGTCGTGGCCAAAAGTTTTGAGAATGACACAAATATTAGTTTTCACAAAGTTTGCTGCTAAACTGCTTTTAGATCTTTGTTTCAGTTGTTTCTGTGATGTACTGAAATATAATTACAAGCACTTCATGCGTTTCAAAGGCTTTTATCGACAATTACATGACATTTATGCAAAGAGTCAGTATTTGCAGTGTTGGCCCTTCTTTTTCAGGACCTCTGCAATTCGACTGGGCTGCTCTCAATCAACTTCTGGGCCAAATCCTGACTGATAGCAACCCATTCTTTCATAATCACTTCTTGGAGTTTGTCAGAATTAGTGGGGTTTTTTTTGTCCACCCGCCTCTTGAGGATTGACCACTAGTTCTCAATGGGATTAAGATCTGGGGAGTTTCCAGGCCATGGACCCACAATTTCAACGTTTTGGTCCCCGAGCCACTTAGTTATCACTTTTGCCTTATGGCACGGTGCTCCATCGTGCTGGAAAATGCATTGTTCTTCACCAAACTGTTATTGGATTGTTGGAAGAAGTTGCTGTTGGAGGGTGTTTTGGTACCATTCTTTATTCATGGCTGTGTTTTGGGGCAAAATTGTGAGTGAGCCCACTCCCTTGGATGAGAAGCAACCCCACACATGAATGGTCTCAGGATGCTTTACTGTCGGCATGACACAGGACTGATGGTAGCGCTCACCTTTTCTTCTCCGGACAAGCCTTTTTCCAGATGCCCCAAACAATCGGAAAGAGGTTTCATCCGAGAATATGACTTTGCCCCCCAGTCCTCAGCAGTTCATTCACCAAACTTTTTGCAGAAGATCAATCTGTCCCTGATGTTTTTTTGGAGAGAAGTGGCTTCTTTGCTGCCCTTCTTGACACCAGGCCATCTTCCAAAATTCTTCACCTCACTGTGCGTGCAGATGTGCTCACACCTGTCTGCTGCCATTCCTGAGCAAGCTCTGCACTCGTGGCACTCCGATCCCGCAGCTGAATCCTCTTTAGGAGACGATCCTGGCGCTTGCTGGACTTTCTTGGATGCCCTGAAGCCTTCTTAATAAGAATTGAACCTCTTTCCTTGAAGTTCTTGATGATCCTATAAATTGTTGATTTAGGTGCAATCTTGGTAGCCACAATATCCTTGCCTGTGAAGCCATTTTTATGTAACGCAATGATGGCTGCACGCATTTCTTTGCAGGTCACCATGGTTAACAATGAAAGAACAATGATTTCAAGCATCACCCTCCTTTTCAAGTCTGCCATTCTAACCCAATCAGCCTGACATAATGATCTCCAGCCTTGTGCTCGTCAACATTCTCACCTGAGTTAACAAGACGATTACTGAAAAGATCTCAGCAGGTCCGTTAATGACAGCAATGAAATGCAGTGGAAAGTTTTTTTCGGGATTAAGTTAATTTTCATGGCAAAGACGGACTATGCAATTCATCTGATCACTCTTCATAACATTCTGGAGTATATGCAAATTGCTATTATAAAAACATAAGCAGCAACTTTTCCAATTTTCAATATTTATGTAATTCTCACAACTTTTGGCCATGACTGTAGACCCTGTCTGACAAAGTGAAACAGGCTAAAAGATCTAAAACTGCAACACAATCTAAAGAAATTTGAAAAACAAAGTAATTGACATTTTTCTGTCTGGATAGGGTTATAAAGCAGTTTCTAAGGCTTTGGGACTCCAGCGATCCACTGTGCGAGCCATTATCCATAAATGAAGAAAACAAACTAATCTACTCCAAGTGCACAGCAACTCATCCATGAACTCTAAAATTAAGGTTTTAAGTCTGAACTTAAATTTTATATTTATTCGGGTTATCTTTGTGTAATATTAAAATTTGTTTTATGATCTGAATAAAAAAAACTGGGGTAGGCAAAGAAATAGCACAAATAGATGTTTTTATGTTTTTTTTTTTTTGGCTGTTTCTATGACCAAATTATTATTATTTTTGATCATTTGGTGAGGTCGACATTTTTGAGACTTCATTCCAATATTCTGGTAGTTTATTTAAAATGTCTGCAATATTTCAATATTTTCCTGTGGTGTCTCTACGGAGTCTCATGTAGAAAATAATTTTAAAAAAAGTTAATTTCTAGAAAGAAAGGAAGAGAAGGGCAAAAAAGAAAAGCATATTTGAAGCAGAATACATTTTAAGTGTCACTTGTACCAATCCTAACAGTTAAAAATGTTAATTACAGCTGCTTGGACTAGGTTGCCTGGCAAAGAAAAAGAGAGGGGCTGTCAAGTTACCCTTACCACAAATACACGCACACACACACACACACACACACACACAGAGGCATGTGTTCCAGCCAAGACTGAGCTGGTTGGAGTGCAGTATGTGAAAGGACTCTTTATCCTGTACAAAGAATAAACAAACACAACCTCAGAAATGACACTTAGCAGCTTCTCACAGTTTTTTTTTTTCTTTTTAGCCTTCAGTAGGAACAAAGGAGCGTAAAGTACCTTTTCTAAATTTGAGAATTTGTACACAGAAATGTTCCAGCAAAACACTGGTCTTAAATACAAACCACTGAGAACTATAGAAGTACAGTTCTGAGCCGTTCATAAATCACATAATACATTTTTTTGCATTTCTTAAGCATTATAGACTCTTAAGCTACGTTTACACTGTCAGTTAAATGTGACTCAATTCCGATTTTTTGCTCATATGTGACACATATCGGATATTTTCTATGTCCATGTAAACAGGAAAAAAACATTCCGAAAGCATGCATTCCGATATTTCGAGATCGGTTTCGGGCCTCCTTCATACTGTATGTGGAAATAAATCAGATATAAATCAAATATGTGCTAATGTGATTGTCGTGTAAACAGACAGATCGGATTTTCTGAGGCATTGCGTTTTGTACGTCATTAAAACTGCGAGTTCTTCGCCGTTTAATGATGTAATCAGGCACATCGAGGCGCTGCTCATCCCAAACAGATGCGCCAGTGTGCGGTAGCCCGCACCTGTTGCAAGCCACCAGAGAGCGACCGTGATACGTCTCGCACCCAGACATTCCTCTGAATGGTTGAGGACATTATAAATGAAGCATATGCGCAGGCTGCAATGATGGCCCTTTTCCTCCTTCTCCGTTTCGCAAACTTTGCATATATCGCAGAGCTAGCATCAAGCATATTTCGCCTTCGTCCATCTTGGCTAGTGTGTAGTGCAAAAACCACGCTTTAAGTATGCGCAATGTTTCAGACGGTATGGCGAGTGTAAACACGTGAATCGGATATGAGTCATAGTTGAAAGAACGTGTAAACAGACGGTCAGAAAAATCAGATATAGGCAACAAATCAGAATTGGGATTCGAGACCTGCAGTGTAAATGGGGCTTTAGACAAATTATGTAACAAATGCAGATGTTTTATCATCAGGAGAGCACAAAATCTTGAAGATGCCAAAGCCATGGCTGGAATTGCAAGACAGCGTTCTCTGGCTGTGACAAATGGCAATACTCTGTAATCTTTCAATCAGAGTAACATTAGCCAATCATGGCCTTCTGTGAGCTCAAATATGTAGAAACTGATGTGTGTTCTCTACATATCAACAGTATAAGACTATGCAGGAGCTAGCTACATATGTCTTCATCCCCATCCTAGCAACCAACTGCATCCCCATCATCAGAATGCTGACTGAATATTGTTAGGAAGGACCATGTTTATGTCTCCAGCACAGTGCGAGAAGAGTGTCAATTTTCACCTCTTCAGCTTGCATTTTGAGTCCAGATTCCCTTGGTCATAAGGACTGATTTATTTATTTATTTATTTTAATGCAATGACAAGAAATATAATTCAAAATATATATAATTTAAAGCTACATAAATGTGATCATGTGAAGTTTAATACTTTCTAATTTTCGAAATTCTTTGTTTTTTCTAAAGCATTATGTTTTAGCTTATTAAAAGGGAGCTGACCTTATCCTTTGGCAGAGTCAGTTCTGAGTCATCTGGACAGTCGAATGTTTATTTCTTTAACATAGAGAAGTTTAAGGCCAACACCATAAGTCATTTTTTTTCCCTGATTAAATTCAATATTAAATGAACTCTAGGGCTTCTCAGCTAAGGGAGAGGGTTGTTGTTGCTATGAGACAATGTGTCAGCTGACATTATGTTTCAGAGATGACATGTTATTTATAGAATTTAGAGGCACTGAAAGGAGAGATCAAATGAAGAGGCTTAAACAGTGGAACATGAAAATGCTTCAGGTGTATGTGAGACACAGCCTTTGCAGAGACTTGACTTGAATGTTAGTGATATCGGTCTTTTTGCTAGGAGTAAATGCACATTCCTAATATTAATAAGTATTGCCTTAGTGTATACTTTGGACATTGTGTTGGCATTGACTCTCAAATTCCAGATTTCCTTTTCTAAGTTGTGAAGTTATATTTCTTCTCCAATAAACACTTGCCATTGTGGACAAATGTGTAGCACTGATTGTTCACTAGAGTTTACATAGCTAGACAATGCAATGCGGTTTGGGATATTTAGCTGTAATGTAATTATTCAAACAAGTATTAGTTTAATTTAGAATTGGTTTGTGATATTAAGTGACATCAAGACTCTACTAAATATACAGTACTATTATCTAGATATCACCAAATTATCTAAATTAATGATGTGTTCTTCTGAAGGGACAAAATTACATAAATTAGTGACCTTCTTTGACCTCCAATTACAGTAATGGTTATTCCCACATAAAATGTGTACATCAAATAAAATTCTAACGTTTTAACGGATCTGTTTTGTGTGTTTTAAAAAAATTATAATACAAAAATTGCAAAAGCTGCTACTGATCTTCTCATGTAATTGCAAATGACATGCAAGTTGAAAATCCATCCTAAACTGGCTTAGATCTTAAACTAAACCTATCTAAAGCTAAAATATTTTATTGTTTCCCAATTCAAGACAATTCTGGTAACCTGTGTTTCTTTTTTATTAAGTTTCAGGTGATCTTATTTACAAAAATTCCATACATTTTTATGATAATTTTAAAAACTAGGGAAAAAAACTATTTTTATGATAAGAATGCACAATATTATCCCATGTAGAACAAAGTAATATGCATAATACACCACCTTGTTTTATTAGATATATACATATTATACTCTGCAAATATACTACATTATAGTACAACATTTTGGGTAACATTTGCACCAGCCAGTGAATTCTGGGGGTGAATAGTTCCAATGAAGTTGTTTAAACAGATCTACAGTATACAGTATATACTGTAGATGTTACATCATGAGATGACTGTCTGCAATGCTGCTGACCTACAGGTCATGTGTGCTGTGAATGACTAATGCAGCTACAAGTGCACACAAGCCATAAGAATTCTCTTTTGTGAAAATCTTGTATTACACCCAAATGACATTGTTTTAAACATTAAATACTGTACTGTATATTGCAGGATATTTCAGTCGTCTTGGAATTGCTTGTAACTATACTGTACAGTAAGTGTCTTTTTGCATAACTATTTGAGAGAAGTGAAACAGTGAATGTGACCAGTGTTTTCAGTGGAAAAACTGGGGGAAATGTAATGCAGTAAACAATCATTCTGTAAAATGCAACTAAATGGTGCAACCATTCTTTACTGATTAGTTTTGTTTTTTTTACTATCGTTGTTGCTGTTGATCAAACGCTATGATTAGACTTTCACATATCATTTTATCAAAATGCATCCATACATTATTATTTGTATTCTAATAATATATGTGCATATTTTTACAAATTTAATGTCAAAGATAATAATGTTTTCAGTAATATATATTTTTTAATACAATATATTTAATCTGATCATTAAGCATTAGTGGTATTATAATAGAATGGAAGCAATTGAGAATGACAGCAACTCTGCCACAAATTGGTAGGCCACGTACAATCACAGAGCGGGGTCAGCAGATGCTGAGACACATAATGCACAGAGGTTGCCAAACTTCAAGTGGCCTTCAGATTAGCTCTCGTAGAGTTTCATGGAATGGGTTTCCATGGCCGAGCAGCTGCATCCAAGACTTACACTACCAAGTGCAATGCAAAGCATCGGGTGCAGTGGTGGGAAGCACACCATCACTGAACTGTAGCGCAGTGGAGTGATGAATCACACCAAACCTGATGGACGAGTCTGGGTTTGGCAGGAGAACGGTACTTGTCTGACTGCATTATGCCAAGAGTAAAGTTTGGTGAAAGTTTGGGATTATGTAGGGTTGTTTTTCAGGAGTTGGGCTCAGTCTCTTAGTCCCAGTGAAAGAACTTCTTAATGCTTCAGCATACCAAAACATTTTGGACAATTTCATGCTCCAAACTTTGTGGGAAAAGTTTGGGGATGAGCCTTTTCTTTTTCAACATGACTGCACACACAAAGTACGTTCCATAAAGACATGGATGAGCGAGTGTGGTGTGGAACAACTTGACTGGCTTGCACAGCCCTGACCTCAACCAGATCCGAGCCAGGCCTTCTCGTCCAACATCAGTGTCTGAGCTCATAAATGTGCTTCTGGAAGAATGGTCAAAAATTCCCATAAACACACTCCTAAACTTTGTGCAAAGTCTTCCCAGAAGAGTTGAAGCTGTTATAGCTGCAAGAGGGTGGACCAACATCATATTAAACCCTGGATTAAGAATTGGATGTTAAAGTTCATATGCATGTGAAGGCAGGCAAGCAAATACTTTTGCCAATATAGTGTATCAATTACAACCATGTGTAAAAGTTTGTTCCAAGCCTTTTTTAATTCTATTAAAATACAAACAACAACATATAACTATAATTAAAGCAAGAAAAAAAGAGAAATTTGAAGTACCCCCATAATTAAAAAGCTTGTAAATACACATTTATCAGCAAAACCATGACATGATCATTTTCTGAATGACTTCATCAGTCTTTTACATTGTTATGGAGAAATTTTGGCCCATTCTTCTTTACAAGATTGCTTCGGTTCATTGAGGTTTTTGGTTATTTATTTATGCACATCTCTTAAGGTCCCACCACAGCATTTCAGTTAGATTAAGGTCTGGAATTTTTTTTTCAGCTATTCTGAAAAATAGCACCAGTCATTTACTGGTGTGCTTCCGATCACTGTCCTATTGTATGACCCAACATTGACTAAGCTTCACCTGTTGACAGAGGACCCCATATTTGCCTCTAGAATACTCTAGTATAGAGTATTCTAGAGGTCCCACCACAGTAAGTGGGTAATTAGTATAGTAGGAAGACAGAATCCAAACATAGCAGCTCACCATAATACTCTATAGCCATGAGTCCTCAAGATCTGCTACTTTACCTAAAGAAAAAACTCCTGTAGTTTTCCCTATATGAGGTACCAACAAATACCATGACTCTCTGATCAAAGTAGGCATGGTTGATCATAAAATGTTAACAATTTACTAGAATAATGTGGCACAAGACCATTCAGTGCTTGATAGGTTAATAATAGTATTTTTAAATCAATGCAGAATTTAATTGGGAGCCAGTGCAGTATTGATTCTGCTTGCTACCTAATGGAACGTCCTGACAGTAAGGCATTAAAGTATTCCAAGCTAAAGGTACTGTACAAAGGCACAGATTAGTTTTACTTGCATTGTTTAGGGACATAATATCCCTTGTCTTAGAGAGTTCTGAGATGAAAGAATGCATAATCGTATTATGTTTTTTCTCTTTATCTTGACAAATGAATAGTCTTTGTCCTGTCACAGTTTCAGTGTCACTGCCCTGTCTCACTTCACTGCAGCTAAGACTAGAGAACAGGCTGGCTGTCTTCTAGTACTGCACACAGTCTAAAGTTTAACCTCATTAAAGTAGGACTTCTGTACAAAACCTCAATGACTTTCACTCATTCAATCAAAAAGTTATCCTTATTCATTCAAATGTTTCTCATCTGGCTTCCAGTAGTGTCAGGCTTCAGTAGTGTTTGTATCTTAAATAATCAATTAATTCATCTGAAGACATATCAAATACTGTTTGTTTTAGATAATTGCAAATAGATTCACTGACATGCCGACGGCTAGGCAGGGTTGTGTACACACCTGTTCAGGTTAAAGTGCTCAAGAGATTATAGACTGATATTGCCTGTGATATACAGTAAAAGTCATATACAGAGTTTATACACACATGGACAAAATTGTTGGTACCCTTCGGTCAATGAAAGAAAAACTCACAATGGTCACATAAATAACTTTAATCTGACAAAAGTAATAATTAAAAAAAATTATATGAATGTTAACCAATGAAAGTCAGACATTGCTTTTCAACCATGCTTCAACAGAATTATTTTAAAAAATAAACTCATGGAACAGGCCTGGACAAAAATGATGGTACCCCTAGAAAATACTGAAAATAATGTGACCAAAGGGACATGTTAATTCAAGGTGTGTCCACTAATTAGAATCACAGGTGTCTACAATCTTGTAATCAGTCAGTGGGCCTATATATAGGGCTCCAGGTAGTCACTGTGTTGTTTGGTGACATGGTGTGTATCACACTCAACATGGACCAGAGGAAGCGAAGGAAAGAGTTGTCTCAGGAGATTCGAAAGAAAATTATAGACAAGCATGTTAAAGGTAAAGGCTATAGGACCATTTCCAAGCAGCTAGATGTTCCTGTGACTACAGTTGCACATATTATTCAGACATTTAAGATCCATGGGACTGTAGCCAACCTCCCTGGACGTGGCCGCAGGAGGAAAATTGATGACAAATCAAAGAGACGGATAATCCGAATGGTAACAAAAGAGCCCAGAAAGACTTCTAAAGAGATGCAAGGTGAACTTCATGCTAAAGGAACATCAGTGTCAGATCGCACCATCCATCGTTGTTTGAGCCAAAGTGCACTACATGGGAGATGACCAAGGAGGACACCATTGTTGAAAACAAATCATAAAAAAGCCAGACTGGAATATGCCAAACTACATGTTGACAAGCCACAAAGCTTCTGGGAGAATGTCCTATGGACAGATGAGACAAAAATGGAACTTTTTGCCAAGGCACATTAGCTCTATGTTCACAGATGGAAAAATGAAGCATATCAAGAAAAGAACACTGTCCCTACTGTGAAACATGGAGGAGGCTCTGTTATGTTCTGGGGCTGCTTTGCTGCATCTGGCACAGGGTGTCTTGAATCTGTGCAGGGTACAATTAAATCTCAAGCCTATCAATGGATTCTAGAGAGAAATGTGCTGTCCAGTGTCAGAAAGCTGGGTCTCAGTCTCAGGTCATGGGTCTTGCAACAGGACAATGACCCAAAACACACAGCTAAAAACACCCAAGAATGGCTAAGAGGAAAACATTGGACTTCTATGAGCCCTGACCTCAATCCTATTGAGCATCTTTGGAAAAGGCACCCTACAAACCGGAAACAACTGGAGCAGCTTGCTCATGAGGAGTGGGCCAAAATACCTGCAGAGAGGTGCAGAAGTCTCATTGACAATTACAGGAATCGTTTGATTGCAGTGATTGCCTCAAAAGGTTGTGCAACAAACTATTAAGTTAGGGGTACCATCATTTTTGTCCAGGCCTGTTCCATGAGTTCATTTTTTAAAATAATTCCGTTGAAGCATGGTTGAAAAGCAATGTCTGACTTTCACTGGTTAACATTCATAGAATTCTTATTTATTATTACTTTTGTCAGATTAAAGTTATTTCTGTGACCATTGTGAGTTTTTCTTTCATTGACTGAAGGGTACCAACAATTTTGTCCACGTGTGTAGATATACAGAGTCAGGCAAAAAAAAAAAAAAAAGTATACATACTTCAAGTAAAGAAAAAATTGTATGAATATACATATATGTATGTGTATATATGTATGTGTGTATATGTATATATGTATGTATGTATGTATTATGTATGTATGTATGTATGTATATATATGTATGTATATGTGTGTGTGTGTATGTATATATATATATATATATATATGTATGTATATGTGTGTGTGTGTATGTATATATATATATATATATATGTATGTATATGTGTGTGTGTGTATATATGTATATATATGTATGTATATGTGTGTGTGTGTGTGTGTGTGTATGTGTATATATATATATATATATACACAAGATTCCGCTGTGTGCCCAAATTCACCTAGGCTGGAGACCTGTGTTCCCACCGCTCGCTGGCCATAAAAGGGACCCTCCGCTTTCACCCGGTGAGTAGGGATTAGCTTTCGTTTACTCACATGTGTCTGTACAGTCCTGTTGCCACAGACTTAACGCTCTCCGAGCCTAATTTGCCTAGAAGGAAGCTGCTGGCCTCACGCTCTCGCAGGCGCTCCACTGTCTCTGCCTGCCTCGCGCCACCTGCTCCATGCACCTTAATGTGATACAGAGGACCTTCTGCCACCTGAGCTTCGACCCGTGGACTTGCGCCATTCACCTGGTCGCCACTAGAACCACACTACATTAGGCTCTACATTCGGATTCGGGCTGTCAGTGAGGGTTGGAGATTTTGAATAAATTTGTTTAATTCTATCAGTGTTTTTTTTTTTTTTTTTTTTGAACAGCCAAGTACTGTATGTGTGTTATTTTGTCATATAAAAATTTATTGCAGAGTTTATTACTTATGTGCAGTATATGTGCTATTGTTATGATGTTGCAGACAACCATTCAGAGCTTTGGAAACATCTTTAGAATCCAATATAAGTTTTTTTGTAAGATTTTCTACTACTTCTTAAACAATGCAGAACTATTTAATTGTAAGTTCCTAAATTTGGTTTAAACGACTTGCTTTAAATAAATAAAAAATCCTCATTTAAATACTGTTTCTTTTAGAAATAAATGTATACATAAACATTAGCTTCAGTATTTGTTATATAAAACCCTTAGTAAAATGTATTTAAAAGAATTGATAATATATAGTATATAGAGTATCTAATGTGCCCAGTCTTTTGTCAGAAGTCTATGGCAGACGACTTCAGACACAAGGCAGGGTTCACCGTGGACAGGGTGGCAATCCATCGCAGGGCACATACACATAGACACACTGACACACTTATTCACACCATGCAGGCAATTTGGGATTGCCAGTTATGCTACTGTGTCTTTATCTTTGGACTGTGGGAGGGAACCCATCAAGCACTGGAAGAACATGCAAACTTCGCTTAAACAGATCCATGTCAGGAGTCAAACCCTTATCAGCCATATCAAATAAATAAATCTTCATTCATCATCTTTAGTGAATGATCTCCTCTGGTGATGGTCGTGGGGAACTGGAGCCTATCCTGGAACCCCCAGATGCAATTTGGGAATATTTCACCAATCAATCACTCAGCATGAGGTGGAAGCAAACCAGAGAACCTGGAGGAAACCTACACAGACACAGTGAGAACTCCGTACAGACTGTAACCTTTAACGGACCCTGGTAGTGTTAAACAGCAAAACTGTTTATAGAATATTAAATGAATAGATTAATATAAAAAAATAGGTTGAATAGTGATAAAAAAAGAGATTAGAATCTCTTTTTATAACTTACAGTATCTCTTTTATAGAATCTCTTTTATAACAAACAACCAGGGGTCATTTGTGCTTTATACAGTACAGTATCAGTGTCTCATCTGTAGTACTGTGCAACTCAGCAATGGTTTACACAGTATTAATATTCATCACAGTAAATCAAATAAAACTAAAACTGTCATTGTGCAATTAATTACAACCCATTCAATCTGTTTATTACTTTTATTGACATCAATTAATTCCAGCCACATTTTAATCAAACCTGAACATATTTATTATATTAAAGCATATGCAGCAGTCACACTGTGTGTATATTATAGTCAAATCATTTTTGCCTTTAAGCACAGTTTATTGGGGTGAACAAGTCTCTTAGTGAAGGCTCTCTCTCCCCCTGCTGGCTGACTCTGTGTACCAACTATAAGTGTATGATATGCTGAGGTCTATCACATAACCTGAATGTCTTTCTGGGCAGCACTTTACCATTAATTTTGGAACAATGTTTTCATTTAACATACCATTTGGAAAACATGAAATAAATATATACTTTATATATTATAACTAATATACTTTATATATTATACTGCATTTTAAGCTTAAACAGTTATATAGTTATAAAGATATTTTTTATCATTTATAATTTTTAATTTTATAGTTAGAATTTAAACCAATATTTTTATATTTATGGAGCAAATATTTTCACGAAAGTCTGCTTTAAAATTTGAAACACTATTGATAATTGAGGTGGATAATTATGGTAGGTCATTTGGGTTTATAATGTTAAATGATTAGTGTACAGACAAAAAGGTTTCTGTGTCTTCTGATCACGAAGCAATTCTGGGCACAATGCAATATTATTATCAGTTTCAAGATCAGGAGCTTTCATGTGTTGAAACAATTACATTTGAAGGTAGTCCTCTCCTCCCAACAAATTTATTAATTAATTAGACAAAATTGTACAATTCTAAAACTGCAGTATTTGGGTTTTGCTTTGACTTCCCCTCCATGGCAAAAAAAGAAATAAAACAATTCCATGCATGATCATTTGTTTGTATTTCTTTGATTTTTTTTCTTTTCTTTTTTGTCGGAGTGATGCCAATTTTCAAATATTTTATTATTCATTTTTTATTTGATTTCAAATAATTAATTGTATTTTGTATTCCATAATATGCTCTGTTCTTATTTTTCTACCTCAAGTTAATTTGCCGTCATTGTATAATACTGTGTCTTAAATCTGCTACATGAATCAGTGTCTATAGTTCCTTTCAGATATTTATATTCAACTTCAGATAAACTGTACCAAAATCATCACATCTAATAAACAAGGATGAAACTATCTTAAATACAAAAGTATCTGTTGTATGGTAAAGTAAAGGCATGCAAACTAAATTTAAATTTAAACAGTACAGTATACCTTTAAACTTCTGCAGCCCGACAAACCAAATAACACTTAAGAAAGTTTCAATAGTTAAGGAAATCCTCGTGTAAAATGATCAATTATTCAAACACCTTAGCATTTAACCAGGATCATGGAACGATCAAGAGCAAATGATCTGAAAATCTAAGAGAAAGATGTAAAGTGAAATAGAAGTGAGACTGAGGCTGTCATGAATAACAAGTCTGCTATGGCAACGCATGTTAAATCAGGAGGTTTGTTGTGTGTGTGTGTGTGTGTGTGTGTGTGTGTGTGTGTGTGTGTGTGTGTGTGTGTGTGTGTGTGTGTGTGTGTGTGTGTGTGATATAGACACTGATCTTTATAATTGTTCACAGCACCTCCTCAATGTAGACAGGTTTTTCTTGGATGATGATAAAGACAGAAGTAAATAAAGGAGTGAGCGTACATGGTGGAGATGTTCCAGAAATTTTGCTGACTGATACAAGTCTCTTCAGCCTCTGGTTAATCCCGTACTGCACATTTTATTGCTCTCTTAACTTCCTTTGGGTAATGTTGAGGATAACAAAAAGTAAGAGGAAAGAGAGTATACTGTACAGTATAACTAATGTTTATCCTGGTAATCATATCCAGGTAATTATAATCAATGCAATATAAATTAATTTACTAAAAGGTGAAACATTCAATATATTAAAAAATGCAAACAAGACCAATAAAGATTCTATATATATGTATAAAGGAAAGAGAGGAAAAAAACGTTTGTGACATTCATAAAAGTACAATGTATGTTCGATTTTAGACTATGCTATGATCAGGCTGCTTTCTTCATGTCTGAAACACTGGCCTCCTTTAATGTCCCACACATGTGAATGGCTTTGAGTGAGGTCAGGACACGATGGGGATGTAACACAAGTCTCTTCCAGTAGTTGGCGACATGTTATCAGGCAATTTTCAAGGATCATGTGTTCTACGGGAATGACTACAATGGCCCCTGAGCCACCTCAGCCTAAATGATCATTCCCAACAGCCTTCTTTTAAACATTTGCACCATTTAAATGCATTACTGCAGCTAAGAGTCTAATCACCATACTGTGCTTCAAGTCTTCTGTATATGTTTTTTTTTTTTTTGCTTTCTCCGTAGGAAATTTCCTCCGTAGGAAATTTCATCACAAGCCCTGGTTTGACCTTACCCTGGTTTGACACGACCTTATTAGGTAGGTGGTGCATGTCAAAGTAAAACAATGCCTCTGCCGGCTTGCCTTCTTCTCATAGTGCATCATGGTGCTATCTCTTTCTCAGGTACGTGACACTCATGCACCCAGAAACATGATTCATCAGACATCTTCTTCCATCACATCATGTCCAGACATCTTCTTCCATCACATCCACATCCAGTTTTAATGCTTAATTGCCTACTGTAGCTGCTTACAGTGGTGTGGACAGTGGTCTGTGGCTAGGCAACCACATGTATATGCACAGCAATCTTTATGTTCTAATACCTTTAATACCATACAGAGCATTACATTTTTTAGCAATCTGTGTTACAAGCCTTCACTCCCAATGCACATCAATGAACCCTGGGTGCCCTTCACCCTTTCCCTGGTTCACCGGTTGTCCTTCATTGGACCAACTAACCACTGCATATTGGGAAGACAAGACCCGCTATTTTAAGCATGTTCAGACATAGTCATCTACCCATCACAATGTGCTCCTTATTCAATTTGCTTAGATGCATAACCTTTCTCACTTTCCCTGCTTTCAACACATCAAAATCAAGAACTGACTGTTTAGTCATTGCCTAACGCTCTATATCCATTAATTTGATCCATTCAGTGTTATTTACTTTACCTGCCATTGGTTTTTAATGTTAGGGCCGTGTATAGTCTATGTGTATGTTGAAAGGTGTGCCTTCTATTCATATCATATGGAGGATTATTATAGCCCCCAATACATTTTTTTTTTTTAGATCTAACTCTTTTTTCTTAAAAATTCTGACCTTGTTTTGGTTTTGTTTGTTTCCTTTTTAAAAAAAAAAAATTTCAATTTTTAAAGATTAATGTTTAGTTGCAAGGACTGCACTAATTTGACTGTACTTAGTATAGTGACGATAAATAATCTTGAGGCTCTTTAATTTCACTATTCTGACTTTTATTTTTCTGACTTTAAACTCAGGAACAAATAAAACCTTCTGATGAAGGGTCGAAATTATGACTTTTCTGCTCAGAAAACTTTTCTTCAAATTCTGACTTTTCCCTTTAGAAATCTGACCTTTTCTCTCAGAATTCAAGATTATTTATCGTCACTATACTAAGTACAGTCAAATTAGTGCAGTACTTGCAACTAAACCTTAATCTTTAAAAATTTAAATATATTTTTTTAAAGCAAACAAACAAAACCAAAACAAGGTCAGAATTTTTAAGAAAAAAAAAGAGTTAGATCTAAAAAAAAAAAAAAAAAAAATGTATTGGGGGCCATAATACTCCTCCATATGATATGAATAGAAGGCACACCTTTCAACATACACATAGACTATACACAGCCCTAACATTAAAAACCAATGGCAGGTAAAATAAATAACACTGAATGGATCAAATTAATATATATAGAGTATTAGGCAATGACTAAACAGTCAGTTCTTGATTTTGATGTGTTGAAAGCAGGGAAAGTGAGAAAGGTTATGCATCTAAGCAAATTGGATAAGGAGCACATTTGTCTGGACACTCTGGACATTCAGGACATTTGCTCACTTGTCCTCACTGCACACCTGCTCACTCATGGGTAGTATGCACACGTCACTTAAATATGCACACAAGCCACTTTATCATTTAACATGTCACTTTACTGTATATTTGCATATTCAATATTTTTATTTCCACTTGTGCAATTTCAATTTTTTACTTACTTACATTTTATATTTTTATATTCTTACATTTTACATTTTATATTCTATATTTTATATTTTATTTAATTTTATTCTCTTAGGTCAGGGCAGTTGCCTAAGCATTTCACTGCATATCGTACTGTGTAGGATTGTGTATGTGACAAATAAAATTTGAATTTGAACATTGTGATGGGTAGATGACTATGTCTGAACATGCTTAAAATTCTGACCTTTTCCTTTAGAAATCTTACTTTTTCGCCTTAAAATTCGGACTTTTTCCTCCGAATTCTGACTTTTCCCCCTTATAACTCTGACTTCTGTCTTTAGAAATGTGTCCTTTTTTCTTGAGAATTCTGACTTTTTCCTCAAAAGGCTTTATCTGTGTCTATGCGTTTTAAGTCAGAATTTAAGGAATTCAGAGGAGGGGAAAGTCAGACCTAAAATCCCCATTCACAGCGATCAGTATGTGCGTTCACTTGTTTATTCCGAATGATGTAATCATGTTCTATTGTGTTCCTACCATTACCTAAACCGTGCCCAATAAATCTGACTCAGCACTGAAAAAAAAAGCCCCGCCCTCAGGGTGACGTAACGTTAGCGACCGTTACCAAGTTGCTCCTCGCGAGCTTCATCCTCACCAACATGGCGGCGGAGGGCAGCAGCAGCAGCTGGAGCGCAGCGGCGCGCCTCGGCTCAGCCTCACTAACTTAAACTCACGTAACTGTGAGAACTGACGCAGCTTCGCATCGCAAAGATTTTAGTTTGTGTTTGTTTGTTTTTTGTGTGTGTAACATGTATGGACCTGTAGTTTGATTCTCGACTTTGGAGAGAAAAAAAAAGCATCTTTTTTTTCGGTTTTAGTGACAACTTCCCAAACTCACCTGCTCGGCGTCAGGAACAGCGTGTACCGAGTGCGAGCGCCAGCTGCTGCAGCGCAGTGTTTACACTCCGACTCCGACGGAAAGACACGGATTTTTCTGCGCTATTAAAGTTTTTATTTTTCCAAACAAAACAAGCCATGTGATCGTGATCGAAGGAAATGCATCTAAATATGAGCGAAAATAATTACCCGCTGGAAGAAAGAGACAGAGACAGACTTCCTCCCATCATAAACCCTGTAAGTCTCGTAGATTTATTTATTTATTTATGTCGGTTTCTCACTTTAACTTGCTTTTAAAGTTGTGCTTGATAAGTTAGATGTTATCTGAGCAGTCCAGTTGAGGCTGATGGAAATTCCCGACATTAGGAAAATTATGGATTTTGGACCTTTTGAATATTAATAAACAGCAAAAATGGAAAAACTGAACCCAACTGCTTTTTATGAGTTTTAGATTTGAGCTTAGATTTATATTTGTATGCGTCCATGATTGGTGCACACATGAAAAAAAAAAAAACTGCAATATTCTACATCACACATCTACCCCAAATCGTCACCCATCTTTCTGATGCATAAAACGTCTGTTACTAATTAAAGCACATGGGTGGGACCATCTGGCCAACACTTGATTTCTTCTGTTCTGTAAGAAAGCATCCAGACATTTACTTCTGAGATCAGAATAAGATAAGATAAGAGAGAGCCCTGTTTTTTTTTTTTTTTTGCCTTTATTTTTTCTTTTTCCTCTTGGCTTTTGCACTATTTGCGTCACACATCGCTTTGTTTGCCTGGCCTGATGAATAGTGATGCTGAGATTACAGGCTGTTGAAACTGATTAAACCATTACTTTTCACCTCCTACGCTCCGCAGCACACCAAATTCCAGCTCCTGCGTTCTTCAAGTAAATTGGTGCTTTACCTCTAATTGTAATGTTCACTGTAGATCACATACTAATTTATGATGCATGTGTTTGGTCCTAATTCAAACAGGACTCATGCATCTTTTATTTTCCTGACAGAATTTGGATCGTGGACCAAAGCTACCTTTCACCTCTTATGGGAGTTTCATCTCCACACTGAACCACAAGCGAGAGTCGGCCAGTCACAGTCTGTCCACACAGCTCCTCTTACCTGCCATCCGACAAGGTCAGCCATGACACCAAACCTGACGCTGCGTTTGTTCTTGGAAAAGATGCATTTTTCGGGGGTTGATCCTCTTGAAATATTTTATAACATTTGGGAAAACATTGTTATGATGGTTTTCAGATATATATATATATATATATATATATATATATATATATTTTTTTTTTTCATTTCATTTTGTTTTATTGCTTGTCAGCGCAGGTTTATGCGATTCAGTTTGAAAGCTACTAAACAGTAAGGTACACGCTGAGAGTGTGGACCGCAGATTACTGATATTATGTTGGAGGAGGAAAAACAGAATGGTAGATCCAGTTTATTATATAAGAGATCTTTTTCACCTTGCTATATCATACATATCACCACTGGAGCTTATATATACACTGTATTTATTTATTTACCCCTTTTTTTTGTTTTTTGAAACCCCTGAAATGATTTCCTTATTAGAAAAGGATAAAAAATTTGTGAATTCTGTGCTTTGATATCCTGTGTTTTTATGCATGGCATGTAAATGCTCATCCAAAGGTCAGCCTGATGGGAAATGATATCCACATACAATTTAAAGGCATTGCTTCGACACAGGACCAAATACTAATTGCATTTCAAAGAGTTCTCTTTAGCTGCTATGAATTAATGAACAATTCAGTACTGTGAGCAGATGTTTGTGTGTGTGTGTGTGTGTGTGTGTGTGTGTGTGTGTGTGTGTGTGTGTGTGTGTGTGTGTTTCTTGAGATCAAAGATTTTTTTAGAAGACTTGCAGATCAGTGTGTCACGCGGACAGCTAATCTGAGTATTGAATCGAGTATAGAGGATGGACCTGGATGGTATAAAATTTTAACAACAGCTTTTTGGTAGAATCATTGCTTCTACTTGAGTAGCTGCATAATCTTTTTATAAGGGTTTATATGAGAGCAACAACAGTAATTTGTGCTTTCTCTTAATCATAGTACGTTAATTGATGGATGCCCTTGAGTAAAGAGGGCAGTTATTTGAGTAGTTGTGCTTGAGGCTGGTGATGAAATTGTGTACTATATTCAGCGTTTTTTCCCCCCCTCCAGAAACATTTTCTCCTTAATGACATGTTTTTGTGAACTTAAATTTTTAAGGATTTATGTACCAATAAGATCAGACCACAGTGTCATATCCACATTTGATCTGTTATCATAATTATATTATAGGTCTACATGATACCTGGGTCGAAGTATATATTTTAGGGAAAAGGACATGCTTATGATCCGAACCATCTATTAATAGACTCTTCCCAGCAGTCTATTAACCATATTCTTAGTATATCATCAAAAGGAAAAATAGATAGATTTGAGAAGCGGTTTACTTTGCAACCTTACATAACTTACAGATTTACTTTTATTCCGTCTTTGCTATCAGAGTTGATATTGCTTATTTGTATACAATACCAAACAAAAGGTATTTCCTGTTTTGTTTTCTTTTCCTTTTACATTGTAAAACACAGCTGAAGGCATCCAAAATATTCAGTAATCTCCTTTGAACAGTTGATATTGAGATGTGTCTGCTACTTATGCTCTGTGAAGCCTTTATAACCACTCTAATCTGAGGTGCTGGTAATTGGATTATTAAGGTTGGCAACTTTTAATGAACTTCTCCTCTGCAGAAAGTCTTCATGAGAGCCAGTTTCATTATAGTACTTGTCAATGTCCTTGCAAGAACAGAACTATTTCAAAACAGCCGAAGTGTTAAAATAAAAACTGACTGTTATTGTTCTTGCCCCATGATAAATTGGCACCCTGTCCAGGGTGTACCCCGCCTTGTGCCCTAAGTCTTCTGGGGTAGGGTCCAGGCCCTCCGTGACCCTGAATACAGGATTAAGTGGTAAAGATGATGAGTGAGCGAGCAAGCAAGTGAGTGAGTGGTATTGTTGTCCATAATTAGCTAATTTTGTGTGTGTTGTTTTAAAATTTTAAGGAAGAAAAAAAAAACGTTATTTTTCTAGAATGTAGAAAATAAATCCACATTTTTGACTGTTGTGTCCAAACTTTTGACTGACACTGTATAAGTAACCATACGTGCACTCAGTAAGAAACTTAAGCAGTGTTTGTTTGTTCTGTACTTTGTTGCATAGCAGCACATCATTTTTGGTGGCCAAAACGCTTCTCAACTACACGCTCCTGCTCATGTCCAGTTGCTTAACTAGCTGGCATTCTGTCTTTACAGTCATCAGCAAAATCCAGATTCATTTTAAAAACGCAAAATGAAATATGTACAATGATTAGCAGATGCAATAAGGAAGGAAATACAGTTTAATCATATCAGGATGCTTTCTGTCTTATTTGGTAACTATAATTACATAAGCATTTATAAACAATGCAGAGTTTTTCTCCAGAACACTGTTAATAAATGAATAATCATAGAATAACAGTATTGAGCCTCTTCCTGTGATATCTAATACTGAAGACATTTGTAAAAGCAATCTTGGTCCACTTCTCCATGCAGAACACTTAGAGCTCCTTGAGGACTGTTTCCTTAATCAGTTCTGATTTGGAATTGGGGTGTAGGTCAGGATTTTTTCTTTTCTTTTTTTAGTACCGATGGACATTTCAAGCAACCGTGGTAAAACATTTTTGAGGGATTATTTAAACAATATTCAACTATTCAAACTGCTAACCACATACCTAGCAAACATGACACGTCAATTCACAATATCCTTCCCAAGCTTGACTTCCAGAGTATATACAGTACGCTTGCCTGGTTAACTGCCAGACTCCCTAGTGTGCTGCCACACAGTCCGTCGACTGCAGACAGATGACATGAGATCAAATCACTGGCTTAACCAGTGTTTTCCTTTGGAGGGAGAAAGAGAGAGAGAGAGAAAGTGTCACGCTTTGGATTTTGTGCCTTGCCGCTGAAATTAAAGTTTAATCAAGCTCCAATTTGACCCAGTTTGTTCCTTAACTTTCAAAGTTTAACCATTGGGACAAACTGCTGCATGAGCTGGGGGTAAGAAGTGGCTCGGTTTGAACAGGCAGAGAGTAAAAATACACCAAATGGGTTGACTTTGTGTCTTAAACTGTATCCGGAAAACTAAATTGTTGCATTGCGAGTGAGTTTGTTTTGCTGTGCATGTACAGCCAATATCTCCTAACATAGGCACACAGGTTTTAGGTAAAAATATCCTGGTACAAAGGCTGGGTCAGTTATAGCCAACAACCATCTGTCTTGTTTTGGTTGTAAGATCTGATTGTGTGCAACCTTGTATTTAATCCTTACAAAAAGAGAATGTTGTAGGACAGATAAACAGAATTTCCTAGAAATAATTAGATATTGAATTAAAACTGTAAAGCTGTAGACATGTTAATTCCTGTTAGAAAGGTTGGCATTTTAACATGGGCTCTATGGTGGTTGACTCGCTTTTGGAACAGTTTCCCAGTGGACAGTCTGAATTGTTTTAGAATTTTTTAGATCTCTATGTTGCTCGTTCAAAGTAGGAAAAAAAAACATGTGATCTCTGTGATGTTAAACGTGGCATGTATGTTGGTACTAGATGGGCTGGTTTGAGTTTTTCATAAACTGCTAATCTCCTTGAAATTCAACGCTCAATGTTTTTTGTTTAAAAATGTTGTGTGTGGCCAGGAGATCATCGGTTTCTGAAATAAACAAACCAGTTCGTAAGTCCAACAAACAGACTTTACATGTGCTATGATCTTGTTCTTGTTCTTCAGAATAATGGTTGAAAAATTCATGTTACAAGAACGAGCAATGTCTGCAATCTTTTCACCTCGTTCAATTCTCTCGATTATTTTCACTTTTGTCCCCATCGTTATTGCTAAGCGCTTCTTCTTTTTCTTCTCTTTATCGCCACTGCCTTTACGCTTGTTTTCAGACATCCTGGTCTTGTACTGCACTCCTGCACTCTATACAGTACAGTATATTCAGGGGCGCAATGTACTGCACGCTAGACATGTGATCTGATTTCTGCGATTAAACATGCGTAAAGGCACGTTCGAACCTTCAAAAGTTTGTGACTCGAATGTTTATGTGTCGGGGACTTGCTGTATTTTTTTGTTTTTTTAATGAAAATTTTATTTAAAAGAAGTATAAGATCAATATTGTGACAAATTATATCATAATAGGCTTTTTTAGATGTGAAAGTCATTGTATCTTTTTATTACATTTTAATGTTCTAAGAACTGAGATGTAACTGAGATTCTATGATCTAATGTAAATGGGTAAAAGGTCAAGCATGTTATAGATTCAGATATTTATGTATAAGAATGTTATAAGAATATTATATATCGTTTTATCAAATATTAAGCAAAGTGTCACATTGATCAATTTTTTTACAGTGATACAATACATATATATGTATATATGTATCCTATATCAGTGCCATTGTTTATATTTAGGAAAATAGTATTTCCTATATGAATGAGTCATTCAAACTGTATTACTGAAGAAAATAAATTTATGTAATTCAAAATAGAATTTTAAGAAGTGGTATCTACTGTACCTGTTCATCTTTTGTTGTCCGAATGAAAATGATCTGCCCAATCCGGAGTCACACCGATCCATTTTCAGTTGTAGCATGTCATTTTGGTTGACTGTGATGAGGCGATGTCCATACAAAAGCAGTGTGACTTGTTATTCCCTCAGAGTGTGGATGATTCTCAGTGGGAGCGTGATGTACTTCTGCTTAATTAGCTGTATTGTTTAGTGGATTGGGAAAATACTTAAATATTACCAGGAGATCAAGGGGCATGTTTTAACCAGTTAAAGTCATAGCATTTCATTTTATACACAGAAAAAAAAAATCCTTTTGAAAGATTTTGTTGGTGTCTAGTTACAGTGGTGGCTAAAAGGACTGAGACAAAAGTGAAATTCAATGTTTTAATGAAATCTTTTTTTTTTTTTTTACATTTTTGTTAATTGATTCAATGTAATGCCTATGCAAAACAAGTGCTTTATTTATTTATTTTTTAAAAACCTGCTAGATCCGCCTGGGCGCTGGATACCATCGTCACATAGCCAGTTTTTCACCAGTTTTTCACTTTCAGTTAATTAGCACAACTCTTCAGCTCTTCAACTAGAACTAATTAGCGAAATCATCTATATTTATTATAATAAATGGCGTATATTGTATTAATACGTAATGCCACCAATGTACCACTGTCTGTTTATCTTTTTGTCTACAGTGAGAGAACTTCCTCCAATCTATCCAGATGTTCGACAGAAGCAGCGAATCTCAATAGACGTTTTGCCTCCAGAAGTTAAAGCCCGCTTCGTCTCCGATCCCATCATTCCCATCCGAACTAAAACTGCCAAAGAGTTTCAGTATGGGATTTCAGCCTATTAGGCGTCTTTCCTATTTTTTTTCTTATTAGGCTTTTCTTATTCTTCCCAGAAATTGTTTGCATGAAACCACACTTAACCGAGTTTTCTTTGTTTTAATCCAGAGACGATGTTGAAAAGGCATCTATCTCAGGTGATTGGAGGCATGTCCATGATTTCTATATGACCACATTCAAATCCTTCTTGGAACTCAATGCTGCTTTTAAGGTTTGCATGTTTTTTTTTTTTTCCCCTTCTAAATTTAATCTGTTTATGTTGACAAGAATAATATCTGGTTAAATTTGTTAGCTAAATTACCACAGAAGAAGTGTATAGGCCTATCGGCATGTAAAGTGTTAAAGCAGTTAAGTCCAGTATGCTGCCTTTGAATTGTGCACATGTTTTTACTGCGAGCTGCTGAAATTCTGACCCATGTGGAACGGTAAAAACAGGAGAAAGGGAAAACCCCAACATTACAGTTAGGCCTCTATATGAATGAATGCGCTCATTCAGAGAGTAATAAAAGAGAGAACACCTGCATATGGTTTATATACAGAGTGTTGATCTTATTACAGCGGACCTTCTTACGACAGTCCATTTGAGCATTCATAACAGCAGCCATAAC
This sequence comes from Clarias fuscus, assembly GCA_030347435.1. Taxonomy (NCBI): domain Eukaryota; kingdom Metazoa; phylum Chordata; class Actinopteri; order Siluriformes; family Clariidae; genus Clarias; species Clarias fuscus. The sequence goes on from CM059220.1 coordinate 18,903,160, forward strand.
ATAATATCATACAGAAATTATTAGAATTAACTGTTCACTTTTCTCCAGATTAGAAAGCAGTAACGATGTGTTATTATTTTAGTATCAGATTTCCCTTGTTTTTTTTTGTCCCCAGAGAGAAGCAAATGCTCCATTCAACACTATTGAAGACTCAGGAATAAACACCAAATTTGTCAATGCTGTGTACGATGCTTTGCTTCACACGGTGCGTAATGAACCGAAGAAAACAGAAGCTCGTTCAAAAATAAATTCACTTTGCTCCAGACAAAGACCTATTGTGTGTTAGTTTGTTAGAATCATTATTTAGTTGTTTGTTAGTCGTCTTGAGAATGCAGATCTGTAATTCCTGACCTCCTTATTCACAGCCCCCTGATACCCAGAAATCTGTACTGAAGGGAATCATTAATAGCTTATTAAGGGAATGGAAAGGGTGAGTGTTGTTGTGTTTTCCCTCCCTGAGCTTTTAAATGAAGTGAATGAAGTGATATGTTGTTACAGAGAAGATTTGAGCCACTTCTTTGTCTTTTAGACCACGGACGAAGGACGACCTGAGGGCGTATTTCATACTTGTGCAGGTAACGCTTGATATTTTATTAACTGTACCTAAAAAACCTTTTTTTATTTTATTTCGAGCTCGTCATTGTGCACTATTATTCGAAAACTACCTTATATAATTATATAACCCAGACGCATGTTGTACTTTTCAGTAATAGCTGTAATTTCCTGTCCTAAATCAAGACGCTTATCTGCACACATGTATAGGTATATACTAAATGTAGAGTCATTCACTACCTAATCGGGCTCAGGCTTGGCTGTGCGTTGACAGTTGTGTTGGTGGCCATATCAAAGTGTGAGGCAAGGCAGGAAACTCTTGATCTCCTCTCTCACCACATGGCCCATTGACTCCAGCCATAGCTACAGGCAGACTGTCTGCATATATATCGTGCGCTAAGTGTTTGCTTCACACATGACCAGCATGCACTGGCTCTGGTTTGTCCAAATAAGGTCAAAGCAACAGGATAATAACTGGGAAGGTCTAAAAGAATTTTCAAAATTGTGCATCAGTTTTCGCTTATATTTTGTGTATATGTTGTAGAACGTGATCTCTTGAAGTTCGTCCATTCCAAAATAAGCTTTTTATTCAGCCTCAGGCTATGACACGATATCCTGACTGACATATTTCTTAAAGATTGAGAGGTATTGGATGACGAAAGCAATTATCGCCTTGATCTGTCTGCCGCGAATGTGAGTCCGTCTGTGTTACGATTTTCTTTTGATCGTGCTGGAGGAACCGATGAGGTCATGTTGGAGGGGGAATCGCTGGTTTCCGCTGAAACGCCACTCTTTATTAAAGAGCCAGACCTTCTTCTAAGTTATATTTCCTTTTCGAAGTGCTCCAAAACGTCTCTTCTTTGTCGCAGAATCCTCAGTACACCAGCACAGCCACATATGTCATCTATGCTCACTTACTGCGGCAAATAGCGACGCTGCCCGAAGCGGATCACCATTTCCTGATGCACTGGTTTAAGAAGTGAGTCTGAATTGTTTCCTTCTGTCACTGCGGCTTGCAGTCTAGGCCGCTTCAGGAATCCATTCACAAAAGTTCAAAAGGCTAAATTATAAAGGCATGTGGGGATTATGTAAGGATTGTGACTAAATGAAAAGTTGTTTATTTATAAGAGGGATTTTTTTTCTATTTTTTTTTTTTTTATATAGAATTTTAACATCTGAATAAGACTTTAAAAATGATTTCTTAACTTTTGAATCACCACAGCAGCAGACGGCTCTGAGTTAGAAATCTCCAATGTGCGTGTTTGACCAGGACAGCTTTCCTTTTCTCAGGCTATCTCAGAAGCGTTTTAAGCAGCTGGTGGAACGCCTACAGCTCTTCATCACCACACGTCTGTTCCCCGCCAAACCAGAGGAGCTACCGCCCATGTCCAAGTGCTCATGGTGGATCCCATCAGCCACCAAGGTTCTCTCCCTGCTCAGTGAGTACGAAAAGCAGTCCCAGACTGAGGGAAAAGTTCAGCAGCACGCTGGCTGCTCTGCCCTGGGACGGAATCAAACCTGTCTCTGTCCTGTGTGTCCAGATGCCGCAAACAGCATTTCCCCGTCTCCCATTATCCCCTTCTCTGATTTCTACAATCTCACACTGGACCACATAGACTTCATGGAGGACTACCAGACGTGGCAAGCGCATGGGAATTCCAACAGGTGTGGCACAAAAAATATCATTCAGGCCACGGTGATGATATCTCTGCTGCAACTCTTTTCATTTTCATAGAAATGTTTTTTGTCTTGAGTTTACAGCTAGAAAAAGTCTAGAACTTGTGTTTACCCTCTTGAGCATTGAACTTTTTTGACAGCACAATACGAAACTATTCGTCATATACCTGATTATGAAGTTAACATCATTGACGAGCTTAACAGTGATAAGTCTGACTTTGCGCATTGCACTTTGCGCAGGTTTACTTTCTGCCAGTATCCATTTATCCTGTCTACAGTGGTGAAGAAAGCTATTATCCAAAGAGACTCTGAGCAACAGATGATCAGTATGGCCAGGGTAAGAGTTTGCACGTCCCTGTCATTTCCTCTCTTCACGGCAGAGCTGCCAGAGTGTGCAGAGAACGTTACTGTGGAAACGAAGGATTTAGATTGTTTAGTCCTGAGGGTCTCGTGGGATTCGATGCTCGCTCTATGGCCGCCTATACTCAGGACTGTTTATCTAAGCTGTCTGTACTTGGATTGTTCCCAGTGAAGTTCTGTGATTTTTTAAAAAAGTTTTTTCATTTAGTAGGCAGTCCTAATTACTGTATATTAATGATCAATCAGTTAATGTACTGTGTGAAATGCCTAAATCATGCAAGATTCATTTTACTATAAGAGGGAAGAAAAAGAATCTAATACAGCCTTGTGCAGGGTGGGGCAGCATGAAATGTTCTTTTTTTGGGTGAAATCCTCACAAGCTCCCTCCCAAAACATATGCGACCAGAGCGTAGGCTAAACAGACTCGTGGCTGTTGGATTAAAGACAGTCTTGCAGGAGCAAGGAAATTCACACTGTGTTCTCATCATTAGGACAAAATAGCAGCTTCACTCAAGCATTCAGGAAGTTCACACAGACAAAAAGATTATCACCCAGATTTATCATAAGCGTGCAGATAAATTGCTAAGACAGCTTGTGCCAGCGAGCATCAGCATGTAGTGTATGTAAACAGGTTTCCAGATTGGGAACGGTAAATGATCAAATGCGTGGCTTTTTATTTTCGGTTGCAGCAAACCCTGGTGGACAAGGTCTCTCGCAGACAGAGGGTGGATATGAGTCTGCTTTTTCTCAACATTAAAGTGAGGCGTCTGCAGCTGGTCAGTGACTCACTGGATGAGGTAATAGCGCTTGCTCACAGAACATGGACAGCGCCTGTCTGTTTCTTCAGTCCCTACCACTAACTCTGAGACGTCAAGGAATATTTACAGAACCGTAGGAATAATGTAGTGGTTTTGTACGCATTATATATTTTTCGTTCAAAGCAGCACCGTATTCAACGTTTTTATTTTCCGCGACTGAGAGAGGGTACTTTTGGCGAAGACCAAGTATAGTCTGGTCTGGAAAGTTCTAAGTCTGGCTAGGGCTTAATTTGGAAAAATGGCCCCACCATAAATGTGTGTGTGTGTGTGTGTGTGTGTGTTTTAATAGCTTTCAAGAAAGAGAGCAGACTTGAAGAAGAAGCTTAAAGTAACATTTGTTGGGGAAGCTGGCCTGGACATGGGAGGACTCACAAAGGAATGGTTTCTTCTCCTGATTCGACAGATTTTTCACACTGATTATGGTGAGATGCTCAGGACAAACATGGTGCATATGCTCAGCTATGATTTCATCTTAGTTCACTCGAACTCTTCACTCCGTACAGCTATAAAACAAAACGTCATTTATTCATTCGCTACTTGCTAGGGAATGTCCTCCCCAGTTATGTAGACCACATATGACTCAACTTAATAACCAGAACACCAGTTGCTTTACTGAATGACCGAACGAAATTGTGTTTATATAGGCATGACTTCATCTTTAGTCAGTGCTACGGAGGTTTAAGAGCTCTTCAGAGCCATGCATTATGACCACCTGCCTAATACTAGGTAGGTCCCCCTTTTGCCGCCACAACAGCCCTGACCCGTCAAGGCATGGACTCCATTAAACCTCTGAAGGTATGCTGTTGTATCTGGCACCAAGCCATCAGTAGCAGATTATTTAAGTCATGTACTGTAAGTAGTCAGGGAGGGCCTCCGTGGGTCTGACTTGCTTGTTCAGCGCAGCCCACTGACGTTCGAATGGATCGAGTTTGGAGGCCGAGTGTTCACATTGAACTTGTTGTGCTCCTCAAACCATTATTATACCATTTTTGCAGTATGGCAGTGTGCATTATCCTGATTAAAGAGGACATTGTTATTAATGAAGGAGTATACTTGTTCAGCAACAATGTTTAGGTGCAGTAGGTGGTAGATGTTAAAGTAACGTCCACATGAATGATTGGCACAAGATTTACAACCTGGTTTCATCGATGCAAACCAACCCCGGCAATCACTCACACACTCATCATCTATACCGCTTTATCCTGTATTCAGGGTCGCGGGGGGCCTCGAGCCTATCCCAGGAGACTTGCAGGACAAGGTAGGGTACACTCTGGACAGGATGGCAGTTCATCGCAGGGTACACACTATGGACATTTTGGGAACGCCAATTAGCCTAATCTGCATGTCTTTGGACTGTGAGAGAAAACCCATCAAACACGGGGAAAACATGCAAACTCCATGCACATAGAGACGGGATTCGAACCCGGACCCTGGAGGTGCAAGGCGACAGTGCTGACACCCGCCAATCACTTGATATAAAAGAAGATCTTATTCATCAAACCAGGCCAACTTCTTCCATTGCTCCATGGTCCAATTCTGATGCTTACTTGCTCATTGTTGGCATTTCCGACGGTGGACATGGGTTAGCCGTGATCGGTTGTTGGCTACGCAGCCTCATATGCAACAAACTGTGATCCACTTTGTATTCTGACACCTTTCTATTAGAACCAGCATTTTTTTCACAGTAACTCTTCTATTGGATTGGACTACACAGGGAAACCTTTGCTTATCACATGTATCCGAGAGCCTTGTTTGCCCATAACCCTGTCCACAGTTCAACTGTTTTCCTTTCTTGGATGACTTGTAGTAGATCTTTATGACTTCAGATTACAGTAGGAACATCCCACAAGAACTGCATTTGTGAAGTTTCTCTGACCCAGTCGCCTAGTCATCACAATCTGGCATCGTCCAAATCCTTATGCTTGCCCAACACATCAACCTCAGGAAGAAAAAAAGCTTTTCTGCATAATATATGTCATGAACTTCCACACGCCACTGTACAGAGATAATCAATGTTATTCACGTCACTTGTCAGTGTTCATAATGATGTATATCGGTGTATATATAACATCGGTACAGTATTGGAAATTACAACCCATTATTATGAAAGTTATTATATTTATTATTGACTTGTTATAGTTATAGCATGTTGGATTGGTCGCTTGAATTGAAGAGATTTAATAAAAACCTCAGTAACTCATAAAAAGTGTAACTCTTAAAGCGTGTAAATAATGTCTGCTTGGACCTTCTTCTCCACTGTGTTTTGTCATTGGAAAGTTCAGCAATAAAAAGCTCTATGGCTGCAAATAAATAGCCAGAATATTATTGTACATGTTTGAATAACAAACCTAATGAAATTGATTCTACTGTTAAGCGGTCCCTGGTTGCAGGATTTGAGAACGTCTGGCCGACTTTATTTCAAGAAAATAGTGATGTATTTATACTATGCATAATCAGAAGTATGGCTGTGTCCGGATATGATGTTATGATGTACATGATATGATATACATGCAAATCGTTTCCGTGGTTATATCTGTGATTATGTAGTCATCACTAGGGAAATGTCCTCGCATTCAGACTGCCTTTTAAACCCAGGTTTCTGTTTTCAGCTTTGAGGAATTTACTTCCAAAAAAGACTTACAGTGCTTCCATGTGTGCTTTCACAGGCATGTTCACATATGTGAAGGAATCTCAGTGCCACTGGTTCAGCAACTGGAAGTGTGACAACTGCTCAGAGTACAGACTGGTTGGAGCTGTATCCTTTCATTTGCTGCATAGGTAGCCGAGCATGGGTGCTGGAAGACTTAAATAACCCATAAACATACAGTCTGCTTCCACTTAGAGGAAACATCCACAGTTTATTCGTGGAACCTGTAAAAAGTTTCCCATTCGCGGGGCAAAGGGCGGGACGGATGCTTATTTTCAGCATTAGTCCTCAGTTTGATTCACTGCTGAGGAGGCACAACATGTCATGCTTTTCTGACTGCTCATAGCCTCGTACGCTGAAGCGCGTGGGCCATAATGAAATGGCAGGGCTGTCCATACCTCGCTCGATATAAGGGAGGACAGGAGACAGCAGCTTGACATGATCATTCCCTCTGACTCAGGCAGCCAGGTTTGTTTGTGTGTGTATGTTCCCCTGAGCTTGCACACTGTAGAACGTTTTGTGCCCCAAAAAGTACACCCAGAAGGCTGTGTCACATTAGCCAAGGATAATGAATGAAAGGTTTCTTTTGGTTTTGTCTCGTTTGGAACGGCACAGGGGCTGGCTTTTGTCTTGGCTCGATGCTCGAGCCATTACGAAAAATTTTCCCTCTGTCTGCTAAAAAGCAGCTTTTTTTTTTTTTTTCTTCCCCCTCCCTTTTTTTCTTTTCCCCCCCTTTTTCCACTGCCCTCTCTCAGAGAACTGTGTGCATATGGAGAGCACATGGAGGAGTGCCGTCAGCTGCAGCTGCAAGCACTTAAGGAACAGCCTCTTCACATTCTCTTCTAAATGTATAATACACCTGTTGGGCGTTCTTTCTGTACATCTCACCGGGTACACTGATCGTAAGGCCATAGTGTGCTCAGTGCAGTAGCAGGTATCTTAAACAACTGTATCGCGCTAGTCATACATTTAACGGGAACAAGCAAAGTGCACACTCTATATGTCTATAGACTTGGCTCACGTCTCCACCTGATCACTCTTAACCACATTGCGCTCAGCTCATGGGCCTGGCCGTATACAACAGCATCACCCTGGACATCCGATTCCCGCCCTGCGTCTACAAGAAGCTGTTGACTCCTCCCATCGTGCCATGTGACCTTGATGCCCCTGTTGGCATGGCGTCCCTCACCCTGGACGACCTGCAGCAAATCATGCCTGTATGTACACAAGCTGTGACATCCAGTGTTTTGGTTTTCACTCTCGCTGCTTTCCTGCAGTTTAGAAGAAATGCTTCTGGCAAAAATAAAAAAGTACACATATGCTTTCCTATTTTCCGTGAAATTAGCCAAGATGTAGCATGTGTTTTGTTTAGTCAAGGGAAAGCTGGTATAGTGGAAATCACCCAAATTACAGCAGGATGCTGACTGAAATGACCGTTCTAACTATACAATCATCTATTCTTACATACAGTTCTATCCTCAGCAGCTCTGAAAGCCGCACTTCATGCGTGCATGGTTAAACTATATGCTATGGATGTGTGTGATTTACAAGATTGCTGATGTGCTGGTTTCACTGCAATTACAGCACTGTGTAAAAGTCTTGAGCCACCATTATATTTTCATATTTTGGTTTGAAAGAGCCAGACCTTTGTGTGTTTCAATATAGTCCTGAGGAATAGTTCTCCAGGCTTCCTGAAAGACTTGTTTGGCCCTCAGTTTTGGCAAGATCTTGGCTCTCATTTTCACTCCAGTCCCTGTACCTGACCAGTTTCAGATGAATGATTTAGTTTGTTAAGGCACGCAGTTACCTATAAATCAGTCAAGCATAAATACTAAAGACATGAACCAGCGAGAAACGTTTGCAGACGATGACAGATGGTGAGACTGGTGCAATAAAACAGCAGCCTATTTCCCTTAAACATATTTTTCCTTAAGTCATTTTACATTATTAAATTAGACTTGGACGTAATCAAGAGTTTTCTACAGTAGTAGGGTTTGTGTGTGTGTGTGTGTACATCAGGTTAAGTGGCATAATTAATTACATTTTTGGGATAAGAGGAAGTTTTTTATTTTTTATTTTAATTTAATTGTATTTTATTTGTTTGGTTGTTTATTCCTGAAATATATTTTAGTGCCTTAAAAGCCCAACTGTTTATTCAGTTACTCTACCAGAAACTACACTGAAATGTTTAAGCCAGATTCTGTGGTTATAAGAGTAAAAAAAAAAAAAGAATGGAAGTCTGGATTCACCATCTTTATCCCTCAGAGGGTAAAAACAATGTGAAACAAATAATTTCTGTAGGGTGATATATTTTGGAGTGAAACAACATCTGGCATAATAATAATAATAATAATAATAATAATAATAATAAATATATTTATATAAAATATAATGTTATAATTTTTTTATGGAAACATATGTTGCATTTGGCCAAAAGATGTTTTTTTTCTCCTCTAATAGACATATATTAATGAATCATGAACAGGGACAAAAAAACTAATAAAATGTTTTATTTTGTTTTAGATCACTTTTCATTTGCAGTCCAGTTCAATCATATAATCTACATATTACTGCCAAAACATTTAATATGAACAGAATTCACATATACATGGGGTGAACCACACATGTCAGTACACAGGGCCATTGATTATTGTATGTGTCTGAGAGAATAACCTCATGTCATTGAAAATGGCACTTGTGGTCTTGTTGTGGTTCTACTTGTTGTTCTGGTGCATTGCTGTCACTAGGCAGCACAAGAGTGTTTCCCTTTTCTGCTGATAAAGTGTCGCCTCCAGATGGTGCATTGTTTCTGCAGCCATTAGCACAGCACCGGTGCTGACTGCTTGTTTACTGCTCCTGATAAGTCTGTCCTCAGTCATGCATGAGCTCCTATAAATTACATGAAAAGTCTGAAATTGTGGAAAGTATAAAATGATGTTACAATGATATTAAAATGATATGTATAATAAATGCTTTACAAACCGGTCAGGGCCGTACCAAAATGCAGTGTGTGTGCTGTAGTATTAATAATAATATAATTAAAAAAGATCATGGTAAAATTTTGTCACTTTAATTAAAGTCCACTAGAGGGAGCCCTATGATTAACTTTATTCTTGCCTTTCTCTTATGCAACAAGTGAAAGGAACAAGTCTCTTACTGTATGTGTTTCTACTTATGACTTTTTAAATGGAAATTTTTACATAGTTGACATTTTTTCATTAATTTCCATGTTTTTTTATTTATTTTTTTATTTATTTTTGCTGAGTCAGCCTTAAGTAAATCAGATGGCCTTTGGCCTTAAACCTACAGTACTTATGTAACCGAGTACCTCTGGGCGTTGTTTGCTCTCATCTTAAACCTTTTTTGTTTCCCCCACATAAAAGTTTGCCGCTCTAACCACTTGAAGAACTTTCGGTTAAATAATAGAAGGGAGTGAGACAATGAATGTCGCCACGATTCACGTCAAACGCCACTTCATGCCTTGCATTTTTTCTTTTCAGTGCAGAGGTGTGAATTAAAGTGACTCACATGGTTTCATGTGGATGAATTGCTTTATGTGGTTCTGTTTCACTTTATTCGTTGTTTTATATTGTTAAGCAGGAAGTAACTTAAGCAGATATGTTGGATTTTCTTAAACATATCGATTACCTAAATAAATAAAGACTTTTAAATTAATTAAGTAATTAATTAAATAATTAATTAAATAAATATGCAATTAATGACATTTAGATTAACGATTGTAAAAGGTTACTAATGGAAGTGTTTCCAATGCAATGGTGCCTCTTCATTTAAAGTTGATAATTTAGTCTTTCTGTTTTAGGATCTTGCTCACGGCCTCAGCGAGTTACTAAGCTACGAGGGAAATGTGGAAGAGGACTTCTATACGACCTTTCAGGTGTTTGGCTCACACACAGACATGCCTCTGTATAGTGCAGGTTTCTGAGAAAATGTACAGACTGTAAGGCTATTTAGGATATTCAGGGTGCCCTAGATTGCACCGTAGTGCTTATTCGCACTTTTCCTCTATACAGTATGTTGAGGAAGCAAAATTGTGCCGAGAACGACGTTTGTGTCCGTCTGTGCAGGTTTTTCAAGAAGAACTTGGAGTAGTCAAGTCATATAACCTCAAGCCAGGTGGGGATAAAATTCCTGTGACTAACCAGAACAGAAAAGGTGAGCGGTCTCGACTAAACCTCTTCCAAACTTCATCCACTGTTTTCAGCAAATGTGCCTGTGGTGCATTATTTATTTTTACATCCCTGTGCGCAGAATACGTCCAGCTGTACATCGATTTCCTGCTGAATAAGTTCATTTTCAGACAGTTTGCCGCTTTCTACCACGGCTTTCACAGTGTATGTGCCTCTAATGCCTTGATGGTGAGTTGACCTTTCTTTCAGTGGCTGTGTGTGCTTGTATCTGTAAAACTATTACCTACCCTAACAAATAGTCACACATTTGAACAAACCATGACAGAAATTATGATTTTTCCAAAATATTAGAGACTAAACTATTTTACTACAGAGCAGTATTGCCCATGCTGGGATGGCAGTGTTCATCACTCATCATTATTCAGAGTGTCACTATCCAATAACAGGTATCTGTCAGGACATGGGTGGGGGGAGGGGGAGATCAGATAGCGCTCCTCTGAGTGTGGTATGATGCCATGTGACCCAGCACAACCAGCAGTTATAAATAACCGGTGGCTGGCTTCACGTGTCGCTGATCAAACACGTGTTGGCCCAAACCCTCCCTAGTTGGAAGGTGTTGTGTGATAGGAGAGAACTGGCTAGAGGGTTTGAGAAAATGGGGGAAACATCAAAAAGGAAATAAAAGCTGCAATTGATAATCCTGTGATTTTTGCATAAAAATTGTTTTGACCCTAAGTCTAAATGAAATCATCTTCTCTCTTTTTAAATGCAAAATTTTCTGCATGAAACTGAGACAGAACCATATAATTCCAAAATAATATTATCATGAAAAACTTATTCATCTATTTATTCATTCATTTAGCTTCAGAAAGCACGTTCTCTTAGTTAGGGTCGCAGTGGATCCAGAAACACTGAGCACGAAGCAGGACTACAGCCTGCATGGGAAGCATGTCATTTGCAGGACACCATGCATACGCTCGCTCACACATCGCCAATCAGCATGTTTTAGGGAACTTGAAGGGAACTGGGGAATTTGGCAGAAGTGGACACAGGGAAAAAGATTTGAAACTTGAACCAAAGTTCAAGATGAAAACTGTGCCTCTCCGTGATTGAGCCCTGTCTCACCTTGACGTATATCATGTATTCGTTCATATGTAGACATAACAATCATATAATCAGACATAACATGAAAACAAAAACTTTATGCCCAATATTGTGTGGGTTCCAGTAAATGAGTTTTGAGTGCCCATGATTCTGTCGCCAGTTTATTGGTATATAACCGATCATCAATATTTAATGTGTTAATGTTATTGCTTGATCAGTGTACTGTGCATGTGCCTGTCATAAATGTGCCTTCAAGAATATGAAGAGGGTAAGTTGAAGCCAGATACGGCAATTGTTGCTGAACATCAATCTGGAAAGGGTTATAAAACCATTTCCAAACAATTTGGAGTTTAGCATTCTACAGTGAGAAAGATTATTCACAAGTGGGACGCATTCAAGACATTTGACATCTTCCCAGGAGCGGATGTCCCAGCACATTCACCCCAAGGTCAGATTGTGCAATCCTCAGAGAAATACAAAAAAAAAAAAAAAAAAAACCCAAGAGCTGCATCTCAGACCCTACAGTCCTCAGTGAGCATGTTAAATGTTAAGGTCCATGTTGGCACAATTAGAAGAGGACTGAACTGAGAAAAAGAACATTGAAGCATGGATCGGGATCTAAACAAAGCACTAGGCTTCTGGAGCAATGTCCTGTGGACAGATGAGAACAAAGTGGAATTGTTCGTCACACTACATACATAGAGTATACCGGATATAATGCTTAATAAGGTGCTTTGGTTGACAAGTGCAAAGCAGAGCTGATGGTTGATGTAGACATTTTCACCAGCTGATTTTGGGACAGTGTAATTGGTGTGTGTGTGTGTGTGTGTGTGTGTGTGTGTGTGTGTGTGTGTGTGTGTGTGTGTGTGTGTGTGTGTGTGGAGTCTGCTCTCCCCACCCCCTCGCTTGGCCATCCTCCAAAGAATTGGGGAGTGTTAAGCGCTCCGGTTTGAAGTTGTTTCCAGGCCAACATGGAAGGAATATGCCAGTGAGATGTGTAGAACTAATACATGACTAGGCAATGAAAACTTCAACCCCAGAACGCTTGCCTCGCATTTCAATCAGAGGCTTTACAAAGCTGCCTTTTTCATGCAGATTTTCAATAGCTTTGTGACTGAAACAGCACTTGAAATAGTTTGTAACTGCTTTCTTTCTTCCTGCATACTTTGGTATGTGGTTGAATGAATCATCAGTAGTGTATGAGTGCTGGGAATTTCTGTGCGCCATCGCCTATTCAGACATGGAGAAACAACACAAGCCACAGCAACTTGTTGGTAGATTTGTTGATAATTTTTTTTTTAAGTTATAAAATTCTGTTTCTTAATAGCATATGTGTTTTAGCATGATTTGAAGCTGACGGCTGCTTTTTGCTTTCTGTCTTGAATTTCCTGTGTTTATCTTGGCCATGTTCAGACTGGAAATTACACTTCCTAATATGGTCAGCATTGTCTGGTCCAAGGTTGCTCATGTAAGTATACAGCTGACCAAACAGAGAGAGAGAGAGAGAGAGAGAGAGAGAGCAATAAATCTGCAGTTCTGTGCAAATGCCCATTCTGGAGCTTTCTGACTCTGAGTGTTTTTCTGTAGTGTCACTAGTTGCGGAGGGTGTGTCAGACACACAGAATGCCCAGTTGTCATGCTGGGAAAGAAAGGATCAGATGAGCTGACCACATTAAATCCCTGGGTCTTTAAATGCTTATGTAAGAGACGGCGAGAAAGCAATAACTCTCTCTCTCTGGTGTTAGCAGGAGGGGAGGGGAGATGTCAGATGAGATTGCACTCTTGTGGTGTTTTTGCAGGTCAACCGTTACATCATAAACGCCGACAAAGCCTCGCCTGTTGGTAGAGTTTTAAAGACGTTGTATGCAGATGTGCAACAAACAGGGTGTAGCAATATTAAGACTCCTAGCATGATGTAAGTTAAGGCTGAAGAGTCAAAAGGTAAAAGCAGAAGAAAAGAAAAAAAACAAGCCGGATGAGTGTGTGTTATGTACTTGCATTTAGTGCTTGTTTGTATTACTGCATCTACTGTATATCACTGTTCCAAGCATTACTGCAATGTTTGAGGCCATGGTAGCTCAGTAGTCAATGCTCTGAGTTACTACTCGGAAGGTCACGGTTCGAGCCCCAGCTCCTCCAAGTTGCCAATGTCAGGTCATTGAGCTTGGCCCTCAACCTAATCTGGTCCAAGGGTGACACATCATGGCTGACCCTGTGCTCTGACCCCAGCTTGGGATATGTGAAGAACGAATTTCACTGTGCAGGAATGTATCGGTGACGGATAAAGGTTTAACTTAATTTATTTTTATTGTAGCTTCTGAGGCCAGAGGAGGTTGAGATCTTGGTGTGTGGCAGCCCCAATCTGGACATGAGCTCTCTTCAGAGGGTGGCGCAGTACGAGGGATACAGCAAGACAGACCCCACCATCCGGTAACTCTGACCTGCACGGGTCACTGCACTTACTGTCTACCTGCAAATAAAACGATCATCACAGAACAAACTATTCAAGGCATCACTTTTATGTAAAACAGTTTTTTTATGTCTTATAGACAAAATTATGGCTAATTAAAGGAAAATTAATCGAAACCTACAGTACATTCAGAGCCTCTAATTGGTGTAATCCTGTCTGTCAATTATTTAATTTTCTTACTTTGTGTGTTCATACACTGTCCCATTAAAAACACGCATTTGTGGAGATAATGCACGAATGGTTAGGCTTTATAAAGCTGCCTTTTTCATGCAGATTTTCAATAGCTTTGCAACTAGAACCAGCACTTGATGAGTTCTCATGAAATTCTGCTTTCTTTCTTCCTGCATCATTTGGAATGTGGTTTAATGAATCATCAGTAGTGTATAAAGAACGCACTTAGTGCTTTCTATTTCAGATGTTTTTGCGAGAAATTATCATTATCACTTTAGTACTTTTTTGTTTGTTCTTCTCTTTTTTCGGTGAAGTGCATTCTGGGACGTGGTTCTAGCTTTTCCTCTGGAGCTGCAAAAGAGGTTTCTCCACTTCACAACAGGAAGTGACCGTGTTCCTGTGGGAGGGATGGCAGACCTCAACTTCAAGATCTCGAAGATTGAGGTTTCGACAGACTGGTAGGGATGAAGTAATGCATCAGGCTCTGTGTGTGTGTGTGTGTGTGTGTGTTGGTAGATTTTTTATGTCTAAGTTAAGTTAAGAGTTAAATATGTGCAAATGATGATAAATCAGATATATATGTGAGTCATTTCCTCTTTTCAGGTTACCTGTTTCACACACATGCTTCAACCAGATCTGCCTGCCACCCTACAAGAGCAAGAAAGAGCTACGGCAAAAGCTAACCATAGCCATCTCCAATGCCGAGGGCTTCGGTTTGGAGTAGTGTGATGCTGGTTTAAAGGGAAACGGATGCCCATGGACATTCGCCGGTGTTTTTGTCCGATGTTTGCACAATAGGCCCCTTTTGTAAATGATTTACGCACTGTAGCCGTACTTAAAGCTAGACCCGAAGAATCGCTAGCCTTTGGCCATTTGATATGGCTGTGATGTGTGACATTACGTTGTGTTGTACGTGTGTGTAAATGGTAAGAGACAAATTCTGTCATGAACCAGGATTCGAGAAAGAATCCAGTTAAACTGTACTGTATGCCTAGAAGTGTTCAGATGTGCCGTGTGCATTGTGTTATGTATATCAAGGACCTTTCTGTTTAAATTGATTTGTTTTGTTTTTTTTGGTTTGTTTTATAGCTTTGACAAAATATTCACGTGATATACTGTATTTGCGATATCCGACTAAATCAGCAGGATAACTACAGTATTCAAGGTAGAGAGCTATTCAGATGAGATGACTATATCAGACTTGGCGATTTCGCCAGTATGAATCTGTTCTTTAGCAGGGCTGTTATGTAATATCCCACAGTTGTGCAGTGGGGAGGGCTGAAAATAGGCCAGAGTGAAGTGTAAAATAGCTTGGCAAAGAGTCTACCTCTGGTCTGAGGGTTTGAAACGACAGTGCTCTGTCTCCCTGACTCCCTGGTAATAACCAAGATTGTTAGAGTGGTACTGATTTCGATGTTTCCTCTAATTGTAAGTCCAGTGCCAGACTGTTATAGGTGTTAAATATTCTGTAACTGAATCGCACGATTGTTTTCATGCTCAGAGATGGTCTTGTTCTGTATATAGTTCTGAAAGTCTTGACGACCCTTTTGTATTCTCCGTGAAAGGAAAGGAACGGTGTAAATGACTTTTTTTTTTTGTTTTTTGTTTTTTTGTGCCTGTCCAAGTGACTAGCTACAGTATAAAGCACAGCAATATTGTGTGCCTGTATTGGAAGTCGTAGTTATTATTGGCTGTTGTTGAACAGAATGTTGACTGATAATAGCTAAGTATGTTGAGATTAATTTATTTTGCAACTCTCTCCCTTTTTTTTTTTTTTTTTGCTTATCAGTTATACAGCTGATAAAATAGTGACTTTATTGAGTGTCCTGTTTCCCCAGCTTATTCAGATATAATGATCTAGTCGAGCAGGGATCATTTTCAATGCTTATAAACATCTCTTAGCTTGAGTATTGGCAGCATGCTTTCTATTTTCATTTCAGTTCCTTAGATTAAAATGTTACACCTGGTTTTGGCCTCCATCCATGACATCACTTTAACTCTGTCGTCTTGATTGTTAATTAGACTATTGCAAGAGTTCACTTTACTGTTTATACTGTTTTATGACTGAATACAAATGTATTTGCCGTGTATTTATTTTAACTTTGCTCATTCTTAATGATTAAAGTTATACAGCAACACTGATGGTTGAAAACATTTTTTATTTATTTTTTTCTGAATCTTTTGGGCGGTGCTTTTGTTGCCAGCACTCAGTGGCACAGTTTTTTAAATGTCAGACAAGCTCAACTCCTCAAAAGGTTGCGCGCTATTTGTTCGATGGGCCTGCCCTGTTTTATACTTGTGCGTGTAAGTGTAATGCACATGTAGACTGCATGTGGTGCTGGTTTGCTTTGTTCACGTCACCAACAAAGCAAATAGACTATTGGATAAACTCGTTAGGTAGGAAGTTCATTATGCTGTAGGTATGATTAGAATTTGAGGAGAGTCATTTACATTTCTTTGCATTTCTTAACAATGCAAAGTCTGAAATGGTTAACGCATACATGTGCACTCACCGGCCATTTCATTAGGTACACTGCTCGTTACATGGCAGCGATTCAATACATTTAGACATTTACAGTTTTAAACCAATAATCAAAATGAAGAAGAAAGGTGATTTAAATGACTTTGAATGTGGCATGGCATGAGGCTGGTGGTGAGTATTTATGAAACTGCTGACTTGCTGAGATCTTCACGCATAACTCTCATAAATCATTCTCTAGGGTTTACAGAGAGTGGGAACAGAAAATATCCAATGAGCAGCAATAATTTGAGCGAAAATGCCTTGTTGATGTCGGAGGCCAGAGTGGAATGGCCAGACTGGTTGGTCCTGATAGAAAGGTGACTGTAATACAAATCGCAATCTAATTACAACCAAGGTATGCTGAAGAGCAACTCTGTACACACAACATTCCAAACCTTGAAGCAGAGTATTGTTGCTGACCATGTCTGACCACCGTGCATCCGTCTTCTGATATCTACACTACCAGTCAAACGTTTGGACAACCTCAATAATTCCTCTTAATTTCCTGATTTTTATTTCTTTCTACATTATAAAACAGTGCTGAAGGCGTCCGAAATATGCAATAATTCTATTTGAACAGTTGATATTGAGATGTTTCTATACAGCGGCTCTAATTTGAGGAGTTGGTAACTGTTGATTTTTGAGGATGGTAACTCTTATTGGTCTTGCTAGCTTTGCTAGGACGGTCTTCATGAGAGCCAGTTTCATCGTGGCGTTTGATGGGTTTGGCAAATGCACTTGACAATAGTGTTCTTGCAAGAACTATTGCAGAACAGCTGACCTTCAGGTCTTAAAATAATAACTGAATTTTTGAAATTTTGAACAAAAATCAGTATTGTTCTTGAGTGTAGAAAATAAATCCAAATCTGTGTCCAAACTTAGGCGGCATCGTGACTTAATGGTTTGCTAAGTGGTTAGCTTGGCCATCTCCATGCACCTCCAGGCTCCGGGTTCGATTCCCATCTCTGTGTGCATGGAGTTTGCATGTTCTTCCCGTGTTTGGTGGGTTTCCCCCGGGTACTCTGGTTCCCTCCCAGAGTGCAAAGACCTGCAGGTTAGGCTAATTGGCGGTCCCAAAAATTTACTCTATTGTGAGTGTGTGTGCGATGGATTGGCACCCCGTTCAGTGTTTACCCCGCCTCGTGCCCTAAGTTTCCCGGGATAGGCTCCAGGCCCCCCTGCGACCCTGAATACTGGATAAAGCGGTATAGACGATGAGTGAGGGTCCAAACCTTTGCTATTGAGTTAACGAACTGCCTTTTAAATTTATGTCCATTTGTTTTACCTGTTCTAAGCTAATCGGTTCATTTACAGTATACCTATTTTTTTTTCCATTCAAACCATCTTTGTATAGGCTTCATGGAAATATATTTGATGCGGTCTGTTAAAGCGAAGAGTGATGTACAGGACATCCGGAGCCTCGTCTATATTTAAATGAAGCTTGCAGTCCTTTTTGAAAGATGACTCAGGTTCAGAGGGCTTCATCAGCAGTACAGGGCTTCGCTGTTATCTCAGTGACCTTTACATCACAATGTGGCTTCATTTCATGGACCCTCTTATCATACCGCTCTTTCTTCACCTTGGAGTGAAGCCAGGTCCAGAAAAAAAATAGCACCAGTAACTCTTCATTGTAGTGAAATTAATCGGTCATATTTGAGATTTTCACAGATGGGAATTTTCATGAATAATGGGAATGTGGCGTGCTGTCATTTCAGACACATTTGAAGGGCTGTGTGCAGCTGGAGCTGAGCCAGGTTGGAGAGATCGATGGACATCAGCTGTTCTGAAACACCATGGGGTGATGGATGTTAAGGGGGCATGCAGGGTGTAAGCATGTTAAACAGCTGCTCTCTGTTGGCCTTAGCAGTGAGTCAAGGTTTTATTGGGAAAACAGCCAGTTCTCAATCATCAGGCCAGCCAGTCACATGTGTGTGTGTGCTTACCTTTCATTGTGTTCAACAGCATACTTCAATGAACATTATGTGAGCTTTTTCTGTACATGGAAACTCTTTTATATGCACAGCATCAGAGCACCCTGCTAGTACTCTGGTGGAAGATAAAAACTTGCAAAACTGCATACATGATGAACAGTCACTGACCACTTTATTATGAGCTGTGAATTAAGTGACAGCAGTGCAGTCTAAGATATATATATATATATATATATATATATATATATATATATATATATATATATATAGATAGAGTACTTTATTAATCCCAAAGGGAAATTGTATTATTACAGCAGCCAGTTCACATGATATACAACATTTAAGCAGCAAATAAGATTTAAGATTAACAATTAAGGTGCATTAATGAACACTTACGGTGCAATAATTAATGAGGTAATAATTGTGTCAAGTTTGTCATGAAGAAAAATGCTATAAAATAATATATGAATATGAAAATCATGAAATTTTACATGAAATAAAAAATCATGCGATATATAGTTTAAGAGCTTCATTTGATGTGAACATTAACTGAAGCTCTTAAACTATATATTGTATGATTGAGTCCTAATTATTTATAACATTAGAGTCATTATCTGACTTTCAGAGAGTTTACAAAGAAAGGTGTGGGAAAACCACAAAACGTTAATGAACAACAGTTTCGTTAGAAGAAATGACTTGATGAGAGAGATCAGAGAAGGATGGTCAGACTGGTTCAAGCGGAACAATCACTCTTTACAAATAGGGTGAGCAGAACAATTATCAGTACAGTTTAAAGCCTTCAATGTACACTCTGCCACGAAATAACAGATTTGTGTACATGTTTTTAGCTGCAGATATTCTATAAACAGTGCTGCGCAAAAGTCTTGAATCACACCTCATATCTGCATATTCAAAGAAATTCAATTCAATAAAACTGCGTAGATTAAATTAAAGAAACCGAAACCAAAATGTTGTACTGCAACAGGCTGCAAAGTGCCCAAAGATGCAATTTCAAATTTGATTGTTTATGACCAGTAACAACCTCAGCAGCAGCCTCATTTCCCCTCTCATCTGTTCTAACCACTCAGCATTCAGCACCACCAGTGTACTAATCACCGGCCTGATCGTCTGTCATCACCTGCACCTGTTCTCACTGGTTCAAGCCTTAAGTTAGATTTTTTTTTTTAATCCTTGAATGATTATTATGTCCCTTTGTGATTTGAAAACAAAACAAACTGAAATTATTAATTACTTGCAAAACTGGTCTGGTTTAGGAAGTGAACTAAAAATCAAAGCGAAAAACGTTTCAGAATACAAGAAAGTCTGGTTCTTTGAAAGTAAGATATAAAGAAATTAGAAATAAGACTATTAGGACAACAATAAAGGAGTGTGAAAGAACGGATCCATGGCTTTGCTAAAATCAAGACAAAAATAATTCATTTGCAGAATTTTGAAAAATGTAAGTTTTGTTTTATTTTATTATTTAAATGTATGGGAATCCTCTAAAGTACTTTTTGCAAAGAAAGACTAAGAAACAGTCCTCAATCCTCATCAGGATTACGCCCATTGTGTACGTTGACTCATAAGTGTGCTTGTGAGTTATACTCTGAACCATGCTGTGCACTTGCATAGCAGACTGACCGGTCATTCCTTATTCCCGCTGGATCTATATTTAGGGGAGCTTAGACAGCTCTAGAAAGAACTAGGGCATTTGCTGCATATAGTGAAACATCAATCATAGACTAACCAGAGCACTTCTAAATCGAAGAGATTTATTGTGTTAGAGTTTCTGCAAATCTCACAAAATTAGATTAAAGCTAGATATTTGATCTGTAGCTAAATCGTTGCTGGCTCCGATCCCCCACCTCTTTAATGTTTAGACGGTGCTCTAGAAACAGCAGCGATCTCTAGATATCCCAGAATCCTCTGCTGAATGGCCTGATTACGTCTGCCTGGCTGAGCTGGATGTTGTTATACTGCTACTGCTCTGTGAATCGGTTACTTGAAGTGTGTGAACATTTATTGCAACAAACTCTCTCACCTGGCAACCTTTGGAATGTGGACGTTTATGCTGTATGTATTATCATATTTAAAAAGGTGTTTATCAGGTCTTATATTGGTTTACTAAGCATTATGAAGCCTGGTGAAAATTTGCACAATTATCTAGCTTAGAGCTAACTGTAAATCTAATTAAAAGCAAATTCATGTCTTTTGGTTAACAATATTAATAAAGTAGCTTAATCAGTATGTAACTCTTTTCTAGACTTACACTACTTCAGCAAGTCCATTGAATGTTTATTCTAATTTCAGTACAGGTAATAAAATATTAAAAGGTTCTATTATCACCAGTATACCAATCACTGACCTGATCATCTGTCCTCATCTGCACCTATTTCTCACTGGTTTATGACTTGAGTTAGATGTTTTTTTTTTTTTAGGTGTGAATGAGTCACTGTATGAGGTCACTGTGTGGCTTAACAAACTAAGAACATTCCTCTGAAATTGGTCAGGTACAGGGACTGGACTAAACATAGGAGCCAAAATCGTGTCCAAAATGAAGGCCACAAAAGTCTTTCAAGAAGCATATGGAGAACTTCCTCAAGACTACATTACAAATACAAGAAGGTCTGACTCTTTGGAAGCAAACTCTGAAGAAATACGGAGTGGCTCAAGACTTTTGCACAGTACTGGAGGTTCCATGATTTGAACGAAACAGGAACAGTACAGGTCTACTGAACTTACACTGGGTAAACATTACAGCAAATTAGGAAGTTTTCAGCCCTGGAGTAACGTAATATTGTGGTTGACACCAGATTAGAATAAAATTGTGCTGATATTATCTAGCTACAATGTGTAAAAACGTTGTTTTTAACGATGTTTAAAAGCAACTTAAAACGTAAAATATCTTATAATATTTTAGATCTTCTTTAGATATATATATGCAAATACCTAAATCGGCCAATCGTGTGACAGCAGTGCAATGCACAAAATCACCGTGCACAAAACGGACCAACAGCGTCATGTAATGTTCAGAATTTTCAGGAAAATCAGAATGGGGAAAAAGTGATCTTTGTTTTCCATTTGATAATGGCCTGGCTGTTTTTTTGGCACTTGAGTATTTCTGCTAATATCCTAGGATGTTCATTCACAGCAGTCTCTGAAGTTTACTCAAAATGAAAATGGTGAAATAAAGAAAAATCATTCGGTTCTGTGGATGGAAACACTTTTTTTAAATGAGAAAGGTCAACAAAGAATGGCCAGACTCGTTTAAGCTTCAACCAGCCAACAACTATGGAAGTTGAAAATCTTCCACAGTTGTGTCAACAGCCCAGGCTGGCGGAGGTGGTGTAATGATGTCGGGAATGTTTTCGTGGCATACGTTGAATCTGTTATTACCAACCAGTTCTTACAGTGTCGCATCAGTCTGTTCAGTGCCACACCTGTTTCAGTATTCTTGCTGACCATGGCCACCATTTCTGATCGTCTAATAGCTACTTACAGCACAAAACATAAATAATTCCAAACTGGTTTTGTGAACATGACAGAGTCCAGTGTTCTTCAGTAGCCTTTCCAGTCAACATCTGAATCCAACTATATAAGTGTAGCTGAAAAATCTGTGGGAACTGAGTGGTACAATCATTTCACCAAAGACCAGAAAAATGTTTAACATCCTTTGGAATCCATGCCAGGGAGAAATTGGACTGGTTGAGAGCAGATGGAGCTCTATCAGGTATTAGTATAGTGTTTCTATATTATTAAGTTGTGAGTGAGTGAATATGATCATATTGTGGTCATAATCCACCGAGTTGTACCTATTAAGTATTTATTTATATTATTTAATAATCAGCCCTTGTGAAATTGAACAGTTAATTAATTAATAATTAACTGTTGATAATTAATCTTAATAAATAACAAGGTTCTGTGATTGACCGGTGTTCAAAATATCTTGACTCATAACTTCCATTTTTATTTACATTGTTATTACCTAGAATGTCAAAACATTTTTTTATCTCAGACAGTCAGACAGTCCCAATTTGCAAAGCATCTATTTATCTGCACTCCAACAGCGCTCTCTGAGGACTCTCTGATATACTTCATGATACCCTTCACTACACTGCGCATGTGCATGCCATACTTCCAGATCAGCCCAGATTCCATCGCATTCTATATTAAGGAGAGCTAAGACAACTTGGGAAAGGTCACGGGCTGCACGTTATGATATATTGTAAAGTGGCTTAGCTAGGTGTGAGAGGCATATGCACAGCACATGACACCGTATCCATCCTGCACACACATCCTTTAATGGATATTTCATCTGTATTCTGTTGTCACTGGTATGAGATGAGTTAAAATAGATTGTGGTGTCCTCTAAACGACCTGTGTCAGGAAATTATTTTCTTCTGTCAGATCCATTGCGAAAGGTCTCATTTCCTTTGTGTAAGCCACAGTTTTTACATGTGCACACACACACACACACATATATATATAAACTTTGGGTATCCCAGTAATGTGTCATTCATAACCTCTGACGTTACCTGTACGTTTTATTCAAAGCAAATGCCATAAATGTTAGTTAAGTGATATTAATCATGAGTACTTTGTGAAATTTTGTGAAACAAAACAAAGAACTTCGCAAGTTTAATAGGTTATTGGTATTTTGGCTGCGTAACACAGTATATTGTTGTTGAAATAATGAATATGACCTTAGAGAGCAGACATTCAGCCTTAATTTGGATAATTATATACAGTACGTCTGAATGTTGGATGAACCGTGTAGGAATTATAGCATTTTAATATGTGCCCCACCCAATCCTCAGCAAAAGTAATTGACGAGAGTAACTAACAAAATTAGTTAGTAAAATTAACACAGAATCAGCCAAAAAAATGTATACACACTTCAGGAAAAGAAAAACAGTAAAATGTATATTATATTAATATAGTATTGATATTATAGATATATTGCCCAACGGTGGATTGGCACCTTGTCCCAGTCTCCTGGAATAGGCTCCAGGCCCCCGTGACCCTGAATCCAGGATTAAGCGGTATAGAAATGAGTGAGTGATATTGTTCACAAATCTGTCAAAATCTGTGATAGTGAGCACTTCTCCTTTGCCGAGATAATCCATCCCACCTCACAGGTGTGCCATATCACGATGCTGATTAGATTGCTGATTAGAATGATTATTGCACAGGTGTGCCTTAGACTTCCCACAATAAAAGGCCACTTTGAAATGTTCAGTTGTATCTATCACACAGCACAATGCCACAGACGTAGCAAGGTTTGAGGGAGCGTGCAATTGGCATGCTGACAGCAGGAATGTCCACCAGAGCTGTTGCTCGTGAATTGAATGTTAATTTCTCTACTATAAGCCGTCTCCAAAGGCGTTTCAGAGAATTTAGCTGTACATCCAACCAGCCTCACAACTGGTATGAGATGAGTCCACATGTAATCACACTCTATGCCAAGGAGATGTGTTGCACTGCATGAGGCAAATGGTGGTCACACCAGATACTGACTGGTTTTTCTGAGTCCCCAGACCCCCCAATAAAACAAAACTGCACGTTTCAGAGTGGCCTTTTATTGTGGCCACTCTAAGGCACACCTGTGAGGTGGGATGGATTATCTCGGCAAAGGAGAAGTGCTCACTATCACAGATTTTGACAGATTTGTGAACAATATTTGAGAGATATGGTTATTTTGTGTATGTAGAAAATGTTTCAGATCTTTGAGTTCATCTCATAAAAAATGGCAGCAATAACTTAGCTTAGCAATAGACTATGGTTTCTACTTGTTCTTGGACTATTTCGTCTTTGTTTTTTCTTCCTTTAGCAGGATATTTGTTCTAATTTCAGTTCAGGTGATCGGCATGGGTGGCACACTGGTGTAGTGATGTGGCCCAGTACCTCCAGGGTCAAGGGCTTGAGTCCTGCCTGAGTTTTGTGTGTGTGTGTGGAGTTCCCATGTTCTCTCTGTGCTTGGTGGGTTTCCTCTGGTCTGCTCTGATTTCCTTCAAAGACAGAAAGATTAGGTTAATTGCCGTTTGCGAAATTGCCCATTATGTGTGAGTGAGAGTGTGTGTATGCTTATGCACCCCGCCCAGAGTGAACCCCCTGGGATAACCTCCCGGCCTCCCGTGACTCTCTACAGCATAAGCAGTGTAGTGATTGACAGTGATTACTTCTTGCCATAAAAGTCTTGCCATACTTGCCCACACCACAAAATGAGGTGGTATGCTTCAGATCACAAGTTTCCCTTCTCCAGACTCGCTTTTTCTCATCTTTCTGGTACAATTTGATGTTTGTCTTATCTGTGTGTTAATTATTGTTCCAGAACTGTACGTGTTTTTCTTTAGATGTCTGGTTTGTTTGTTCTGCAGAGTTGACCAAAAGTGACAAAAAGGAGCTTTTTTATTAGGAGGATAAAATAAATAAATAAATCTAAAAAAAAAAAAAAAAATGACAGTCCTGCTATCCAAGGGATATGTAGACAAACAAACTGCATAAAATGATTGTATGAATGTTTAATGGTTTTAAATAAGCATAATCAGTAGAACATTAGATATTTTGCAACTTATTATCAGAAAGAATATTAAAACATTGACAGTTTATAAGAGAAGTGTTATGACGTTAACAGTTCTTGTATGAAATGTCAGTGTTTGAATCAAACTTGGTGAAATTGCTTCAAGCACAGTACGGTGATGAGACTGTTAGCCACAGTAAAACATGTGAATGGTGCAAACATTCAAAAGAAGGCTGTACATCTTGCTGAATGCTCATGGCTCGGAACACTTCGCAATCATTCCCACGAGCATTCAGCGAGTTGAGCACTGTCAGGAAAAATAAAAATGACCTGAGTTGATTACCAAAGGCGTTCTGTTTTTGCAGGGTAATGTACGACATCATGTTGCCTGCGTGCACATTACAGGAACTGCAATGGGTGTTATTGCCACAACCCATATAGATAACATTAGTTAAGGCCATTGTGACAAAGATATAACGGTGCCAGCTAGTTTGGCGTGTAAGAATGTTCCATGTTATATACAACAAGGGTCATCATTAATGCAGACTGCATTCCATTATGATCGTTTGTTTCCTATATAAGAGTGGGAGAACAGCCATTTTTGGCAACCGACAGCACATATACTATAAGCAGTGATGTTCCACAGGGGCGTTCTCTTTACATCCAGTCAACGCAGAGTTCAGCATCCGCTGTACTTTTGACCTGCAGGATACCCCGCATCTGAACCCTGAGTCACCAAGCTGTGAAAGAAACAGGAAGCATGCAGAACGCACACATAAATGCAGTGTTTCAGTTTGTCATTGTTTTAAAATAGCTGCTTGGCTAGAAACCTCACCTAAGATTCCCTGAATACAGCACAGTGATGCGTAGAGTGACGTGAAAGGATACAGCTGTAAAGTTACCTGACTGAGACATCTGTCTGCTTATGCCTCCTCTCAGCCATCTCTTCATACATGAACAGTAAAAACAGTCCAAAGGGAAAAGTACATTTTTAAAAGCACCGTGCTACACAGCTGGGTTAGGCGGCAATATCTGGAAAACAAAGCTTGGATGCATGATCATAGCTCAGAGGCACACTTTCATATCCTCTCTATGGCTAAAGTTGAGTCAACTGATGCAGCTTACTTTGTATTAGTGAATCTTCCACAGCTTGCCATGGATGCCTTACTTAAAAATAAATAAATAAAAAATAAGGAAAGACTTTCACATGCAAGCTTTTTGATTTCCATCTCATCCTCCGAAGATTGCACTGGCCTGCTCGTGCTTTTGTTTAATATGCTCAACAAACTTTTTATAGCTGCAGTAACTCCTATAACCTTAGCTTTAAAGATAGAACGTTATCACTTCTTGGTTTGACTTCACACAGAAGTGAATTTCATTGTGTTGGAATTTGTAAAAATCTATTTCATGAGGGGTTAAAGGAGTACACAGTGTGAGTGCTTTTTTTTTTTCCAGGCCAGCTATGGAGCTTGATTATTTTTGTAAGCATGATCTATCCTAACCATCAATATTGAACCAGCTGTATCCAGTCATGATACTACAGTATGGAAGCAGTCAATATGTAGAGAGATAGAGAGAGAGAGAGAGAGCCCACATGCAAGGAACCAGATTAGTATATTTTTTCTTGAACAGTTCTCTAGGATTCCTGAATGCTAGGGTTTTTGCCTCTTGTTTTTAGCTCTCGTTTTCAGTCCAGTCCCTGAAACTGTCCAATTTCAGAAGAATGTTTTAGTTTCTTATGCTGTACAGTGACCTATGAATCATTCAAGCTTTAAAAATCCATCTAACTTAAGATATGAACCAGTAAAAAAAAAGCAGGTGCAGATATTGACAGAATATCAGGCCGGTGATAAGTATACCATTGATGGTAAGTGGTGCTGAGTTAGGTCGGAACAGACGAGAAGGCAAATGAGGTTGCTGCTGAGGTTGTTACATAAGCAACCAATTTTGAAATTGTGCTACATCTTTAGGTACTGGTGCAGTCAAACATTTGTTCTCATTTCTTTAACTAATCTACATAATTGAATTGCATTTTTAAAATGATTACAGCAATTTGCCAAGAATGTTTGTCAATGAATGAAATACTGTAGGCGGAACAAATTCTTTAGTAATTTAGTTACCCTTCTATAACATGTGGGTGGAAAATGTTTCACATCGTTCTGTGAAATTAGTTCCTTAAAATTTTTTATTTCATCTTCTTTTTTTCTGTTTTTCTCCACTTTTTTCAATAGTCTCAACTTACTCAGTGCCTTAACACTGCACATAATCTATAAGTAATTATAAACCATATTAAAAAAGACGTTTACCCGAAAAAAAAAAGAAAAAAAAAAAACATAATCTATATATACAGGGTGGGCCATTTATATGGATACACCTTAATAAAATGGGAATGGTTGGTGATATTAACGTCCTGTTTGTGGCACATTAGTATATGTGAGGGGGCAAACCTTTCAAGATGGGTGGTGACCATGGTGGCCATTTTGAAGTCGGCCATCTTGGATCCAACTTTTGTTTTTTCAGTAGGAAGAGGGTCATGTGACACATCAAACTTATTGGGAATTTCACGAGAAAAACAATGGTGTGCTTGGTTTTAACAAATATATGAGGTATAAGATAAGTAATAGATCACATCAAGATTTTGGATTTTTTTGGAATTTTTGTCCTTCTGTCTGTTTGTTTGTGCACACATAGTGTAAAAACTCTTTAACAAATTTTAACTGGGTTTTCACAGCTGGATTTGACCAAGTTTGAAGTAACATATAGGCTTTGCTTCATCGCAATTGACCAAAGAGAAGAGAAAATTAGCTAATTTCAATGTTAAATGGAAAACGCCCTTATATCTTGAAAAAATCCTTACTTCGTCTCAATTCAAAATATTTATTTTTATTTTTAAATACACCCTTTTGAGTGTGCAATTGAAATCTACTTAATAAACGTGATCTCACACCTTTATTCCATGCACTTTACTGTAACACATTCATTCCTAAATTAAACAGAAGGCACTGTGCATTTTTAATATGCACTTATGAGTGTGCAATTGAAATCTACTTAATAAACACAACCTCACACCTTCATTCTGTGCACTTTAAAAATTAATTTCAAAATTCAACAAATTGGCTTTGTACATTTTTTAAAACATGATTATGAGCGTGCAATTAAATTCCATGTGAACGAAGTCACGGGCACATCTGGTTTTTTTATAATGAGGTTTTCTTTAAGTGCATGTTTCTTTAATATTTATGCAAAATTTGTTGTGTCAGTGCTTTGCAATGGTCAGCTACAGTAGACTTTTCAGGGAGGAAGGCTTTGCGGTTTCTCTGTAATATGAAAAAATATAGACCAAAAAAAGAGAGAAAAGAAAGCTTTCTTCTGACCAATCAGATTTGAGGATCCCACTGCGCTATAGTATAAAGAAGGTTAACCATTAATATCTTTGGAGATTCCTAATAAAACCCTAAAACTTTAAAAATATTTGTGTATATACTGTACGGGTATGCTACTAGAGATTCTTCAATGTGAAATCCCTGTTTATCTGCAGCCTTGATGAGGCTCCAGAATCCATCCACTGGATTGACTTTCACTAATCCATATAGCCGTGTTAGGGCAATGCGATTGTGACGCACTCGTGTCACGTCCCCTGAGCCCGAGCCCGTCTCTTAATGATCCTGACATTCGTTGATTGAAGAGCAGGACTACTCTGAGCTGTGTTAATCCCAATGGTTGTCCTACTTTCCCTGTGCTGCCTCCTGTTCTCCAACAAACCATTGTAGAGTAAGCAACAGAACCAAGGATACATGCAAACCATAGCAGTGTAATAAAATTATATGCATTTACTATATATGAATAAAAGTACAGTAGCTTCTACGGTTGATTCTGTAGATGTGGTTATAGTGATTTAAAGCAGCCTCTGTCAGGAGCAGTACAAAAGTCAATAATGGGTTGGTTCATGTTTAAACACAGATCAATGGCAGGCAATTTTCTCTCTCCATTTAAAAAAAAAAAAAAAATTCTGCACAGTAATAAGTCAATGTCATGTTTTCTCATATAAACCTCGTTGTTTTTGACCCAGGTGGTCATGGGTAAGATAAGTTTCAACACAGTGGGTGTGTGTGTGTGTGTGTGTGTGTGCAAGTGTGCATGCTCCATGGGTATGTGCATTTGGCTGGCAACGTAAAAACATCAGTAGTCACGTAGTGTGAGACAGGTCTGGCCATGTTCACCTGCCCCCTGTTATTTTGCTTTGGTTAATAACATATCCATCTCTTCTATTTATCATAAATGCAGTGACACATTTATGATGCAACTGCTTGCATAATTCTGAAAGTAGTCATTTCCCGGTCTACCAGAATTTACATCAGAATACATTAATCACAGGATGTATTCACACAATGAACATACACATGGTAGAGCTTTCTAGTTCTCCCTCATATTTTAGCAGTCATTCATTTGTTCTTGAATAACCACTGCAGCTGGTTAGGCTATGTAGTTAGTTAATAACGGTTATTGATCAGGTGTGTATCTCTGGAAAAAGTACAATCAAATTAACCAACTAGTGTGTGTTACTGCTAAAAAAAAATAAATAAATAAAAAGTTGCCTTACAATTTCTGAACGTGATAAAGGTATCCACCCTTGTTTTTACAATCTACATTCCCTGTTGCATAATCTGTTGTGTAAGCTATTCTTTAAAAAAACAAAAAAAACATGTTTTATTCCAAATAGCTTTACATTTTCTAATTTGTCAAGCAATTGTAAAACACAGGTTAACCTTCCAGGTGGCATGGTGGAATAGAGGTTAGCATCATTTAAGTTTGAACAATTTTAGAAAACATTTAGCTAAAAAGGGTTCATTTTCCTTGCATTTATGGGAACATGTTTACACACTGTCAAATAATATAATGTAGAAACATTTTAATGCCAATGTCACAAGTTATGGGTCAATGGAATTAAGGCATTTCAGAGCCCAACTGAGCATGTGCCCTACTTGTCCTTATCTGTGTTATGATACGAAGCCTGTAGTGATGTTAGAGGCCCAATGTGTGTCATAAGGTTAATATCAGAATCAAAAGCAGAATCAGGGTGAATTTTTTTAAATAAGAATCAGAGTCAGTATCAGAGTCAGGATTTTAATTAGAGTCAGAATCAGAATAAGAATCAGAAACAGTATCAGAGTTAGAAATAGAATCAGCCAATATCATTTTTGCAAATTATATCTGAAGGTCAGCTTGGTTCGGTTTGACAGTTGATCAAGATTCCCTCTCCACTATTCATGTAATCGTTCATCAATTTTTCACTTCTGTCCACATTCAGAGAGGTTGGCTACAGTGCCATGGACCTTGGACTTCTTGATAAGGTTGTGTACAATGAACACAGGAAGGTAAAGGGCCTTGGAGATGGGTCACATTAGTTGTACAGTTGGTTATTCTTTTCGATAATGTTCCTTCTCATTTCTTCAGACATGTCCTTACACACAGGGACACAAAACACAAGCCAAATCACATTTTCTCTATTTGAACAGTTTGAATCCAGGACTATTAAAAGTACATTGTACAGTACCTAGTAACTCGTCATGTGTCATTTGGAAAAGTAATTACAGCAGAATTCAGAACCAAAATTAGAATGATAATCAGAATCGGAATTAGGAAATGAATTAGAATTAGAATCGTTAGAGTCAGGATCAGAATGAAAAAGAATATCAGAAATTGAATTGAAATTAAAATCATAATCAGAAACAGTATAATTATAAATATGATATAGAATTAAAATTAGAGTCAGAGTCAGAATAACTATCACATAGTAAAACAAATATTAGAAACAGAATTAAACATTAGGATGCTCATAGGTCAGGTGAATCAATAAAAAGCTTTGAACTCTGTGAACCAAAGTTTTCTTTTTCATTACCGACACTAGAATAGGGGCCACTGCTTTTTTCCAGAAAGGGCACCAATTCTTCCACAAAATATACAATATTACAAAATGAGTAGTGAACATATGTATTTTCTTTATTTGCATTGGATGAACCCAAAGAACCTGTTACAAAAAAAAAAAAAAAAGCTAAATCTATTTTCATTTCACATACAATTCAAAGTAATTAATTTAATATTTGGTGGTGCACCCTTTAAAATGAACGATACTCAAGTACCTCCTGTAGCCTTCAATGAGTTTCCTGCACTTTACTGGAATTTTGTAAACTGCGTCACATTCTCCAGAAGCTCTCTATTGTTTTAGTGGAATGGATGGTATATAGCTAAGGACTTACTGCAAACAAAAACTGTCCAGTACCTGATATAAAACCATTTCTAAATGCATTTTGAAGTGTGCTTTGGACCCAGATTTCTGACACAGGGTCCCAACTTGCCCATAGCTTTAAGGCAGGAAAGCAACTCCTAGTGAGTGGGATTTTTTTTCTTGAATGCTTCATTTTTTTTCCTGTAAATATTAAAATTATGTGCTTCAGCAAAAAGATCTCATTTGGGCTTGTCTGTCCAGGGCACATTCTCAAGGAGGATTCCGGCTTGTTTATCTGTGTTTTGGCAAACTCCAGTTAGGCTTTATGTCTGTATCAGAAGCGGGATCACCCTGGGTTAGAGCTAATATGCTGTTTGGTTTTCACTAAAGATGGTGCTCGACGTTAAGCCCAAATGACTCCATATTTGCCTAATTTGTCCATTGGGCATTGTTCCAGAAGTCTTGTGATTTAATCAGATACTGTTTTGTAAACCTCACTCATGCTTCCATGTTATTTTTAGAGAAAAGAGTCTCTCTTGGCAACCCTTCAAAGCAAACCATAGTTGTTCAGTCTTCTTCTAATTATGCAGCCATGGACTTTAACATTTAACTTGCTCAATTAGACCTGTAGGGTTCGAGATGTAGCTCTTGGGTTTTTCTACTTCTCAATGTTGAACTCCAATGTGTTGAACTCCAAGACTGATGTGCAGCAACAGTTATTTCTATTGGCATTGTGTTAACACACACCTGAATGCTGCAGACCAGCAAACTGGCCAAACTTCTGTACACCTCACAGATCTGTACACCTGCTGACGATCCATTAATCAAGGGCTGATGATTAGCAGCACCTGGCTGCAACTTACTATTTCCTGCATGTTTTTCCATTTTGGTTTAATTTTTGTTATATAAATAATGGCACAGTGGAAAAAGTTATATATTGTTGTACATCTGAGGTTGTATTTGCCTAATACAAAGACCTGATAGAATTAGACAAAAAAACACATAATTAACTTTTATATATATATATATATATATATATATATATATATATATATATATATATATATATATATATATATATATTAAGGATTATGATAAGGATTATTAGGAACACCATACTAATACGGTGTTTGACCCCCTTTCGCCTTCAGAACTGCCTTAATTCTACGTGGCATTGATTCAACAAGGTGCTGAAAGCATTCTTTAGAAACGCTGGCTCATATTGATAGGATAACATCTTGCAGTTGATGGCAGTTTGTGGGATGCACATCCAGGGCACGAAGCTCTCGTTCCACCACATCCCAAAGATGCTCTATTGGGTTGAGATCTGGTGGGGACCATTTTAGTACAGTGAACTCATTGTCATGTTCAAGAAACCAATTTGAAATGATTCGAGCTTTGTCACATGGTGCATTATCCTGCTGGAAGTAGCCATCAGAGGATGCTGATGCCGTGGCATTTAAACGATGCCCAATTGGCACTAAGGGGCCTAAAGTGTGCCAAGAAAAGATCCCCCACACCATTACACCACCACCACCAGCCTGCACAGTGGTAACAAGGCATAATGGATCCATGTTCTCATTCTGTCATTCTGACTCTACCATTTGAATGTCTCAACTGTCCAATTTTGGTGAGCTCGTGCAAATTGTAGCCTCTTTTTCCTATTTGCAGTGGAGATGAGTGGTACCCGGTGGGGTCTTCTGCTGTTGTAGCCCATCCGCCTCAAGGTTGCGCGTGTTGTGGCTTCACAAATGCTTTGCTGCATACCTCGGTTGTAACGAGTGGTTATTTCAGTCAAAGTTGCTCTTCTATCAGCTTGAATCAGTCGGCCCATTCTCCTCTCTATAGACACTCTAAAAGGTATGATTAAATTATTTTGGTGCACTAACCTAAAAACTAACCTTAAAAAGTGTCGTAAATGTTTTGCTCCAGTTGTATAACTTAATCCCCTCATCTAACACTGAAATAGACAATCTGATGATAGCAATATAATAGAAGGAATTTTAATCAGTTTTTTGTCGGCCCTTGTGTCATATCGAATGAGACAACTCTCAGTAAAGCCCAGTTTTACAATTAGAAGGAATGTGGGAGAGTTTGCTAGTTTGGAATAGCCTGTCAGAGACTGACAGGACTATTCTTATAATTGACTGCAAAGAGTTTTACAAGCTTTATGCTATTATTGCATAGCCCATCAACGGACACCACACCCTCAGAATTGATGCCTCGGGACAATTTTGCATAGTCTATCCAACTTCTGTTTTTTGTTTTTGAAGATGAGAAGAAACCAGAGAACGAAAGGTACTCAGATAGACAGTTAGACAGACAGAGATCTGTTTGTAGAACATAACTTCAACAAATGGTAACCTGATCTGATTTAAGGGACACTGAAAGCAAATCTACCCACTGTGCCACCCTTTTTTTTTTTTAGGGGAAATACACAAGGGTTTTACAGTAAGTGAGGGTAGCGTGGAAGTGCGACCAGTGATCGTCATCACTGATGCAGCTTCCTGTGATGAAACACGCAAAAGAGAAAAGAAAAGAGATCTTTACACTTCTACAAATGCAAATGAAGTGGAGTTTGAAGCTGTTTTATATATATATATATATATATATATATATATATATATATATATATATATATATTACACGTTAAGTGAAATATTTGACATCGTTTTTTGTTTTCATTTCGTACCTCTGACCGTCATCACTGATGCAGTTTCCTGTTATGAAATGCACAACAAAGTAAGAGAACAGATCTTCACGCTTCACTGCTACAAACTGAAAAGAATCACCCCCTTTAAAACGATGAAATTCTTTTGCTTGAAATGAAGGCAAACTTAAAATGACACACCTCCTAACAATGACTTGTAAACTCAATAAGGTTAAGCTAATCAACTATCAAGGGCACACCATGCCATATGAATTTCTGAAGCATTTCAGTCCCTGGAAGAGAAACTGAAGCAAACAATATGTGGGTGGCACGGTACTGTCAAAAGAGCTCTGGGACAATTCAGGAGATGGATACAAAATATATTTAAAGGCTTTATCACTGCGTAGAAGCACAGTAAAGTTCATTATTAAGAAGTAGAATGTATTTGGTAAAACACAGACCCAATCTGGATGAGGAAGACGCTACAAACTGGATGAAAAAGCCGGGAGGAAACTGGTCAGAGAGGCTACCAAGAGGCCTACAGCAACTCGGAAGCAGTTGCAGGAATCGTCATTCGGTGCATGTGACAACAATATCACAAATTCGCCACAAATGCGGATTATATGGAATGGTTTGCTATAAAAAAAAGGCAATCTTCAAGAAAGGCCACATGCAGTCATGACTAAGCTTTGCAGAAATGCAGGTGGTCAGCTGAAATTTTATTATTTGGCCACAGCACCAAACGATATGTTTGGCAGAAATCCAATTCAGCTTACCATCTAAATAATACCAATACCTATAGTAGGTGGAGGTGGTAATTTGTTATGTGGTGTTAATCTGTAGGAGGGAGTGGAGGGGAAAAATACCATCAAATGCCAGAAAGTTGCCAAGAACGTTTACTGTCCAACATGACCATGACTGCACACAGCAAAACTGACCACACAGTGGTTTTAGGAGAAGAGGGAGAATGTCCTTGCATAGCCTAGTCAGAGCCCAGACTTAAACCCCATTGAAAATCTTTCGAATGACTTGAAGGCTGCAGTCCACAAAAGGTCAAATTTAACTCAACTTGAGCAGTTCTGCAAAGTAGAGTGGGCAGAAAGTGCAAAGTCTAAATGTGCAAAGCTTTGTCTGCCATTGGGAAGGTGATTAGCTTCACCTGATCAAGTTTTATTAAAATGACAATAAAAGTCATTTTAGACAGGGGTGATCCTTACCCAACTCCGCGATTCTTTAAAAAAAAAAAAATCTGACATGTCGGTGTTATATCTTTCACTTGGATGTTAAAAGTTGCACTGAATAACTTCAAAAAGTTTTACTTTTGTAATTTATTGGATGCAAAAAAAAAAAGAAAGAAAAATTTTTGCATTGCCCTAATGAGGTGGCATTGAAAGTGAACTTTATTACTTTATTTATTTAACTTTAGATACTTTATTAGACTTAAAAAATTAAGATTAATTAATTAAATTTGGAATTGCCACCAAATGTTATATTGTGAAATTAGAATTTAAATTAATTGAAAGTTATCACTGAATTCTGCTTTTGGACATATTCAAGTATGTTTCCCTGATTGCATCATTCTGCTCATCTGTGTTCATGGTATAAACTTTGATGTTTAGCAATTGTTCATTACAAATGAATCTGTTACTACATTTACTATTAGTGAGTATGCATCACATTTAAATACAATACTCTATCCGCCTGATGCTATTTAGAAACTATTTTCCAGCTTGGGGGGAAAAAAAAAATTTGTTTAAAAATGCCAAATTATTACATTTTTGTTTAAGCGGATATGTAAAAGGCAGTGCTACACCGACAGCCATACTGAACATGAATATGACTATGATTATCTGTGCCACTTGTGTTCACAACACTTACTCATGCAATATTTCTCATTAACATGGATATAGTCTTGTGGTGCAACTCCTGATCTAAACTTAAATTTGTTCCCCATAATTATTACTTTTAAAAGTAATTGAGTCAGAACCTCTTCATGGTAGAAACATTGCATTTATTCAATTTCTTTCTAAAAGAAACACAGAATTAAATAAGTAGACAAACACCCTTTCTTGCAGTAGAAAAACACCAGTTTCCAGCCCTTTTATACAAAAAACATACATTTTTCCATCTCTAAAATAAACAGTACTGTAGCTAACAAACATGAGCCATTTGTATTAAAATGATTCGCAATCATTCACATTGACCAGTCCCCCCTCCCCTCTAATGGAAGACAAGAAGCAAACAAGAAACGCAACCAGTCATAAATACCAAATTTCGCCACACAATTTTCTAATTGAGATTATTACACTTACCAACGCTTGCATTTAGTAACATTCAATATCCCATATTTCATGGCAAACAATGACAAAAAAATGCAAAGAAATACTGGAATAATCAAAAACAGCAGCGAAATGAAAAAAAAAAGGAGACATGACAGTCAATTTTATGTGCAATGCAAAGAATAGGAGAAGGAAAAGGTGCATGAATAATGATGCTTAACGATCAGCAGTATATTACACAGGTGCCCATAATGTACACTTTTTAGATTATTGCTCCTGCTGTGCAAAGTGGCCAATAAAACTTCAATATGAAGAACCTTCACGCTGTACCAACTTACTCCACTTGCACTGTGTAAGATGCCTTTAAACTAAATGTGCAAATTCCCCTATTCTTGTTTTCATGGAAGCACATCCATAAAAACAGCTACACTCCAAATGGAGAAAATGTTTCTCATTGATTGACTGCATGGTGTTTCTGAGTCACTACAGGGAAAAACGGATTCTCTCTCTGTGTTGCACACAAATCAAGTTCACAGAATCACTCTTACTGTACAAAATCAAATTCAACAGAAAAGTACTACACGATAGTGAAAATTTTGATGTGCAACTTGTTCTTGAAAAGGATCCCGATAATGCCACAATTTTTGGATCTGGCTGGCACAAAAAAAAGGTGATCCATTTCATGAAACGTGTTGTGGTAGAGCACTTCCAACTTTGGAATTGCTTTTTAGTGCACAGGGAAAAAAATAATAATTTAATCAACTTTATTGAATAGTGTTAAAATGATTAGTATTTGACTCAAAATGACTAAAGATCAATTCACTTCAAAACCTGAAAATCCTGAACACTCGACAGACTGTATGAATGAGGAATACAGCCAGGATAATCATTGTAATGGGCTTCAGCATTTCATTTATCATTTTAAGGTTGTCTTTTTAAATATATTTACTAGTACAAGTAATCTCACTATGTCTATCAATTCTGAGACAGCGTATACACTTCACTTCTCGCACCTCCTCCTAGAAGTGATTCAACACGTTTTTTTTAGGCCATTTTACAGCACTATGTACCCTCACCAGTAGGGGGAGTTGTTTTCTATTCGCCCCCAACTTTGCCATTCTGGAAAGAAACCAGTAGAAGTCCTTGGACTCCCAAACTGATCAAATTCCATCTCAGGCCTTTTGCTAGTGCTTCCATTTTCATATACTGTTTTCTGAGTGGCTTGTTTGGTCTGTCTGCTGTCATCATCTGTATGCGCCAACCTGTAGTTCTTCCCGTCATTATTATCCCAGTGTATCTCATCACTAGCTCGGTAGGAGATGCAGAATTCCACCCGATCCTCAGGCAACACTGAACTTGGCAGATCAATGGTGAAGGAGAAGGTGTCAATGTCTGCACACCCATAAACATTGTTCATAAACACACAAGGAACGTCCGTGTGGCTTTTCCATGAATCAAACGTAATCCGGACATGAACGGACTTCTCAAAACTTACATTGCTAACTTTTAGCGTGCCCATGAGGGATTTGTCCTGGATTACGCAGTTCTCCAAACACACCAGGTTCTTCTTGAGACGGTTCCGAAAGTCCAGGTAGTCTGCCGCAGGCTGGGCAAAGTCTAAAACGAAACTTTGCTCTTTCTCCACTTTCAGGCCAACGATGGCATTTTCCAAGTCTGACATTTCAAACTGCAAGTCTGACGGTAACACCGGGTCTTCCTCAAAGTCCTTGAAGACATGGATTGCCGTTAGCGACATGCCTTTGGAGTCAGCAAAAACCACTCTCTTCTTGGCTTTGCCTTTAGGACTTTTCCATCCTCGGCTGGTGGCCTCCACTTTAGTCTTCGAGCTCATGCATGATCTCAGTGGTTTGAATGGCTTGACCAAGTTTCGGGACTTGTAGTGCTCGTAGGAACCAAGGAAGTTGCGAAGGGGCGGAGAGTGTGCCAGACAGATTCTCATGGCCACATCCACAGGCATGATGGGAGATGGCATCGGTCTAGGGTTAAAGATGTGCAAAACTCTGTTTAAAAAAAAAAAAGGCATTAAATTAGATTGAGACTACAAGAGAAAGTCTGCACAATTTAAATACTTTATAAATCCATCTTTTTTTCCCTCTTTAAAAGGTGGTGCATGTAGATGTTTGTAAGGAAATCTTAAAGAGGAAAATGTCAGTGCAATCATGTAAAAGGAATATCTTCAGCCTCACAAAAAGATCCTCCAAATCGTTATAAATTCCACGTGTCCAGTAAACAAACTCTGACAAAACACAATGAGATCAAATGTAATAATGCTTTTTTTTTTTTTTACTTTCAAGTCGAACCTCTTGTTTATTCTTCGCGTGGCACTTATGTAAACAGATTGTATGTTGATTTAATCGATGCTGTTTTAAACACTGGAGCTGTGACGAGGCAAGACAAGTCTGCAGAGTCGATAGCGTTGTTTCACGTCTAAAGCGGCAGTGATTTTAAACTCGCATACATCAGCAAGTAATGGTCACCCTTCACAAGATTTTATATACACACACAAAAGAGAATCGGCTCTTAAAATGTATTAATAGAAAATAAAAACAACTTAAACACTCGGCACACAATCACAGCTCTAAAACCTACTCACTCCACAGTCATGACGCACTCCTCTTACCTGGTGCAGTTCATCCGAAAGCGCAGAAATTGCCCTAAACACAACAAAAAACCTCTTCTGCTTTCCCTAAAAAAACACAAACTACTTTCATCGGGGGAAAAAAAAACACCCCTATTGTATCGACACGCTTTTGGCCATGATAAAGCGCAAAAAGCAGTTAGTTCGGTCGGCACGCCCCCTCTCACAGCTCAGCTGCGCTGTTAATGTGGAGCAAATTTCAATCGCTTCCCTAACTCTTTTTGTGCGCATGGGCTTTGTGGTCTAATCATATTAACCAATGAGAAACCAGTAAAACAAAGCGCTCAACCAATCAGCGTGCGGAACAGAATCACTCGCTGCGTGCGTGCTAAGGGACGTGAGCAGTGAAAGCCGGAAGAGTTTCTAAACAGAAGGACCTCTGCTGGAATTGTAGTGAAAAATAGTACAAAGCTAAAGTTATGTTCAACATAAATTGTGTTTATTATTATAATATTTTTTCTTCACAAATTAAGTAAAAAAATTATGATCGTAAATATGATCCCTGTTCCTAAATCCAACAATTCTACTCCATCTCTTTCAAATGTACACAAACCACTAGACAGGTACTGTACGTGCCTGTTTCTGTCTCTAGAGAGCTGTAAATGTATATAGTGTGCATTACTGTACATCCCACGCGTTTTAAAAACCATACAGGATTTTGATTTATTACAACACACATTACAAAAGACTTCAAACATACCTGCATTTGCACAATTTCTGAGTCATGCACCCTGGCAGACAAGCAGCCGCAACAGCAGACAGACCAAGGTTTCCCAAAGCTCCCCCCTAGACTCTATTGATTTCTCATCTCAGTGTTTTCTTTCGTAATAACACAACCATTATGAAATTTGCACAGGCTTGTTCATAACTTGAAGTCCTTAGTCAGGTGTAGCAGAATGAAGTATGCTAGGAAGATTGTTAATTGTCACTTAACTCATTAGTAAATTGCGCCATAGGGGCGTTTACAGACGTTCACAAGTCATGCTGGAGAAAGTACATATCCAAATTAACAATGTGTATTGGTTGAATTTAAGTATTAAGCTTCCGGACCATGGTGCACATAAGGTGTTCATTTGACCCCTTTTTAGGACACCACCAACGAATGTAAAACATAAGGAATTACACAAAATATACAATACTCTTAATTAAAATTGAATTATTTCCCAGTGATGTCAGAAAGGGAAGTGGAACACCCATGCCACACCTGTAATAAGAGATAAGTAACTGAATAACTATGCCATCATGCTCCAAACTATCCAAACCTGCTTTGTGCTGAAACTGTGAAATGCTATAAACCAGGTGTTCTTAAATTTAATATTCAAATGTCTGGATGTTATTTTTATTCAAGGTCAAAGGTCCCAAATGGTTGGTGATAAGCAAATTATTTTTTTTAAAAACTTGCTTATAACTTGCAAGCATCATACATTCATGTTTCAGACATTGTAAGGCAATACATTCAAATGCCACTGTTTGACTGCAATCAGATGCTTAAACGAAAGCAACTTTAACTTTATTAAATCAAATTACACTAAAGTGTCAGGAAGATTAAAAATATGTTCCAAGTCAGTGCAAAAAAATGGCACTGTTTGCCTGCAAAATGTTATCTGTGAACCTAAGCAGCTCCAAATTTCAACATTCAAACGTTTAGAGGTGTTTTAGAAAAAAAAAAAACTTTTTGACTGATTTTTTTCCTTAAACAAACTAAATAAGCAAAGTGTGTTTGGTTTGATGCCTGAATAAATTGATTAAACAAACTGACCTCAAAGGACAGCACAACAAGACACTTTGATATCAAAATAATTTATTAAAATATGTAAAATCACTTGACGTAGCTCTGATGATACTAGGTTTATTTGTTTACAAGAGGGGAAAGGTGTATCTTGTCCTGCAAGTACGACAAAATCACAGAATTTTACTTGCCGATCCAGACCTACCGAGAGAATGAAGCTGATTGGTTGCAGCTTTCTGAAAAGTTCATCTTTAAAATAAAATTGAGTGTGCAATATGGAGTATGCACATGATTGGCCAAAAAGACAGTCAAAATACGCAGCACCTACAACTAGTTTCAGAA
Source organism: Clarias fuscus (assembly GCA_030347435.1). NCBI lineage: Eukaryota > Metazoa > Chordata > Actinopteri > Siluriformes > Clariidae > Clarias > Clarias fuscus. The sequence goes on from CM059220.1 coordinate 18,943,964, forward strand.
TTGGCACTGACGCATCATCTACACTGCTTTATCCTGCGTCCGGGTGAGCAGGGATTTAGGGCACGGGGTGGGGTACACCCTGAAGGAGGTGCCAATCTATCACAGGACCACACACACACTCACACAGTAGGGGTTATTCGAAAATGTCAAATCGGCCTAACCTGCAGGTCTTTGGAATGTGGGAGGAAAGTGGAGTACCCAGAGGAGACCCACCAAGCACAGAGAGAACATGCAAACTTCATGCACACAGGCACAAGGCGGGAATCAAACCCAGACCCTGAAGGTGCGAGGCCACAGTGTTAACCACTAAAACACCGTGCCACCTAGAAATGGCACTTGTATGTTTTCATTTAGATGTGTAAAACCTTGGCACAAAAAATGTGGTTACTAGATGGAGACACTGACCTTTTCTTATTATATTTGGACGGTGACATCGTGACACAGAAGTTATATTTTCATGCCAGCAAGACAAAAACTCTGTTATCCGATAGCTATTTGGCTAATTTTGACCGACTGCCAGTTAGCAACATTTAAACCATATGGTTCAACTCCGTAACGCTCGCCGGCTGACAGCGTTACCATGACAACCTTGACAAACAAGGGGAAACTATTCTTTAGCCTCAATATCTAATTTATCTAAATTAATTGTAAAAAAAAAAAAAAAAAAAGTAGGAAACATTTACATTTTAATTCATTATACGGACTGCATTTCTAATTTAAGATGGCATGCGCATACTATCAATACGTCACATATATTGTGGCTTTAGTTAGCAAATATATTTTAGGAATTTAGAATACATGGATGCCTGTCAGAAATAAAGTTCTGCATAGTGCTTTCTTCAGGAATAGAAATTTCATCTGTAATGACACACAACAAAACACACGATGCCCCCTACTGGTCTCAACGGTTAACTTGACAAAAAAAATGCATATTTGCATGCTTACAAAAAACATATATGGCATTAGGCATCAGGTGCCCATGTGGTAAATGATCTGGTGGTTTGACTGGACAAGTTGGGTAATTAAGGACCGCAAAGCAAATTTCACATCTTACTTGCTGCAGCATGCTTTTACTCTAGCTAAATAAAAGAAGAAAGCAAACAAACAACCAAACAACCAAACAAACTACTACTCCTACTACAAGTAATAAGTCTGATTATCATGTGGGCAAATTACAAACATGAAATACTTAATCAATTCATGTCATGTGTACCCAGATAAGTGTGAAACACCTTTAGAATGCATCAAGAATGATAAGATGGTTATTGTTTCAGATTTCAGTGTATATATCATCACTACTGACCGAGCATGAGATGCCTATAACTTTGGATAGCCTTAAATGAACTGGTCTGACCAGTTCAGTGTATAAACATCACAATATCTGCCTTGATACTGTATGTTTCAGAAGTTTCATTTCAGAACATGTGTTGTGGTTTTGTGCATAAATATACTGTTTGTCTTGTGCATAAATATCTTGTTTATCTCCAGCCATGAAAAGGTAAGCCGTTTTGATATAAAGAAGTTGCTTACATAATGCTGTAAAGAATGTCCTTCGTTAGTGAGCTTGTAGAAACCCCTGGCTTGCCCAAAAAAATAATAGCTATAGTAGATATGGGGAAAATAATTCTTAATCACCGCAAAGATAGAAAGAAAACAAAGCAAAAACAGAAGCAGATTCCAATAGTACAGTAATTCTGTATTCTGTGATACACTGCTTTAAAAAATGTAAACATACTAACTAAATAGAAAAAAAAAAGATGTAAAGGAAATGTGTAGTTTACCTTAAAAGATGTTCATACATGCAGTTTTTCCTGTAATGTTTTATCAGTACTTCTCTCAGAACATCCTCAATGATCACAGTTTACACAATGACCACAACCACAGCCTGCTCTAATACTTCAACAGACTTTCAAAACAGGAAGTTGGCTGTCACAGTGCCTGCTTTGTCTATTTGACTACGACAGTGCTTAGAGCTTTAGCTTTATAGTAATAGCGTGTCAGAACATGTAAAAAATTTTTTTTTAAAAAGCTCAGTTCTGTTTACTTTACAGAGGTTTAGTGTAATGCATAACATTTTCTACAACCATGGGTTAATTTTGGTGTTCCTGCTGTTACAACTGCTGCCATGGCATTGAGAAAGGAATACGAAGGTATTGTTTTCATGGCAGATGGACGATATCCTAAATGAAAAGGGAAACAATACAGGATGGGAGGCCATATCACTTCGTATCAATAGCTGATCATTTGCCAGAATACGGGAAATGAAAGTTTTCCACACAATGCACAGGGACTATTAACAATTAAGCTTGCATGGAAAAAGCAAAGGAAAATCTAAATTAGTTTTTAAAGCTGAAGAGCAGAGTTGACTAAATAGCATACTAGTGTAATCTCAATCTTAGCACAAAACCTGATTATTTATCTAGCATTTGTCTGAATGTTATTGAAGTAGGGAACTTTCATAGGATATCTACATATCTGCAGCATACAAAGTCCTCCAAAACAATTGTGTTCTTCCACGTTTTTGGCAAAAGTGAGGGGAAGGAACACATTACTGGCAGTAATCTTGGCTGTGTATACAGTATGCTTGTACTACTTTTCAGTTGTAAAAACCTTGGATACAATAAATATAATCTGTTTGTGATTGTCGTCTGGAAGCCTCTGTTGTAGAAGTACTGATATTGGCCTGGAGCCATGCCTGAGTGAGGCTTAAAAGCTGACTTTAAAAGACATTTGGTTTGTAATGTAAATGGGGCATTGCTCACCTCTGAGCTACATGGTTAACCACATAATCACATGTACAACAGTTGGATTAGGCTCTTTCATGAAACGAGGAAATCCATGTACTTGTCATCATTACGTTACCATAAATAGTGTTCATTTTAGCAGCTTTACATGGGGAGCTTTCAATTTAATACCAATTTCATGCAAAGTTTATTCTCACCTTGGAAAATATGTTAGTATGGACAGGAGAACAATTACTTACTCAGGTCAATATTGTAGACCTCTTACAAAAAATTTAAGATGCTCCCAGTAATTATCCAGCACATCGACTTAATACTGCATACCCAAGTGGTCAAGTGGCATATTCACCTGGTGTAATACATGCTTCCAGTGGTTAGCTGCCAAGGTACAGTGCATCGGCTTTAACAGCTTATACTACTGTATGTAAGCCATGAGGAAGAGCACATTTATGCCCACTGTCTTAGTGTTCACCTCTATAAGTGGTTAAGGGGTGGCTATATTTTGGGCATCCCCTGCTACTATGCCCTATCAGCCTGGCATGGGATCACCCCATGTGCTGGAATCACTTAAGGTCTCTCTTCATGAGTCTATTGCAAGATTCCAATCTTCAAAGAGTTTCTTCAACTTCAGCCTTTTTTGTTTTTAGAAAGTATAAGCAAAAAAAAGAATACAAAAATGACATGCACTGGCATTACACTTGCCTTGCATGCATTGGTGGACAGATTATTCTGAATGACCTTGTGATTGAACCCTGGCTAGGGTATCTACCCAAGGTCATATCACACCATTCTGTTATCCTGGCATACAGGAGGGCCAGACACTTAGCTCCTATCTTCCAGACATACCACACTGCAAGGTCAAGTAATGTCATGGTCATTATTTAAAGATGTCTCTCTTACTGCTACACAGATATGTGGTTATAGAAATTAGCTCCAACAGCTTTCATTTGGGCCTAAGATGCCTTGGTTCCTCGTGACATTGTGACTTAAGTTACTTTGGTGATATTCACCGATCCTGGCATTTAGCATGAATGCTACTTATTAATTTATATGAGTTGTACTGTATAAAAAATAATATTCCCCTGGTTCCATAGTCATTCAAAACTAGTGTAAATCCAGTGACAATATACGCTATCAACAATGTTTAAAAAACAATAATGAAATGACATAGTTTAAAAGCTATGTGACAAACAATAGGTACAGTAGTATGGTAATTTAATGACTTTCTGAGACCTCAGGATGTGTTCCCACAAGGAGGTATCCAGGTGAATTGAGGAAGGACTGGTTTAAACATATCACACTTGCAGTGCCACAAACACCAACATGTCAGTGTTAATGCTGCACTCAGAATAGTCTACGTATTACAGTTTAAGGAACTTTACACAGCAGTTGTAGAAGCAGCTACGTGACAGGAAACAGGTCTCCATTAACACTACAACGCTGCAAATTACAAGATGTGTCAAAAACAAAAGGCAGCTGCCCTAATGCATTTCTGTTCATCTTTTTGATCAATCAGTAATTTTAAACATCTCAGCAGTTCCAAACATCCTTCAAACACTTAATTTTTATTTTCTTATTTTAATTATTCATTATTTATTTATTTGCTATGGTAGATTAGAATTGATGCAAAGTTTCTTCAGGCAACTGCAGGGGGCTGTCAGTCCCCTTTTCGATGTCACATCCATGATTGATTTACTGTACACTTTTAAATATGTGAGAATAAAAATATGCAGCACAATTATTGCAAACTCACTGTTTTACATATAGTAAGTATGTTGTGAAATTATTTTTACTAGAATACTTATCTTCCAGCAACCACATCACTTCCTGATGTGTTCTGAATAATCAACGCATTTTCAAGATTTCTGATGAAAGGAGGTGAAAAGCATAGGAGGCACGGAAATGACTAACTATGTCCTATTTTTAACACTTGTGTTTTTCTACATCAGAACTTTTTAGTATTAATATGATGACAACTGTGTAGGCCGGCCTTCTCAGCCTTAAGTGGTATAGGAAACTGAAGTGGTATAGGAACTTAAGACGGTTAAGTTCTCATACCACATGTTAGGAATTATAAAAATGTAAAAATGTAAAAAATAAAAAAAAAAGTCAGCAGCTTGGGACCCACAGCTGGCAATTTTTTGGGCATTACGATAGACTCCTAGCATCCTAATATGATGAAATGCAAACAGTGTTAACTAGTCTGGCAATATTTGTTCAATGATTACAAGAATAAAAATACAACAGAGAAATGATTAGGGCATATACTCCATTATCCAGCCAAATACCACAAGCCTAACTTCCACATAGCAGTTACATAATGCTTAGATTATAATCATTTCTACTGAAAATACAAGAAGATCCTACGATTGATGAAACGCAAATAGTGCTACCATATCTGGCAATATTTGGTTAGTGATTGCGAGAATAAAAATAAACCAGAGAAATGATTAGGCCATATACTCCATTATCAGGCTAAATACTACATTGCAGTTACAGAATACTTAGATTATAGTTATTTCTGATAACATGTGCTTCGTAAACTATGTGGTTATATTAGCAGTTCAGTTACGGAGTGAAAAAGATGAAGGTTAGGTATATTATTTTAATATGATTTCATGATTAGGTAGGGTGTCATTGGTAGTTTATAGTTGTTTAGGATTCAAAACAAACAGCACAGCTCATATACTACCATCTAGTGGCATGCAGCAACTATTTGCATCTATTTTATTTGCCGAAAGCTTTGCTCAAGACTGAATCTATTTAATGAATCTATTTAATGACCTTTTATTCTTAATGACCATCATCCAAAGACATCCCACAAAATGTATTTAATTTTCATTTTTATTGGGTTACCACATGATATAAAAAAAAAGATATATGATTTATTTCTAAAACGGACACTCTATTAGAGTTCTCATTTTCTTACACGTTAATATAAAAATAAGTGATTTCTAACATTATGCCCATAAGTACAGTATGTATTAGCACATTTGTTCAGACATAAAGAGGAACCCATCACAATTCATTACAGTATATTAATATTAAAATATTCAAAGGGTTATAAGGCAATAACATACTATTATTACATGGCTCCAGGGTTTTAACATGCCTCATTCCTGAATACTATGATTTAGTTGGATATAATTTTTAAAGATTAATACTGATATCCAATGATATTTAGCCAACTTAGGATAATCTAGCCAACACATCAGTCATGGTTACAGACTATAGAATTATAAATATTAAAGACCAGAGGTTTGCACATATACATGTAAAATGATATCATGTTATGTAACACTGGGGTATATATACACAGTTATTACATATAGACAGAATGCAGAATAAGAAGTACAAATACGACAAATGGCTACATCATTTCAAAACTTTTCACAGGGAACATGTTCTTACTGTAACTGTTTGGGTTATATTACTCGCTCACGCATCTATTCTCTGTACCACTTATTCTGTACAGGGTCGCGGGAGGCCTGGAGCCTATCCAAGGTGACTCAGGGCATGAGGGAAGATACAACCAGGATGAGGTGCCAATTTATCACAACACAAACACACACACGCCTCATGTACTCCAGACAATCTGATATGTGGTAGATTTAAGGACAGTGGGAGAAAACCAGAGAACATAAAAACAACCCACACGTACAAGGGACTATATAAATGAAGCCTCTTAGTTTGTTAATTTATTGTGTTGTATTAGATACGATATGCTTATTCACCCTCCACTTGACATAGAACCAAAGCCTGTGTTTTTGATGTTATCAATAAGATAAAAAAAAAAAAGTTGTACTGCCATCTACTGTCAAGCCCAGAATTTAAATACAAAACACTTTGTGTGTACATGAGATTTCCGTTTGCATGGATGCTCGTGTTTAATGTCCCTCAGTTACACTGTTAAGCCTGAGCCCTGCTTAATGGATGTAATTTGCCCAGACATTAATTCATGCAAGACTCTTGGCCCCTTCTTTAAAGCACAGCTACACAATAGTATTTTAGATGCACTTTTGTGGTTAACACAGAGACAGTCAGGTTCATGAGCACCTTATCACAGACTGACAAAGAATTTATGTTCGGACCCAGCTGACTGGAACCCATTGTGGCTCCCTCTCCAGTCGCTCCAGGATACTCCTGAGGTCTGCACAAGCACTGGCAGAGTCTTCTTTCACCAGGACCCTATCAACCAAGTGGCCATACTGCTGCTCCAGCTGCTCAGCTGAATGACGCATCTCCTGAAGCTCTTCCTCCTTTACACAGTGAGGCCCGGAGAAAATTAGTTAGAGCCTAACTAATTTTCTGTAGCAAATACATTCTGATAATTGCATGACATAGATGATACATCAACAACTAGCTCAGTTCTACTTCTTCTACTAAGATGGTAGATGCGATGGTAGATACAGAAAATTGCCTTCTCTGTAATTGTACAGAATTTTTAAATTCTAATTATAGCCATAATTCATAGTTACTGTTCGTTAAAATATATGTAAGATTATATCTATTATATCTATTTACTTTTTTTCAGAGAACAATTTAGTCATCTTATGTATTTCTTAAGGGGTTTAAGAGCTCTTACCGAAAGGTGTGCGTTGTCGCCCCCTGATGGTGATGTGGCTCTGCTACAATGGTGGTGGCTCTCAGGGATAAATGGCTTGACGAATATCACACAGGGCTTAAACTCAGCTGTGCGAAGGATTTTTAAAGCCTGGTCATTTATAAGGGATGAAAATATTATAATTAGCTTTTAACTATGGCAGGGTGGCAGGTGAACAGAATTCAGACACACAACAATCTAACTGTAACAAATAAATAAATACACCTACATAAATTAACCCCCTAGGCTTTCATTAATTGTACTACTACTAATATGGACTACTACTCTCGGTTTTCATGGGTTTGTTTTATATAATAATTCAAATTAACAATTCATAACACTGATGACACCTCAGCCAGCAACATCCCATCGTTCATGATAAGGGGACATATTTGTTCTACTGCAACAGCACATGTTCCATTCTCAAGGTCCGGTTTGGGAATAGCCTCAATAAAACACTGTTAACCAGCGAGCCCCTGTCTTAACAACCATCTTCCTAATAATCACTGTCCTAGTAATGACAGACTGGCAAGTTACTGTAACATTTGTTAATGTTAATGCTATAATTTATAGTAAGTTATTAACTTGTGTTAAGTCACACTGCCTGCTGCGTCTGTGCAGCTTCAGCACTTCATATTAGCACATAGCTAGCAAATTAATTAACGGTTAGTAAACTAATTCACATTTGTCACAGGTCAGATTTTATTATTTTAGCTTTAAGCTATGTACAGTACAGACCAAAAGTTTGGAGACACCTTCTCATTCAAAGAGTTTTCTTTATTGTGTTCTTTAGCACAAACGCGTCTCTTCTGCTTGTTGCCTGTCCTTAGCAGTGGTTTCCTAGCAGATATTCTACCATGAAGGTCTGATTCACACAGTCTCCTCTTAACAGTTGTTCTAGAGATGTGTCTGCTGCTAGAACTCTGTGTGGCATTGACCTGCTCTCTGATCTGAGCTGCTGTTAACCTGCGATTTCTGAGGCTGGTGACTCGGATGAATTCATCCTCCGCAGCAGAGGCGACTCTTGGTCTTCCTCACCTGGGGCGGTCCGCATGTGAGCCAGTTTCTTTGTAGTGCTTGATGGTTTTTGTGACTGCACTTGGGGACACTTTCAAAGTTTTCCCAATTTTTCGGACTGACTGACCTTCATTTCTTAAAGTAATGATGGCCACTCGTTTTTTTCGTCACTTAGCTGCTTTTTTCTTGCCATAATACAAATTCAACCTCTTTGAATGAGAAGGTGTGTCCAAACTTTTGGTCTGGACTGTATACAACTGTAGCCAAATACCTTAAAATATATCATAGGAACCAAGATTTTCCTAATCACTAGGCTAGCGATTGGTTAGCATGTTAGCTAGTTTAGCATGCAAATTATGAGACTAAAACTTAAAGTTTATTACAGTATGTTATCCTGTATTTTGTATCACAAAATACAATGAAAAATACTGTGACCCGAACTTATACTTAAGCTAGAACATTTTGTACCTTTGTCTATTTTTTTTAATCTTAAACCTTGAGAATGCAGGGAAAAAAAGTTGAGAGAGAGAGAGAGAGAGAAATACTAACCTCAGGTTGAACATCCACCAAACACATTTTGTTTCTGGCCAATACACTCCGAACAGACTCCAAACTTGTCCCATATTGGTTATCTTTATATTCTCCATACTCAATAAACCTAAAGCAGGAGAGCAAGTGCAGATTAGTGCTGTACATTATTGTAAAAGATTTTTTGCAGTTAGCAAACATGACCAAGACTGTAAAAGCCTCTTATTGTTAAAGGAGAACACACTTGTTACTCTGAATATCTGCCTCAAAGGCCTGCTTTGAGATGAAATGGTATTCAACTCCCTCTTTCTCATGGCTCTTCCTCGGCCGAGTGGTGTCTGTCATAATATAAGCACATATTACGTGATTTTTTATGTGTTCATTTAATACCACTAGAGCTTACTTTTATAAAATCATTGATAAGTCTCTGACATTTATCATTAAGTTGTAACGCTGCCATTTTACTCTGAGAATCTCTTTACTGTGTTTGATCAGTCAAAGTAGACTCACGTGGTACAGCTATTCCATAGCGATGCGGGTTCTCAGCAATCACTCTTTGCTTCAGTTCATTGATTCGAGCACCCAGAGACCCTAGAGAGATAATTAGAGAAAAGGAGAAGCAGAATATGCAGGGGAAAAAAAAAAACCCTGAAATTGCTTCTTCACTAAATGCCAAAAAGACACAATGATGGGGCATCTTTTTTTATCCTCACCAATTAACACCACCAGTCGTGGTTTGTCTGAAGGCTTGTGCTGATAGCGTGTGACCTCTTCATAGACAAAAAACATGGATTCTTCGGACTCTGAGGGCTGTGAGTCATCAGGAGAGCTGTGTCGATCCTTTCGACTTAATCGGAAACTTCTCCTAAGACTTGCTGAAATCCAATACAATGTGGTAAGAACATTGAACAACATGTTCTTGAAAAACAACTGCATTGAACTTCTATTCGGAAGAGCAGCACAAAAAGGTTGAAGAGAAAAAACTGTATATTGATGGTTGGAGTGAAGTGAAGATAAATAACAAACAGATGTCAGAGGGAGCTCCATTTTGATATTTGAATTCATGTTTACCTGCTTTTTTCTCAAACAACATAAGGATGTTGTAATAATGTAATCATTATTATTAATTATCAACAAGTGAAATTATCTGCACAACATAACCACCATTTAGCTGCCACACATGACGGCAGTGGGAAGAAATGGGAAGCGGTACCTGAATAGAACTCCCAGGAAAAGGCTTGACCACAGGTGGGTGCCACCGCCTTACACTTTGGAGAAACTACAACTAGTATTAGACCATCATCACACATCCAACACTGTTTCACTGGGACCAGTGTTAGCAAGCTAGCAGCCATGCTCATTCCTGACATACAGACTCTGCCAGGTATTTAAATCAAAGCACATCCGAGATAAAGCCATATGTTCACAGCAAAGCTCTCTTTAAAACATGAAGTGAAGCACACTGACAGAGGACTCCTGCCACACATGCCAAGCGCCAACATCTACACAGACGGTAAAGCAGCCAAACAGCAGCAGTGCAGTGAGCTGTTCTTGTTGAACTATTGCTTGGGCTTAACAGATGCAATACACATTTCTGCAAGTGCAACATGTTTTCTTTTTCCTTTTTCACTGCCACATCACTAAGCATCACTAAATGTCAACGCCACAACCAGCATGAGTGTTTGTACAAAGGAGAGTGCTGTCTCACCTACCTAAGTGCTGTCCACTCCCTCCACAGTCACAGTCCTCTAGGAAAAGGTAGGGAAGGAGAAAGGAGAAGAGGATGGAGGAATGGAGAAAATGGAGCATTAATAAGTAGCTGGATCATGTATATGAGTGCAAAGCAGGTAGGAGGTTGGGCAGTGGGAGAGCGAGGAAGTTTGTACCATTACTATCACAAGCGTACAACTGCAAAGAGAGTCTACGCTTCATTCAAAAGTCGTCTTATCCTGCCACATCAATGGATAGTCTGCTGGGAATGAGCAGTAAAAGTGGCATAAGCAGTGGGCATGTCGCACTTTGGAAGCAGGGTGACTTAGTGGTTAGCACATGTTGCCCTGCAATTCCAGGTCCTGCGTTCGATTCCCATGTTGCGTCTATGTGCGTAGAGTTTGCATGCATGTGCATAGAGTTTGCATGCATGCCCTCTGGGGTCTCTGGTTTGCTTCCACAGTCCAAAGACATGCAGATTAGACTAATCCTAGGTTGTACTACAGTTGTACAAAATGGGTAATACAATGGTCACTCCATGGTCCCAGGTTGGATTACAGAGGTTCCTAGATGGATGGATGGATGCGACTTTAAAATTCACTCATGGTGTACTGCAGGTATGGGTGTTGATATATAATGCAGGCTTAAATAGTAAAATAAAATGTACCGTCACCCTACTGTAGTTTGGAAGCAGAATTCTACCATGTACATGCAATCCATTTTAATAATATAATAAAAAACCACACACAAAATATAAAAAAAATGGTAGGTATTAGAATAAAAGTAAACATGTGGCTAGAAGTGGACCTCAGACAGGACAAAAACATTACACCAATATTTCTATAACAATCCTACCAAGCCTTTACAATTAAATACATGAAGACCAAAAAAAAAAAAAAACTATTCTTCCAACCAATACATTGACCACGGAACATGCTGTTTCTAAAAAAGAAATAGCTAGTGCACAATCCATTGTTCCTAATAAAGGTTATGTGAAGGTTTGGTCAAATTCCCCTGAATGATTGTTTAATTGATGATGTCAATGGTGTGAGATGATGGATAGTGATCCCTGTGTGTCAACTATACTTTGCCGTCAAAAAATAAAAGGGTGTTAAATAGGTTAAATAGAAGTTTTTGCAGTTCATGTTTACAATTTCTTTTTGCCATTTCCTGTTTAGTCTGGAGAAATATTTCCCCCTTCAGATATACTGTAATATATGCACCTTACCCCTCTCACAGGTTATAGATTCTTTCATGGGGAATGAAAAAGATTGTACTTCTTGGCAATGCAGACACTAATATTAGTAATTTTCTATACCAAGAAATCTTGCTCAGTACCTGTTGTGCATTTCTGAGATGGCTCCATACAAACAGACAGAAAAAGCATCAGTTACACCACCACTTTTGGGAATTAGTAGGATGTTTCAATATTTTGAAATGTTGGTAAGTATTTTTTTCACAATAGACTAGCTTACCTAAAATACATTAATTAGTAAACTGAGCTACTGTAAGTGTGTAAGTGTATGAAATAGGAGTGGAATTAAACATTGTGGCATAATCTACACAAAGTTGCACTCAAGTTCTTTTTAGCTTATACATACAGTATAAACCCTGTCATATTTTACTTTTTACTATTTTTTCCCACAATCACATACCTTTATCACAAGCCTGGTCATCTGTAGCAAGCAGAGTGAAAAAAGGATAACTGAAGCATCTGCTTCTGCATAAGATCACACCATGATAAAGTGAATATTCCATGCATAAAAATGTACTCATGCTCAAATCATTACATTATCGTTACATTACATCACATCAAATCTACTTTTGTTTGTTTCCTTCTGTTTTGGGGAGCACAATGTATGCACAATATGGACAATATACACTCATCATTCACTTTATTAGGAACACCAGTAAACCTTCTCATTCATGCAGTCATGCAATTAGCCAGTCATGTGGCAGCAGCAAAGTACTTTAAGTCAAAGGTTCAGCTAATTTTCACATCGGATATCAGCATAATGAAAATTTGTCTCAGCGATTTTAACCATGGACTGTTAAAGTTTGGGAAAAGACCAGACCAAATGTTTTCCTGTACAACTTTTGCCTCAGATTCCTCTTCTTGGCTGACAGAAGTGGAACCCAATGTGGTCCTCAGCTTGTGTAGCGCACCAGCTTTATAAGGTTTCACATTAAATGCTTTTTTGAGATGCTTTTCTACTCACAACAGTTGAAAAGAAGTGTTATTTGAGTTACTTCGCAGCCGTACATACATTCCTAATAAAGTGAAACGTGAGTATGGACATAATAACAGATGCTCTGAAACAAACAAACAAGGTGAAATGACCTGGGGTTTGAACAGAAGGGCATTAATCTGAGAATGGTTGGACTTTTTCCTGGTTTTGGCAGGCATAATGTCCTGTTTCCATTTCAGCCTGGGCCAAGCATGTTGCTGTCAGATTAGAGGGACCAAAATAGACTCATAATGCCACTGCTGCTGTTTAGACTATGAGTGGATTTGTAGATCTGATGGTAACATCATTTTAGATTACTTACAGGGTGGCGCGCTTGGTGACTTAGGACTCTGGTGAGTGCCAGTTTTCAGTCTATGTGCCAGGCGCCTGCACAAATAGATAAAAGAGATAAAAGCAAATTCTGGTTCGAAAAGGTTACTCTGCAGATATTTTACCTGATGTACGTTAATCAATATTATCAGTCTAGTTCAAACCCAAAGCATACTTTGTAATATATAGGAGAGTATACCTCTGCTGAAAGTGTTTTGATGGTATAAGGCCAGCACGCAGGTTGCTATCACCCACCCGTTTGGCCTGCCACCATGTAGGGTCATCCTGGCTCACCACCTGAAGGATGTCACCTTGCAGAAAAGGAAGTCCTGCCTCTTGGCAGGGAATGGCCTTGTCTTCAAATGGGGTGTAGTCAAACAGGGCTCTTAAATAGACCTTGTAAATAAAGCAGAGAATATATGAGAACACAAACATGCACAAGTTCAATACCACTATCATATATAGTTTTTAAATAAGCTGTATCCAGTGAATTGTAGAAATCCTGGTGGATCATAATGACTGATGCCATTCACCGTACTCTCCCTGTGTTTGTCCTCCTCCTTAATGGCAGGGATTATCTTCAGAGTGATGGAGCCCTGGGACTGAGACTGCAGCCAGAGGTATAAAAAAAAAAAAAAAAAGTCTAAGAATCATTCTTTCTTAGAACAGCAACAGCAAGAGTACATATCTGACCTGTCCATTTCAGTAAATATATATTCTGCAAGATATGAATTGATGATGCAGTAATATTCTGCACTTCACATAAAGTCATACCAAAATTTGACTGATCTCATCAGGCCGCTTGTGGGTGATGAGATTTCCGTTGACTTCCCTGAGCTCATCTCCCACGTGCACTAACCCTGTGGACATAATTACATTGCCATGCAATCATTAGCTTTTAGGATAGGCATTCTTTCTGTACATGTACAAATGTATGAATTAGGAAAGTAAATGTATAGGTAGCTAACTAACATCCTTTATTTGTTCAGAATCCCACAGCATATATTTTGAGGTATTAACTATCTAACACATCCTCAAACATTTTATAGGCAAATTGTATGTTAATTCATTCATTCATTCAAAACTGCTTTATCCTGGTTACACATGTTATGCATAATAATATGGATTCCAGCTCATAGCTGAGCATCTTTTTGGGAATAAAACAAAAAAGAAACAAAGTTTTCAGACACTAGATGAATTTATTCTCTTTTTCAATGTTGTAATGTAACGAAGAACAAATGCTTTACTTAGTAGAATTTTTACATTTCTTTGTTCTAGTTTGTTATTTTTGGCAGCTTTCACCTTTCCTAAATAAACTTTGTAATTTTTTTTGTGCTCTTATTCTGATTCATTTCCTCTAAGCATCTTCGTTACTCATTACTCCTCCAGTTCGATATCGGTGATGTATGGCCTGTCTTTAGCCAACCACCAAGACCAGAGGCCCATATTGTCATCACAGTAGAATCCAACTTAGAATTAAACTAAGTGGTGGTGACAGAATGTTTCCATGCTCTCCATCCAACCTGAATTGGTCACAAATGGCAACACTAGCCCCCTTTTGCTCTTTCAAGTTGTGGAGAGTTTTGGAATACTGATATTTAAATGCATTTCAGAAGTCATAGGACGGTGCCTCTTATGGGGTGGTACAAAGAATCTGCAATTCAATGCAGTGCTCGAAAACATTCTTTGTAACCACCACTTCACCACTCTAGTCTGGGTTATCATTGTCTCCTTAAGCACATGTCCCAGTATTAAGCTGCTGTGCTCCAGTAAAATCTCAAATTTGAGGTAAAAAGCTCCTACTTTATTTGGGAGTCGATTAATTTATATCATGATAATAATGGGAAGGAATTTCTTTTTTTTAGTCTTTAATCAAAAAAAAAATCAAAGCAACACAGTTTATGCTAAAATACAAGCTGCATGCATTGTTGCAAATCAGCTTTGCAGAATCAAAAGAAAATATTAATCTAGAAATTGTGAAACTACTTCAACATTAAATAGTCAGTATGTTACATTTTACCCGTGTAGTTTTACAACTATCCAACTTCTAACTTTCTAACTGTTCATTTCTGGGTTTAAATAAATGCCTGATATTTATTGTAGTCTCTGACTTTCGCACCCCCTGTAGAAAGCTACAGATAGATGACAAATTAAGTGAATGAGTGGGAAACAAATCCCAAAATGTTCAACCATAAACTCACACCACAGGTGGACATTGAACATTTTGCCTTTTCTTGTGAGCAGGGTTAATATGATTATAAAGTGCGCTTGAAACCATAATTTCCTTTAAAAAGAAAATATGATTTACCATTTAATTTCATATTAACTTTATTATGTAGAACCTAGGTTCTTAGAAATGCATGTCGGTCACGCTTCAGCACTTTTTATAATTAACTGCATACGGTCAGTGTACCAGCACCCTGTCATGGACAAATTCAAGGAAGAGGAAATACATTTTCATCACATAATGATTCTTAAATGTATATTTTCAGAAAGATACAATATATTGTCCCCTTCTCAACAATATATTTTACTTAAAGGAAAACATCTGTTAATAATAATAATAATAATAATAATCATAATCATAATCATAATCATCATAATCATAATTCTTAAATAATCTTTTAAATAACATTATATAATAAAAACATGGCAAAAAACCATACACACATGTCCACCCTGTCATAGAAGGATTGATAAAGGTGGGCTATGATAAGTAAGCATTTAATGATCACACAGTGGACCTTTGAAGTGATTCACTGTCGAAAGTGACTGAGGACTGTTTATCAAATTTATTTTTAATTGCTGAAAAGTTTTTATATTCATTAATATTTCACTGTGACAGGGTGGACGTGTTAAGCTTGATAACATCAAACTACAAACACAATATAATTAAATTAGGAAATATTAGTGTAAATACTTAATGCACTCACAGCAGTTCTTTCAACCGCTTTTGAAGAAAGATAAAAAGATTGGCATAACATGACATAACATAACAGTTTCTCAAAGGGCAGTTACTCCAATATGACAGGGTGGACATCAATTTTAGGGACATGGGGAAAGTTTATTATTATTATTATTATTATTATTATTATTATTAAAAAGGAATATAAGAATCTGAAATACATTAATTGAAGAATTTGTTAAGAACAATTTTCCTGATCTCAGGTACACTGACCCTACCTTTTCCTGTGACCGTAATTGTGTGGGTGTTTTAGACCCAAACTACTCAGAGATTTTTTATGTTTGACCCAGAAAACGTAAGGCATTTTGTACTCATAAACCTCATCTATATAGGTCTAAAAAGTGTCTCAAAGCCCTGTTTTGTACAAATACTGTTCCTGTGCAAATATTTAAGTAGAAGTGGATACTAAAGTGACATTTATGTAAACACGTCATGACTGTGATGCTCACAGGGCCGAGGCAGCTTATCTAACTTATCTTATCTTTGATAAGCTTATCTCAGCTTATCACAGCTAAGGAAGCAGAGTGTAAATGGGTTTAAATGTTTTTGAATCAAAACACACAATTCATATTCGCGGGTAGATAAGTCCCATTAGGGGATAAATTAAGGCATTGTACTACAGATCAGTAGCAGATTCAAACCCCACACCCACCAAGTTGCTACTGTTGGGCCCTTTACCCTTGACTGCTCAGATCTTTAATGAGATAAGAAATTGCTGTAAATGAAACATTTTACTTAGTAACCCAGTGTAAGGATCTATCCAATGACAGAAACTTCAAAGCACTTTTGTAAGTTGCTCTGGATAAAAGCGTCTGCCAAATACCTTAATGTAAATGTATCTCAAGATCACTCCTTCGGCCGTTCACTCATCAAGTACGGCCAACTCAAAACCTCCGGAGGGTAATGACCCTCCACTATCACTCATGGGTCTTTCCACTAAAATAGCTGTAAAACGGAAAACATGATGAGCAGCTGCATACATACCGATATGCCAACAATATCATGTCTGACACCAGCAGACATCAGTCACTGGAGCAGGTAGGTTTTTTTTAATAATGTAGAAAATATCAGGGACCACAAATAAAGGACACTTATGACAAGGTATCCCACATAACACAGCCACCATCTGTTTGGCCCTCTACCATCTGCTAGGTGGTACCAGACTATTCAGTCACACACACAAAAACAGTCTGAGGAATGAGGAAGTATCTATTCCAGAGCTGTTAAAATACTAACTGCCAGTCACACACCCACTGTTCATTAACGACTTCAAAAAACACCACCATCCAGGAAGCATATGTGTAAATTGTGCTTACCAAAGCCCAGACAATATACTGGTAGATGCCTATATCTGTGTGTCTAATGAAAAAGCTGGCGCAATGACAATAAAAATGAATCAAACTAAACTGAATTGTGTGGGAGGTGCAGGAGGCAGTCAATTCAGCTGTTGGATTTTAAATCTGGTATCGTTTTAGCAGGATTTGACTGATCATGCACTATAAACAGAGATGATCTAGTATAAGGATAGATGGAAAGCATGAGGGGGAAAGGAGCAAAAAACTCACCGCTGCGGTCTGCAGCCCCGCCCCTCATGATCCTAGCGACCACCACTGCTCCGGTGACCTCGTCCCTACGGATGGTCGCCCCCTGAACACCAAAAGTTCCAATCAGATCACAGAGCATCAAATCTGAATGTGATTCAAGATCCAGCTATTCTATCAGTTACAATCTAAAATGTATTCAGACAACATAAGCACAGTAAAGGCATGGTTACTATCTGATTTATTGCATCCATACCATAGAGTGCAAAGCGAGATATAATAATTGTCCAGCTTATATGACTGAGTTATTGTTTGGTCACTGGGTGTGAAGGACAGTGTGGTCAGCCTGTGCTGCGACTCACTAGAGGTTCCTTGCTCTTCACTAGACGTACAATCTTAATCGATTCCTCCTCCAGCTCGTCCTCTAGATCATCAGGCAATGGAGGTAGCACAGGATCAAAGTTCTTTTGCGCTACTGTGTCGTGCACTGTTAGTACAGCCTGGTGAGACGTTGCACAGAATCACAAATACACACACACACGCGCACACGCACACACACACACAAGCAGGGGGAAAAATGTTCAGAACTAAATCCAACATGCTGATGACAGTTGCCAAGGGAGAAAAGAGAGAGTGTGTGTGTGTGTGTGTGTGTGTGTGTGTGTGTGAGAAAAAAAGACAACCCTGAATAAAACTGGGTTAAATTAAGATACTTTAGGCTGAGTGAAAAATCAGCTTAATTAAAAGGTCATAAAGTAACTTTTCACAGCATTTCTTTATAGCACACAGCGTTTAAAAGTCAATCTAATTAAATCTAAATGCCATAAGATATTAGTGTCAGTGGTTATATAGGAGAGACTATACAATTTATCTCTCTAAGTGATTGCAGATGCAATACAATTAAAGAAAAAAAGGGACATGTATGTGTGTGTTTGTATACCTTCACATGTGGAGTTGTCAGAAGCATAAGCAGCTCCTTCTCATCTTCTTCTAGTGGCCCATTCTGCAGCTCCTCAGCCACCTGTCACACACAGCATACGCCCAGAACACCAGCATTTCCATCCATATTGCAATACACCATATGGAGCAGGAGAAGTGCATATTTGCCTTAAAAACAAATGACTCAAGTCTACTAACTCGTTAGGACTGTAGATACACACGTGGACAAAATTGTTGGTACCCTTCAGTCAATGAAAGAAAAACTCACAATGGTCACAGAAATAACTTTAATCTGACAAAAGTAATAATAAATAAGAATTCTATGAATGTTAACCAATGAAAGTCAGACATTGCTTTTCAACAATGCTTCAACAGAATTATAAAAAAAAATGAACTCATGGAACAGGCCTGGACAAAATTGATGGTACCCCTAACTTAATAGTTTGTTGCACAACCTTTCGAGGCAATCACTGCAATCAAACGATTCCTGTTTGATTGCAGTGATTCAATGAGACTTCTGCACCTCTCTGCAGGTATTTTGGCCCACTCCTCATGAGCAAGCTGCTCCAGTTGTTTCCGGTTTGTAGGGTGCCTTTTCCAGACAGCATGTTTCAGCTCCTTCCAAAGATGCTCAAGACACCCTGTGCCAGATGCAGCAAAGCAGCCCCAGAACAGCCTCCTCCATGTTTCACAGTAGGGACAGTGTTCGTTTCTTGATATGCTTCATTTTTCCATCTGTGAACATAGAGCTGATGTGCCTTGGCAAAAAGTTCCATTTTTGTCTCATCTGTCCATAGGACATTCTCCCAGAAGCTTTGTGGCTAGTTTGGCATATTCCAGTCTGGCTTTTTTATGATTTGCTTTCAACAATGGTGTCCTCCTTGGTCGTCTCCCATGTAGTCCACTTTGGCTCAAACAACGACGGATGGTGCGATCTGACACTGATGTTCCTTGAGCATGAAGTTCACCTTGGATCTCTTTAGAAGTCTTTCTGGACTCTTTTGTTACCATTTGGATTATCCGTCTCTTTGATTTCGCATCAATTTTCCTCCTGCGGCCACGTCCAGAAAGGTTGGCTACAGTCCCATGGATCTTAAATTTCTGAATAATATGTGCAACTGTAGTCACAGGAACATCTAGCTGCTTGGAAATGGTCTTATAGCCTTTACCTTTAACATGCTTGTCTATAATTTTCTTTCGAATCTCCTGAGACAACTCTTTCCTTCGCTTCCTCTGGTCCATGTTGAGTGTGGTACATACCATGTCACCAAACAACACAGTGACTACCTGGAGCCCTATATATAGGCCCACTGACTGATTACAAAATTGTAGACACCTGTGATGCTAATTAGTGGACACACCTTGAATTAACATGTCCCTTTGGTCACATTATTTTCAGTATTTTCTAGGGGTACCATCATTTTTGTCCAGGCCTGTTCCATGAGTTTATTTTTTTAAATAAGCATGGTTAAAAAGCAATGTCTGACTTTTATTGGTTAACATTCATAGAATTTTTTAAAATTATTACTTTTGTCAGATTAAAGTTATTTATGTGACCATTGTGAGTTTTTCTTTCATTGACCGAAGGGTACCAACAATTTTGTCCACGTGTGTACCAGTCAAGGGTGTCTAGTCTCATCCACTGTTGATCTGTGTGGCTGCAGGTTTACATTCCAACTAAGCAGAAGCAATGTATCAGATCGAGCAATTACTCACTCTCTCATCATTTATACCGCTTTATCCTGTATACAGGGTCGTGGAGGGCCTGGAGCCCTAGAGCCCATCCCAGGAGACCTAGGGCAAGAGGCAGCGCACACCCTGGACCCTATGGATTGCAGGTCATACGCACACTCACAATTTGGGAACACCAATTAGCCTAATCTGCAGGACTGTGGGAGGAAACCGGAGTACCCAGAGGAAACCCGCCAAGCACAGAAAGAACATACAAACTCCATGCACAGAGAGATGGGAATCGACCCTGGCCAGGAATCGAATTCGAACCCTAGAGGTGCAAGGCGACAGTGCTAACCACTACATTACTAGTGCTGTGGGTTTCGGGATGGGTCCTGAGCGGATCAGACTTCCGTCTCCCATCAGACACATCTTATGGATGCTCAATTGAGTTTGGGTCTGAAGAGTTTGGTGGCTGTGTTGGCAGCCTTGGACTCTTTGCCTGCTTGGGTGCGCTGAGGAGAACTGAGTTTCTTTTGTGGCTTGCACTGACTTTTTAAAGCAATTTGTCCTGCAAGGGCTTTTCTGTGGGATTGAACCTAATGGGCTGGTCTTTGGCATGAGTGAACCTTATGTGCACACTTGGATAGCTCCTATGGGTTGAAATAATTTGCTAACCTATTAGCTTAATGTGTTTGTGTTGGGTTTATCTATAAAATGAAATAAAATAGAATACATCACAACATAATTATGTTAACATGTGGTAACATAATTACTACAAAGATGCTGTAAAACTGGGTGATTTTTATAGTATGTCTTGATGTGTCTCTCAGGTTTGTGGTATTTTTCCCACCTATCGTGTGCCCACACTGTTTCCCTTTTGATATTGCTACACATCAGCATTTTTTCTTCTGTTCAATATGAAGAAAATGGGCCCAAATATCAATAATAAGTAATATTGCTGTGATGACAAAGAGATGACTAAGATTGTAACTTCTAGTCACTGCGTGGGCAAACTACTCCTGAAGTGCCTCGCACCGTGATCCGGAAACTACAGCTGCTCAAGCCTAATGAATGAACATGCTGATGAAAATAAAGACAGATGTTTTATTAGTTTTTATTTTTTATAACCACATTTTAGTCTCGTATTTTTTGGTCAAACATATTACATGCTGATTTGATCACTGTTCATTGATATCCGTGATGTCTCATCTTAGTCATCGGAAAAAAGGTCGTCAACAAATATTTATCATTATTTTTGTTGAACCACTGATAATGTTATGACTGATCAGTGTATACAGTACTGTATTTAAACTTGTAACTGTTAAATATTTAAACATTAGTAATATATCCGTATTAAAAAATCTGAAGCATGTTTTTTTTTTTTTTTTCCTAGGGACCCTACCCATTTTCTTCAGGCTTGGGACCAGTATTGAATCTCAGTGGCTAGGTACTGTATACATTTGAGCAGTTGGGCATTTGAACATTTGACCTGCACTGTCAGTGTGGTCTATCAATACTGGCCTTGACATTTCCCTAACCTGCAGGGGGTTTTGTGTCATAGAGAATACCTCCCAAAATATCAGGTAAGCACTAGTCCTGTGGACTGTTAGCTCCAGGTCCAACATCTAACTTTTATATAAGTAAGCCGGAGATATAAGTACACACTTACATCCTCTGCAAGGCAGGCAGCACTGTGGAGCACAGGGGTCGGGCTTTGCTGCTCGTACTGCCTGAGGCGCTCATGAATCTACATAAAAAGCAAGCATTCAGTGCTCTGGGCATACCTTTTACACACACACACACACACACACACACACACACACACACACACACACACACACACACACACACACACACACACACACACACACACACACACACACACACACACACACACACAGAGGGAAGCAAAATGTGACTCTACAGTATACTCACTCTCATTAGATACCCAAGGCTCCTCTCACTGAAAACCTCTCTCAGGAATACCAGGTCCTCTTTGTGATTCGCTCCTGGGTGCAGCTGAGACGTGAGCAATGCTAGCATCTCATGTAGGCCTGGACAGAGGATGCAAAAACACTAGTGCATTTCTTTCCTTTTTTTTATTCAGGAAGACTCCTATATATGCCAATAAATGGAGTACAAACATGACTGATGGTGATAGGCATTCACAAGGAAAGGAACATGACTAGCATAAAGCGCTTACCTGTGCTGGGTGAGATTACAGGCATGGCTTCTCTCATTAAAACACAAGACACACAGGAAACTCTCTCTCACTCTCTCCTTTGAGTCTCACACTTGATATGAGCTCATCTGACAGTCCTGTAATACACAACGAGAAAGAGAACACAGCCTGCTGTTTCACAATTAATTTAAATATTTTAGAAACTGTACAGCAATGGCTCTTCGCACACTGACCCATATATTCTCTCAACCATCTTGCAATAAAAGGAATCATATTTCTGCTGTAATTTGCCTTTATTTAATCATATTTTGCATTCAAAGAGAGCGCCTTTCTTGTATTTTTTTAAACGTAGTCTTGTGGAATCATTTTTTTTTTCAGGCTTCCTTTAGGATGTTTTTTGTCTCTCATTTTTAATCCAGTCCCTGTACCTGATCAGTTTGTTAATCCACACAGTGACCAATGAATCATTCAAGTGCTGTATTAAAAACCATCTAACTTAAGGCATGAACCAGCGAGAAACAGGTGCAAATGGTGGCAGATAATAAGGCCAGTGATTATTATACTGGTGATGCTGAACGATGAGTGAGTGAAGGGAAATGAGGTTGCTGCTAAGGTTGTTACTGTACATATGCAACCATTTAAAAAAAATTTATAGTCATTCTGCATCATTTCTTGAACATGAAGAAATGATTTGTGGCTCAAGACTTTTGCACACTGCTATAGTTTTTTTTTTTTCCTACTATGTTTTTTTCTTCTCCCAAGGGTGCTTATTTTTGTCCCTCTTCCTTTGTCACTTTAGGGACTCAGTACTGAACAATTTACTGCTTCTGCATACTGAGTTTTAATCAGCAGTGTTGTACAAGATCTAATACCTTATTTGTCTCAAAGGTTGAGGAAAAAAAAACTGTAGTGTATCCTTTAGATTAGCAAAATTCTGCTTTCTAAAGGATTGATTCTGTCCTTGTGGTCAGCATGAACATGTACAAGTGAGTGTGTGCAGTCAGGAGAAACATGATCACTTGAAAAACACTCTCGAGAGAAGAACTCGTGGCTCTATAATCAATACTTTCACTGCTTTGATTCAGAATGACTTTTGGGGATCATAAACAATTACAGTTCGTTGACATGTTTTGGTTTTTTAAGTAACTGTATAATCCACAGTCGACACTGTTTTTATTGCAGCGATCAACTGAAATTGTGCCACAATTGCACCTTTATATAAATCCGCCGAGCCAACTGGCTTTGTACTCTTATCATGCAATCATGGCGCTCATACAGGATGAGTTTCCTGGTAGAGCTACTTGACCACAAATCATCATTCTCAGGCACTGATTATAACGACATCATCCTGCCGCTGTTGACTCAAGGACAAATGAGCAAGTATTCCACATAATGCACTAAAGGAATATTCTTTTTTTTAAAATAAGGATAAAGCCTGTTTAATCCTGATAACATTCTGCACATAGAATTGCCTTGGGGCAGTATTGCTTGCACATGGCTGCTATCAGAGCTCATATTTATTTCATAAGCACACACCATAAAAGGAGACATTGCTTATATTAGTTGTGTTTTGCACACGTGCTGTAATCCCATCACTTCTTTTCAAAGTGGAGGGAGATGGCTGAATAATCCAAAAACGTAGGCCCTTGTTTGTAGCGGAGCTCATAAATAATTTACGACAATCTATAAAATACAAAAGATAAATCAGACAATATCTGGACAATATCCGTCCACGTTGCTTCATTAGTGATGTTTGAGCTTATTCAGCATTTCTTCCTCCTGACCACACAAGATTTGGTGTAGATGCTCCATCCTGACTAATCCATACAACTTCCATTTGAAGATTCCAAATATCCTACAGTCTCTCTCTCTCTCTCTCTCTCTCTCTCTCTCTCTCTCTCTCTCTCTCTCTCTCTCTCTCTCTCACGCTCTCTTTCGCTTAAAGTGTGTGATAAAAGGATTACACTGACAGGATCTCTAAGCCATCATGTTACAATTACAGCTGGTTGGTTCTTACAGTGCAGTATTTTATCTCATCATTCCAAAAAAACTGTTTATAGTATAGAGAAATACAAATACTTCTCAGGCATTATAGTATGTGCAGCATTTCGCTTTATCCTGTATATAGGATCCGAGGGTGGTGATGGGGACTGGAGCCTATCCCAGGAGACTTAAGGCACAAGGCAGGGTACTGCCTGGTTGGGGTGCCAATCCGTTACAGGGCACATGCACATTAACCTGCTCATTCACACAGTATGTTAATGCCAATTAGCCTAATCTGCATGTTTTTGGACTGTGGAAGGAAACCAGAGCACTAAGCTCCGGGAGAACATGCAAACTCCTTGCACACAGACCTGAGGCAGGAATCGAACCCAGACGCGGGAGGGCAAGGTGACAGTGCTAACCACTAAGCCACCGTGCTGCCCTCTTTTATTTCCCTTTATTTAATTATCTCTCTATACTATACTTTTTTTTCTATAATGTATCCATTTATTCAAGTCAGCTAAGTTTCTTAGGTGTGTGGACTAGCTTTAAATGTCCTCTTGTCCTCTCTGTTCAGTCCAGTGGCTCCAGAAGGGCTTCCTGATGAGCGATTCATGAGTGGCATTGAGGTGAGAGTCAGAAGGTCATGCTGCCATCACTCTGCCACCATCTGTCCATACCACCGCCACCGCCACCGCCACCACCCTCCTCAGGTCTCTCATTAGCGCTGGCAGCCTTGTTTGTTCATATGCTCCTATTTCCCTTTCTGTTTCTATGCACATGTTCATGAACATGTCTGCATCCAAGCATCAAAGTGAAGGCAAGAGTGAAGAAATATTATCCTATACAGACAGACAACCAAATATACCACATGTATGCCAATACACGAATCTCTAACATACATCACATACTCAAAAGCATGTACATGCACATGCACACATACACACTCTGTCATGCCATGCTTAAAATCCAGTGCATGAAGACAGACCAAGGCATGATGAGGAAGAAAAGGGTGCCTGAGTGAGGAGTGACTATTGCAGCTACGTATGTAATCCACAGCTTTTCACTCCATCCATGAGAAATCAGATCATTAGTTCAGTTGCACTATTAAATACATTCTAGGAACAGGTGAAGGCTTTAATCTGATCATGGCTATGGAAACCCTGGACATGTTAATACAACCCAGTAGTTGTCAAAAAGCAAGCCACCCGAATAGACATTACGAGGTTCCTTTTACAGGCTGAATCCCTGCTGCTCATTCTGTCTGTAAAGCGGATTATACGTCCAACCCAACCGTGCCAGAGGGAAAAGCCCTGCATCTCTTACCTTGCCTGCCTCGTGCCTTGCTGTGTCTCTGTTTGTGTGCGCGTCTGTGTAAGGGGGTGTTTTTTCTTCTGATGGAAGCTCCCTGTGTTGCGCTGTAACAGTGACTGCTCTACTGGCTCGATCCACTCTGAGCGCTTTGACGATGCTTACTCCACTGCTGTGACTGCCTCCTCCCTCCTGCTCTCTCTCTCTCTCTCTCTCTCTCTCTCTCTCTTTCTCTCTCTCTCTTCTTTACATATACAGTATTTAGCCATGCCTTTATCAGTTTCTTTCTTCATCACCATCCCCCCACTAGCCCTTTCATTGTGGAAAGCTGATGGAAAGTGGAATACGACGTGCTCATGTACAGTATCTCTATTGTCCAGCTCTGCTGTTCCCACCCTCCTCCTTCACCCTTCAACTTCACGTTCAAGCTCTTTCAATCAAACACCACCTCCTGTCTCCTGTTATTAAACCTTCATCACAGACTGAATTAGTGAGTCACTTGGATGGATACAAGCAGCTAAAGAACGTTTGTTGTCTGTTGTTTGGAGAGACAGAGGCTGAGGTGGATCAGCTAAAGAGGGTTTTTTGGTCATGTGCCAGTTTTTTAGAGGACTATAACTGGCTGCTTGTGCAGACACTGTAATATTTCCCTATATTTGGCATGTACTCATGAACAATGCTGTGAAAGACACAACAAAAGGAAAAATTCAAAGGTTTTGACACTCATAAGGGAAAAAAGTCCACAAACTGCATTCACTCACTCACTCACTCACTCACTCACTCACTCACGCTCACTCATCGTCTATACCACTTTATTCTGCATACAGGGTATTCTGTATACAAGCGGCCTGGAAGCTATCCCAGGAGAATTTGGGCATGAGGATGGTGTACAACCTGGATGGCGTGCCAATCCATAGCAGACACACTGCTCTTTTATTTGTGATGAATAATAATATGATCAAAAGAGTTATTTTGGGCTACATAGGTTGAGTATAAAGACGTACAATAAAGGTGGCTACAGTAAAGGTCTGGCATCTCAAGAGAGGAAACTCAGCATTTGGTAATGTCAGTGGGTTCCGGATATAAGTTAGTAATTGGCTGCAAATGATTTATATCCAAGTATTATAAATAGCCCTTGGCATTGGCGACTCAGTGGTAGGTTTCCCCCTGCGTGGCATTTTTATTTTGTAGCCAAAACACAAACCAGCCACTGGGTGCAGTACTGGTCCCAAGTGTGGATGAAATTGGAGGGTTGCATTAGGAAGGGCATCCAGTGTAAAACCGGTTCCAAGTTCCAAGATTGGATGGAAGACTTTCTTGCGACTTTCTTAGTTGGGGCAGCAGAAAAACCAAGCAAAAAAAAATAAAATTGAAATAGTCCTCACTCACTCATTGTCTATACCGACTTATCTTATCTGTATTCCAAAACGGTCGAACAAATCGTTTGCTTAAAAAAATTTGCTTAATTTCAAATCCATTGCGGTGGTGTCCAGAGCCCAAAATTCTGAAATTGTTCCACTGTTCCAATACTTATGGACCAGATTGTATGCACTTAGGTGTAAACATAGCAATATATAACTGCAGTAAGTCAGTAAAATCTCAAGGAAATTTTTATAGAAAAAGGAAGCGTAGGTGCAGTTGTGCTCATCTTTATACATAATAAATCATGTTTCTCTTAAATGTGATTAAACTACTCTGTCCCATGTACTCCATACTGTATGTATTCTTAAAAATATTGCTAAAAAATGTTAACAGAAGAAATCAATATTTGACAATCACCGGTGTTATTAAGCAATTTCCCTCTGGGATTGATAAAGTTCTTTGAATCTTGAATCTTGAATAATGCCTCTAACAAACATGCTTTATAGTCACCTTGTATTTACTTATCAGTTTAAAAATATGTGCTATGTTTGCACTGTGGTGTTATTATATTTTATTTGTTTGATTAAGGTTGATTTTCAAGGAACAATGTCACTGGATCTAAATCCAATAAAACACCTTTGGGTTATGGTAGAATGGGAATTTGGAGCATGAAAAATCTGCAGAACTTATATGATGTAATTACATTACCATGGAAGAAAAAAAAAATAAAAACATCTGTTCCAGGAGTAAATATTTACCAAGTATTTATATGATATGTTATATATCATATAAATCCACCTCCGAGATCCACCTCCGAGATGGTGAAAAAGGCCCAGCAGAGACTGCACTTCCTGAGAATGCTCAGGAAGAACAACATCTCCCAGAGACTGCTGGTGTCTTTTTATCGATGCTCCATTGACAGTATACTGACATACTGCATATGTGTGTGGTACAGCAGCTGCACTGTGGCCCAGAGAACGGCATTGCAGAGGGTCATTACAACTGCCCAGAAGACCATCGGCTGCCCTCTCATCAACTTGGAAAACTTACACAGTTCCCGCTGCCTTAAACTAGCCAATAAAATTGTAAAGGACAATTCACACCTGGGACATAAACTGTTTGATCTACTGCCATCGGGCAGAAGGTATTCTACAAACCAGAACCAGTAGATATAAAAACAGTTTTTATCCTGGTGCAATAAATCTACTTAATGCTGCTATAAAAAAAGGTTCAAATATTGTGCAATAAGATTAAATTATTATGCATTTTTCTGCAGTTAATGCAAAATAATATATACAACTGTGGATCGTGCAATAATGGAATGTATGCTGTGTGTGTGTGTGTGTGTGTGTGTGTGTGTGTGTGTGTGTGTGTGTGTGTGTGTGTGTGTGTGTGTGTGGTGTTTTTTTTTTTTGCATTGACGAATGGCACTTAAAATTTCGTTGTACTTGTTGCAATGACAATAAAGACTATACTATACTATACTATATTTATATGAAGTATTTATATGATGTTTCTAATAAAGTGACCCATGAATATAAATACAGGACATCTGGCTATTAATAAATCTAATATGAACTAATTCATTCAAACAACTAATTGAAACACATTGCCTTTAATAGGAAAACAAATCCAAGTATATACATATTTACATATACACAATATATACGGTATGTTTATAATGTATCTCCAAAGGCAATAATTTATATTCGTTTGATCCGGGACAGTTCTCCTGACATTATATGGTGCAAAGCTATTTTCTGATTGTGGGCCATGTCCATTGGGTCCTGTGAAGAAAGCACATAACAATAGTCCCTTTTCCTTAAATATGGATGTCTCAGATTCCTAACTCAGTTTCTTGCCTGTGTAATAATACATCAATACCAAGTATGAATTTAAGTGTAATAGAGTTTGATTTTCTAAAGCACTCATGCTTTTCTAGAGAAATCAAATAAGCTATGTTGTTTGCACTAATTGCAGCTGAATTAGATTCCTTTACAAAAAAGACATCACTTGTTAACTTGTTAAGGAAGTCAGAGCATGATGAAGCAAAAGGAAGTTAAGCAAAAATCATTATAACTGTCACTGTCACACACCCATACAGAATTAGCCTGACCTAGTTCTATGACACCTATATTTTTGCAAATTTTATTTCCAGTTCTAAGAAGAATTGAAGCAAACCTTTAAATATGAGAACATCATGACATCAACAGCAATTTAAAAAAAAACTATCAGCACAATGAAATGACATGTTTGAACTGATATCACAGCTTAATGAAGAAAGGTACACTTGATAAAGTTCCCAAATAGGCCAAACACTATCTAGGAATTTTTCATTTTTATTTTGAATGAAAGCAATTAAATTGTGTGAAAAATGACTTGTGTTTAAGTTAAAACAACTTAAAATGTATTTTGATCATGAAATAAATGAGCGTTAATTACAATGGATGTTCAAGTCAAACCGGGACTTGAGACAACCGTTCTTGTGAACGAAGGTGTAAAACCTTTTGCCATTTAAAGAAGACATCAAACACAGTAGGGGAGTAGAGGAGACTCTTGCCTGAAGGAAAACATTTGAATGGTGCAAACATTTGCACAAAAGAAGGCCGTACATCTATGAATGAGGATCGCCCTTGCAGTCATCCTGTGAACATTCAGCGAGGGAATCGCTGATCCTTGAAAATCGACTGCACACACAACCATTCACCAACACCACTAGCACATTACAGGATCTCAGCTGAGAGTTACTGCCATATCCCCCTACAGTCCTGACCTCTGTCTAAGCCATTTCTTTATGTCAGCCAATAAATTAGTTCCTGGGAGGCCAGCGTTTCAGACATAAAGTAGGCAGTCTGATCATGGCTCCAACATAATAAGAAAACCTTTTACTTTGATGGTATCCAAGCATTAGTGAAACGCTGGGATAAATGCATTAGTGCAGCAAGGGATTACTGTATATAGAAAAATAAAGGGAGTTTTTACTTTCATAACTGTACTCTGTTATTTGGCACAATCAAAAAATCGCAGTTTGACTTGAACATTTGATATATATATTTAATGTCCTATATATAGGACACATATTTTATGCTGTATAATGATTGTTAAAGTCATAAACATATTATGTCAGATAATCTAAATATAAAATAACGTTGTTCTAATAATAGCATTTTCCACCAAATCATATTTCCAAAATGCATTTAGTTGAAACTAAGAGGCAAATTTTAAAACCCAGGGCATCTAATTTTCCCTTAAATACACCAAGAACATTCTGTCCAACATGCCTTCACACAAGCGTTCACACACGTTTATGTGAGCAATATATGGTCATGTAAAAAATTGATGAAACAGTACATTTCACCATGTTATTAAGATGTGAGAAAATCTGATCTGAAAATTTATATGGGGAAAAATCCTCACGTTTGACAGTGTGTGAAAGATCACAGATATGATCGTGGGGGGAAAAAATACATTCACTCCTAGGGATGAATCACATGTGGAAATAAATGGATTGTGAAAAAAATCAGTAGCCGAAGCTACCTACATATTGCAGCATCCCATATCCCCTTCTCTCTCTCTCTCTCGCTCACACACACACACACACACACACACACACACACACACACACACACACACACACACACACACACACACACGCACACACACACACACACACACACACACACACACACACACACACACACACACACACACACACACATGCACACACACTCCTGCTGTCTTACTCTCTTGCTCTCCAGTGATGTCCAAGCTTCACAGCTGATCTATATTTAGCTTATAACAAATTGGCAGAGTACCTTATATACTGAGAGGCTATAAAGCATTGATTTATGTATGTATGCATATAAGTTTATATAAGTAGAAGTCTCTCTCTCTCTATCTTTCTCCCTCTCCCTCTCTCTCTCTCTCTCTCTCTCTCTCTCTCCTCCCACATATTTTACCTCTTCACCTTTAAATTCTAAAGGAAAAGCAAAACTAGTGTGGAGGTGTATCCTAGATTAATCTATACATCACTTGGGAGGTGTGACGTTTACCACTAATGAAAAAGTTGTGAATGGATGTGTGATTAGATTTGAATTGTGTGTGATGGCCTGGTGCCCCATCCAGGATGCTTTCCCACCTTCAGTCCAGGGCAAAGCATTTACAAAGAATAAAGGAATAATTGATGTAAGGTGTTATAAAATTAATGACCAAAGATTAATTATTTTACCTCCCTCTAATAAAACAACATATTTCAATGTTGAAAAAATGTACTCCGCCTTGTGCCCTAAGTCTCCTGGGATAAGCTCCAGGCCCCCTGTGACGATTAAGCGGTATAGATGATGAGTGAGTGATGAGTGATGAAGGTTTGCATACGAACTTTGAAGTGTTTTGCCGGGCCTTCCTCATGTCCGTGTAGGGTTCCACAAACATGTTATTAAACTGGCCAATCGAAATTGGCCCTAGGTGTGGAATGAATGTGCATGGTTTCCGGTAATTTTTACTCTGAGGTATCATATTACCATGTTCCCAGGGTAGGTTGAGGATCAATTGATGAATCAATTTATATTTAAATTTTTAATTGAAAAGAATATTATATTTATTTATTTTTTTATATTTGATATTTTGTTCTTATCTTCCTTAGCTAGATTTTCTATAGCTCAAGTTTTTCTATATTTTTCTCTTATTTTATTCTATAATTTATTTCCTGTTGATAATCTTTTTTTAAGGTCACGGGCGGTCGTATAAGCAGTTTTACTGCATATCGTACTTTACTGCATATGACTGTGTATGTGATAAATAAAATTAGAATTTTAATTATGCATTGAATTATGCATAAACTATGCATAATTGTGTTTGTATTAGTTTCTCAAATACCTATTAACGTGCTTTTGTCCATGCTAGACTGCAGTGTAAATCATCAAAACACTTAACCAAAGCACTGAAAGAACACCTGTATGTAGTAACTCAGCACCATGTGTCATGATTAGTGGATTGCATGTTCAGTGCTGCGATTCTCACTGAATGATGTTGCAGCATCAGCATCATGTAAGAGTGATAGGATCATGAGATAGAATTCTCAGGTTCATTTAAAACTCACAGATACTGTATATCAGGATTGTTAGAGTTGTTTATCAGCTTCCAGTTCTCACTGAAAATAATATTTCCACTAGGTTATAGTGCATCCTAATACACTGCTGGGTTTTGATGTGGCTTTATTATTACTAACAGTGTTTTCCAGATTAACACACAGATGTTAGGACAATATCACAATTGTGTGAACTTAGGTCACAACTGTGAGATAATATTTTCTCATGTGTGGAGGAAACACACTTCCATAGAATAGAGCTCAACCCTGCTTTCTTGACAAGCAAACCAATGATGTAATTCTCACAGAGGGCGTGTAGTCCGTTAGGTGGAAAGAGAAGGCTTAGTGTTTCTAATTACAATGGTAAATTGATGTGCAGAGAGCAAATAAATTATTTTTGAAAGGAATTATTACAAAACTAAGCTTCTTAGGTGCTGCTGTAATTCTCGTCTAATGTCAGTAGACCATGGGCAACACAATATATGCCTTCAGTCTATTGCCATTTTTCAACCCAGTAGTTTTTAATTTGTAATACAGGGCACATTTTTACATCTATGGGCAAGATGAGCTCAGATTGTCAGTTTATTGATAGATAAATAAATAAATAAATAAATAAATAAATAAAGTCCAGTATGATTAAAGGACACCATGATGGCAATAATGTGACTAAACAATGCTTGAGGCAAAAGGAATATCAGCAGAAGATATGGAAAGGGGAAATGGAGCATAAATTTCAAATGAATAAAGTTCCATCTGAGCTCACACTTTGATTAAAATGTTCTAATGACGTTACATAAAATACAGCCAGTACCATGTGGAAAATATATTAAATCATTGCTTTGGTCCTAGCTGCTATCCAGAGCGTGGGCAGTCCCATGGAAAATGATGATTAGAAATTAGAAAACTGGAAACCTTTCAATTGTGTAAGCCATTCACAGCCAAATGTCTCCTTCATGTTTGTGCCTGTTTTGTCAGAAAAATCAGTTAAATCCTAAAGGACTAGACCCTTACCCTTACAGACAGTGCCTGATCACCTACAGAGTCACTCTACTGCCCACACTTCTGTGGATCAAAAACAAATAAACTCAGTATCGTAACAGTACCTTACTACTTACTGCTTTTCAAATCACTGAGAAAGAAAGTGCTATTCAATATTCCGGTGGTAAAAACAACTTATTTAGCTTTTAGTTATTTTTACTTCCGTATGGTTAATTGGATATTGTGTGAGGAAAAATCACTGATTTTTAACAGAGACAGATTCTACGTCATGCATGCCATCTGTACATTAATTAATTAATTTTGTACACATCACTGATATTTGGAAACATCCATTAATTGCAAAGCTCACACTCCCCTAATTATGGAAATTGCAAAACATGATCTACATCTGTCACATTTTGTCCGTATCAAATTATTATCCTTCACAAAATGAATGATGACATTAGCTTAATTAGACACAGATGACTTGACTGTGAAGATAATTTTTTAAACCATGTGTTGTTTTTTTCTATATGAGACAGTTTTATTTGGGATGAACAGTGATTGCATGTGGTTTTGTGAAGCAGCAGTTTAAAAAGATCTGACTAAATCTGAATAGCTCCAGTATTGCTAGGCTTATTGCTGGCCTCACATATTATGGAGCAGTGCTTCCCAAAGTAAGGGCCATAGTATAGTTTTAAATTAAAATATGATATATTTTGATAATTAAGTTTGAAATATGATTCGATATATATATATATATATATATATATATATATATATATATATATATATATATATATATATATATATATATATATATATATATATATATATATATAGCCACAGGATTTAAATTCTTAGATCCTACAGTATATGTCATTAGTGAAGAATCATAATTCATAATTATAATAATGTCAAATATATATATATATTTAATTGTCCAGTATTATTTCAGGCAGAATACAGGCTTAACAATTATTAACTGTTTGGAGTTTAACTCTGCATGGAGTTTGCATGCTCTCCCTGAGAGCTCTCCCTGAGAGCATGTTCCTTTGGTCCACAACATGGACCAGAGGAAGCGAAGGAAAGAGTTGTCTCAGGCGATTCGAAAGAAAATTATAGACAAGCATGTTAAAGGTAAAGGCTATAAGACCATTTCCAAGCAGCTAGATGTTCCTGTGACTACAGTTGCACATATTATTTAGAAATTTAAGATCCATGGGACAGTAGCCAACCTCCCTGGACGTGGCCGCAGGAGGAAAATTGATGACAAATCAAAGAGACGGATAATCCGAATGGTAACAAAAGAGCCCAGAAAGACTTCTAAAGAGATCCAAGGTGAACTTCATGCTCAAGGAATCAGTGTCAGTGTCAGATCGCACCATCCGTCGTTGTTTGAGCCAAAGTGGACTACATGGGAGACGACCAAGACACCATTGTTGAAAACAAATCATAAAAAGCCAGACTGGAATATGCCAAACTACATGTTGACAAGCCACAAAGCTTCTGGGAGAATGTCCTATGGACAGATGAGACAAAAATGGAACTTTTTGCCAAGGCACATCAGCTCTATGTTCACAGATGGAAAAATGAAGCACATCAAGAAAAGAACACTGTCCCTACTGTGAAACATGGAGGAGGCTCTGTTATGTTCTGGGGCTGCTTTGCTGCATCTGGCACAGGGTGTCTTGAATCTGTGCAGGGTACAATGAAATCTCAAGACTATCAAGGGATTCTAGAGAGAAATGTGCTGGCCAGTGTCAGAAAGCTGGGTCTCAGTCGCAGGTCATGGGTCTTGCAACAGGACAATGACCCAAAACACACAGCTAAAAACACCCAAGAATGGCTAAGAGGAAAACATTGGACTATTCTAAAGTGGCCTTCTATGAGCCCTGACCTCAATCCTATTGAGCATCTTTGGAAGGAGCTGAAACATGCTGTCTGGAAAAGGCACCCTTCAAACCGGAAACAACTGGAGCAGCTTGCTCATGAGGAGTGGGACAAAATACCTGCAGAGAGGTGCAGAAGTCTCATTGACAGTTACAGGAATTATTTGATTGCAGTGATTGCCTCAAAAGGTTGTGCAACAAACTATTAAGTTAGGGGTACCATCATTTTTGTCCTTTTTTGTCATTTTTTCCTTTTTCCATGAGTTCCGTTGAAGCATGGTTGAAAAGCAATGTCTGACTTTCATTGGTTAACATTCATAGAATTCTTATTTATTATGACTTTGTCAGATTAAAGTTATTTCTGTGACCATTGTGAGTTTTTCTTTCATTGACCGAAGGGTACCAACAATTTTGCCCACGTGTGTAATTGGCATTCCCAAATTACTTGAAGTGTGTGATCGAATGCGTGTGTGCACTGTGATGAATTCGCACACTGTCCAATGCCCTAGGTCACCCACCACCCTGAATACAGGATAAAGCGGTATAGACATACAGTTTTTTTTTTTTTTTTACATTTTTTGCATTTGTTGCTTTACAAATAATGTAATGTGCAAGTGGATAGATTATTATCTTGCATTGCACTGCCATAGGGAATAAGTTTGGGAATGGCTGTTATGGAAAACATAAAATCTAATTCAGGGGTTCCTATACTGTACATTTTCCAGGCATAGAGATCTTTAATGTGAACATCAAGCAATACAGGCATTAGACCCAATATTTGAATATGTACAATATTATTTTGACATTTTTCAGCTTTACAGCTATTTATTTCTGAAATGTCTTATTAAAAAAATATCTGTCACAGACATGCAAAGGAGCTTTTGCACGACTTTGGCCTTTTTATTCAGTATAGTCAGTATATAAAATAATAATAATAAATATATCCACTAGAGGATATTTTTTTACTTTTTGAAATCAGTATATCCGAAGTATTTCAATGTATGAAATGACAGCTTTGTGCAGTTTATTTCTACTGTTAAATTCAAGATCACAGACCTAATGAGAGATACAGTACTTTTTTTAATCAGTTGAAACCCTGGTGTACTGGTCCACTACTGGAAAAATGGAAATGGGATGAAGTGAGAAAAACAGTCCTTGTTTGAAGACTTGTTGTGAATGGCAAGATTGTGACTCAGGTTTGTCAGAATGCAGTTAAAAGCTAGTATATGGTTCAATATACACTTATCATAATCACTTACCAAATTAGAAATCATGCAATAAGCCAATCAGACATCTCAGCTTACTGAACTAAAACTCATTGAACAATTTTTGATGCTATTACTTTTTCTTTTGCTTGCTGCTGTTCCGTTCTATTTAAACCCAAGGCACCAGCAATTCCTGGCTTCTGGCACTGACAACTACAAAAAAGACTCTTGAGGAGCATCTGTATCAGTTTTATGCATTGCACCACTGCCACGTGATTGGCTGATTAGATAGTTGGATATATAAGGAGGTACAAGTTTTCCTAATAAAGTTTTTGGTCAGTGTAAAAAGGTTACACAAACAGATGATATGCAAATTAAAACTGTTAATATAACCTCAGCTTTAGTTAACACAATTTGCACCTGAATAACTGAACAATGTCTTTTTTTCTTTAAGGAATACTGATTTAATTTCTTTGTGAATTCAAAGTTTATTAAAATTATTATTTCGAGTATAAAATGCAGCACATCAATGTGGTTCAATTAATTTAAAATCCGCAGACACAGTATACAAGTTACATAATGTTACAGTGAAGTTACTGACTGAGCATTTACACTTATTTTGAAACGAATGTACCTAAGATCAATCCTAGGCAACAAGAAAAAATGTAATGTAATGTGAACTGTGTAAAAGAGTAATACAAACAGCAAAGCCACTTTCTGATTCAGTTATTTATAGGAGAAAGAAATAAAAACTGCATAAAACAGTGACATCTGCTGGATCAGATCAAAACAGGACGGTGCATTATTTTGGCTCCCAACAATTGAATCCTAAATATAATAAATTATTTAGTTTTTAATTTCACTGTATGTTTGATTTTGTTTTCAAAGTCTTGATGTTCCAAAATTTCATAAAACATTATTTAATCACATAGCACTTATGGCATCATAGTTGTGTACATGTGGATGCACATGCCATCTCCGTTTTGTGCTTCTCTCTCTCCCTCTCTCTCTCTCTCCCTCTCTCTCACACACACACACATCAAGTGCATTGTTCATTTGTTTTTCTTAATGAATATTACAATGAAAGACTTTTAATATTTTGCTTCATATCAACTAATAATCCAAATCTTAATGTTTAATGCTTTAATCCTATTTGTACAGAGGTTTTTATATATCTTTCTGTACTGACGACCTGCGTATAAGACTGACAACCATTTCTGCTAAAGAGATTAATAGACAGAGCCCTTTTCTTTTCTAAAATCAGAACCTCTGATTTCTGTCCTCATATACATCAGCGTAGGGGTTCCGTGAGGGCCTGGCTCCATATCCTGTTCTAGATGGTGCCTGGTTCCTGGAGCTCTTTGCATCATCATTGTAGTCGGATTCCCACATCTGGAACAGATCAATAAGTGATTTGAGAATTTCACCAAACCAGAAGGGATGATGAATAATGATGGATGATCAGTTTTATCAACAAAATGCATTACACTCTAAAAACATTAAGCAAATCCCAGTGTTCGTCTGGCTGAGTGAAACAACCTGCAGCAGATCTTACCGATGACACAAGGGCATATCGGCTTCCACTGTCTGTCATCTCCAGATTGTTTTGTTGCGACGCAGGATTAGGGTTAGCCCGTGGGATCCTGGTAATTCCTACAGGTTTATTAAACTCCAGAGTACCACCCGGGGTATTTTTTTCTGAATTTTTGCTTGTTTTCTTGGACCTTTTGTAAAGATACAAACATGAAAAAAAATGTATTTGTCTCATTTTTTTCCCATAATGGCATAGATGAGGCATGGCCAGAAATAATAATAATAATAATAATAATAATAATAATAATAATAATAATAATAATAATAAAATGTTATATACAAAATTATGATGTTAAATTAAACAACTTGGTACATTTTCCAAAATGACAGTTAATAAATTTTATTTTGTGTAGGATCAAAGTTTTAGCTAGCTAACACAGAAGCAAACTATCATTTCATGACTACAAACTACACAAGCAAATGTTAATCAATAATGTTAATGTTGCAACTATTTATTATTTGTGAGGCACATTTTTTTTTCACAATTTGCTACAGCTAGCTATTAATATCATTTCTTTTTTACACTAGCGTACTTCATAGGATGTGCTGGAGCCTTGTGTTTTGAGCTTTTTAGATGACATGCACATATTACACGTAATGCCTAATGGGGATTCGACTCAGGATAGACATCTTCAGCCATGTTATTTAATTTTCTATGGATGTTGATTAGGACTCTGCCCCATACCTTTATTAGGTATTACCCATACCTAATAAAATCGTAGCCTGGCCCACCCTTATTTTAAAGGCCTTGGCTGTGCCAGTGTCTAGGGTGAAGTAATTTTCTAAAATGATATAACATTTTACATGAAATATAACTAGCTTAAACTATGGGCATTTACCTTGAGAACATGACTGCAATGCCTATGAGAGTGCCGAGAAGAAGTGCACCCAAAACGCAGGCGACCACAACCAGAATTAAGAGGTACGCTGAAATGAAAGGTATTGAAAATTGAAAGACATATACTGTTTTAGCAATTTAACTCTTTACTGTACTTTAGGTAAACTTACATTCTTGACAGTTGAAACCAGAGTATCCAAAACTACATCTGATAAAACATTAACAACAGTGTTTCATATATGTTTCATAGATTACTTTCATAATAAAAAGCTTTTGAAAATGCAAGCAATGCAGCAAGAAATTCAACTGCATACAAAAAAGCAACACTTATCAGAAATCATATATTTGGGTTTGTATACCAAAAGTTTCTATGAGTGAAAAAGCCAAAACTCACGGTTTACAGGTCTTAGAATCCACTGCTTGTTCACCACTGGGGCAGGCTGTGAGGAAAATCACATGAGATCAAGAGTTAAAGAAATGTAATATAATAAATACTTAAAGTCTTCAAAATTTTTGTTTATTTTAACAAGAAATGTAACTTACGAATGCATGCCTGTTGTGTTGCCGTCAGTTGGATATAGCCTTTTGCACAAGTGCATGTAGCTATACCATTTGTGTTCTTACAGTCTGTGCTTTGTGCATCACAATAATCAATTCCGCACACATCTTTTACTGAAGAGAGAGTCAAAATGTTTTGAGACTTAGAGCCAATCCATAATCTCATCAACAAGAGAATATCTGAGATTTCTGATATTGCTGGTTATATACACAGAGAGACATACCCGTGATAGTTGCACCAAATAGAATCTGATCTGGAATTGCTGCCGCTTCTTTTAATTTACTCTCTACGTATGCTTCATCCACACCTGATTTGACACTGAAGAAATTCTGCACGTCTGCAATTATACTGCCTTTTCTGCACATTGACGTGACACAGTAATGAAAATTTATTCAAACATTAAAGCCATTAAAAAAAAAAAAACATTTCTGCTTTTTCTACACAGCCATCATTTGTTCTGCCTTAAAGAAATTTAATCACACAATGCAAAACATTTCAGTATTTAAAAAGAAACTAGAATTAAATCTCTGATTATTAATTCTGGAAATTGGTTCCAAAGCATTACTTCACCTTAATCCCATATTGGTTACAAATATATTGTAAAAATATACTTACTCTAGTTTTAAAACTGTAGATCCAAGATAGCCCTCTTTATCCTTGAAAACGTCCGCAAGCTGTTTGAATTTTAAGACATTTAATGATTTGTCTAATGACTTTAAAATTTTTGAATGATGTAATAGCTTAGAAAATTATTTTAGTCATATTAAGCATATGTATAGCATAAACTAAGGATTTAAATGGTCTTGAATCAGGCACTTACACTTTTAACAATGTCAGCTGCTATTTGTTTAAATTGTTCTGAGTCTTTGTTTCCCATTTCTTCTTCGAACTCCTTTTGTATTGTTAAATCACTTGGGAAAGTCTTTGCTAGAATAAAATTTTAAATGTAAAAGTAAATATGATGCTCTGTATCTGGTTTTAACTATACAGTAAAATGTAATTTTACTGTATAGTTATGCACAGTTATATACAGACATATTTCTGTAAAGCCATTTTGTTATCTTGAGGATTACGAGACATAAAGTATAAGGCACAAGGACAAAAAAAGGACAGCAATTATAACAAACCTAGATTACAGGATTTTTGTGTTTCATCATAGAACAGTCCAGGTCGACACAAACATGTGTAGTTACTTAGAAGCTCTTGACAGGTGCTGTCTAAAGGACAAGGGCTCGAGGCACAGGGACCTGCCAGGTATGTAAACAATGAGGAAAACACCCTTCCAGTTTAAAATATGTACATTAAGAAAAAGTTAGCAATAGTGTACTATAGTATTGAAGAGAAGATGGTGTCCAACATTTTCCTTACCTGGTGCAAGTGTAGTGCTAGGAGTTGTGTCTCCATATTAAATGTTGATAATAAAGTTCAGGAAAAGGAGAATTTAAGGGGAAAAATATTAAACAATGTCAAATAACAGCAAATGTTAACTTAATTGTTAGTTAGTTGCTCTATATACTGTTATATACTGTTATACTGTTAATAAAAAGTCAGGAATAATGTTTCATAGTTGTGAAAACAGTCACGTGAGTCTCAATTACAAATAACAGTGAATATGAATTTATCTGTAGCTGCAGAGATGGTGGTTACTGTTTCCAAATGGATAATGAAGTACAGAAAAAAAGAGAGAGAAAAATATGAGCAAGGACAGGTTCTGCCTTAAGAACAATGGTTTGAGGCTCTTCCAATCACTCT
The DNA here is from genome assembly GCA_030347435.1 of Clarias fuscus. NCBI lineage: Eukaryota > Metazoa > Chordata > Actinopteri > Siluriformes > Clariidae > Clarias > Clarias fuscus. The sequence goes on from CM059220.1 coordinate 18,984,981, forward strand.
TCCAGTTTGAAACATGTATATTAAGAAAAAGTTAGCAATAACGTTCTATAGTATTGAAGACAAGATGATGTCCAAAATCTTCCTTACCTGGTGTAAGTGTAGTGCTAATTGTGCTTCCATCTTCAATGTTCATAATAAAGTTCAGGGAAAAAAGATCATTAAAAATAATAATAATAATTGAGCAATGTCAAATAACAGCGAATATGAATTTAATTGTTAGTCAATTGCTCTTGATACTGTTATATACTATTAATAAAAAAAACAGCAATAATGTACCATAGTGATGAAAACAGTCACATGAGTCTCAGTTTTGCTATACCTGTGACAGTTGTTGCTGAAGATATGTTTGTTTTTGTTTCAAAGTGGATAATGAAGTACAGAAAAAGAGAAAAAAATTGATATGAGCAAGGACAGGTTCTGTCTTAAGAACAAGGGTGTGAGGCTCTTCCAAACACTCTTCCAGTTTGAAATACTGTACTGTTTATATACATTAAGAAAAAACTAGCAATAATGTTCCACCTTTTTCAGTCTCTATGCCCCTTAGTAAACTCATGAACAAGTGTTTTTAATTATGGTCACACAGCTGTTTAGTCCCAGTTGTTCTCCTCACACTGTATGTGGAAATACTCTTACTTTCACTTAAACATAGCTGTGATTTCTACTGTAGAATTACCGTGATGCAACACCAACAAGCGTTTAAGTGATCTCTGATCATGGTCAGTGATGATTTACCTTTCCTAATCACATTTCTTATACAGCACTGACAGTTCAGCACTATCCTTTCAGTTTAAATAATTTGTTTGAGAGTTAGCCCAATTACAGCCATTTCAGCTATCTTTGTTGTTTAAGTTGCTTGATGACTCTTCTAAAATGGCAACTTTTTTTTGCCAAACAGGGTATACATATAATAATGAAAAGAAAAACACGTTTACACTTCTAAATATTTAACACTGTTAAAGGAGAGTAATGTTTCATAGAGGTGAAGACAGTTACATGGTGACCCAATTATATCTTAACTGTACTTGTTAGTAAGGTGGTTTCGTTTCCACCTTCTAAGCTGCCAGTAAATTTCAGCAATAACAGGGTGGAAAATAGATTTTAACAAAGTCACATAACATTATATTTGTAGACCTGGAGGTAAAGACAGGTGATGTTCAAAGAACAAGGAGTCAAGCCAAAGGGACTAAGTGAACAAATCATTAAAAAAAAAAAAAACACACATTTCCAGCTTCAAATATTTTACACCACTAAAAAAGTCAGCAATAATGTTCCATAGTGGTGAAGGCAGTTGCAGTGTGGAGGTGAAGGGTCTCAATAACTGTGAATGAGTGATTTTTAATTTCATTTGATAGCCAGTTCTCCTATACTCTTATATGCTGTTATTTACTATTGTAAATGTTCTATAATATTGAAGACAAGATGGTGTCCAAAATCGTCCTTACCTGGTGTAAGTGTAGGGCTAGCAGTTGTGCTTCCACCTTTAATGTTGATAATAAAGTTCAGGAAAAAAGAGAATTAAAGAAACAAATAATTGAGCATTGTCAAATAACAGCAAATGTGAATTTTATTTGTTAGTCAGTTGCTGTAGATACTGTTACTGTATATACTGTTATACTGTTAATAAAAAGTAAGCAATAATGTCCCATAGTGGTGAAGACAAGTCACATGAGTTTCAGTTTTGCCTTACCTGTGACAGTTGTAGCTGAAGAGATGGTGGTTTTTGTTCAAAGTGGATAATGAAGTACAGAAAAAGAGAAAAAAATAGATATGAGCAAGGACAGGTTCTGCCTTAAGAACAAGGGTTTGATGCTCTTCCAAACACTCTTCCAGTTTGAAATATATACATTAAGAAAAAGCTAGCAATAATGTTCTATAGTATTGAGGACAATCAGATGGTGTCTACAATCTTCCTTACCTGGTGTAAGTGTAGAGCTAGCAGTTGTGCTTCCATCTTTAATGTTGATAATAAAGTTCAGGAAAAAAAGAGAATTAAAGAAAAAAAGAATTGAGCAAAGTCAAATAACAGCAAATGTAAGTTTTACTTGTTAGTCAGCTGCTCTAGATACTGTTACACTGTTATATTGTTAATAAAAAGTCAGCAATAATATCCCATAGTGATAAAGACAAGTCACATGACTCTCAGTTTTGCTTTACCTGTGACAGTTGTGGCTGAAGAGATGGTGGTTTTTGTTTCAAAGTGGATAATGAAGTACAGAAAAAGAGAAAAAATAAATATGAGCAAGGACAGGTTCTGCCTTAAGAACAAGGGTTTGTCGCTTTTCTAAACACTCTTCCAGTTTGAAATCAATACATTAGGAAAAAGCTAGAAACAATGTCCTATTGTCCTATTTTTTTCTATACTGTACACCTAGGTTTTCTTATATTTCTTACATCGTATATATATATTTTCTACATTTACCCCCATGTTTTTCTTATTCTCTTATATTTTTCTTATATTTTTCTTATATTTTTATTTTCTTATATTTTTCTTATTGTATATTTGTATATTTTACTGTACATACATTTTATTATTTTATTCTTAGTTAAATCTATTTCTACTTTCTTTGTTATATTCATTTCGTGTAAATAGTCTTTAATAGTCTTTATTCTAAGGTCACAAGCAGTCGCCTAAGCATTTCACTGCATATCGTACTGTGTATGACTGTGTATGTGACAAATAAAATTTGAATTTGAATTTTGAATTTGAATTTATAGTATTGAAGACAAGATGTCCAGAATCTTCTTTACCTGGTGTAAGTGTAGTGCCAGTAGTTTTGTCTCCATATTAAATGTTGATAATAAAGTTCAGGAAAAAGAGAATTAAAGGAAAAAAATGTTAAACAATGTAAAATAACAGCAAATGTTAACTTAATTGTTAGTCAGTTGCTCTATATACTGTTTTATACTGTTATACTGTTAATAAAAAGTCAGCAATAATGTTCCACAGTGGTGAAAACAGTCACATGAGTCTCAATTTTGCCTTACCTGTAGCTGCAGAGGTGGTGGTTTTTGTTTCAAAGTGGAAAAAAGAGAAAAAATAGATATGAGCAAGGACACACCTTAGGAACAAGGGTTTAAAGCTCGTCTAAACACTCTTCCAGTTTGAAATATACACATTAAGAAAAAGCTAGCAACAATGTTCTATAGTATTGAGGACAATCAGATGATATTCATAATCTGCCTTACCTGGTGTAAGTGTGGTGGCAGCAGTTGTCTCTTCAATGTTGATAATAAAGTTCAGGGAAAAGATGATTAAAAAAAAAAAAAAAAAAAAAAAACCAGTGCCAAACAACAGTGAATGTGAATTTTATTTGTTAGTCAATTGCTCTTGATACTGTTTTATACTGTTATACTGTTAATAAAAATCTGCAGTAATGTTCCATAGTGGTGAAAACAGTCACATGAGTCTCAATTTTGTCTTACCTGTAGCTGCAGAGATGGTGGTTTTTGTTTCAAAGTGGATAATGAAGTACAAGAAAAAAAGAGAAAAAACAGATGTGATCAAGGACAGGTTCTGCCTTAAGAACAAAGGTTTGAGGCTCTTCTAAACACTCTTCCAGTTTGAAATACATACTGTACATTAGGAAAAAGCTAGCAACAATGTTCTATAATATTGAAGACAAGATGGTGTCCAGAATCTTCTTTACCTGGTGTAAGTGTAGTGCCAGTAGTTTTGTCTCCATATTAAATGTTGATAATAAAGTTCAGGAAAAAGAGAATTAAAGGGAAAAAATTTAAACAATGTTAAATAACAGCAAATGTGAATTTAATTGTTAGTCAGTTGCTCTATATACTGTTATATACTGTTATACTGTTAATAGCAATAATGTTCCACAGTGGTGAAAACAGTCACATGAGTCTCAATTTTGCCTTACCTGTAGCTGCAGAGGTGGTGGTTTTTGTTTCAAAGTGGAAAAAAGAGAAAAAATAGATATGAGCAAGGACACACCTTAGGAACAAGGGTTTGAAGCTCGTCTAAACACTCTTCCAGTTTAAAATATATACATTAAGAAACAGCTAGCAACAATGTTCTATAGTATTGAGGACAATCAGATGGTATTCATAATCTGCCTTACCTGGTGTAAGTGTAGTGGCAGATGTTGTAACTTCATTGTTGATAATAAAGTTCAGGAAAAAGATTATTAAATAAAAAAAATTAAACAATGTCAAATAACAGTGAATGTGAATTTTATTCTTTTAAACACTCTTCCAGTTTGAAATATATACATTAAGAAAAAGCTAGCAATAGTGTTCTATATTATTGAGGACAATCAGATGGTATTCATAATCTGCCTTACTTGTTAGAGGTGTAGTGGTAGCTTTTGTGGTAACTTCATTGTTGATAATAAAGTTCAGGAAAAATATGATTAAAGAAAAAATAATTAAACAATGTCAAATAACAGCAAATGTGAATTTTATTTGTTAGTCAGTTGCTCTAGATACTGTTATATACTGTTAATAAAAAGTCAGCAATAATGTCCTATAGTGGTGAAGACAGCCTTACCTGCTGTATCATTAGAGATGGTGGTTCCTGTTTCAAAGTGGATAATGAAGTAGAGGGAAAAGAGGGAAAAAACAGATATGAGTAAAGTCAAATAAAAGTTCATGTGATATTTTATTTTTAGGCCTGGAGCTACAGACAGGTGCTGTGTGAGGTAAAGGGACCACACGTGTATATAAACAATCAACACACCATTCCTCCAATTTCAAATATTTCACACCATTAAAAAAGCCAGTAATAATGTCCTATTATTGCATTGTGAAGATAATTACACAATGTCCCAACTCTCTCTGCTGCATTTGGTGCCTGGGTGTAGATTTCGCCTGAAACATGGGAACAGCCAAATATTTGTCTGGTAACAGCCAACAACTCAGGAAAGCATGTAAGCCATAACATTATTCCCACTAACAGGTGAACTAAACAACATTGATCACCAACTATACAACACACTCACAAACATATACCAATCAGCCACAACATTAACATTAACACATTTACATTGATTATCAACTATACACAAGTACATTGGTGACAAGATCATGGGCGCACAAGGCTCATTTATGGATGCGGGGAACAAAAGCCACCCCCTCATGTCTAATTTCACAGATAAGCCAATGCAGCACAAATTGCTCAAAATGTCAATGCTGGAAATGGTAGAAAGGCACCAGTGCAATGCAGCTGATCCGACCTGCAGACACTCCAGATCTGATTAAGCATCCAGACAACAAGGTGTCTCAAATCCTGTCTCCAAGCCCTGATTTCTCATGCTAAGTAAATATTCCCCCGAAACAGTGGCGTATTCAGCAAAGCTAAAGGTAGTGGTCTGCCTCATCAACATGCCATTAAATAATGTCCTTAGACCAGTCTGGAACCATATCCCACAACACCACGTATGTATATCACATATCACACCAGTATATACACATTCTGACAAACAGGCAATCATGCAGCAAGATGAAGGCCATACTAGTCAAGTGAATTAGTGTACGCTGCCTCTAATCAGAATGCATTTATTATTTGTGAAGCATAGACATGGCAGAACAATAACACTAATGCAGGAATGCGTACTGTCTTTGTGCACTTTTGTTCCCCTTGCAGATTTATTCATTATTTAAACAAATTTTACAATCTGCAATGATTTAATTTTTTTTCATGAACCATTACATAGTTAGTTAAAGGACGACCAATCACACACACACACACACACACACACACACGCACACACACACACACGCACGCACGCACGCACGCACACACACACACACACACACACACACACACACACACACACACACACACACACGCACACACGCACACACGCACACACGCATGCACACACACACACGCACACACACACACACACACACACACACACACACACACACACACACACATGCTTCCTCCTTTCTACATGAAGTTTTATATAACTTCATGTAGAAAGGAGGAAGCAATATAATCTTAGACTGATACCACTTGCGAACTTTGAAGCATGCAAACACATAAACAAGAAAATTGGCACATGTATTGGAAAAAATAGATGGTTGTAAAAACAGTAAATGGTTTACTGGAACATTTTTTTTGTGTGCTTAATATTTTTGTTTGTTTGTTTAAAATTCTTCAAAAGTTCAAAAGTTTCAAATTGTAAATATTTTTAAATATTTTCAGTTCAGTCATAATCATGTCTGTATTGTATTTACATTTCATTGTTTGTAACTATGCAGATGTAGCACAGTGTGATATGGACTGACATTAAACTGTCTGTGCAAGTTAAAAACATGAATGAAACAAAGTATGGCTCGTTTAAAAGAAAGGGCAAAATCCATCACATGCCTTTGTGTATCACACAAATTATTAACCCCGTATGAACAGGGAACAAAAACAAATCTACAAATGTCTCAATGAGATCGAGGCAGACTTGAGTATCAGTGTAAACCCATTTAAAGAGGTTTTTTTTTTTTAATGAATTGCTCCTTGCACTAAACAAATATAATATCGGCACTGAAAAGTTTCATTCCAGACAGCATTACATTCTACTCTTCCAGACTCTCTTGCACTTTTTAATGTAGGGCTCATGGATTATGTCTGCACTGTACAGCATATTTATCCTATCTATCCTAGAATAAGCAATACAAATTAATAAATTCATAGCACTTTTGTAAGCCATTCTGGATAAGAGTGTCTGCCAAATGCCTAAATCTAAATGTAAAAAACTATATATATATTTAGTGTATTTGGTGGTGTACGATCACAGAGCAGATATGTGACTATTGCATCAAACGCCTCAAAAAAATTTACAGCTGTTTTCACTCAACAGGCAATAGTTTGATTTTTCATGAAAATGGTTTTAAGAATGGAAAAAGACCCTGAAAGTGGTTTCAATAAACTTTTGACCCAAATCAAAACACATTGGGTGTATTAAAACATAAATGTGTGTTTACGATTCTTTACTAAGTAAGACACTATTGAAACATTACGGCCACTGAAGTGCTACATTTCCTATTTAACTTAGCCTGAAACAGTTTTAAAATGCCAAAAATGGACAACTGTGTAAATTATGCATACTACATTATAAATTTAGTCTTAGAATTTAGCTAAATGTAGATTCTTAGCATTATTAAATACCTGACAATCTGCATTGCTTTCTGCTAGTAAAATAGCCAAATAAAATCTTTTTTGGTTTTTATGGCATCCATTTATGATTGATTGCAAAATTAAAATGACAGTGTAGCTTTAATTGAATAGATTTATTTATTACATGATTAAATAATAATAATTTTTCAAATTAATATCATAGCTATCAGATGTCCACATAAGCCTGGAGAAAGACAATTTCCTATCATTCAGATGAAAAATAGAGTTTAAAAATCAACACAAATCACAATGTAAAAATCCCAGACTCATAATGAAATTTATTAGGCTTTTAGTGATTAAAATAAAAATGAAAGAATCTGTGGATAAACACGTTTCCCTCTGATATTTGTACCTAGAGGTTTTACCATGTTTATCATTAAACACCATTAAGGCCACAATAGCCATAAAACTGCACTCACCCACAAGCAGAGCCAGTAAGCCGAAGCTCAAGAGCTGCTTAATTACAGCCATAATGCAAGTCCGGTGTTTAATAAGAAAAGAGCTTCTTTAAACACGTTTCTGTGTGTAATGAGTCGGCTCCTGGCGGCTCCTACAGTTTTAATGGAGAAAAAAAAAAGAGGGATGTGGTCAGACCATCAGAACACTCCCACAAGCTATAACCCCTCCACTGAATGTTTACTTACTGTATAAGCACAGGTACAGTATATGTAAGTGGCTGAACATATAATAAACATATAACATATTGCATCAAGGTTAGTAATACAGTTAAACTAGATGTCTGCGCTGTTGTAGATCCTAACAAAAAAGGTAAAAGCAATATGCCCCGTCCAATGAACAAAACAGAAAACTTGCATTTGATTCAAGTTTTTACAGAAATATTTTCTTACAGCTCAGTTCACTGTACATGTATGAATACACAATGGATATAGTCTTACGTACCGATATATTAGCTCATCTTTTGTATTTCTAAAGACAAGGTTTATGCCTCATTTTTTGCCACAACTGGGTGTGCCCAAGGCCTACTTGAAGAAGACATTGGTGCCTGATTTTACTAATGCCCTTGTGGCTGAAAGGGGCAAATCCCCACAGCCACACTCCAAAATCTAGCGAAAAGCCTTCTTAAAAGGTTAACGGATATTATATTAAGAGAAAAACACACACATGTCCACAACATTTACGTATTAGGTGTTTCTTTTATTTGTTCATATTGATGCACTGCTTTTTTATTAACAAGAAAAATAACCAAGTACATGTAGTAAATGTCTTTGTACTGTTGTTTCAGGAAATTTCACCCACTCTTACTTTTGTAGTGCTGGGATTTTCTAGGGTCTCTTTTCATGCACAGTGCGTTTAAAATCTGCCTGCAGGTTTTCACTGAAAAACGAGCCAGTGACAGTTTGGATATTTGATATTTGAATGACTGTCACATTACTGTCAGAATTTGCTGATACTTACTGAAATCTGTTCTTTCATTTACCTGCAATATTTCCTGAACCACTTTCTGCATCACCTCCGTGCTTAATAGTTGGCGATGTTCTATTTTCATCAAATTCTACTTATTTATTTATCCAAACAGCATTGGTATCTTGATTGTGTCTAAATGTTTTTTTATTTATTTCATCAGTCCAACAATGATGGAACTATCATTGTTGGACTGAATACCTCTGGCTTATCTTGATGCTCTGTTGCTTACTTCAAAGTCCACAGGGTTTCTTGCTAAGGACGCTTCCATGCAGATCATGTCAAATTCATTGAGTGTTCCACCACCAGTCAGTTAAAACTTCCTGCATGTTCTTACAGGGTCATACAGGATTTTTAAAGTAGTAATAATCTTATGGCAGAACATTTGATTGTGAAATCCCAGGTAGAATGTTAAGAATTTGGGGTCAAATATGGTTTAGGCACATAAGGTCTGGTTATGGCAAAATCGATTAATAGGCCAATCCTGGCCAAATGGTTAACAAATTAGCTTTTGGAATACCAACTTATTTTATGTGAAGTAAGGATATTATGTGAAGGGAATGAAAAGGGTCAGACCATTTAATATGAAAGCTCATTTAGAAAAAAAAGAAAATGGGCAAGCTCATGCCATGATAGGATTTGAAATGCTTATAGACATCATGTTAGACAATGATTGTTTTGGGATTAGAATTACTGTAAAGACAGCATGTGATATTTACATTAATGAAATTTGGAAGTTTGATATTATTGTGGAATATTTAGTTATACACATCTTTAAAACAAACAGACATACTTAATTGGTGAACAAATAATTCAATTGTTAATTTTTACATATTGCATTAGGTTTTTTTTTTTTCAGGAGCTTTTATAGTTGTTTCTTGATATGAACTTAATATGAGCCACTGATAAGTAGACAGGGAGAGATTAAAGTTGAGGTTCAAAAAGTCAACTCTTTTTTTTTTTCATAGGACTTTAATCAGTGTTATGAGTCATGCTATGCTATCTCACACAGAGCTTCAAATTGTAGCAATTTGCCGTTGTAAAGAGTTTGTGAACCCGAAACATTCCTATAAATAGCCATACCGTTATTGCGTAAAGCTATATTTCACTCACTAAAACTCACCTTACAACTTTTCTCATTTCTTCCTAGTATTTTAGTATTAAGTACACTTAAAATAAAAATAATTTGTTTTCACAATAAAATCAGGACATTTTTAAGTTTAGTTTTAAACAATAACATTAATACAATGTAATCTAGTGAAATATCAATTTAAGTCTCAAATTAAATTCAAGTTAAGTCTAAGATTGCATAGCATTGCGAATTAACACTGAATTAAATAAAACATAACTTGTAAACCCATTTCGGGCTTAAATTTAAACAAGTTTTATTTTTTAGGGCATTAGGAATTTCAGCCTATAAACGTCATCTTTAACTTAACATGATATCAGTGTCTCAGTTTCATTGAAAATAAAGAAAAAGTTTATGTCTTTCCATCAAATTTGGATGACAACATAATTTGTGTGGCATGGTGGCGTTGTGGTTAGCACTGTCGATTTAAACCTCCAGGGTTCGTGTTTGAGTCCCACTTTGAGTCTGTGTGCATGGAGTTTGCATGTTCTCCCCATGTTTGGTGGGTTTCCTCCAGGTACACCGGTTTCCTCCTACAGTCCAAAGACATGCAGATTAGGCTAATTGGCATGTGTGGGTGTGTGGATGGGATTGGCACCCCAACCAGGGTGTACCTTGCCTCGTGCCCTAAGTCTCCTGGGATAGGCTCCAGGCCCCCCACAACCCTGTATACAGGATAAAGCGGTATAGATGGTGAGTGAGTGAACGTGTTTATTTTCCATAACACATAATGAGTGGCTGGTAGTGGAGTTAAGAAAAAAGAAGATGTTGTAAGATGAGATTATAGTATAGATGTTAATTACCATATTATTTTAAAACACATAATTAAAATCTATCCTTGAAGAAAAGGGAGAGAGAAATAAGTTCTAAGCCAATCTTCATTCATTTGAATGACACCATGGATTGAATTGACGGAGTTCCTGATTGACTGAGGAACTTATTTATTGCATCTTGCACTGTGTTTCTATTTGTGTAAACCATTATCTCAGAAGGGTGAGTAGTACATTATTAACCCAGGACTTATAACGCGTTTTCGGAAAGAAATTCCTAACTCAATTTGGTTTAATTAATTTTTTTTTTCACATGAGGTAACAGGAATCCTGAAAACAGTCACGTACAGACAGATACGATGTACATATAGATGTGTATATGGAGTAAAACACATTACATACTGGAAAAGACAATGTTGTGTTAAATGATACTGAGACAGATTTTTTCCTGGTTCTGGTTCCTGGTTTCAGTTTAATTGGCCTATTTCTCAATTATTTGTTGATTATAACCAATAAATGACAATCAGTGGTAATATATAAGCAGGGCATCTAGAAAAAAATGTATAAGTTCGTTTTCTTTTGTGGTTTACTTTAAAATGTGATTTACTTCAAAAGCTGAAACTCATAATTTAGATTGATACTTTAAACCACTTTTTCTTTTGATTTTCATTTACAACTCATGAAAATCAAAAATCTGGTCTCTCAAAATATTAGAATATTTAATTTACTATTAGTCAATTAGTCAGTTACTATTCATACAGTAAATGCCATGAATCTCTATCAGTCTAGTCCAGTGTGGTAGGAAAATGTCCCACACAGCCTTAAGAAAATGACTGGAGCCTTAAGAAAAATGTCAAGCAAAAATGATTAAAGAACAAGGAGTGAATTGAGGCTGGAGTCAGTGCATCAAGGGTCACTATGCACGACATCTTCAGGGAAAGAACTACAACAGCTGCTTTATTAGTATCAAATCACCAGAGACGATGTCAGAAGCAAAAATCTTTGCTAAAGGGAAAAAGAACTGGACCATTGCTCAGTCCAAACTTCACTTTTCAGATGAAGTAAATTTTGAATTATATTTGGGAATCAAAGTCCCAGAATCTGGAGGAAGAGTGGAGAGGTCAGTAATGACTTGGGGTGCCATGTCATCTGCTGGTGTTGCTCCACTGAACACTTCATACTTCTGTCTGCTTTCCAGTGCTCCTGCACACAGTGCCAAAATTACCTGCTTTGTTGTAACTGCTTTGTTGACCATAATATTACTGTGCGTGACTAGCTAGCCAACCCAGCTGACCTGAACCCTACTGAGGATCCATCGAGTTATGTCAAGAGAAAGATAAGAAATACCCAATCCAACAATACAGAAAAGCTGAAGGCTGATCACCTGCATGCCATGCTGCACTGATTGCATAAATGAACAGAATGTTCTGGAATTGCTGTATTGCAAATGGCTGATTTTGGGGAGCTGTAAGCCAAAATCCCCAAATGAAACAAAAACTTTTTTTTCCCCCCAACTGGATATTTTCACTTTATAAATTATATATGCATGCATGATGTATATATTTTTCCACAATCCTGGCTCCACAAATATTATTTCAAATGATGCCAAATGATATGATGAACTCGAGGTATTTTAAAGGAGTTTTAAATCAAAAGAAACAATTGGATGTGCTACTTAAAAAGCACTGTGAAAATCATTTTAACTCGTAGCACAGTGTGGTCAGAGGACATAAAGACACAAGGAAGTATCAGCAGGAAAGACGTCTTTATTGCACAGTGTGACGTTGGAATTGTTGTCACCATGGAGCAGGGTCCAAAGTTTCTCACTTGTGTGTGACATTTACAGACAACTGCCCAGGAACAACTTATGACTGCAATCAATCCCTGCCCTGATTATATGGCAGGATAGTTTAGGTACAGCATGTAAAAAGCTTTCAAGAATAAGATGATGCCTCCCAGCTTTTGAATTGGATCACAGGTTAATAAAAATGTGTTTCCTATTCTGATTTTCCATGTTGGTTGCAATAACATACATATTTATATTGATACCAGATGTCGTCTATTATCTAAGCTAATAATTCTGACTGGTGTGTGCTGGGATGTTGCGAGTCACACAGCCACTCCTTACACTTTACCGTAAGCAAGGTCATAAAGAATGAATAGCTCACTTTACACAAACCATACTAAATTTAGATCATGGTAAAAAAAAAAAAAACGTCACACAAAATTCTTTCAAATAGGGTTGCTTTTAAACTTTATGTTGTAAAAATAAACCTGGGTAAACAAGACTGCAACCCAAATCTTGTAAAAGCAGATACATTTTTTACCCACAGGAGAAGTACTAAAAATATTTTTTTTAAAAATAATTACGAATCTTAATGCCCTGCAATGGATTGGCACCCTGTCCAGGGTGTAACCCCGCCTCATGTCCGAAGTCTCCTGGAATAGGCTCCAGGTCCCCCACGACCCTGAATACAGTGGTATAGATGATAAGTGAGTGATTTAGGCTATTTTAAGTAGATCACATGATTTAATTGTTATATGTTTCCATCATATTTAAATATAAAAACAGCTTTTTCTCCAGACAGTTTGATTGAACTAAAAACTACAAGTTTTATACTTTACAGGTATTTTAAAGGAGCCATATGGAAATTCTGTAATATGTATAAAGTGGATTTTTGAACTTATCTATGTTAATAACTTATTGTGTACAATTCTATCTTTAAGTCGCATTAAACAAAAGTTAGAACTAAGTAGAGACAGATGTTGTAAGATTAAATTCAAATCAAATTAAAATTAAAATTTTATTTGTCACATACACAGTCATACACAGTACGATATGCAGTGAAATGCTTAGGCAACTGCCTGTGACCTTAAAATAAAAGACTAGAGACTATTTATAGGAAATAAATATATAAAAAGAAAATCTAAGAATAAAATGTCTGTCTGTACAGTACAAATATACAAAAAATAAATAAATAAAATAAAATAAAATAAAAACCGTGGATTAGATTATGATTGTACACCCATACAGCTATAACATTAAAATAACCCAATAATAACCCAACATTACACAACAAGCTTTGATGTACTGTGTTTTTTGATACCTTTTTATCAGAACCATCATTAACTTTGTCACTGATTCACCAGTTGTCCATCCTTGGAGCACTTCTTATAGGTACAATGCATAACAGGAGCACACCACATGTGCTACTATTTTGGAATTTGTCAGTCACTTATATTTTTGTGCTTGCTCATTTTCCTGCTTCCAATACAGACGACTGTTCACTTGCTGCCTAATACAGTATATGCTACCCCTAGCTAGACATGTGCCTTTTTAATCAGTGATACTTAAAGTAGTAAACGACCTCCTATGGGCCTCTGATCAGGGTTGCGTCACTATACTTGTGTTACTGGACCTCAGTGGAGTTTGGTGTTCCACAGGGTTCAGTTTTAGGCCCACTGCTTTTTTCCCTTTACATGCTTCCTCTGGGTAACATAATTCATAAACATGGTATTAGTTTTCATTGTTATGCTGATGACACACAATTATATGTCTCAGCAAAACCAGATGAGAAAAAACAGTTTGCTAAAATTGAGCAGTGTGTGCAGGACATAAGAGATTGGATGTTAATTAATTTTCTTCTGTTTAATCCTGATAAGACAGAAGTTCTAGTCATAGGACCACAAGTAGCTAGAAGTAAGCTTTCTGATCACACTGTAACTTTAGATGGCCTTTCTGTTCCATCTAATGCAACAGTAAAAGATCTTGGCGTGATTATAGATTCCAGCCTTTCATTTGAAGCACATGTAGATAATATTACCAGGATAGCTTTCTTTCACCTTAGAAATATTGCCAAGATAAGAAACATATTGTCACTAAATGATGCAGAAAAACTAGTTCATGCTTTTATCACCTCTAGGTTTGACTATTGTAACGCCTTACTGTCTGGTTGTTCAACTAGGTGTATAAACAAGCTTCAGTTAGTACAGAATGCAGCAGCGAGAGTCCTCACTAAAACCAGAAGATACGAGCACATCACCCCTATCTTACCTACACTGCATTGGCTCCCTGTGAAATTTCGCATTGATTTTAAGATACTACTTTTGACATTTAAAGCACTAAATGGTCTCGCGCCACAGTATTTGAGTGAACTGCTAGTGTCTTACGATCCGCCACGCCTACTTCGATCAAAGAATGCAGGCTGCCTGTCAGTACCACGTATTATTAAAACTACAGCAGGGGGCAGAGCTTTTTCTTACAAAGCCCCAAAGTTATGGAATAGTCTTCCTATTAATGCTCGGGACTAAGACACAGTCTCAGTGTTTAAGTCTAGGCTAAAAACCCATTTATTTAGCCAAGCATTTTTGTAAATAGATTAACCTTAGGTAAAGGAGCAGATCTGGGGGACTCATGGACGTAGAGTATTCTGGTGAACTGGTATGTTTAGATGCTGTCTTCCCCACTCTCATTGATCACTCAGGTTTGTTGACGGTGAGGTGATTGGTTGCTTTACATCACAGGGAGCCCTCATGTTTGTGTTTCCTTCTGGCTCTCCCTTTTAGTTATGCTGTTATAGTTAGTCCTGCCGGAGTCCCTGCTTGCACTTTGCACTAAATATACTTTCACCTTATACATGTTGACTGTGACCATACCTAACTGCCATCTCTCCTTATTTTCTGTTCTCTCCTCTTCTGCTCTCTCCTCTCTCTCTCTCCCTCTCTCTTTTCCCTCTCCCTGTCGAGCTATACATGTCACTCCTGAGATGCCAGTGATCCAGACCCCTCTGCCCTCTGGACCCGTCTAACCCGTCCTGGAGTCCAGTTTCTGGTTGGAAATCTCGTCGCATGGATGCCCCGTGTGGTCTGCCTGGATTCGTGTGGTGGCTGGGAATGTTTTCCACGAAGACTGTCCTGTCCTCGATTGATGCTGACAGCTGTTCTCTGGGGGCCTGTGACTTCAGTTGTTCGATAGCTCAGGACTGGAATTTCCTACAGTCTACCTGAGCCTTCAGGAACAAACTGGACTCCTTTTAATTTAAATTTAAATTTTAACACATCTCCTGTTACACTGAACTTCCAGTACACATTATTATACTGATCAATCCCTGCTATCCGTTATCACCCAGATGAGGATGGGTTCCCTATTGAGTCTGGTTCCTCTCAAGGTTTCTTCCTATTACCATCTCAGGGAGTTTTTCCTTGCCACCGTCGCCCTCGGCTTGCTCATCAGGGACAATCTTATCATTTTGATCCATACACATTGCATACAAACTTACTTCTTACTTCTTTTGATTGTGTAAAGCTGCTTTGCGACAATGTCAATTGTTAAAAGCGCTATATAAATACATTGACTTGACTTGATACTTCAGTGATTTTAATATTATGGCCAATCAGAGCATATGCCATGGAATGAGCTTTATATGTCTCAATCTATTCTCTGTGATCTAAAGGACATAATATTTCAAGTTTTAAAATTCCTAAAAGAAAAAAGTAGCAACAACATAAAAACGTCTTTCTTTGCAGCAACATTAAACATGTACAAAGTCTGCCATCTGACCTTCAGTCCACGGTTACACTGGACTCTGCAGGTTGTTCATTTTAAGGCGAGGTAATCTAATCAATTTTAAGCACTGATTAATCTAATATTAACCACAATATTCACTTCCTGCTACACTAAAGACTTTCTAATATGTCACTATTTTACATACAAAATACATAACTAAAACTAATGAGTACATGTGGACTAATGAGTAATATTTCATGGAGGAAATATAATTTTTCCGTCCACCTTGAAATACTGAGGCTTCACAATGAGCTCTAGCAGGAGTTATTTAAAAAATTAAGATCATGCCATCTTGGATGATGATTATGACAATTCTATAAAATAACACCAAAGGGGAATAATGTACTGTATCCACAAGTAATGATGTTTATATTTGAACTAAATCCCAGACAGAACATTTATAATAGATGGTGAAATGCAGCTTATTTACTCAATCTATTCGATACAGATTTTCAGTGCAATTTGTGAAATGTATCTGATTTGTTTGACTGGAAGGAAAAAATAAAAATTCACAAGGGGAAATATAGCAGCTGTTTAAAATACAATCATGCACTGGACTTCCTGGTTAATAGCTAAAGAAGAAACCTGGGCCAGTTTTGCTTTGACAACTACTATGGTTTACATTAAACCTTTAAAAGTAGCTTTAGATGGCAGGCTCCTAAACAATCTCCAATACAACTGGCCAGAACTACAGCAATCAGGATGTCTTTAGAATATAAACTGCATTGTTTAAGAATCCCAAGTCTTGCTTTTGTTTCGGCTAAACCATTAAAACACTCAAATACAAAATTTTGTCTTTCAGTTTAGAAAATTTACAATATGACAGTAAGGTCATTTTTAGTCCGGGTTCGATCCCTGGCCAGCTCGATTCCCGTCTCTGTGTGCATGGAGTTTGCATGTTCTCCCCGTGCTTGGTGGGTTTCCTCCCACAGTCCAAAGACACTGTGAATGAGTGAGCGTATGTGTGTGTGTCTGTGCACTGCGATGGATTGGCACCCTGTCCAGGGTGTACCCTGCCATGTGCCCTATATCTCCGGGGATAGGCTCCAGGCCCCCCCACCGTGACCCCGAATACAGAGATTAAGCGGTATAGATGATGAGTGAGGTTATTTTTATAATACGAATTGTCCATTTAAACTAAACCAAGCCAGCAGTAAGAAAATTAAATCAAAAAAGGAAAGGGAACAAAAAAACAGAACCACCTTCGAGAGTGGAAGTGTGTAGCCCTGCCTAACCAAAATAAGACAGCCATCTCCCTTTAGCCATGATGGGCAATATTGCCTTCTTCTGTGAATTTTATATCCATCGTGTTGCACTGAAATGTATTGTACAGCCAAAGGTTTTGCATTGCAATTGTGTGCCCTGCTCAGAGAATCAGACGTTGCTGTATTGTGATTTATGGGAAGGCTAGAATGAAAGTGTTGGATGCCAAGGGGCACAATCAGTTAGACCGCTTCAAAAATCAGTTCACAACACAGAAAACGTGCACTTCCGAGCTTTCATAACAAAAGGTTTTATTGGCTTATCTAATCATATATAAGTCATCTGACATGTTCAGCCCTGTAGTCACAAAAAAGCTTGAAGATGAGGACACAAAAATGGTGCAATTGTGATCAGAAAAAAAGCCATACAAAAACTTCATATCATGCATCAGACAACAAAATCAAACAGGGAAAAGAAAAAAACACAGCTGTAGTGTTTTGTAAATTATTGTAAACAAATTCTTTCTAGAGATCATATCAAAACACATTATGGCAAGTAACAAAAACAAGGGGGAAAAGAAAACATGGAACAAATTCAAGAAATCCTAAGGAGAAGAGATCTACAAGGAAACACTGCTTGGCAAAATTGCTTAACAGACAAAAAAAAAAAAATTGTATTCCAACAGACCAACATGAACGACAATCGTAAACACAGGTGGCATTAAATGGTTTTACAATATGGCTGATGTACACTACAATATTACCACTATATAGGCTACATGAAACACGTCCCTGGTTTAGTCGTGTATACAGTGATATGAGGTATATTAAGGTCAATTGTGTTCTTTTTGCCACTTTTTTTTTTTTCATTTTACATTTTATAAAAACTTATGGGACAAGTTTGGAGTGCAGCATTTAGGTTTTGAGCCCCGAGACTAGTGCAGAATCAGCAGTTCTCTGTGAAGGGACTGAGGCCAATAGCTGGGTCCCGTGTATGCTGGATAGGAGCAGGAGACATGGAAGGAAGACACAGGCATCTTCCTGCTCCATTCACGGGCACAGCAAAGATTGCATCTCGGATTGGGGAAAAGAAAAATGGTGATCAGATTCACAAGTCTCCTCGAGCTGAGATTCCTGATTTCATGGATAACATAAAAAAGAGAGACAGGTTCAGGTCCAAAAATTCAGATTTGCATGAGTTTAACAGTCAACAACTTGGATAGTTCTCCAAGCAAGACCTTGAAAGGGAAGGTTGCATTTTTGTCCTTTAGGCATCAAATTTCTAATTTGAGAGGTAGAATTCCAAAATGCAGCTATTCCAAAATAAAAAAAAATTTTAAAAAAGGAAAAATCAACCTTAACATAATACTTAAATACACTTTGAATACAAAGAGGCCCTGTACTTACACCCAAGGCTCCACAGCACAAAAATTGGTATGGCATCCATGTCAATAGCACTGCTAGAACAATTCATGCTAATAACCCTCCCATCCCACGATATATTAAAAAATGCCCCTAGCAATAAACACCCATTCCCATAAAAAACAAACAAAATAAAAAAATCACAGCTTTCCTCTGAACAAAAGCATGTATGTATTTGTATTCCAACAGTTTTTGTCTTCAGTGGTAAAAGTGCTAATATGATTCCTTGAGAAATAAAAGGGATGAGAGCCGACGCATTAAACGACGGGCTATGATCAATGGCTAATTTATACTTCTGCAAAGTTGAGGCAACTAACGATAGTTCATGGTTAAGTGTAGCTTGAGGGGAACTGGCATGGCTCATGACAGTATGTTGTGCACCTTTCAGCTGAGCAGAAAAGCGTTTCAGGTAACATACAAAACAGAAACCCAAACAGCTTGCAGACTTCAGAAGGTCTTTGTTTAAAAAAAAAAAAAAAAGAAAGAAAGAAAAAGAACAGGGACAACGAATTATAGAAAAGAGGTGCCAAAACACTGGACATTTTTATTGACCGAATGAATAAACCCGGAAACAATTTTTAAAAAGATTTCAGCAAAAATATTGCCAATAATCATCAAGTACAATCAATGTAAAAACTAAATTCTCCCTAACCAACTCCAGTACTTTAGGTTCGTCTACAGTGAAGCACAAGTCTCTCTTCTTTGATTTGAGTTCACAACGTTCTGATATGCTACATGCAACACTGCCCTCTACTGTAGTGATAAACCCCTAAGCGAATGGTTTTACAGGACACCCTGACACTTTCACAGATTCACAAATGCAGAAGTATAAACCAGCCTGTGTACGACAAACCCTGAGGCCACATTTCAGTAGCTATAAATGTATGCTACTAAAAAAAAATAAAATAAAAAAAGACATGCAAGCAGAGAGATTTCCATGAGCATTTGCACAGAACCAAGTGTGTGTATGTCGGATTATGACGGTGTCGTATTACTGTCCTTTAGTGATTAAAGTATTTTCACATTGACAAAGTACCATAATCTCTGCATATGTACAAGTAGTGGAAAGATTCACCAGTGTGATCAGCTGAACAGGTAGACGGAGCATGGATTTGATTTTTTTTCCTCAAGGAATTTCAGAAAACAAGATTCATTGTAGTTTTAAACTATACTTGTTTAAAAAAATAAAAAATAAAAAAAAAACAGTGCTATTTGCACCTAATTATTTAAAAACGCTTTTTTCCTGAGTAATACTTTCAATTATTGTAACAGACAAAAGGCTGACATTTTCTGCCACTGAATACTGGGCCACACCCTGACAATAGTTATTACTATAGACCATCTTCATCTATTTTACAATTCTAACCTGATTGCTAAAACACAGGGTTTATGAAAAGTCAAGCCAGTCATTATCTAGCCTCTAATCACAGAAATGACTACACTAATAAAACGAGGAACTAAAAGACATATTAAAAAAGAAGAATATTAAAAAATTGCATTTGAGGTCGGGTAGACCTTCCCTGGTAGAGTATTAACAATTAATGGCAGTGTAATAATTAATATTTTATCTTGCTTTAAAAAAAAAAAAGAGGGAATTGGGTTTGAGGGCATTGGGGAAAGTTCTTGTCCCAAACTGGAGATTTAGGCTGGCTACCAAAACCTTTACCTGTAGCTTTGGCTTGTGGGGGTTTTGGTTCCTGAGCTAGCTGGCTCATTTACATCAGCTAACAGACTGGTATACCCTGAGAATTCTGACACAGGTGTCCGCGTTATTCGGGGGTCGACCTCGACTATGACGATCTGGGGGTCAGCACTGTACGCCAGTGGGGTCCGGCGCTCGGATTTAAACTGGGAACCGAATGCCTGAGCGAAGTTTTCGATCTGAAAGGTGGGGCGCATGTCCACCTCCTTCGATGGTTCCAGGGCCGTCAGATCAGGAGGAGATGACAAAGAATAGACAGAAGTGGAGCCACTGCTGGTAGTGTTTGCACTGGTGGCAATGCCATTCTTGACCTGTTGATCCTTCTGCCCATTGGCAAGCTCCTGGGTGTCTAACTGCTCAGTGAGCTCTTGAGACGGTGTAAGCTGCTGGTGGGCAGAGGTCTCCAGGGAACTCAGGTGAAAGGCCTGCTGGGAAGACGGAGAGGAGTGGGAGGGAGAGTGGGAGCCCACCAGCATGCTGAAGTGGGGCTTTGGTAGCACAGAAGCAGATAAGGGACCATGAGGTGAGGAGATGGACTGGCCAAAGGTACACTCCAGAGGAGACGTAGCATACATGTGCTTCTCTGGGAAGAATGTAAAGATGCCACTACTGCTATGACTTGTCCTCTCCAGTGTTTGCAGCAGGAATTTGGAATACTCATTCATGACGCCGCTCTTGTCGGCTGAGCCATTTGAAGAGCTTTCGTCTGCTCCCAGCTCAGGGGTTGCTGAAGCAGCATGCAGCTCGACATGGTGGGGATCTGAGAGATCAAAAGTCACATCACTTTTATGGGAGTAATGATCCAGCAGGCTCTGCAGTACCTCGTCTGGGATTCCTGACTTGTCATGCTTGTGGTCAACACTGACCAGAGGTGATGTGTCCAGTAATGCTAGTGTGGGTTCACCAATGCCGCCCTGGATAACCGTCTGCTGAGGTGGAAGGTGGACTGAGCTGTAGTCACCACCACCGCTGTTCGCTGCATGCAAGTACCTCCTTTTCTTTAGAAACTGCATGGCGTCGTCGTAGTTGCTGCTCGTGCCACCTTGCTTAGAATCTGAGGAACCCTGGAGTAGGCCTAGACTGTCCATACCTCCTGCACCAGGCAGATCCATTGGATTGGATTTAGGAGGTAAAGCCGAGTTTGAACCGGCCTCACCTAATGACAGCAGGCTCTTGTCCCCACCCTTGCGCCCACTTTTCTTAAAGGCAAGCTTGGGAGTGCGAACATGCTGGTTTCCCATGCTGGTGTCTGCCATGTTTCCCACTCCTGAAGCAGACGCCCCGGAGCCAGCGGCCATGTCCATGGTGTAGTCTTGCAGCCCGACCATTTGGCCTGCACCTGAAGCTGTCTTTTTTCTCCGCCGCTCTCCACCCTCCCCACTGTTCTTGGATTTGCCTCTCTTACGTGGTGGCGCGCTGGCATTTCCCTGAGTATGTAGGTAGCTGCCTTGTCCCAGGTCTTCATCTCCAAGGTCGAGCATCCCTGGATCCAGACCCTTCTTTATGGCTTCTCCACAGGTTCTCTTGTGCTTCAGTAAACGATCAGTACGAGAGAAATACTGCAGATACACAAGGAAATCACAGTGAATTCATGATCAGTTCATGCAATAAATGGCAACTTAAATGTGCATAAAATATTTTCTTGAATAAAATAACCACTTGAAACATTTTCAAATGCACTACACACAAGGTCATGCTTACCTGTTGACAAGTGTCACATTTATATGGCTTTTCTCCACTGTGAGTCCTCTTATGTCGCTCCATATGGTATTTCTGAATGAAGCGCATATTACACTGGTCACAGCTGAACGGCTTTTCCCCTGTTAAAAAGGAAATACAGCTGTATACAAGACTCACTGGGAGATTTGTGCATTTTGGTCATTTTAGCATCTTAAATATTCAACACACACAAAAAAAATTATTAACTCAGGAATGACCAGGATGAAGAGTGACCAATGACAAATATGAAATATGTCATAGGTCATTATTAGCTGTACTAAATGACAACTAACAATGACCAATAGCGCAAGATGTCTGGTGTGTTACCATCACATAATACAACTACAATTATATAGTATATACATTATTTCAGTCTTAACAGTAAGTCTTAGTTTCTGTCTGGTGTGTGTGTGTACATTTGTACAGATAATAGTGTGCTGTAGAAAATGCAGGGATATGGCAGTTTATTGTGCTTTCTTTAATTCTGTGTGTAACTGCATTATGTAGAACTGCATCAAGTCTAATCTGTGACAGAGGTTTGAGCCAGAATAAAGGACTTTAGAACTATTATAAGTGCTCTTATATTATACACTCACATTACATCTAAACATGGGTTTATCTGTGTGCGCTGCAAAGATCAACTTAATCATGAGCTATCTGTGAAATGTATGTAAAGATACGCAAACTACAACAAATTGTTTCCAAGTATGTTTTTGATTTTACTGTTAAGAGGTCCCACACTTCTACTTTGTTAAACATTTCTGAAAATACCTGTCTAAAAAATAGACAGGAAAAAAATAATAGGGAAAAAGTGCCAGTATGGAACTCACCACTATGAATCTTTTCATGCCGCTGCAGCAGATACTTCTGAATGAAGCTCATGTTACACTGACTGCATCTAAATGGCCTCTCACCTGTATGATCGAAAACACATGTTCAAAATTTTACGTTAATGAATTGTCCCATTAAACATTTCAGCAAAAAGATGGAGTTGTATCTGCATTGCACTGGCAGTAAAAGTCTTTCACCTGTGTGAATGAGCACATGTCTGCGCAGGTGGTAGGAGCTACGAAAAGCGGCACTGCAGTGTTCACATATGTGCGGCTTGGAGCTGGGAGAAAGGGGTCCTCCCTCCCCATCCAGCATCATTGACTGAGTAAAGGAAACACAGAAGAAACTAATCCATTAGTGTCAGTCGTCATATTTTCCTTACACATTTTTCTCTACATTAAATATACCCAAAGGCTTCTGTAACTGGCAGAGCGGGAGAGAAATTGAAATAAGGAGTACCTTTGTGGAATCCCCCCGCTTCCTTCTGCCTCTGCCTTCTGTTCCCTCCCCATTTGCCCTCCGTCCTTTTCTGTGTGTGGAGTCTTTTGGATCTTTTCCTAATCTTCCAGGAAGATGCTGTCAAACCAAGAATAATACAACTAAAATGATGGAGCATGAAAAGACTATTTAAAAAAAAGACAGACACAACAGGATCTTTAACAAGACGTTGAGAATGCCAGGTATATATACAAATTAACCACACCGATGAACCTAGTCCACAAACACATGAACACAAGTGGCATGGAAAAAGTACATTTCCCAAACCATCCTCAGCTTCTCAAGCTTACACTGTTGATGTTGACATCATGCAAAAGCATGTTCTGGTGGCTTCCAAGTGAAATGTCCAGCATGTCTGAACTCTTTCCTCCTCCTGTTCCCAGGCCTGTTCCATACAGTGGGACGCGGTAGTCAAGCTCGTTGAACTTTTCCTGCTTTATGCCCATGCTGTGCAGAAAACTGCCGCCATGCTCGGGAGAATCCCTCTCCTTCTTCAAGACCATCTCTTGCGGCAAATCTGTCACCACTGGCTGCGAGGTGAGCCTTGTAAAGCTGGTGACAGGAGGTAAATGACTGAGCATGATCATGCTGGGGGCGTAGTTGGGGTCCATGCTGCCGTTGCGCAGAAATTCGTTGCCTAGCTTGTCCTGGATAATACTCATGTTTGGTTCCTCGACACGGCAACGGTCGTTCAGCTCAAAAGATGAGACACACTGTAAAGATATGAACAACCAGGTAAGATCTTCCTGCGTAGCCTTAAAAAATGTCCACCACAAACACACAAACTATATGTCTACAAAACCTAATATTTTTGTGGGAAACTTCTGAACAGCCATTCAGACTAATCAGTACACTAAAGAGCTCCATAACCAGCCTTACACACAACGCTCCTTTCTATCACATGCATAGAATTTTAAATCGCAATGCTCTTTATAATTAAAGCTCATGACACACAGTCAGTGTGTCTGAGATCCTAGGAGATCCAGGAGCAATTTAGGACGTAGTTGTTGTTGAGAAGTAAAATTTGGTCAGAGACAATATTTGTGATTTACTAATAAACAAGTATTATGGATGGAAATTTTTAATTGGCCACTGCATTTAGCTTTTACACCATGGTTACAAACAAGACTACCTAAATTTTATTTATTTATTTTTACATTGTAGTAACACTTTTCAAAAAAAGATAGAAAATGACAATTTGGGTGCAATCTACACAAGCGTCTTTATATTGCTTAAAATAAAATAATAAGTAACAGACATCAAGGATTCATCCTGACCTCACCAAATAAATATGATTAAAAATTCAAGAGATACATACCAAACAGTACGAGTGGATTGGAATTTTGTGTGCAGAAGCTTGCGCAATAGTTTGATATCTGAGGATCATGTTTAAAATATACCTTAGTGAACTTCAGTACTAGATAATGTTATAGTGTGTTACAGTCTGATAGCTTAAATTCTACTACTATTTATTCCTCCATTACATGTTTATTCTACGTTACCTTTCTTTTTTTTAATCACTGATTCAGAGAGCTTCTGCACAAAATAAAATAAATAAAAAATCCAATGCACTCAATACTGTTCGTATGTGTACAAACCGCAAATTAAATATCTTGAATCACATTTATTTGGTAAGGGAAATATGCATCCTCTGTCTGTTCACATTGCTAAAGATGATTCAGAGATATAGAGAAGTGATCTTGACCTTTGTAAATAAATATGGTTTAAAGGTCAAGAGATTTTAATTTGCCATTTGTACAAGTAACCAACAGTACGAGTCACTAAGCTCTCATAATCAGTCATAAAAAAAGACAGGTAACAAAAGAAGAATAAACATAATAAAGGAATAAATAGCAGAAGTATTTAAGCAATCATACTATAACACACTATGACATTATCTAGTACTGTAGTGTACTATGGTATATTGGAAACATAATGATCCCCAGATATATACTGCATGGTTTAGTCACAGATGTATGATGTCACAATTTTTATATCACACTTTGTTCTATCATGACAAAAATATGAAGGATAGCGAAGTAACTCAATCTTACACCAGATACACATACACACTGATTATAGCAGAGGGGCTCTATATGACAGACTAAAAACTTACAGGGGTGAGATAGAAATGCATTTTTGTTCCCCTTTTTTTTTTTTGCCATGAGTCTGACTGTGGCTGAAGAGAAGCTGATATAGAAACGTGCTTTGTGTGATTATACTGATGTGCCATGTGTATATGTATGGCTTAGTAAACATCTCAAATATGATCAGATCATACCTTTAATGAAACGTTCATTGTAATAGCGTCCCAACCAGCCCGATTTTGATGAGGATTTGATTCCGCGACTCAGCATCTATTGTGGTGAGAAGAACGTTAGCTAGCACACGAAAGCTATCGGAGCCATGTCGGCTGAGCTAGCGAGCTATCAAAGCTAATGTCCTTTACATAAATAATGAATAAGGCGCAGACACAGGCACAACCGCTCTTCTGCCTCTTAATCCAGCAGAATATAGGACACAATCGAGAAAGCAACTTTCACCAGAATTAGCGGATCACCGTATTTAGGATCATTTACCGAAGCTTATCTGATAAAGACATTTAATCTACCTCTCATGCTGCTCAACAAATCAATCTCCGTCTGGATAACAAGCTAGCTCAATGACTAGCCGTGATCGTGTTAGCTAGCAAACATTTGCTAGCAACTCACCACCACGCAGCTTCATGAATTAATTTGATAATAATATGGCGTTTTATATGTTTACTTATCCACGAATATAAAATGAAAACGACTAGATATGAATTAGGCGTTTCAAATACGCACTCTAGTTCAGGTTCAATCAAAGGCACAGGGATTTATCGTGTTAGCAAACGAACAAAAAAAAACACTGCCGTGATGCTCAACACACTGCTAGCACGCACCGCGCTACAAGGCTACACACAGATAGCTGGCTAAATAACACACCCAGTTATTAAACTAGTAAACATACACACTACTTATAAATATATCAAGGTATTTACTGTATTTCGATTTTTTTTATTAAAATTTTTTGGAGTTTAAACAATTAACTTGCCGTTTTGGCTTTAGCTGTGTCTAGGTTAGCTAATTATAACGCGAGATATTGAGCAACTGTAGCTACAATGATACGAGCTATTAAATTGTTGAGCACAAAAGAGTAGTCCGAAGTATTGAATACACGCAAAAATGAAAAGTTTATCTTTTTTATTTTAGAAAGGGGAAAAAAACAATCAAGGCTAATGAAGTGTTAGCATCTGAGCTAAGTGTTAAATGGCCCAGGGTGGCATTGCACACAGAAACAATGATGCTCCGGATCTCTCCGTATGCACTCCGGCTTTTCACGCTCCTGCGACTCATAATTTCAAAATCTGTTCACTACAGCGGTGAGAAGAAATTATGTCGATTCAATAACACTCACCTGTGCATGTCCTTAATGTCTGAATGAACCCCAAACACACGGTTCTTTCAGCGTTTACTGCCAAAACATTGTTCTCCTGCAGCTGTTGCCCTCTTCCATCTTGCGTCGGCGCGGGGGATTATGGGTAAAGCGGACGGGTCGGGAGAAGAGACAGACAAGTCCCAGTATGGGACAAGGCTGTCTCACTTCCTGCAGCACTGTAAAACTTGGACATTTTGTTTTCCCTGTGCTTTTCTTTTCTTTTCTTTTCTTTTCTTTCTTTGCTTAAAACAAGCTACAAAAGCTCATAGGACATATTATGTATATTATTACTTAATAATACAAAGCAATTACCTAAATCTCAAGCTTGTCCTCAAGGACATCAAATGTTTTTTTGTTTTTTTATTGTCGTAAGTTGTATGCACGATTTTCCTTGTATATTATCATATACAACAGGCATATAATCACATACAGATGCTACAAACATGATGGCATGGGAAATGAAAACCGAGACTTCTGAATGCACAAAATGACAGCACACATTTCTGAGAGTAAAAAAACAAAAAAGCAAAAAATAATTCTCTATATAATCATTTGCTACACTTATGAAACTTATGTGTTTCAGCTAGGATTGGATACCATCAAGGCAGAAAGTTTTCTCATGAGCATTTATCAGACTGCCTGGTTCATGTTATCATTTTCAGGAGGAAAACTGATTGACACTTACATAAGGTATGACATTAGCCACAGTACAATATTTGAAGGCTGTGCATCCATGAATGTAGATCCCAATTGATGATTGATGGATAACTTGTTGCCAACTTGCAGAAGAGCTGCATTTGTGGGAACTGTACACATTATCATTCACAGACACCACTTGTACATGACAGGAACTTGACTGGAAGTTATTCTCACAGTCTTGACCTCCCTCCAAGATTTCCAGTGTTTGGGCCATTAAAGAAGATTCCTGGGAGGCCATAATTTCCAGTGTGCTGAGAAATCTTGACAGTATTTTAACAAATAGGAACAAACGTTTCCACTTAACTCGAACACCCCTCAGAAATTTAAGAAATTGTGTGGCACGTCCAGTGTTATGTGCACTGTTGTGTGGGACCATCAGTCTAGAGACATTGTAAGCTGATGTTTCAAGATTGCTCATAGGGTAATAGTGACTATGCACCCTACTGTGTTTGGAACCTACGCATTCACTGGGATAGGTTACCCTACTCATAATAAGCAGTATGGAAAATGACAAAACTGTGACAAGTAATTAATAGCTTATGGAGAAGAGGATGCAGAGTGGAGATGTAGGGTGGAGGCATAGATGGAGGCAGATGATTCTCTGTGGCAACCCCTGAAAGGGAACAGACGAAAGATAAAGAAGAAGGCATTATTTAAGACAACTTGAAGTAGTTATGTTTCAGTGTCACTTTATATTGCCTTTTTTTTTTTAACTAGCCTTAAGGACTCTTAACAAATGAGACATGCTTTGAATTTGAAAGAGTTGATACATATTTCTTTGTTAATTTATCTTTTGCCCTTTTGTCTATTGTTGAGACTTTATTAAAGAAGCAATGTCATCAGTTTGTTAATCTTACCAGAGGGTATTTAAATAAAATGTAAAAAAAAAAAAAAAAAAAAAAAACTTACAGTATGAAACCTTCCTAATCTTGTGACTGGTCTCCGGTCTCGGATGATGTGCCTTCTGTACAAACATTTATCATTTCTGCTGCAGTATTTTTTAAATCTATAAATCTAATCTATAAAGCAACATATAGTGATATAGTGTGGTGACTGTCTGCTGTTGTATGTTCATAAATTAGCCAAAATGACATAGACAAATGCAAATATCAGGCTTGGGCTACCATAGATGCTTGAATTATTTAAGGGCTCTGCCTTAGCACTCTCAAATCATGGGGTCTGCAGCCTGAAGAGTACATATGCATCACCATAAAAGAGCTGTGGGAAAGTTTTGCTGTGACTTTTTTTTTTCTTGTATTAATGTAACATCAAATTAATTTAGATCTATTGCACAATGTCTTATGAAAATTGGTCTCTGGGAATAGCTTGCTTATGTAAATTATATTACATATAATTGAACACATTATCAGGACTATATTTTTTATTTTACCATTTTTCTTCAAATGTTAATTTCACTTGCCTTGTCCATGTTCACTTTACTGTATTCTCAAGTAAAGTGCATTCTTTAAACAGTAGATGGCAACATACGATCTTGTATTTTCCATTGGTTTGTACACAGACCAACTCTCGCACCTTTGGATTTCTCATATTTGTTTAGAGCCTATCTCAGCAACAGTGGTTGCAAAGTGGATGACCTACACCCTGATAGGGGATAAAAACAAAGAACACAGTGTAAACCCACATGGACCTTTGAGGGAATAATAAGAACATCCACAGAGACAGTAACCCGAGATCACTATTGAACAAGAGCCAGGGTACACTTGGGTAATTACAGTTGACCTATAACTGGCTTATGTACTGTAGTTTATTGGGAAAAAAAAGAAGCTGTTGTCATTTAAAAAAATTTGGGGGGGAATTTCCCAATCAGTTGTCAATTTGTTTGTCATGTCAACTCCTGATTCATTTCACCAAGCAGCATTTACTCAATAATTATTAAGTTTATTATACATTCTGAGACATTTGTAGGTTTGTTGGTGGTAGATGTGATTAAATTGAGCAAATCGTCTCATCTATCAACTGGATCACTGCAGCGTAGCTGGGCTGAAACTGTGTTTTATGGCTTTCCTCTGGGTTCACTGGTTTTCTCCACCGCAGTCCATATCAGTGTTCCAGCATGTGTATTCGTTGTCACCTGTGACACAAAACAGGATAAGCGGTGTGGAGAATGAATGAACAAACCAATTATTTAATTTATTAACATTATCATGAATTAATTACAATCATCATGCACATGTACTGTACATAGAAACAGTACATTTGTATTATTTGACATGATTTTTACCTCATTAATGCACCTTAATTGTATTTTTTTGTACTTTACTTTTTTCTCACTGCAATTCTTGTTACTTACTTGTATAATGTGTGATAATGAAGTACTCTATCTATCTATCTATCTATCTATCTATCTATCTATGAATTAATTGTATACAATGTTGGATCTTTTCTTTATTATAACCTAATGAATCTTGAGGTAATGCTTGGCTTGTAGAGCAGAGTCGTAATTACAGTGTTTTATCAGTTAAACCAGATTGTTAAATGTAAACGTGGTCCTGTAGTCTACAATCAGAGAGATTGAGGTACTTGGCTAGAAAAGCCGGCTGTTCGGTTTAAGTGCATGAAAGCGCAAGTGATCAAGTGAGATGTAACGCTTTCACTTTATGGCGTCGTTCCTTCTCAGGCCACGCCTCCGCTCCGCTTAACGGCCAATCAGAGAGCTGCGTTCAAACAAGGACGTAATTTTTTTGAGCTCGCGCCACGGGGTACACTGTCGCCGCTCGCCGCAGTGTGTATGTGTGTGTATATGTAGCAGGTCAGAGTGTGGAGCGAGTAACAGCAGCGCAGTGGAGGTTCGCAGAGGACACACCGCACCAGACTGGAACAAAGTAACGCCAGAGACAGCGTGCTTCTCACTCATGCACAAAAAAGAAAGAAAGAAAGAAATGTGCATGAAGTAATCATTAAAAAAAGAAGAGCATACAGGAGAAAGTTATGCACCGGAGATGAGCACCTATTTCAACATTGATTGATGTTCTGAAGAGGCTTATTTCTTTATTGTCCTACAAAGTCTAACTTGCATCTCGGAATGAAACCCCGTGGTGTGAAGTGTGTAACGGTGCGCAAATAGCCGACACGAAAACTTCAGGGTTACTTTCTTTCCGAAACAAGAAAACAAACCAAAAACAGATATCAAATCATGTCAGCCATCAGAAGGAAATTCGGAGAGGAGTACCAGGTTGTGAACACAACCAGAGGTTCGTCTTTCCCCGCGCCGGCTAAGCGCAAGAGGCAGCGCTTCGTGGAGAAGAACGGCCGCTGCAACGTGCAGCACGGCAACCTGGGCGGCGAGACGAGCCGCTACCTCTCGGACCTGTTCACCACGCTGGTGGACCTGAAGTGGCGCTGGAACCTGCTGATCTTCTTGCTCACCTACACGGTGGCGTGGCTTGTTATGGCCTCCATGTGGTGGCTGATCGCGTACGCACGTGGAGACCTCGGCCGCGGCCACGACCCCGAGTACACGCCGTGCGTGGCCAACGTGTACAACTTCCCCTCCGCTTTCCTCTTCTTCATCGAGACCGAGGCCACCATCGGCTACGGGTATCGCTACATCACGGAGAAGTGCCCCGAGGGCATCATCCTGTTCCTGTTCCAGTCGCTGCTGGGTTCCATCGTGGACGCGTTCCTCATCGGGTGCATGTTCATCAAGATGTCGCAGCCGAAGAAGCGCGCCGAGACGCTCATGTTCAGCCAGGACGCAGTGATCTCGCAGCGGGACGGCAAACTCTGTCTCATGTTCCGCGTCGGGAACCTCAGGAACAGCCACATGGTGTCGGCTCAGATCAGGTGCAAGCTCATCAAGGTAACGCATGCGCTACGTCCTTATCTAACCAAGCACAATGCAAAAAAAAAAAAAAATTCTCTTCTGTAAACCAAAATTCAACATTTCATTAATTATACAGGGTGTCTCAAGAGTCTCCATACATAGGGGGAATTAACACAATTACAGTACATGCGTAAAACCAGATGTGTTAACAGGAGAGCATCATGAGTGGGACAGATGTCTGTGTTTGTTTACAAAGATGATCATGAATGTTTTGTAAATAAACTTAAAAAGTGTTACTTTCTTCTAATGTACAGTATGTATGGACATCCTGGGAAAATCAGCGTTGCTAAATTGGCATCCAGTGTTTATTTGAACAGCTGGACATTAGAGTTTCTTTTACTCCTACATGTTGATTTAAGCTTTGCTGCTTTGATTGACTTCTTATACAATGGTGTGGTATGAGCATAGAATTACTCTCACATCTGCTGTGTAAAAGTGCATGCAAAGTTAGATGAATGCAGAATAACTGAAGTATACTGCACAAGTTTATTACATCAAGTGCTTAAGGCGATAGGAGTAAATGTTGTCATATATTTTATTATGCAACCCAGCATCCTCACATTTGATAAATCCTCATAGTAGCGTGAAGTGTTGAGGAGAGCAGCTGTAATACTGGTGGCTCATATCCCACATCCTATGAGTCAGCTTGCTGTAACTGGACACAACACAATAATCTTGTTAATTCGTTTTAGGGTTGGAAATCTGAGCAATAGCCGTGCAGTCATGGACGAAAGGATAAAGTATTGTATATACTCATGAAGGTAGCCTTATTGATCTTCATAAAACAGGATGTAGAGGATGTTTTGTAAATGAATGTTCTTTTTTTTTTTCATTTTTGCTTAAAAATTTTATTTTCCTTTATGTGTGGAGAGTTTTGGAACAACTTGTCTATCTTAATATTAAAAAAAAAATTATAAAACATTTTCTAGTATTATCACACTGCATTCACGTATTTCCTTTTAATGAGTGTCCCTTATATTTTGTGACCTTACTTATACACTTGATATAACAGAGTTACTGTAAGAAACATGTAATAAAAAGCATTACACATGTAATATAGTGAGAGTATTTTTTATATAAATACTGGGAATAGTGAAGTCATAGAATATATAAATGTGAATTCTCCTGCTTAGTGAACTCAGCAGCGCTGAAGTAATCTTTACTTCATCACCTGTGTCCAAATAGTGGTAAAAAGCTAAACATTTGTGTTCACCCTGTTGCTTAGCTTGTTCAGCCACTTGATTTCACTAAACTCTCTGAATGTTATTTATTAAACATAGAAACTTTGATGGATGGGATAAAACAGATGAGCTGAAAGGAGGAATTATTTGTTGCTTTTATTGATCTTTGCTTGTCTACAAGTATGCATGACCGACTCAACTCGACTCAACTGGTTTATACTATTCAAATGAGCTTAGTAAATAAAATACATTTACACGACGCATTGCAGAGAAGGTAGGTAGACTAACTTTAGGTGCTCCTTTCCTTCCTCCCTCTCCCTCTCTCTCTCTCTCTCTCTCTCTCTCTCTCTCTTTCTCTTTCTCTCTCTCCTTCTCATTCCCCCTTCTCTCTGCTATAATCAAAACAGGACAATAGATTAGAGATCTGAGCATCCACAGCAGTAGCAGCACATCATTGCACCAGATCGTTGTGCAGAGTAAGCACTCTGGCCTGCCTCAGAGATTTACACACTTACTGTCATTGTTTTTCCATTTGCTCTAACCTCATGTGTTGGCTTATCCCAATGACAGAAACAAGGGAGCCAAGTGTTTAACACATGACTGAACTTAATTATTCTAACTGCAAAGTAGGAAGTGCTTTCAATACATTAGAATAATTCGAGTTTTGTAGAAGAGATTTCATTCTATAGATCCATTTTTTTCCAGTCGCCTTGGAATTACTTTTCCAGTTCAATTTTCTTCATAGACGTCTCTTCATATACATCTACAAAATGTGACTCATACTCTCATGGCACATCAAAGAAATAACTTTGAAAAATGGGAAAAAGTAAAGGGCACGCAATATTGCTGTGTAGCGTTGTGGATGACCTCACTGAGCTGTATTTTCTCTACTGTGTCATTATTCGATTATTACTCCATGTATTATAGGTTTGTATACAAGGATATGACAAAAAATCAGATATGACAAAAACTCCCTGCTAAGTTCCAGCAGTGTTACGGCTAAGTTGAGTCTTTATTTGTCAGATATACTGTACACAGTGAAATACTTTAATTGCATATCTGCATAGCCGGTGTCAAAGCGCAGGATCAGCCATAATATGGCATTGGGCCAAATAATGGCAACCTGGTGGAGCTGGGGCTTGAACTGCTGACCTCACGTTTAGTAACTCAGTACCTTAACCCTCTGAGCGCTACCACTGTGTCTAATGTACAGTTTCCACAGACGGATGCGTCTCTTCCGCAAGTTGGCAACAAGGATTAGACGTTCCACTTGCTGAATTTTCACAGTAACTACTGCAGCGGGCTCAGAGCCCCTTCGGCCAAGAATGTCCCTCACAGATGTATGGCCTTCTTTAAAATCTTTGTACCATTCAAATATTTTACTGTAAATAATAGAATGATCACCATTTCTAAATGACAATCAGTTGTACTCTTGAACAGTTGTACTCTTGGTCTTGAACGCTCCTCGTGTTATATAGTTGTGGCAAATTTACTATTAAACCTAGTGCTGCATTGAATGTTTTTTCTTTTCTTTTCTTTTTTTTTTTTTTTTGATGTGTTCTACATAAAAAGTGAAACACTGGAGAAAGTTTTATATCTTAAGAAAATCCAGATGGGTGCTGAAGAGTGGCCTATGGAGAGAAAGCCTAAGTGATGGCATAGAGCCTAATAAAGAGTGAAATAATGATGTGTTACATTTTGCACATCTTTTCATATCTTATGTGGGGTTTGAGTGCCTTTTCTTAATTAAAAAAAATTCTAATTAAACTGACACCTAAATATTTAAATAATATTTGCCCTACTGTACTGTTGACAATGTTATACACTGTATGTTGGAGACATAAATCAAGTATTCACGTATATACAAGGTATACAAGTTAATTTCAATGTAAAAATTGAAGAAAATGTTTGAACTATACTAAGTTTAATACTTGTCCGAATACAATTAGGGAAAATGCATTTTAGCTGGTAGGGACTTAATTCTGACAATTGATTAAGTTTTGTGAATTGACCAACAAGATATAAAAAAACACAGTGCTGTAGTGGTTAGCGCTGTGTTCTCGCATCTGTGGTTTGCATGGGTTTCCTCCAGGTACTCTGCTTTCCTCCCACAGTTTAAAGATATTCGGGGTAGGCTAATGGGTGTTCCCAAATTGCCTATAGTGTGTGACTTTGTGCCTTGTAATGGATCGCCACCCTGTCCAGAATGTACCCTGCCTTGTGCCCCAAGTCCCCTGGCCTCTCACAACCCTGAGCAGGATAAGCGTTATAGTAAATGAGTGAAAGAAAAAGCCAAAATTGCCTTTCAATTATTTTTTTGGTAACAATAGCTGTCATGTGCTGGTGTGACAGTATATAACAAAACAATAGCTTTCCCCCATAATGACTTGAAAACTCAAAACAATCAAGTTAGATGAAAACTTATTGACGAGATGGGCTGACTAATCCGACCAGGTGATTGATTAACTGCCAAAAATGGCAGCTCACCCACGGGATACTGCATCATGACATCACCTTTACAAAGCTAATAATAGCTTGGCAAGGCATGTCCTGGGGCGAGGTTTCACTTCAAACTTGCCTGTACCAAAGATGGTTGTTCAGAATAGTTGATTTTAAAAAGACACATATAGTCAATCATATTTGAACATCACAGCATGACTTTGGTTAATGAACTGGGGGAACACCTCTCACTGAGCATCTCAGTCTTCCAAAATCATTTCGCTAAATTACACAGCAGAACAAGCACAATTCATCTTGATGAAAGAAAGTGAGAGTTGTTAAGATTTGATGCCATTACTGTTTCCACTATTACTGCATCAGTGTCTTGCACTGACCAGTCTTGCTTTAAGGATTGGGTGTAATCAAGTTGCTCATCACTGTAGTGTCATCAGTTAGTCAACAATCATCAATCAAGTCTTTTTTTTTTTAATGATAATAAAGTTCGCTAATGATGAAACATCTTCCCTTCAGTTAAAATGAGCCATTTCATTAATAGCAGAGTCAACGTGTAATCATGATAAACAGACCTGGTAGAAATGGAAGATTACTACAGAGAATTTATATTTACATAATTTAAACTATAACTGGCATGCTGTCAGTAATAAACCTTGTTGTAATGGTAATTAGGAAGGTGCAGAGGCAAACAGCTAAGCAATTTATTATTTTAGGCATTAAGGGAATCATAAAACAGTAGCGATACAGAAAAGTTTGAAAGAAAAGTAGCTACAGAGATTTGTGCTTCCTGAGTACTTATGTAGTACAGTATGTGGTAGAGCCTCACTTGCCTCTGAACAGCTCACTTCATGGCATGGATGTTGGAGATTCTGGTCTATGGTCACATTATTGCTTCATGCTGATTTTTGGGGTGAATAACCATGCTGCAAACCACTTGTTAGGTCTCATCCCAAAGGTGTTTAATTGGGAAAGGTGTAATTGGGAGAAAAAAAACTAAAATGTGCTTGTACTTCAGGTAGAACACTGAACCCATTGATAAGTTAACATTGAGATGACTTTTGCTTTGTGACAGGATTATCAGTCTGGAAGTAGCCATTCGAAGAGATACTCACATAATACTCACATAAACTGGGATATTCAAGGGCTGATTGACTGGCAGAGTCCAAAATGTGCCATGAAAACATTCCCCACACCATGATACTACTTCCAGTAGCCTGGACTGTTGCAAGGTAGGTTGGTTCCATTCATGTTGTTGGTGCCAAAAATCGACTCTACCGTCCTTGTGTGTCAGCAGAACTTCAAGAAGAAGAAGAATCATCATGCCAGGCTACATTTTTACAGTCTTCACCTGTCTAGTTATGATGACCACCCTGTGACCACTGAAGCCTCAGCTTTCTGTTCATGGCTGACAGAAAGGTTCTTTGCACTATTCTATGTTTAACCCTATAGACCGCTGTGTATCAAAATCTCAGGAACTCAACAGCTATAGAAATGCTCAAACGAGCCTGTCTGTCACCAAAATCACTGACATCGACTATTAGAATTAGGGGGAAAATGTTCACATTACCTGCTGACTTGTATCTGCATGATTATGTACGTGTTCAACCATAGACACATTCAGCTCATTCACATTTAAAAAAAAAAACTGTTTTGTTTTTTTACTGGTATTGCCTGTGTTTAACTAAACCCGAATATCTCTGTTTATTTTGCAAAATTATTCATCGTGACTAACAAAACCAAAGATGACTAAGTGATGCAGAACATCAGATAAATGGGTTTATGTGAGTTTATGATAAATGGCCGTTAAACACGCTTGCATGCAAACACGTAGAATGCTTTGCACATTCACACAGAGGAGGATGTGTAACCAATGGGTGGCACCATGATGGCTTCAACGCTGCAAACAGTACAATTAACTCAGTCTCGTCAATACAAACAGTTCTCTTTACCAGTGCACTTTATAAACTATAGCATGTTGGATTAGCTGATGATGAGATACATTTCTACAATCTATCTGGATAAAAGTAGCTAGATGACATAATGATAGATGACAGATGATATAATGACTCAGAACTTATCTTTTGTGTTGTTGGTGTTTCTGCAATGGGTCACCACAGTGAACCATTCGGTCTGGACATACAAGCTTGGCACAGGTTTTACGCCGGATGCCCTTCCTGACGCCTGGCACTGCATCCAGTGGCTGGGAATCGAACCTGGACATTCGGCATGGCAGGCGAAACACCTACCACTGAGCCACCAGTGCCCCCAGGACTTATATATTTTGATTTTTGTATTATCTGTTCTGTCTGTGCCATCAGGGAAGAAAGTTTCACAGATGTGATAACCTGGTTATTCAGTACATTCAGGTCATCAGCTGACTTTATTTTATTTCCACATAACATTGCTGAGCCTAGACCTGACCAACTGAAGCAATCCCAAATAACACTAAACTCCATAACACTACCTCGAGAGGCTTGTACAGTGGCCACTATGCGTGATGCGTGTGTCACTTCATGCCTTCCCTTCTTACCATGAGGTGGCCATCGTTCTGGTATAGGGTTAATCTGTACTATACCACATTAGATTTTTTCCCATTGCTTCAAAGCACAGTCTTTATGCTCCCATTTAGCCTCAGTGACCAGTGGTTTTCTTATGGCCATACAGCTGTTTAGTCCCAATCATGTGAGCTCTCATCGCATTGTGTGTGTGGAAATGCTCTTACTTGCATTAATAACATATTTTCTCCTGCTATTTCTCCTCTGAACAATTCTGCTCTTGACCCACCAATCCATCCATCTGACTGCCCCTCCATCTGAAAGAACTACTTTCTCCACTAAATTCCAATTGCAAACGGCAAGCCCACAACATCTCCTTCGTCCCCCAAGGACCAAGCCGTGTTCATTCGGAAACAGCCTTCTGCCCTGCTGCTCCACGTCTGTGGAATTCCCTCCCAGACCATTTACACTCCCCGCCATCTCTGTCTGCTTTTAAATCAAGCTTGAAAACATACCTGTTTACTAATGCTTTTAGTTAGATGCTTTTTCGTGTAAGTTTCATGTTTATTTCTTTTATATAAATAGTTTGAGATGAGTTTGTGAAAAGTGCTATAGAAATAAAATGTATTATTATTATTATACTTTCCTTTTTTTAACCTTTTCTCCATGGCAGTGAATACACACCATGTTTCTTCTCTCAGATTAAGTTTTTTCTTGTCTTTTTGTACTCCTGAGCAATTTCCAACACAAAACCCTTCATCAATGATAATGACTAAATCAATGATGTTTTCAGAAATTTAATTATTGATTCAGCAGAAATGACCGACATGGATAATTGTGTCCTAGGCTGAGATTGCCGCATGGTTTACATGCTCAGTTACAGGTCTGTTTATTTCAACAGTCAGCCAAACCAAACCCACACATAAGCATTTACAGTTGTGCATCATTAATGTGTGTTTTTATACATGTGTTACATGCTGTATACCTAAAGGTCTGAAGCAATTCAAAATTTGGTGCATTTCCTCTGATATTAGGTATACCATATAAGTGAATAATTGTGAGAAAAGATTCCTAGGGGAAATGCCTCCCCAAATTGTTGCCATATTTGATTAATCAGATGTCTTTGTGCTGTAGCTTTACAATTCCGTTCCATCAGGACAAATGGGGCCGGATCTATTTCTACAAGTTGTCTACAAGAACTCGAGTGACTGCACAGAGCCGTGACCTCAACCCCACTGAGCAAATGTATAATGAACATCAGATGCACCCTAGGCCTTTTCAGCCAACATCATCCCCTGACCTCACTAATGCTGTTGTGACTGAATGAGCAAATCCCCACAGCCACGCTCCAAAATCTAGAAAGCTTGCACAGAGGAGTGGAGGTTAGTTGTGATGGAAGATGTCCACAAACTTTGTGCCTTATAGTCTGTCTTGCCATGGACCACCCACTGTCTAGTGTGAGGGTTAGCAGGTGCCTGTAGACGCCATCACGCTATATCACAGGGCAGCCGAAGACAGAAAGTAATGATTACCCACACATGATCTCACACAAACCCACAATTGGCTAACAGGCTAGTGTTGCTCTGATTGACATGGGAGAGAGCAAACAGAGCAATTCTGTCTGATTTTCCTGTCTATTACTCCCTGTCTCAAATGGCTGTAGGGCTGTCAGTGTTTGAACTCTCTCTCTCTTTCTCTTTCTCTTTTTCTGTCGAGCTACACATGGCAATCCTTAGTGGCCAGCAATCCCGACCCCGTCTGCTCTCTGCACATGTCCGATACATCCTGGTGCCCCACTTCTCGTTGGAGTTTTGGTTGCATGGAGGCCTCTTGCTGCTCAGGATGACCCTATATCATCCCCTTGGTGATGCTTGTGGTGATTGAAGTGAGACTGTGATGACCATGAAGATGGACTCGGCTGACGCAGGCAGTTTTTCTGTGATGACTTGTTACTGCAGTCACTCGATAGTTAAGGACTGACATTTCCACAGTCCGTTTTGTTTTGGAGTTTCTAACAAACAAAAGTGGACTTTATAACCCCTTTCCCAATAAATGGACTTTCACCCTCATAGCACACAGGGATTGATTTATAGTCATGCTTTCTGGTATACCTTAAATGAGGGTGGGTCCCTCACATGATTTCTTCCTTTCGCCATCTCAGGGAGTTTTTCCTTGTCATCATCGCCCTGGAATGCTCATCAGGGACAAATTGATATAAAAGTATTAACTATAATTATTACATAAATATATATATATATATTACACCGTAAAGCTGCTTTACGACAATAATCATTGTTAAAAGCACGATAGAAATTTAAATTGTTCTCCCCGTGCTTAGTGGGTTTCCTCTGGGTACTCCGGTTTTCTCCGACAGTCCAAATACATGCAGATTAGGCTAAATCTAGTTCCCAAAAATGCGGCCTTTATCAGAATAAGCATTAAAGAAGATAAAGTAATAAATGAATTGAATTGATTCTGATATCCTGATGATATCCTATCCTGTTGTGCTACCCTTTAATAACGGTTGTGCAATTTATAATCCTTATTATTATTATTTCCAGTGTAATCAAGAACAAAACCCAGCTCTTTGTAAGGATTTGTTTTGTGATCTTGCCCTCACACGCTTTACTTTTGGACACTTCTTGATCTTGACTTGTAAAAGTCTGTATCTTCATTTTGGCTTTTATCTTAGGTTCTACCATAAGTGTTGCAGGGTTACAATGATACTGAAAACTAGTATAACTTTGTGAGAAACGTTTGACTCTACAAACACTAGGGAAGCATTAGACTGTGTGTATGTGGACCTGGGTCTGTGAAGAT
This sequence comes from Clarias fuscus, assembly GCA_030347435.1. NCBI lineage: Eukaryota > Metazoa > Chordata > Actinopteri > Siluriformes > Clariidae > Clarias > Clarias fuscus. The sequence continues at coordinate 19,025,326 of CM059220.1, forward strand.
GATATAGCATGAAGATGAAAGACTCAGGGTAGGAACAGGAGCGTTTTAACGTTGCCGTCCTGGATGCTCGAAAAGAGAAGAGAATGCCTTCTGTAGCGCATTATGTAATATATCTGGAGACAGATGCCACACTGTGAAGTGGGACCTCATGTGTGCGGTAGCGTTGCTGCTACCCCTCAATGCTTTTCATGTTTACCTCAGCTTCCAGACTGCTTGCTAATAACCTTAAGGGCTAGTGAACTTCTGAGGTATTGTTTTTTTTTTTTTTCACAAGTAAAATGGGTCGTGATTGAATTTTTTTTATTACACTGAAAGTGCAGGCCACACAAATGTTCATAATGCTTGCTGTATAAAATATCAAGCCACCAATGTATTTCAGTAAGGCAGTTTTTATGCAGTGGTTAAAAATCATAAGCAGAGCACAAAAGTGCAATTACTTTGGTGGAAATAATAACAGCTGGTGTTAGACATTTTTCAGTTTTTTTTCCCCCAACCTATTTTGTTCGTTTTTTGAGAGGGTGCTGTAATGTTCATGAATCTTCGCATATACTTCAGTCATGCATTAAAAACTGTATTCAGCCATAATATTACAAAGCAAAACATTATGCACATTATTGCGTAGGTTCTCCTCGTGCCACCTGGCCAGCTCTGGCCTCTCAGGGCATGACCCCATAAGACCTCCCTGTGGGTGTACTGTACATTGGTGTCTGGCACCAGGACTTTGGCAGCAGATCCTTTGGGTGCTGTGGGTTGCAGGATGGGAGCCTCCATGTATCAGACCTGTGAGTCTAGATGCTCTGGTACCTTTCTGTCGTGGCAAGCATTGACTTTTTTCGGCGAGCTGTGCTGCATTAGGTTTTCTCAGGAATCTGATCGGACAGGCTGGCCTTTGGTCCTCACTGGCCTTTGGTCCTCACGGGCCTTCAGTTATCCTGTCACCGTGTCACCGGTATGTAATTGATAATCAGTATTAATGTGTTGACGTTATGGCGGGTCGATGTATGTATAAGAGCATGGATTGCATACATGCCTACGTACTGTGTGTATGTGAATCGTGTTGTATTAGAGCTATTCCATGTACAGCATTGAGGACGATGTGTGGGTACTGTGTCTTTCCTGTGAAAAGTCTCACCTCTTGGTCTGGGTACAGCACCACGAGTGCAGCTCAGTCTGTTCACCATCTGGAGCGGCAAGCACATGCAGCCAGCTCTGTCCCACTCTCCCGCCAGTCCCTTATGTTCATGTGCAAAGGCACATCTCAAAAGACTACATTCTGGAATAACCTCAACTACGAATTCACTAATACCAGGTTTTTCCCCCCCAAACTGAGTACTGATACTCACCATTACACTTACTCAAATGAGTAACCTACTTAGCATGCATTATGCAACATTATGTTTAGCTCTGTTTATGCTGGTTGCTGCGTGAGCACCACTTGTTTAGTTTTATGTTTGAGAAAGGTGGCACGAAGCAGTATGAGTGAGCATGATGATTTAAAATAAGGAAAAGGTACTGAATACCCCGCCGAGTATGCGTGTCTCAGCGCTCAGTGCTTGCAGAACTGAAATGCTCTCGTGCACTAGAATTGCTCTGTACACTAGCTTTCACTTATATACAGTGTATATATATATATATATATATATATATATATATATATATATATATATATATATATATATATTTTTTTTTTTTTTGACTGAATTGAAACAATTCCTCGAGTATCTCAAGTAATTCGATTACAAAATCTCGAAACTTCCTTTAATTAATTTAAAAAGCTTGCGTTATGTTTTTGCGCAATTATTAGTTTGTCTAGTGTAGGGTGTTGTTGTTGTTCCTCTTGATATTTTCATGGAGCACAGCTTGCAGTGTGCTTTTCTTTTCATTGATGATTAATTTAAAATAAATCAAATCAGTCATTTTACTGTATGTTGCCTGTCTATTAGACGTGAACCACGTAGAATAGGATGTTTGTATTGGTGCGTTTTTAACACATCTTTAATGGGAACAAGTACAAAAAAAAAAATGACTGATACCTGATACCGATATGAGGAGTGAAGACAAGCAGCCCTAATTTACACCAAAGAATCAGCCGTCCTGTAGCTTATAAACCAACCGCACATAAAAGTCACTGCGAAGTTTTAGCGCTAGAAGGCAGATCTATGGAAACGCTATGTCAAGTTGTGCATAGTTATAATTCACCCCGCCTGTTCAGCTCGGCACTCTACGAGGGCTGTACATTGTGTCCTGTGAAATTATGGAAGGAAAGTATATTTTGGAAAAAAGAATAAATGTACTCTTATACAACAGGAGCGAAATATAGTTGGGATGTGAGTGTAGGATCATTTTCACCCACCTGCTGACAAGTTTCATTCTGCTCACAGCCTAGATAATCAATCAATAAAATAAATAAATAAATATTACAATAAATAAGAAGACGGAGGAGGAGGAGGAGATGAAAAGAAGAAGAAAGATACACATGCATGCATATTGTAAAGTTAAAAAAGATTATTAAAATGATCAATAAATCTGTCGCTCTGATTTGTCACGAATGATTTGAAAAATGGTCCACTTAAACATTCCATCAGCATGTCTCCACTGAGATCCGAGCTTGGCGACAATGCAGATGGCAAAAACAGGGTGTTGCGTATGTTGATTTATGACCTCATATCTACATTACAGATTTTCTGTATGTCACGTTTCGAAGCCGAACGAGTAAAATTGGATTCACTTGCTGGAAGTAGACTTGTGCTTCTTTTCAGCTCCCGAGGGTTTCACCCTCTTTTTCTCTCTTCACGTCGGAGTTAATGTATTACCCCGAAACAGCACATTAAGCTCTCTATTGACTTCACCCCTTTAATCTAACTGATTGTTCTGTGCATTCCAGGGCCTGCGCTCTTGGATGAGAATGTATAAAGAACAGAATTTGTCACATGGCACCTGTGTTCATGAAGAAAGTCTGGCACATATCCAGATACCAGGGTTGGGGGTGGGGGAGCATTTTTGGAAAGGGCATTACCTGAGCAGCATTTTTTTCTTCTGTCTCCTCTGCTGCAGTCTCGACAGACACCTGAGGGGGAGTTTCTGCCCTTGGACCAAAGAGAGCTGGATGTTGGGTTCGGAACAGGCGCTGACCAACTCTTCCTTGTCTCTCCTCTCACCATCTGCCATGAGATTAATCCCAAGAGCCCGTTCTTCGACCTCTCGCAGCGCTCGCTCATGAGTGAGCAGTTTGAGATTGTTGTTATCCTTGAAGGGATAGTGGAAACCACAGGTTAGCATCATATCGAGATCACAAGACACACAAAATGGATTGGGGTTTAAATGATTCATGTCAAGCCATTATGTGGTCAGAGAAAAACCATGATAAATATAGATGCACTCAAAGGTAAAAGCAGTGCTTCACTGCTTGTCTGTTCTGTGCTATCTTTTTTCCATGCTGGATTGATTGCCTACTTTACCCCCACCCTCTCTGTCTCTCTGTCTCTCTCAGGTATGACATGCCAGGCTCGGACATCTTACACAGAGGACGAGGTGTTATGGGGCCACCGCTTCCTTCCTGTCATGTCTCTAGAGGAGGGTTTCTTCCGAGTGGACTACTCGCAGTTCCACAGCACCTTCGAGGTGCCCACACCTCCATACAGTGTAAAGGAGCAGGAGGAATCATCATGCCTGCCTTCCCCTGCTCCTCCTCTCACCCCAACTCACGGAGATCTGCGAAACCGCAGAGAGCGCATCTTCTCCCTTGACGGTGCCTCCCACACCGAAGGCACGACTTCAAGGTTGCCCAGCAAGCTTCAGCGTATGAGCTTCAGAAATGGTAAGGAGGCCGGGAAATCCAGCAGTACACAAGCAGCCGAAAAAACATCCAATACGGGTGACCCCCAACGCTCGTCTGGAAGGCTGGAGGAGTCCAACAACCAGATGAAGGCAGAGCCACACATCCTGTCGGCAGGAGAGCTGGAGCATCACAGACTGCCTCTAATGCCCACTTCTGTGCCAGGGCCTAACCTCAACCAGTTGCCAGCAGCTGGCGGCTGGCCCGAGGACAACCTGCCCGAGAAGCTGCGCAGGATGAATGCGGACCGCTGAGTCATAAGCCAAAATTCTGTCCACTTATTCTCATCATGAACCAGACTGATGAACAGCGAGGCTTTGGGAAGGCAAAGCTAGATCTGAAACACGCATTCAATACAAACATTAGCTGGACTATACTGTGATTCTTTAAAAATTACTACACAAAGGAAACAGCCATGTCTGCCATCGTCAAACCGATTCCGTCTTCATCCGTCAGCACCCTATTCACCCTATTCACCCTATTCATGTAAGCTTGTTTTAGTGGGAAATATTTACGTGTCATGCTCTTCATTAATCTATGCTTGACTGATGAAACTGAATCAAGTTCCTGTTTTAGTTCGGATTAGGCATGTGTACCAATAACCAGTCCTAAAATACAGCAATGAATATATAAATATACATTGATTTAACATGCGCAATCTTATTCTGTAGTTAGAAAAGGTCTCTCCCATTTATATGGAAAAAGCCAAGATATGCTGTATTGCACTGCACAATTTTGAAGGCAGCATTGCATGTATATTTCTAGCAAAAGCAATTCATTACCAAGAAAAGAAAAAAAAAAAAAAACGGTAAGCTGATTCATTATCTTACCTTTCTAACTATAACCACTATTTTAAACTCCCAGTTGTGTTTTTATCCAAGCTGAGATGTTAGCCAATGTAACAAAAGTCACATGCACAGCTTACTCGAGGTGACATTTAATGGAACGACGCTGAATGCAATGCCTGCTGAGATTTTGCAATTTCAAATGCTGCCAGCAAAACAGGAGCCAGTAAGTATGCAGTTATGTATTGAAATGTAATATAGTGATAATATTATAAACCATGACAAAAGGTTAAGCAATTAACGCGATATGAAATGTTCATTTATCTGCACATATTTATTTCTGATAAAGCTATATTTTCAATAAGGCGGTTAGAAATTATTTATTTAGGACGATGCATTATTGTTATGATTTACTATTATGTTTTATTATTAGGGTTTGATAGTGTGAAATGTTTTCCTTACATTTCATTTTCTTTCATTAAGACGGTACTTCAACTAACACTTAACTCTTCTTCTGAGATTTGTTTGAATATGTGAATTACACCAAGTAGACCTCATAAGGCATACATAGTGACTAAAATGCTTCTCTTGTCATTGCTATACAGACAGGTGAGAAATTAAAGGAAACCTCCATGGTTCTATTTTCATTTATTCTGCTGTCATGGTTTGGGTACACTTTTCCTCCTTAGAGGGAACGATCCCTTCAAATCAATACAATGTTCTTTTGACTCTCACATTTATCCTGTAATGAAACATTTCGGTAATGGCTGGGGGTAGTCTCTTTCGTGGATAACATTGGCCCATCTACATGGCATGAAGGCCCCTCTGAGGACGGAAATGATGTAAATTATATGCTTTGGCCCAGGTGTGCCATAAAGGGGATGGAGAGGGGGTTATAAGTAAGGATGATTCCAATGGCCCCTGAGTGACAGCTAAGGAAATTGAAAAGGTTTGGCAGGATAGCAGTTTTTCCAAATGCCCGGAATCTCCAGAGGGGCCCCTGCTTTGGCCTTCTCAGTCACCTCATATCAACTCAGGAGAAGGCACATGACCAATGTGTTAGCACTTTCATCAAAATGTGAAACAAGGGGATACCACCGTTTTTTGAAGAATGGTGTTCGTCCCTCTAACAGAGTTCTAGACTCGTGTAGAATCTATGCCAATGTGCTTCCGAGCAGCTGTTTGTGGCTTAACACCTTACGAATAAACCGAACGTTGGGGTTTTCCTTTAATTTGTCACCCATTTGCAATACTGAATGCAGGGTGTAGGGATAATGAACACATGAAATGTGCCTTCATTTTCCATATCTCCTGCATATCATGAAATCACATTTCTATTTCTTAAAATGTTACAATAAATGATTTAAGTGATCATTTTATGTTCTGTCAGTTGACATTTGCAGTCTATTATATGGTGCATTTATACCTTTAGTCATGCAGCTATGGCAAAGAATACTGTTCCCAAGGAGAATCAAATTTGCATGATGCTGTGTACATTATTACAGTGACTGAAGAACACTCATGAGTTATTTACAATTAGATCCATAAGCAAACAGGGAAAGGAGACATTGAGGTGTCAGTGAGCTATTTGTAATTACCATTTCTGGAGCACGCTCCTAGCTCTCACCTTAGGCTGTGGGTGGAAGTGAAAGTAATGCAGTTAGTCCTCAGCAAGACATCAATCACAGATATTTACAAGGCAGCGTGCGCCCTCCACCACAACTTCATTACTCCTAATTGTACCCGTGAAGAAGGAATTTCCTTAGCATCCTTTATTAGCTGAGCCACACGGCCGTCGTGGAGCGGAGAGGATATGTTTCACAGCGGGACAGCTTGTCCTGCTGTAGAAGCATGGGGCAGTGCACTTAATGTCCTCAAATATACTGTACACAGAGGACATCAGCACTCGGTTCAAGTATAGGAGGAAAGGCGCGGTCAGCACTGTGATATTTCTGTTTAATGTAGCTGTCCAGGAATTTCCTTATCAAACGAGTGTGTGTATTTATTTGCATTCATAGTTGTTTCGAAAAAGTACAAGATTTAGAAAATGGAAATTGCACTAAGAGCGACCATAAATCTTGGGCATGGTGACCTGCAGTCGGCAGAGCTGCAGATGAATTACAGACCACATTCTCTTTATAGAGGGGGGTGTAGCTAACCCTGGCATGGAGGACAAGGTTATTTCTCTGCATTCAAAGACCCTTCTGAGACACGTTATCGATTGCCCAGTGCCGCCACACAAGCCTGGACAAATGTTACATCTGAATAATCGTGGCTTCTGTACTGCATTGATGTAGCAGAGCAGCAGCACAGAATTGTACTCAGAAATACGTGCACTGGGGGGGGTTGGGGGGTGACTGTGTAGTGTGAATTACGGATAAACTTGAAAGAAAGGAAAGGGGAGGCGTTCAGAATAATCATTTGCTGAAAGTATAGCTATCCATTTCAACATCCTGCTTCAGGAGCCTGCAGTGTCTGTCATCGATTTGTTCAATGGAAACCCTTTGGGTTAAATGACACCGACGTACCTTAGTTTACACAAGATGACACTGTTTTATTTACACTGCTTAACTGCATTAAATAGCCAAGTTGCATTCAGGATATGCAAAAGGCTGCACACGAAGCCGAAATGCTCCCAGTCACGCGCACCATGCAGCCCATATGCTCATAAATAGCTAATGAACCCCAAATAAACAGGATCAAATACCTTGGCATGAACGTCTGCCCAAGCTCTGCCTACGATTCCTGTAGAAATATGGGATAGTCAGGAGATAATGGGAATATACTGTTAAATTCAGCTAGAAACTTGGTTTACCTGCACGCTTCACTTTTACTCCAGGCACCACAGATGTTGAGGGAAAATGTGTCACAGACTGTACGGTTGTCTCCCTCCAAGGGAGAAAAACAAAAACATACAAAGATTGACTGGCATTGCTTTCATTTATTTTAGTCTGTAGACAGTCATTAAACAGTCGTTAAACATTGAAATTATTTCTAACACAAGCAAAAAAAGACAAAATCAAGAAGGTGTTTCCACATGCCTGTGAGTTCATAAAGCGTCATTTAAGTCTAGAGTGTTTGACAGTCTAGTGCCCGACCAAAATGCTGCATCTACTGTATTTTTACTTAAGAGGATTGTGAATAACCCTCTGTAGCCCAACCTCATTTTTGTTGTGCAAAAAAAAAAAAAAAAATGCACAATCAGCTTAGTTCCTGCATAGCAATCAGTGCGAGTTGTCCTTGTATAGCTTTCTATAACATGTATACAAGTTTGAATAAATGAGATGGTGTGCATACTGCAGATACTGCAATGTACACATTTTTGGCAGAGGTGTGTGTGTGTTGTCTTTAGGTGGTAATTCTGTACAACAGTGTCAGGGGGAAAAAAGAACTACTGTGCTGAGAAAGATGATGTGTATTTATTGATACATCTTTTCTTATCCAGCGTACAGAATTGATAATCCAGTATAAATTTTTATTGATAAACTCTTTTATAAGAGCAGAGCAGCCTGATTGTTTAAGCGCAGATCCATCAACATGTACTAATCTCATTTCAGTGTATTTTCGAAAGGAAGTTTGTAAATCATTACATTCATTTGATCCTCTATGCCAGAGACAAGGCCGATAGACAAACCTAATTAACAGACTTCTACTCTTACCAAATGAATGCTTATTGTCATGTCCACTAGATACAATCAATATATATATATAAAAAAAAAAAATTAAAAAAAAAAAAAAAAAAAAAAAAAAAAAAAATATATATATATATATATATATATATATATATATATATATATATATATTTGGTGGATATATATATATCCACCAAAGACCTATGGATGTGAGATCAAAAGAGAAATATCAGAGGACAGTTTCACATCCTATCTTTCATTTCTTAACACACAAATGAGCCATAACTATAAAACTACCTGCCTAATAATGTGTAGGTCTCCATCTTGTGCCTCCAAATAAGCTCTATCTCATCAAGTCATGGTCCCCACTATCTCTAATGGTGCACTGTGTTCTGACACCTTTCTATCATGGGGAGCATTAACCTTTTCAGATAACTGTGCTGCAGCTCTTCTGTGTGACCGGAAAAGACCAGCTATAGTCTTTGCTCTTCATGAGCATCAGCGAACCCTGGAGAACCATGACCATGTCACTGCTTCAGCTGTTGTTGGACCACTTTTAAAAGCCGCCGCATGCAGGGAACATGCCACAGGACGTGTCATTTTGGAGATGCTCTTAAACAGTCATCTAGCAATCACATTTGGCTCTTTTTAAAGTCGCACAGAATATCTTGCACCAACACATCAAGTTTGAGAACTAAATGACTGTAAACCCCTTGATCGACGTCATTGTAATGAGATAATCAATGTTATTTACATCACCTCTCAGTGGTTTTAATTTTTTTGTTGGTCATTTTTCAAGAATATTGGAACACATGCCTGACAGGTGTTTCTTATTGCGCAGTTGAGCCCTGTTCGATTGATTGTTTAAAGAAGTATTAGCCCTGATTGTCTACTCTTGGTTTTTCCCCTTCGTTGTACCAGTGAAGATTTAAAGGATAATCCAAGTCATTTTGAAACTGAGAAATGAGAGAAATTAATCAATGCACAAGCACTGGGAATAACCAATACAATAATCTGGAATGCCCTGAAAAGGAAATAAACTAGTGGTGCCCAAACAACCAGACTTCAAACTATTCGGCTATGGGAAAGCAAAGATTGGCTGCATTGAAGAGACAATTGACAAATGTGTAAATGTATATGAATTGCATGCTTAAAATGCAAAATATGCACCTTGAAAATGTAAAAACAGCCAATGAAATGTGACTCACTGGGAGAGCTGTGAACCCAAAATCAACAGTCGGTGACATCACCAACAATGTCTACAGGACAGGTGTGAAGGCGTCTCAAGAATCAGAAGGCCAGTTTAAAAATCTAACTGAAATCTAACAAAGAGATCAAGATCAAGAAGTGTGGAGAGAGAAGAGAACTGCTCATGATCCAAAACATATAAGCTTATCGGTCATGCACAGCAGAAGTGCAATGCTTTAGGCTTGCATGGCTGATTCTGGAACAGGCTTGCTAACCCTTATTGATAATATAACTCATGATGGAGCAGCAGAAACATTCCGTCTACCAATTAACAGAGATGCACCCAATTAAACTGAGAGGAACCTCATCATGCATGAAGACAACGACATAAAACAAGCTCTCAACAGAATAAAGAACTTCATCAGGAGAACAACAAAAGCATTTGACCTCCTCAGTAGGTGACTGAAAGGAGAGACATCAATCTTCCCCCGAAAAACAAGCAGCACTTAATTCAAGCAAGGAATATGCAACCAATTAACAATTCGTGTTTTCCTTCATTTTCTTTTAGACCATCTGTTCCTATACTTTTGCTCACCTAAACATTTGATAGTATGCTTTAAGTTGTTTAATACATTTATATGTCCAGCTTCAAAAATGAAAGCTGAAATTCTGATCTACCGTACAGTATAGTCTAATACCTTTTTATTAATTAGCCTTAAATCCAGATGTCTTCAGTATATAGCAAAAGCAAAAGACCATAGTTTTCTGTTCCAATACTTTAACACTATAAGTCTATATCCAACGTATATATGAAGGGTTGACTGCAAAATTATTAAAAACTGATTAAGAATGTTTTGTGCATGATTTCCTCTGATAGCAAGCATAAATGGCAAATATTATGTCAAAAACTCCAAAAGTTTGTCACAACTGATAAAACAGCCTGCAGTTGTGCTTGTAGCAATGTAAATATGCAATTTAGTATCAATAATATGTTGGTTGTGTTTAAATAAAAATATTGCAAACTTATTCTTTGTGTAATTTTGTAGAGTCACTGGCAGCACTTTGGAACAAGGAAAAAGTGTTGAGGTTTGGTACTCTTCTTCAAGATCATGACAAACATTAAAAACATTACCAAATGTCAAATTTATAATGAATCATGGGAGCACAATCGGTTGTATTAAAAGGCAAAATATTTAAATGTATGTAAACATGGTTTAATGGTTAGTATTATGGCCTTGCACCTCCAGGGTCGCGGGTTCTATTCCCACCTTGGGTCTGTGTGCGCGCGGTTCTCCCCATGCTTGGTGGGTTTCCTCCAACATTCCAAAGACATGCAGAATATTCAAACAGGCATGGTTGTGTGTGTGTGCCCTGCAGTGGTTTAGCACCCAGTCCAGGGTGTACCCTCGCCTTGTGCCTAAAGACTCCTGGGACAGGCTTCAGGCCTTCTGTGTCCTTGTACAGGTTAAGTGGTATAGAAGATGAATGAATAAGTGTAGTATGCAGATTTGTGGAAAAACTGGGAGTGTGTATTTTTAACCTAATTTGAACTGTGTTCAATTGTGTTTTCTACATGAACTGTGCTATAAAGAAGTGACTTTCCCACCAAATGTTCTGGAAAGTCTTTCACTTAAAAGTGTCTTTGAGTAAAATAACATTATGATATCATCCAGATAGTGTTTTTTTTTATCTGCATATTTACAAGTATGTAATTAAACAAAAGCACATTTGCGTAAGTATAAATATTTGTTTGTTTTTTGATGTTGTTGAAAAAGTCCCAGTTAAACAACATAAAAAAGAACATTTACATCATTTTGTGTATGTGAGTGTAGTTTTTATTTTCAGTCTGGATAATTATATAAGCATCTAGGACAACTGAGCTGTAAACTGGATTTTGGGTAATTCTGTAAAAACTTGCAGAACACAACATTTTTTCTATAATCATCTTCTGAAGCTGTTGACCACAACAGTCATACACTCTCAGAAAAAAAGCTACACAGTGGTACAAATAAATGTTCCTCGAAGAACAGTTTTGTCCCTTTTTTCGATAAATGTACCCTTAATGGTACGGAAAAGACCTCTGATACAATTCTTTACCTTTTAAGGTACAGTTGAATTGAAGGTTGTTCTAACATAACGAGTACAGAATGTTCTGGACAGTGGGAGGAGTTTAGCTTTACCTCAGGACAACACTGAAAATCCAACATAGTAGGAGAATCCAGCAAGCTGTTACCATGGCTAAGTTATTAAGTCTCATATAATCCTTATTCCAATATTTTTTTAAATAAATTTTAATAATTTAGTTTGATATAAAACTCATATTATTTTATTTTTGCTCATTTTGGCTAACGTTGGCCAGTTTATATGAAACATTGTCTTTCAATGTCACTTGCATAGTTTAGGGTAGCATGTAAATAACACTTAGCACAAACATGTTAGCTCCCAGTGGCTAAGCTAATTCCTTATGTAGATTACAGATGGTTGTCAGTATAAGCTGTGGTGTAAATGTCCTAATGTATTTCACCCCATTTTGGATGCTTTTTTTTTTTTTGTAAACTGTTGGATTGGACACATGGGTGCAAGCCATGATCAGGATTTTGTTCTTCTTCTTTTTTTAATTAACCTAAAACTGGAAATAATGGTTTTGTTGATTTTATGAAAACACATTTTGTGATATTCCTAATCTACATAGTTATACTATTACAGGTGAACTACTTACTATATCAAATACACAATGATACATTTCATCTAATAAGGCGTCAGCCCAAAAATGTATACACACTTCAGGAAAACTAAAACTTGTATAAATATTTGAATACTAAATTTTTGCTATATGTGATAGTATCATTATATAATTTTTTTTGGACTGACTCTGTATTAACAAACTCAAAATCTTCTTTTATATTTGTCAAATACTGTAGTACAGTAGTATCAATGCTTAAAAGCCTGCAGTTCAGTCCATCCAGACTATGGGCTTGTGACTGTGTGCATGAGAAGGAACAGTGCTGAAGTGTGACTGGTGCAGTGTTGCATGGGTAAGCTGAGCAAAATCTTCCACACTGACAGGTCCAGTGGGAGATCCCAGGTGAATGGCAGAAAAACAGAGAAACTCATGTGCCAAAAAAAAACATACAGACACTCTCATACACTGCAGCTTCTTATTGCAATGGCTCCCACAATAAATAAATAAATAAATAAATAAAATCACACATTATAACCAGCAATGCTTCACACTGCTAACCACAAGGGATAAGTTGAAGCAATATATACAAGTCATTTTAAACTGTTATAACATAACAAAGGGGAAAAAACAGACCATGTGTGAAATTGAATGTATAGGAGAACAGGATCGGTTGTAGCAAGTGTTGGGTGTAAAACTATCCTTTGCTCCAGGCAGCAACAAGCTACAGTGCTGACTCTCACTGTGCACATGCAGGAGCATCCTGCTGGAGAACATTTTAAATCAATGCGTCAATGTTGTATTGAAATGAATAATCTCATTTTAATGCTTAACTTGATTCACTGCTTAAAATTTTTGGCTAGCATTCCATATTTTAAAATGGCTAACAAAATTTGGAAGCTGATGAGGCGTTGTAGCCCAGTCACTTTAAATGTATTTTACTTTATATATATATATATATATGTGTGTGTGTGTGTGTGTGTGTGTGTGTGTTTGTGTGTGTGTGTGTGTGTGTGTGTGGGTGTGTGTGTGTGGGTGTGTGTGTGTGTGTGTGGGTGTGTGTGTGGGTGTGTGGGTGTGTGTGTGGGTGTGGGTGTTTGTTTATATGGAAGCCGTACTGGTGTGTGTTAACGGGGAGAGGCTTCAGACTTCAAACTGTGCATTTAGGTTTTTGGATATTTTGGATAAGTAATGAAAGTTATCATTACTTTTATAACGTGTAAACTTCCGGAATATGGGAATGGTGGTCATAAAAACAACCAAAAACAACAAGAAAAACATGTGATCATTTGCCTATTTTGCCATTCTATACTGCACAATCCTGAGCGCTATATAGGTTTATTAAAAAACAGCAAAACAAAAAATGCCTAAAATGCTTTTAAGTTTTAAGGGGTACTGTATGCTATTGCTTACCGTGCATTCTAAGATTCTTTTCTGTTTAGTGCGGATGTAAAGAGTGTTTATTTGTTGAGATGCCTTAGCCTTTCTGTCAGCCCGAAACAGTCTGGCCATTTGTATTTGTCCTGTTTCAACAACAAGGCATCTATTCCCTAAACATGTCAGTAATTGACTGAACACGAATTAGTTTAAATTTTTTTATTTTTTGCATTTTTATTTTCAGCAGTGCAGCTAATCCATAATAATTGTTTTTTTTTTTGCTTTTGAAGTACAAAATAATGCAACTGTAAAATAAATTATAGCCTCCCTTGAATTTTCATACATTACCCTATTTCTTAACATGTCTTTTTTATGAGTAGCTTGTACCTTATAAGCAATAATGTTGCCAAATCTTTTCAAGGAAAAGTTACTGATGCTTGCTCAAAAACTCATTTAAGTTTTTCTGATGATGAATGCATGAAGCCTGGGTTATGCATTAACTGAATCATCATCATCATCATTTATATTTATATATATTTATAAAACTAAAAATCTTTTTCATATTTTGTTTGCAAAGAGCCAGGCTTCCTGAAGGACGTTTTGATTCTCATCCAGTTCCTGTACCTGACCAGAGGAATGTTCTTCTTCTTCTTCTTCTTCTTCTTCTTCTTATTGTTATTATTATTATTATTATTATTATTATGTTAAGGCACACAGTGACATATTAAGTATTCAAACATAAAAGCGCATTGAACATAAGGAATAAACGGTGAGAAACAGGTGTATATGATGACAGATGATCAGGCCAATGGTTAATATACTGGTGATGCTGAAACCTGAGTAGGTGGAACGCTCACCTTATAACTGACTCATTCTCTATACCACTTGTCCTGTACACAGCTTTTGTAAGCTTGAAGCCTATGCCAGGGGACTCGTGGTCACTAGGTCGGGTACACCCTGGACAGGGTGCTAATCTATCACAGGGCACACAAAAACACACTACAGATAATTATGAAATGCCAATTACCGTACTCTGGATATCTTTGGAATGTGGGAGAAAACTGAAGTACCCAGAGGAAACCCACCAAGCATGGGGAGAACATGCAAACTTCATTTAAGTATAAAGATTTGAGAGGTAGCTCAAGACTTGTGCACGGTACTTAAGCAAAGTCATAATATACTTTCTATCAAAGGGAATGGTATTAAATGGAGCAGCTTGCTATTGCCAAGAGAGTTTAAAAGTGGGACAAACAAGAGTCAGAAGTTGGGGAATAGAAGAAAATGGCAGAGTAATCGGTCATAGGGAACTCATTTTAATCAGTCAGTGGTCACTGGGAAACAACAGCAATCAGGACAACAAGTGCCCATTATCAAATCCTGCTCAGTCAGACTTTATACGTTGCTGTGATGTCTATGGTGCCCTGCAATGAACTAGTGCCCCATAATAATAAAAAATATTATCTCATTATAACTCCTATTGTTCATTGCTTTATGCATTAAATTTAATATATGAAAGTAGACACATACAGTATGTACACATATGTATCCTGAAAAAAATGAAACAAAACAGACAATGGCAAAGCAAAGTGAAATCATCATAGCTATATCAACATATAACCACAAGCCCTCTAATATCCCAAGAAATCTGAAACCCTGTGTTCTCCCCAAGCTTTTGTTGTGCAAAACCTGTTTTGGCACGCAAGGATGCTGAGTTGCTAAACAACACATTTGGAGCTTTAATCTTCGGCTTCCTCCATTAGGATGCACTGCTTTAGTAAAGTGCGCTCAAGTGACAGTGTAGACGAACAAGCTTGCCCACAGAGAAACGACTGTCTGTGTGACACTTCTCAAGAAGAACAAATATGTAAGAGGCACAAGTGTAAACCTGGATTCAATGCAGAATTGTGGATAGATCTGCACCTTCACTGCCTTTAAATGTCTTTGAACACCATGTACTTTATATTTTCATTTAAATGACAGTGTAATGAAGGAGAAGCAGCAGGATTAACATGCAGGCTTTTTATTCAAACCAAATTTAGAGAATCAGTAAAATGCAGGACAATAAAAGTTAACAATAATCAATAGAATCAAAACCTGTTGAAGAAAAACAGAAATAGAACAATCAGAAATGTACACAGAATGTAGCAAATCCACGTTCAATTATATAATTAAACAATCAGGGCTGGGATATCCCATTGTTTTTTTGTTTGTTTGTTTGTTTTAAAAAAGGGTCTGTGTGGATGCTGGTTTTTATTCTATCTGGAAGTCATGTCTGATAGTTTACTGAAAGTCAAAATCAGATTTAACTCCCTTAAATGTGGCACAAATGTTTTAAAGTGAATCTTAATAAAGTCCTTTATCTATAAGAATAACATGTTAATCTTCCAAGTCTGTCAGGCTGTAATAGAGCACTCATTTAAGATTTAAGTTTTCCAGATTTTTACAACAATTTATGTGCAATTTTCATGCTTTTTCCAAGGAAAACCAATGCATCAGTGTGAAACTTCACAATTTGTCCAAGAAGCGTCTCTAATGTAAATGCTATTCTGATGCGATTCTACTCCATTTCCGTGGACAATATTTGTCCAATCAGACTGAATCTTTAGAGTCCAGCTTAACTGTTTACATGGCTGCTGACTGGCTAAGATGTGTTTACATGTTCAAAGCTTTTTACCAGAATCTACCTTTTTTTTGGACAGGCCCAACGCTTTAAATCTACCGGAAAGATTACAAGTAGAAAATTCAATTAAGTTTTATTTATATAGCGCTTTTAACAATGTTCACTGTCGCAAAGCAGCAAATCCAAAATAAATAAATTAATAAATACAGAATCCAAAATAAATATGGAAATGAGTTTGAAAAAGAAGAAGAAGAATTTAGTTAGTCTTCCCATCTTTTTCGATAAATCTCACCATTTGCACTGTGTTTGGTAACAAGAATTCAGTCTCATCCATGATGGGTTAGATGATTTCCTATATGTGGAATGTAAGCTTAACCTCAACAAGGATGATGAAATCCTGAAGTAAAGACTGGTGGTAGAGACTTGTTCCCACAAAGTTTACCCATCAGAAATGGAAGCACAACTTCTTTCCCGAAAACTCACATCAAGTCACGTTACCCCTACATGGGGCAAACATGCGTAGAAAGAATATGTTTATTTCAATAATAAATAATTCAACAATTGGATGATGTGTTTAAATGGCTAATATTTGCCCTCATGAATGGATCAAAGGTTTTCACCACCTCTCTCTTTCTGATTGGAAATTCATTCTGATCCTCCTGAATCATGTCAGTTGTATATTATATTATATTATATTACATATTTTTAAATAAATTATTATTATATTATTCTGTATTTTCAGTCTATTATTCAGATTATTAATGAAACATTAATGGCCATGTAAACACTCCTAATAATTTTCATTTTGTGTGGTCAGTGAGAGTAACAGTGAATAAGTCTGTAATAAAGCAACCTTCAGGTGTACAAAAACCTTTAACTGATGTTTGTTTGAGTGAAATGACAAGTAATCAGTGCCAATGTGGATGGCAACTCTGCCGTCATGCTTGAGATGCACTTGCTTAATGGAAAGGTTAGGATAAAAATAACTAATCATTATTGTGACCAGGCTAGACCAATATGGCTATGCTTATCACTCTGTGCCAATTTTCCTTGGTAGAGCAGCTTGGCCCTGGGATTCCTGCTGGTTACCAGAATGGCAGTGTGACATAGAAGAAGACGCTGAGTGAAAGCTTTAAGATTTTTATTCCTCCTTTTCTTGCTGCTCTTTCAAAATCCATTCCAGTCCAAAGAGTTAATGTGAACATCTGCTCCAAAACAGGACCCGAAATGAAAATAATGTTTCAGGAAGTTCTCAGGGTTTACGTCAAACCTAAACCTTCTTGAAGGATCTTTTCTTACTTTGTTTCTTGGTTTACGTGAAACCATTTTACGATTTATATCTGAATGTCAAGCGGATCTCACAAGCATCTCTTTGCATAATAAAGGGCCATTATCAGCCAAGCTGTCACTAATTCACTGACTGTCAAAGCACCATCTCAAACCCTCTCTCATGGAATCATGAGTCACCTCCTGTCCCGCTTGCTCAGTGATTCTGTTCCTGTTTTACTGCCTGTTCCATTTGCATTTGATTAGATTAAACCTCCCTCTCTGTCCGTGTCTGTCTGAGCTGTGGACATGCCCTTCAAAAGAACCAGAGCTGTGGTCAGGAATGGAAAACCTGCCGTGCGCGAGAGGTGTGAGACAGCTCCGGGAACAGAGAGCCGGGGTCGCATTAGTCCTGGCAGGCGGACTTGGCCACCGAATCCCATCTGCAGCCAGGAAGCAGAGAGCTGCTGTGAGCTATCAGCATGTTACCGGAGGGAGAAGGAGAGCAAGACAGGATGGAAGATACGCCACGGAGTAAATCTGTATTCAGTAAAGAAAAAACAAGGATCATTTTGAAGGCTTCTGTTGCTTCTGTCAAGAGCTAATGAAAACTCCTAGATAAAACAATCACAAATTTATTCAAATGCACTGTAATTATAAACGTGCACAAATTAATCCACTTCTTCAATTCGACGTAAAGATATTCTATATGCACAGTAAATAGTGCATGGGTACAGACCGCAAACAAGGCCTGCAATGAACTGGGACCCCATAATAATATTGATCTCATTACAACTCCTACTGTTTAATGTTTTAAGGAATTTTTTAAATATACGAAAGCAAATATAAATATGTAGAAGTGATTTTGATTCCATCTCTCATGGAATCATGAGTCACTTCCTGTCCTGCTTGCTTGGTGTTCCGTTTTAACTGCCTCTAAAGGAAGAAAGAAAGAAAAAACAAGAAGAAAACTTCCGTTGCTTCTGTCAAAAGCTAATGAAATGCATGCAGAAAGGTGTTCTTGCTTCCCGAATTTCACATGAAAATCTTATATATGCAAAGGTAGGGTACAGAACACAAACAAGGCCTCCGTAAAGCCTTGAGGAATATGTAGAACAACTGAAAGTGCCAAAAGCATTCGATTGTTTCCCCCCCGATTATGTCCTATTTATGAAATCAGTGCACCCCAGTTCATTTGTAAAACTTAATTAGGTCACATATCATAATTTGTTACATTGCTTCAAGCGCTGTCCCCTACCCAAATAAAATAAAACAAAAAAGTTTCTGTTATTGAGGACAGATCAGATGACTTTCCGTTTTTACTCCGTTTAATAAAAAAAAAAAAGTTTAAGCCTTGATTAGACAGCTTCTTCGTGTTTCATACAGAGAATTATATAAATAATTCATAATTCCATTAGGGCAGCCTCAAATCTGACAAGGCCTGCGAAGTCCATCACTAGAGACGCGAGAGATAGCTTACAGCAGTCTGATGGAGAGGACCACTGTGATAGTGACAGGATGGAAAAAGGATCTAATTATGTACAGTAAGTAACTAAAATTAGGACTCTGCATGTCCACAAGTAGCACTCTTGGCAATACTATATTTAATGTCATGAACTAGTGTATCACGAGACATGGTCATAAATTAGACGGCGATTGTAATGACTAACACGTCCTCATGCATGAGTAAATCAACAATACAACGAGGTTTTATCGTGACAGCAACTTTTATGTACAGTGAGACCAATTTATTTGAGAATCCTACAAAACAGAATATACTACGCTTATAAGTGTGTGTGTGTGTGTGTGTGTGTGTGTGTGTGTGTGTGTGTGTGTGTGTGTGTGTGTGTGTGTGTGTGTGTGTGTGTGTGTGAGATTTAGTGAGTTGTCAGGCTATTGATCACTGGAGAGGATGAAGCAGATGGGTTGGCATTATTTCATTCACTCTGAAGGTTACTGAGGCCCCCCTATGCCCACCACCACCAACACACACACACACACACACACACACACACACACAGCCAGCTGACACCAAAGGCTATGTTCACACTCCCCCTTACAAGGCTTGTGAAACCTCTTGAAATACTACACAGCCACACTTTCACCACATGAAATATTTCTGTAGCAGCTTTCGCATCCAGTGGCGCACACTTGGCACTAGGCAGCTTTCGATCATTTGGAGACAGATAGAAAGGGGAAATAAAGGACTAAAACCTCTACAGTATAGCAGTAAGTTGTATATATGCACTGTAAGTATTAAAGTACCAAAATGTGGAAGTTGTTAGTAGTGTTATCAATGCTCTATGCCCAATGTGCAAAAAAAATAAAAATCTTAAATCGCATGTTTTCAGAATGAAGACTGATATGGCTCAGTGGTTAGCACTGTTGTCTTGGTGGGGTTCAGATGGGGTTTAAATCTTGCCTCCAGTTCATGTGCATGTGGATTGCATGTTCTTCCTGTTCTTGGTTGGGTTTCTCTTGGGTAGACCTGTGTAGGCTGATTGGTGTTTCCTATAGTTTCCCAGTGTGTGTGTGTGTGTGTGTGTGTGTGTGTGTGTGTGTGTGTGTGTGTGTGTGGCGGGGGGTGTTTCTTTGTGAGTGGTGCATTGGCACTCCATCCAAGTTTTCTTACACCTTGTACCCTGATTTCCTTGGGTGAAGGCTCCAGGAACCCCTGACTCTACCCGGGATAAGTTTAATGGAAAATGAATAAATGAATGTTTTCAGAACATTATAATTCACAACAGCTTGACCTGCTTAAAACCTGTTATTGTATGGTCGAATAGCATCTGTTAACTTGGGTTTATGTTGTTAGTCTTTCAGCTAAGCAGGCCATCCGATCCGCACTCAACTTGGCACAGGTTGGATGCCATATGCCCTTCCTGACGTAACCCATGTGGGCTTGGGGCATCAGATGGGAATTGAACCCAGACCTTCTGCACGAAAGGCGAGAAACATATACCACTGAGCCACTAATGCTCCTCGGTTAACTTGGGTTGATGACTCAAAATGAATCATTAATTTTCAGTAACAAATTTATTCTGGTGAGCACCTCAGGTGAACATTCAGAGTCACATTCTGAGCATAATTTTAAGTTTCAAAGCCTGATGATTCAGCTTTTGTATAACTAATAATGTGATTATTATTTGCCAGAAGTTTAATACAACACTGTAAGCCTTGCCAAAATCAGCAACGGATAAAAACACTTATTCATAAAAGCAGTATAGAAGATAGGTGGCACGGTGCCATAGTGGGTAGCATTGTCGCTATGCACCTCCAGGGTCCGGGTTAGAGTTGTGTGCATGTCTGTGTGCATGGACTTTGCATGTTCTCACCTTGATTGGTGAGTTTCCTCTGGGTACTCCGGTTTATTCCCGCAATCCAAAGACATGCAGATTAGGCTAAATGGCATTCCGAAACTGTCTGTAGTAAGTTGACCAGAGGTCCTAACACGGTTGTGAAAAATGGGAATAAACACAATTGTCACCATTGGCCTCCACAGTCCCTAGTTGGAGAGGTTCCTGGATGGATGGATGGATGGATGGATGGATGGATGGATAGATGGAATAAAGAAATTAGATTCATTAACTATTTTATGTCAAAACAGACATAGGAACATCTTGGCAAAACAAACAAACCAACCAAAATGTTAAAGCCAGGACATTTCTACAGACATTGCCCGTTCCCATTTTAACATTTTTGAATTGATTTTTCCACTTGTATCATAAATGATAATCTGATGAGCTGCTCAGGAGCCTGAAGATAAACTACCTCTCCACTAAGCTGAAACTCTGCATGCGTCATTGTCTTATTAATGATCCAACCATCATTAAAAAAAACATTCTGAATATATGTATAATATCAGGCTTTAATAGTGTAACAGGGGGTCTTGTTCTTCTGTGAATGGATCCTGCAGCAAACGATTGCACAGACAAACACCATCTGCTCAGGAGCAGCTGCAATGAATAAAGAATCCTGTGCAGCTCTAGACCTTAACATCTAAAGGTCAGGAGAGGAGCACAACAGTGTGGCATGCTGAAAACAGGTGGTACTTTTGCTTTTTGTCCTGTTTTAACAGTAACCTAGATCACAAATTCCAGATCACAAAAAATGGACCAAAACTATAGTGTTAATTCACCAGTTTTTATTCTTTAATTGCACATTTTACTGCAATTACTGCTTATTTGGAGAATAGTAAAAGCAAGAGATTTCTTTTAAGGATATTGCATGCTTTATGAGGTTTGATGGCAAAAAATGTATGAATAAATTAAATGCTTAAAACCGTGGTTAAATGGAGATAAATCGATCTGTTCTTCATGGTTAAATAAACTCTGCCTTTTTATTATTATTTTTTATATTTTCATATTTTTACAAAATGTGCACAAACAAAAGCTTGAAAGTTTGATTGGTTAGAATAATGTACCATTAAAGTTCGAGAAGTGTTCAAGTAAAACCTAAAACCAACTGACATTCAGGCACAGTACAGTGATGAGACTCTTAGCAGATCTTTGAAAATTGACAGATAACTTGTCACCAACTTGAGGAACAGGTGCATCTGTCCGTCGGAAAAACCAGTTACACTTTACTCCGGTAAAGGAACTCGACCTGGGAATGTCACATCACCAGTACAGTTCTGACCTCGTTCCAAGCGATTTTCACATGTTTGGGCCATTAGAGGGAGTTCCTGAGAGGCCAGTGTGTCAAACGAGAAGCAGGTTGTCCAATCATCTACCTTGATGGTAACAAAGCACTAGTGAAGCACTATAATAAATGCATTAGTGTTAGTGCAAGGGATTATTAAGAGGAATAAAAATTGTCCCTTTCATAACTGTGTTCTGTTATTCTGCACAATCAGAAGTCCCCATTCAACTTGAACTCCCCTTGTATGAATAAAAATCCTTATATAAAACTGCATTAAATTAATGATGCACTACAAAGTTGGAAAAACAAATTAAATCCCCAAAAGCATCTTAAATATAGTAATCGATCTAGTATTTACTGTTATAAGATTAAAATTAACCAATTACACTTCAATACTTGAAGTGTAATTGTTCTTTTGAAGATAATTGGTTTAATTTAAGGAAAAATGATCTGGCAGCAAAATAAATGTAAACTTAAAAAGGAATAAAAGTATTTTAATACAAACTTTTTCCCCCCTTTTAAATTTCCCTTTCTATACAATATTTTCACTTGCTAAAATACAGTGGTGTGAAAAAGTGTTTGCCCCCTTCCTGATTTCTTATTTTTTTGCATGTTTGTCACACTTTAATGTTTCAGATAACACAAGTAAACACATCATGCAGTTTTTAAATGGAGGTTTTTAGTATTAAGTGAAAACAAAATCCAAAACTCCTCCAAAAACGTGTTTGCCCCCTAAACCTAAACCCCTAAAGCCACCCTTCGACTGCATCAACTGCAATCAAGCATTTTCGATAACTTGCAGTGAGTCTGTTACAGCGCTGTGGAGGAATTTTGGCCCACTCATCTTTGCAGAATTGTTGTAATTCAGCCACATTGGAGGGTTTTCGAGCATGAACCTCCGTTTTTAGGATCATGCCACAGCATCTCAATTGGATTCAGGTCAGGACTTTGACTAGACCACGCCAGAGTCTTCATTCTGTTTTTCTTCAGATATTCAGAAGTGGACTTGCTGGTGTGCTTTGGAGCATTGTCCTACTGCAGAACCAAAGTTTGCTTCAGCTTGAGGTCACAAACAGATGACCGGACATTCTCCTTCAGGACATTTTGGTACACAGCAGAATTCATGGTTCCATTTATCACATCAAATCTTCCAGGTCCTGAAGCAGCAAAACAGCCCCAGACCATCATATGTTACTGTAGGTATGATGTTCTTTTTCTGAAATACGGTGTTACTTTTACGCCACACATAATGGGACACACACCTTCCAAAAAGTTCAGCTTTTGTCTCATCAGTCTACAGAGTATTTTCCCCAATAGTCTTGGGGATCATCAAGATGTTTTCTGACAAAACTGAGACGAGCCCTTTGCCATTTGTAGATAATGGCTCTCACTGTGGTTCGCTACAGTCCCAAAGCTTAAGAATTGGCTTCATAACCTTTTCCAGACTGATAGATTGCAATTATTTTCTTTCTCATTTGTTTTTGCATTTCTTTGGATCTTGGCATGATGTCTAGCTTCTGAGGATCTTTTGGTCTACTTCACTTTGTCAGGTCCTATTTAAGTGACGTAATCAGGCTTGGGTGTGGCTAGAGAAATTGAACTCAGGTGTGTTTTTAACAGGTTTTAACAGGGGGGGGGGGGGGGGGGGCAAACACTTCTCATTAATAATTAAAACCTTAATTTAAAAACTTAATGATTTATTTACTTGTGTTATTTTTGACTAATATGCAAATCTATTTGATGATCTGAAACATTGAAATGTGACAAACATGCAAAAAAAAAAAACTCAGTAAAGGAGTAAACACTTTTTCACACCACTGTATATATTAAATGAATCCCAGAAAAAGGGTTCACAATGAGTCTCACTAAATCAGTTTCAAAAATAGACTAGATTTCATTAGTTATGACAGAATTAAAAACTTGCACTCTGTGCCTTTAACTCATTCAACTGATAACCATGAAAAAATCGACATTTTCTGAAAAGCAATAATAAGTTGATCATTGGTTGATGTTGTTCCCTGGTAGAGGATGTTTGGTAGTGACATTACAAGGGAGGACTGAAATCAAATATTTCAAATATTTAAATATTTTTCAATAGCTTGACAGTGAAAGTAGTTACTGTCATTATAGGATGAGTGGAAATGATGTGGGGAAAATGTTTACACACACCAACACAGTTACGGGCAGCTACATTGCTGGTTCCAGTTCATTCCATTTTCCCATCATAAGGCCAAACGAGAAAAAAACGATTAAACCCACTAAACTAACTCTTTTTGTAGTTATATTTGATAATGTGTCCTTTATTTACAGCATGCTAAGCTTCAAATGCATTTTAAGGGAAAAAGGATAATAGAGAAAATAATCCACTTCATTCATGCTCAGTACACTAGCGACTCTATGGCACAGTGCTGCTTCTTACTCCTGATGGTGCATTATGGATGCATCAGGGACATAAGATGAAAAATAACAGCTTAACGGGATAACAAATCCAGGGGGAATTATACTCTGTGTAATCAACTGACATGACTGTCACTAACAAGCTGCACAAATCTCTTGTCTGGACTAGAAATAAATGTCTCTTCATACAGTAACATCCTTGTGGTGGTGCTTGTGCACTGCCAGATCAACAAAAATCAGAAACAATCCATTTTTTCAAGTTTTTTTATTTTATCTTTCATGAAAGAAGCAGGGTCTTAGCCCATCTGAGCCAGATCTACAGATCTGCTTATAATGATTAAGAATCAAGGGTTTGTTAGGTCCAACAGAAAGGATTCAATCAGGTTTTGACGAATAGTTTACAAGGTTGAAGCATTACAGGACCAGGAGATGAAGAAAAGATGCACGGACTCTGCTCTGTTGCACACTGACCTGACTTGCTTAAGAACAAATAAGTTTTTTGTTTTAAGATTCTGTCCTAAGAATGAGCAATGCTCTAGGGAAGAAAAAAAAAACCAAGACTGCAATGTCCCAAAGCAATTCAAAAAAGACCAAAGGATTCTTAGATTCTGGATGCTGGTGCAAGACTGATTAAGTCACCCATTCCTCTGGGAGCTAGTCTCAATTGCTTCCTTTCCCTTCTGCTGGTCTCTTGATAGAAAGACACCCTAGACTTGATGTGATTGATGCAGTTAGCTGTAATGGCCTGTTCTGCATAAGGGTTTAAGGCAGCATGAAGTGTTGGGCAGCTCAAGGTTTGCTTGTCTAAAATGAGATGGAACATTAAGGACAAAGGCATACGCTTATTACATTATCTAGAAGGATCTGACCTTTACTATAAATGCTTGTCTGCTACTGAATGTGAATCAGATGAATAATATCCCACTTGAATGTCATATACTATTATGCAAGCTTAACTCTCTGATAAAAGGTTTACTTCAAATGATTCATATTTCAGCTGTATGTAGTTCCCCTAAAGCCCCATTTTTCAAAATATAGTAAGTCAACTGGTCTGTTGGTATTGTGGCCAGGGGTAAAAGCAAGTTTAAATTCTTGCCGGTGCTGTGAAGTCAAAAGGTGAGGAGAATAAACCATGGAGGTGATGGACAGACCAGTAAATCTCATAGGTTTATATAAAAATAAAATAAAAAACACATAAATGTTCTAGGGTTCGGTCCCAAGTGCATAGCTTGTTGACTACCTTTACCTGGTTCTACACCCCAATTAGAACCCTTGTTCAGAGGTTACAGAGAGATTTGGGATTGTATTAGAAGCTAGGTATATTTGTACCTCATGTTAGCCATGAACAAAGTTTTGAGGTGAGTCATGAACACGTTGGCGGAAGCTGGCGCTCACAATGGCAGTAATAAAAATCCAAATACAATATGCCCAATTCAGAGGCAATTCAGAACAATGTATAAATAATGACTAAGGAGACAAACTGATGTTAGTGGATGTTAGTGTTTTCTTGCTGAAAGTGCTTCTGGGACTGGTGTTGAATGTGGGTTTTGGCAAGCAGCTGCTCTCCACTCCTTTCAGTACTGCACACTGGCTCTAAATATTCTCATTTGGTGCCCTACCAGACCTTAAGGGACTATTTTCAACAATGATTGTAGCCCTGAATGCAGCTCTTTTCTTTACTGTTGTTTCAAGATCTGCTCTTTTTTTTCCTGACAACACTATCTGTAGAAATGTCAGTCGTGTTATGACATGTCACACAACATAGGCGCCTCATCAAGTCATAAATTCAATACGCTTAGACATTCTGTCATGTCTGTAACCCAAGCTTCACGTCTCCTTGATTCCCCCAAGCAAGATCAGAAAATCAGAAACAGCTTTAATGTCATTTTATTCTCATTCAATATTCATTCTGTGTAAGCCTTAATGACTAAAGCAGGGAAAACACTTTGGTGGGATTCCATGCTCTTGCAGCCAGGACTCCTTCTTACTCACTGGGGAACACCAACATAATTATAAAAGGTTGTTTGGGGTTTTTCCCTCCATGTGTAGTACAGCATGCACTGATGCAAGTCTATTGACAAACCCATAGCCTCAGCGGGCAGAATAAAAAGACGAACATCTGCTTTTGTCTCTGGGAAAGAAACATTGCAATTACACTTGCTGTGTATCGTTTGATTGCAGAATCAGTGAAAACGTCTTCAGACATCAGCTAGGACCTCCTGCTGCACCTTTAAAGAAACATAAAGAATTAATGATGCATGCATGCACAGAGAGAAAGAGAGAGAGTGTCTAAATGTGGTACACTCTCTGTCTAGTGTGTATATTGGTATGCAAGGACTTATTCATATTCAGAAACCATGCAATTTCTAGTTCTCGTAGACTAACATTTCAAACAGAAAGTGGCATTCCATATGGGTTATGAGCCGAAAGAAGTTACCATAATACTTTTAGGTCTTAGACTTGATATAAAGATGCCAGGGTATGAAATCTTCCATACTTTAATAGATATCTTGAGGTAAAAGGTCAAAGGTTGGGCAAGAAACCTGACAGAGATAGAACAAGTTATTAAGTTGAAAGGATGTATTAACACTGTGACCATGTGTGTGCGCGTAAAGCATCTTTTATTTTGCATTATTTTGTATGTGTGTGTATGCACACACTTGGTTGAGTTGAGTGAACCCCCCCCCCACGTCTCCTCTCTCTGGTCTCAATCACTACAGCGCCAATTTTTTTCTAAGGTAATTGCTGGCTAATTTGCTTTATTTTTACTTTATATTTTTTATTCATTATTTTTATGTTAATATTTTTGGGTTATGGAATGAATCATCGGAGGTTCCATTATCTCTTATGGGGGAAATTCACTTTGATATACAAGTGTTTTGATATACAAGCATGCTTCCGGAATGAATTATGCTCACGATCCAAGGTTCCACTGTATTAAAATACACCCTTTTACAATTTTAATAAAGAAATCTTTCAACTGTTTGCATACAGTATTACATTTGACTTTGTGAGGTCCCTTTTAATTTTACCAAGTATGAGAGAAATGTGTATACTATATTAGATACCATGATCACTGGACCATTTTAATTGAAACATCATTAATGCGCCTCATAATAACCTTCCTGTTAGCTCAAACCACTCTGGACTTTCTTCCCATGGAGCTACTACTCAGTGTGGTTTTGTTTTTGTTTTTTTTCCTGCTGGTTTGTTTGTTTTTTGCACATTCTGTGTCATCTTTCTTACATGAAAATCTCAGGAGATCAGCAAGTTCTGAAATGCTCAAATCAACCCGTCTGGCACCAACGACCATGCCAAGACACTGAGATCACATTTTTTCCTTCATTATGATGGTGGATGTGAAGATTAACTGAAGCTCTCGACCTGTATATGCATGATTTTCTGCATTGCTCTGCATCCACTTGATCAGCTGACTCGATAATTGCATGTGTACGGCTGTTCTATAATAAAGTTCCCAATGTGGGTATATACACACAACTACTTAAGTTGTAAAATTTTGATTGAACGAGCAATAGCACTTTGTCTAAAAATGTGCGGCATTATACAATATGCATTTCACCTTGATAGATCTTCCAGCTATACAATACCTGCATGTGAATGAGGCAAGGGACTGAATAACGTTCATAATTAAATAAACATCAGTCTTTTAAAAATATATGCTTTTGTATTATTAATGAATCAGTCTTGGAGTGAGGTACAGGTAGTTATTTAAAAAAAGATAAGAATATTAATAAAGTTGGTTGTGAGTCTATATTGATTTCAGTCCACATAGCAACACACTACGCAGGGTTGTGAATTCAGGCAGATAGGAACCCTTAGAGAGGAATGAGTTTCAAGGTGAAGATCAGTGAATAAATCAAGTCTGAACTCTGGAAGTTATATTAAAGTTACACTTTCTGGCTGTCATATGGGTCTTTGATGGCCTGCAGCAAATGGCTTCAAAAAAACACAACCAAAAAAAAATGGAAAAATGTCCTAAAAGGAACAATATGGGCAATTCCCTCAATGGCAGCACGCAGATGACAGTGACAGATTTTAAAATGGACTTTTTCCCATCCTCTGGGAGGCTGTTTGACCAGCATGCAAATGCTCAGTGACCAGATAACTGCTTCATTCACGCATCATAAAAGTGCAATTTATATCCAGCTGAGCCTTGCTTTATTGGATCGCTGCCTCAGCATACCATAGTTTTTAGACGTATTAAGTCGATATATCTATCACATTTACATCTTTCTTATCATCTTTCAAGTCACTAGACTTATTCTCTATACTTACCCCTTAAATAATAATAAAAAAATAATTTTAAAAAATCAAAAATAGCGTGTTTTTTTCAAGAATATGTGTCTCTCATCAACAAAGTTTGAGTCCTTTAATGAGCAGTGCAAATGTTGGCTTACTCTACATAAGCAAACAGACATGTGATAAATTACTTTAGCATCCAGTTTTTTAGTATCCAGTTATTGAGTGAGATTAGACCTACATCTTCAGGCAAGTGTGGCTGGTTTAATGTGAACTATGTACATAGACAAGACACATGCACCATGCACATAAATAAAATGCTGTTGGAGCAGAACTACCAAACATCAGTCAGATATTTTTGTGTCAGGTCCCACTTTAATGAATATGTTATTGTGCAGCCCAGCTGTTTCACAGTTACAGGGTCCCTGGTTCTATCCTTTGTGTTCCATGGATAGATAAGCACAGGAACCACTGCAACCATCAGCAGGATAAAGCAATAATTGATGATGAATGTTTGGATAAATGAATAAAGAAATCATCATCAAGATAAAGAATAACTATCCAAGAAGTACATGTCAAGGACATTTATTTCTCACTGCATCTGCACCAAGACCTCTGTGTTTCGAGGAATATAAAGGAGAAGCTATGATAGGTTTTCTATGTCAGTCCCAGTCTGAACATTTTAAATCACGCGCTAGAGAGCCACTCTGACCTTCAGCAAGGTTCTAATCAAAATGTGCCTTACACCCCTCCAAGCCCCTACTCCTTACCCATTCCACACATTCCTTCATTAAAATTTAATTCACATTTCTCTTTCTGCTACTCCTTCCTCTACCATTCCGCTACCATTTCCTCTACCGTTCCCTCATTCCTAACTCTCCTCCCTTCAAGATATTTTACTCATACTTTAAATAATTAATATCATATTGTATGTACTATATATCCCACCTGCTGAGAGGAACGGCCCATAAACATGCTAGCACATCTCAGTATTTCCATACATCAGAAATGTCACATTCATATGGAAACTGTGAATTCAGCAATTCGACATTGGAAGGTAGAAATGGTAATATACAATACATATTTTGTTCAGGTGTTTACAAAAGCTGTTGCTAGGGAATTGGAATATATGGATCCCAGGCACGGAATGTAGGATGTGATTGACGTTAACCATTTATTAAATAGCCTTTCGTTCTTTCCTGTGTAAAGAATTGCAACAGGGTAAGCGAGAACCCGGGGACGGCAGGGTGGGGAGTAAGGTATACTTTTATAAAAGCTAAAACAAAAAAAGGGATAAGATGAGTCGCTTGGTGGTGTAGTGGGGATTAGGCGAGTTTGTGTAAGGAATGCAAACTTTGGCCTTTGGAGATAGAAGCAAGCGGCCATGGTTCGTCAATGGGCCGGACTGGCCGAGACTGTGGATGAGAAATCCAACAAGGTAGTTGAGCTTTTCCAGCGGTTTGCTCCGTTTCAGGGGATCTCTGGAACACTCTGAATCTGTGGAGGAAGAGAAAAGTGAGAAGATCAATGAGTCATGAAGTAATTCAGTAATACTTCATGTACTACTCAACAGATTGATGTTTGGCAGTGCTTATACCAGGATACCAAGAGAGGGATAATAATCCGCTGCCAGCCACAGTGAGTTACATTGTGGTCTCATCTCCTTGGTCAAGCAAGTTGCTGGCAGATGGTAAGAGGCGCTGGCTGTAGGCCCGACGTCACAATGGATAATCTGAATGCACTGTGTAAGGAGAAACAAGACACGAGTATTGGAGACCATTTGAACCACCATTTTGTCCACAAAGTATGTTACGGAGAGGGTGAACACAGTCCCTCACAAGGCGCAGCAGAGCCTGATTGCAAAGGCTGAGCCTCACCTTGGGTAAACCAGCTTCTTGATCATTTTAGTATGCATGAGGCTTGTGTACAGGCTTATGGGTGTATGTAGTAAGTTATGCTTTGATTGTGGCAGCATGGTGGTGTAGTTTTTAGCATTGTCACCTTGCACCTTGGTTCAATTCTCTGTGTGCATGGAGTTTGCATGTTCTCCCCGTGCTTGGCAGGTTTCCTCCAGGTACTCAGGTTTCCTCCCACAGTCCAAAGACATATAGGTTAGGTTAATTGGCATTCCCAAATTGGACTGAGTGTGTGTGTATATGTGTGTGCCCTGCGATGCATTGACACTCTGTCCAGGGTGTACCCTGCCTTGTGCCCTAATTCTGCTGGGATAGGCTCCAGACCCTCCCATGACCCTGCATACAACAGTATAAATGATAAGTGAGTGAGTGAGTGCTTTGGTTGTGATGTGGTATGTGATGAAAAGCTTAATTCAAAATCACACCCTTTATAAGCCTGTGTAACATTGTGCAAGTGTAACATTTTTCTTTATGTCCCCGTAATGTGGTTTGTGTGGGAGTGTGTATAATTTACAGTAGTATGTCTAAAATGTCTATAAAATACACTAGTAGTATTCCTACAGCAAATCTTATGCCATATTTTACCAAAATTAATGTTATGCCTACACCTAAATCTCAGCAGCAGGTTTTGGGTATAAGGACCACCCAAGTGTCCTCACAAAGCCCAAACTATCAGTCTGGGGAAGCTACCTTATCAGCTGAGTGTTAACAGGGGAGAAAGGTGCAAGGGGATAATTATATTCGCACTACTCCTGGTAACATATCGTCTTCATTATGAGAGCTGTATTAGCAGATGGAGCAAACGAGAGTCTGTCAAGGGAATAAAATACACACTGCGCTAAGAGGACAGCACACATCGCCATGCATCACTTATCACAAAGCATACCACTCCACTCTGTCACATGCACTCTGAAACGCTCGTAACTTCATCTTTGTCGTGTTTGTTGTTGTTAGGTTTCTAAAACATTAAGGCCACTTGTCACCTACACAGTTCAGAGTGGAGTAGCTATCATAATGAAGTCAATTAACTCCATTAGAGTTGGTTTAGGCTTTCAGACATCGAATAAAAACAGATAAGTTCATTACCAGCACACTCTCACACAGTGCGTGTACACACACACACACACACACACACACACACACACACACACACACACACACACACACACACACACACACACATTTAGACTTTCGCATACCTGTAAATGGAAACAGTTTCACAATGTTACATGAATTAGTATACCTTACATCACTTCTTTCCTTAAATCTTTTCAGGTGATGATGAGATGATTCGCCACAATGGAGAAATGGTAAAAATCATATAAGCCTGTCCATTACATTAAACCAACACAACATTTGTTTAATATTTATGTTAATAATTTTATTAATTATAATATAATATAATATAATATAATATAATATAATATAATATTATATTATATTATATTATATTATATTATATTATATTATATTATATTATATTATATTATATTATATTAGAACAGTAGCAAGAATAAAAGGTTTTTAAAGCATATAGTGCCAGCAGGAATCATGAATTAAGGTTAAGTGAGGTTTAATGTCTATTTAGTTTAATAGTTTACTTCATTCACTAAATGTTTTGATTGTTTTTACATGCAAGGATATGTTATATTATAGTGTTGAAAATCCACTGTATTATATTATATTATATTATATTATATTATATTATATTATATTATAGTATAGTATAGTATAGTATAGTATAGTATAGTATAGTATAGTATATAAGGGGCCTCAGTACAGAGTGGCCTCTGACAAGACAGAAGTACTGCTTCTACAACCACAATCAGCTTGAAGTAAGCTATATGATCACACAGTAAATCTGGAGAGCCCTTCTGGATGGTCTTGGTGTGATTATTGATTTCAGTCTTTAATTTAAAGCTCATGTAGCTAATCCTGCTTGGATAGCCTTTTTTCCCCTCTGAACTATTGCCAGGATAAGAATTATAATATCACTTCATGATGCAGAGAAGCTAGTTCATGCAGGGTTAGTCCAGCATGCTGCAGGCAGAGTCCTAACTAGACCTAGACCTGATCTTATTCACACTTCATTGGCTCCCAGTGAATTTTTAAGGCACTACTATTGACCTATAAAGTACTAAATGGTCTTGCACCACATGACCGGAGTGAGCTGCTGGTGTTTTATGATCCACCATGATGACTTTGATCAAAGGGTACAGGCTGTTTGATGGTACCTCGTTTAATGGACTCTACAGCAGAAGGCAGAGCGCTTCTTACAAAGCCCAAAAGTTATGGATTAGCCTTCCGATTTCAGACACAGTCTCAGTGTTTAAGTTTAGGATGAAATATTATTTATTTAGTCAGGGCTTTTGTGAATAGATTTGTTTTTAGGTAGAGGTGCAGAGCTGGGGCACTCATGGGTATAAAGTATTATGGTAAACTCATATGTTTGGATGCTGTCTTTCCCCACTCACATTGATCACTCAGGTTTTTTGATGGTGAAGTGACATGTTTCTTTACTTCCCAGGGAGCCCTCATGTCTTCTGGCTCTCACTTTTAGTTATGCTGGCATAGTTAGTCCAGCCGAAGTGCCAGCTTGCACAAAATATATGTTAATTTCATATTCTCTCTCTCACTCTCTCTCTCTCTCTCTCTCTCTCTCTCTCTCTCTCTCATGTCTTACATATTCTGAAACCCTGTTTCTGGTTGGAGTTCTTGTTCAATGGAAGCATTGAGCTGCTGCTGACAATTGCCCTGTATGGTCTGTTTGAGAATGTGTCAGGTCACTGAGGATGGCTACACTTGGTAGCCATGTAGATTGTCTTAGACACGGGTGAAGCAGGCAGTTTTTCACAAGTGATGGCCACGGAAATTGCCACGGACATTTTCGTACCCGAGCCTCCATCAGTGAAAGTGGACTTTATATTGACTTAACCGCCTTTCCAGTTATATTGAACCGCACACTGATTTAGCAGGGGCTGATTTACAGTCATACAAGCATATATCACACAAATGAGCATGAGTTCCCGTTTTGAGTCGGGTTTCTCTGAAGGTTTTTCCATATTATCATCTCTACGTGTTTTTTTCATGCCACCCTCACCCCCATGCCCATCAGGAACAAACTGATAGTTATCATTTATACTTTTTGTCCATTTATTTTTATTAATTTAAATACATTGAATTGAATCCCTGGTTGACCCTTCAGGTTACTACCTGTTTAGTGTTCCTTTGCATTTTATGCTCGTTAATGATGCCCTGTGTATATACAGTTTAGTTTGTGTTGCATTTCCTGTTCTTTTTTTCTGTGCTGTTCTGATGTAGCATTTTGTGGTCTAGACCCGTGGTCTAGCCAGTGCACTAGTTCTCTTGCCTCTGTTTGGACTGTTCTTCATTATGATAAAACTTTACTATATTAAAAAAGGTCTGTACTTACAGTACATCCTGCTAGTTAGTTGGCTTGTCTTACTGAATTGTGCATGTAATTAAGAAAACAAGCAACCAAATAGGGGAAAAAATGTGACCTGATTCTGGGGGTTTGTAGAAAGGTAGATTTTCTTTGGCACACACATGCTTATGTTGCTCCCCCGCAAATTGCATTCTCAGTGCATGTTCATTTACATCTATTGACGCCCACAAAACTGCACAAGCAGCTGAAAGCACGAAATGATAAAATGAACAGAGTTCTGTTTGTTTACTTTCTTTGTTTTTAGATAGATTTTTAATTAATGGCAATAAATTAAAGAACTCATATTCACATGTTCTTTTCAATGGTCCTCTTACTCTCTGACCCAGTGAACCACCATGAGGATGTGCATAAAGACAGCAAAGCACTTCTATAAATGACTCTGTATAAGAGCATCTGCTAAATGCTGCAAACCTAATAAAAGCTATTTAAACTCTACAGTATATTCCATATGGAACGGTTGCAGTAATTCTTGCAAAATATATTAGCTTCAAGTTTAGATTTATACCAGTTTAAAATAAACTATAATATTTAGGGAGAGTCTTTGCAATAATTTCTGGATTCTTACTACTTTTTAACATCTTCCTTTTTCTTTATTGAGAGTTTGCACTTAAGCTGGCTTGGACTGCAAACGTTTGTGATTGTGTTCGATCAAATCCATTAGAGTGTTGTCTAACAACCTGCTTCAGTGGGACTGATAAAATTCAAGTTGACTTTTTATACAAAGAAGTGAACATGCCAAGTGTCTCAAATCTGCTAATTCAAAAACATTTTATTTCCCATAATCATAATCAAACCAGGACTTTTGGTGGTGCAGAACAACAGAACACAGTAATGAGATTAAAAACTCCCTGTATTTCTCTATATAATCCTCTGCTACAATAATGGCCTAGCGTTTCACCCGTGCATAAAAAGTTTTCTCAGTACATCACAGCCATGATCAGATGCCTGCTTCAGGTCTGAGATACTGGCCTTGGACTGAGTTCAGGACTGTATGGGAGATTTGGCAGTAACTCCTAGCCGAGTTCCTGTAATGTGGTGTTTATGAATGACTGTACAGTTCCCAAAGACAGCCTATCCCAGGAGACCGGACGGGGGATCCAGTCCATCACAGGGGACACTCAAATACACACGCTCAATTTCGACAATACGGGCAATTTGGGAATGCCAGTTAGCCTAATCTGCATGTCTTAGGACTGTGGGAGGAAAAACGGGCGCACCCTGAGGAAACCCACCAAGCACAGGGAGAACATGCAGTACACAGACCCAAGGCGGAAACTGAACCCCAACACTGAACGTGCAAGTTGTCTTATACATATTATGCAAAAGTAATATGTATCATGCATTTGTTAGTTATTATTATTATTATTATTATTATTATTATTATTATTATTATGGTTGTTGTTGTTATTGTTTTTGTTTTGTTTTTGATCATGTATTATCCTTGTTTGTTCTGGCCTGCCTGTTCTTCGGCCCCTGCTTGGATTTCTCATAAAGATTATTGGATTAGCCTAACAAGCGGCGTTGTGATTTCACACACTTGCCTCCTGCTTCTACTAATCACTCATTACAGCTGTCTCCATTAGTTCTACATTGTATTTATTATTCATATCACAAGAAATTGCTGAAAATTAAGAAATATGAAAATAAATCTTTTGCTCTTTGTTCTAGAAGCTAACAATAGTACATTATTTTTTTTCTTTCTTTTTCATCAGGTTTTTTTCCTATTATGATGTGCTAAGCACATCAAACGTATTTCAATATAAACACATTTAATTGTGATTTTAAAAAAAATGTATATTTTAAAATATCATGGGAAATTCAATAAGTGCACACAGATTTTATATAAGTGCATATACAGAATAATCACATGTGTGTGCATGCATGCATGTACTATATAACAAGGCCCAAAGAATTTATTGGAGTAACCTGGATTCCACTGATGTCAGCACAGGTCACATGATGGAGTGGGTCAAGATTCTCAACAAGGAAATGCTGACTCAATTTTTTTCAACAGGATTTCTGAGTAAATCTGACGCAACACTTTAGTGAGCGTGTGTGGTTGTGTAATAAGCCAGGGTCTGGGGGTTAATGATTTGTTTGGAGATATTCCTCCTCAAGGGCACCTTGTGTGTGGACGGCAGTCACCAGGCTGACAGGGTCATTTGTCATACGGCTGGAAATGAATTTAGTGTGTGGAATCCACTGAGCACCGTGCAGCAGCAAAACCCACACACATACCGTAGTAATGCAATTTTAGAGAAAGGAGTTCTTTTATGGTCAGAAATATGACTGTGTATTTGTTTATAAGGAAAAAAGCTTCCATATATGCAGGAACGTAGGAACATATGACACAAAAAAGCATTTTAAAAATTGTAGATTTAACTTTTAAAAAACTAAACCGCAAAGTGACTCCCTTTTATGTGTTAAGGCTAAAGTTAGCATTTGGGTTAGGCATACGTACATGTAAGCATAACAATCAATTAGAGTAAAACATAATTTTCCTGTATTAGTCATAAAGACAAGTATATGAGAGACTGTGTTCACTCATAGATGAATGTTTCCCTCTTTTCTCTTTGAAGGGCTTTTTGCAGTTAATGGGACGGTAATTTGTAGCAATGAAAATGCTCTTGGAGGTCACAGTGTACAGCAGAGTGCACGACTAATGCTTTAGAAACACAGCATCAGTCACAGGCTGTACAGGAATTATAGGACATGCTGATTTTGAAATGATGTAGTCCTTTATCTCCGCATGCAATGCATTTTGGTAGAACCATTTAAGCCTTGTACCAACATACACAGTATTAAAACTCTTTGTACAGTATATGAAACTAGAGCTGTATTTTGGTCCAATGAATCACAAGAATAAATAGAATAAAAGAATAAAAGATTCTTTATTCTAAAGAATCAAATAATATTTGTGGGGGAATAGCAGTACTGTTCATTGCACATTGATTATACACACTGTGTTACATGATATCTGCCACCTTGTACAGTTGTGGACAGACGTTTACATGTGATAACATCACAGCAAATCCTGGGATTTCACTTATATGTTTTAACTGTTTTTTTGTTTTGTTTTATAAGTGGAAGTTTGATTTACAACCTAGACTTTTAATAGAGGAAAACCACAAGGCTTTGGAGTTTCTGAAATCAACACAGGGTCAAAATTATTACATGACACACATTGCCAGGTTTCCGTTTGAAAAGAAGCCCCCGCTCCAAAATCAATAGCTAGAAGCTCAAATAAGTGATTTGCAGCTGACCACATGTGTTAAGCACGATGGTGGTAGCATCATGCTTTAGGACTGCACAAAGTAGAATGCGGACTACCACAGGATTCATCATCATAAATTAAACACACATTAAAGCTGGTTGTGTAATAATTAAAGCAGGCTAACTTTTAGACTTTGGAGCCTCGATCCTTCCAAAAATGTATGAATCATGCTCAAATGTTAGGTCTGTTCCAGGAAACCAACAAATTTAATTAAAAACAATTAATTCTGCCAAAAATTGTGGACAAATATCCAAACAGAATTCTGCCAAAAGTTGATGTTGATGGCCACCAAAAGCATCTGCTACAGCATCTTCCAATTATTAGCTGTGCCGTAAGTATATTTTGACCCTCGTATGAAAGAATGGTATGTCAACCATGTACAAGCATATTTACTGGCACTGTCCAGCTAATACATAATACTTTTATTGGGCATGATAAGAGCAATGACCTGTTAGAGACAGCACGGGAGTTAGTGGCTTAGTGGTTAGCAATGTCGCTTTGTACCTCCAGGGACCGAGTTTAATTCCCTCCTCAGGGTCTGTGTGCATGGAGTTTGCATGTTCTCCCTGTGCTTAGTGGGTTTCCTCCAGATACTCCGGTTCCCTCCCACAGTCCAAAGCCATGCAGATTAGGTTAACCGGCATTCCCAAATTGCCCAGAGTGTGTGAATGCGTGTGTGAATGTTGACCGGAGGTCCTACCACAGTCATAAAAAATGGGAATAAATACAATGGTAATCAACACTGGCCTCCATGGTCTCTAGTTGGACTGAGAGGTTTGTAGATGCCTACAGTAGATGGATGAATGGAATAAGCTTTTCTGATATACAGAAAAATGTCATGTACATGTCGCATGATACACATTTAAGATTTTTTTAAAAATCTGTAATGCTTTAAAACCATCTGCCTTTTCTTTCTTTTTGACATTTGCTTGTGCAAAATTATAAGCTCCCATTAGTGGGTCTGAAACAGGTGGATCGATGCTGCCGACAGTGATCTAAGCATCTGTTCAAATTCGTGAAAGTTACTTATTCCTGACACCATAGCAGATGTGGTGAGTGTCATCTTTCTTCCAGAGAATTTGTGCTGCGTAATATTGTTACAGCGGATAGTAAAAATAAATAAAACGAACAAATGATGGACCCAATCCTGTTTACCATCTGTGTGTCCTGGTGAGCCGTGTGCACCTAGGTCCAGATGGAATGATAGTTCTGAAATGAAAACCAAAACCACAGACACACGCACGCACGCACGCACGCACGCACGCACACACACACCTTCATACAACCAGCTACTCTCCTTTCATCATCCTCCCTGCTGTGGAGTGAGAAAGTGGGCAAAGGTGGAGAGGGATGGGGAATGAAAGAAGAAAATCCTGAAAGAAATAGAAAAGTCGAGGGACTAGGGTCTGAGAAGAGAAAATTCTCATCCAGGCAGCAGGAGTCATTACTCACCACATAGCGAAGTTCTAGAAACATACTGTTCATTATTCCTCTGGTATAAACACAGCAAGGGGTTTATTCAGCCGAACACAGGCACTAACTCACCCTTTACCCTCCTCGCACTGTCTTTTTTCTCTCTCTTTTTCTCTTTCCCACACAAACATGTCCTCATTTATCTCTTTCTATGATGCATCAAACTCATTACATTGTAGACAGAATAGCCGCCCCTCTGAAGCTGCAACTCCTTCTCGCCATAATCATCCCCTGCCGTTTGGCAGCAAGGCCCGCTGATCACCATTCCATCTACTACCAGTTTCATTTAGGAGGGTGACGGTGTGTGACGAGCAAATCAATCTGTTGTAAATCAAATTAAACCCATGAGGGACACAGATACCTAGTGGACTAATTAGCAGCCTTTATAGGTTATAGCCTGTGAGTCCTATCATGTTAAGAGTGATGCAGATAACACTAGTTCACAGTTGTTCTATAATGTGACAAGCATAAACAGAGTTGTCTAATTACAGCCTTGCCCTGAGGATAGGAAGGTTAAAACACTGAAATGCTTGTTTAAAAGCTTGTTTCTCTTTGCAGTGGGTAAGTATGGTTCATTTGGAGATGTGTCTCAGGATATATAGTGTATTGGAGTCAATGACTTTGTAAGCTGTAAGCTTTAGAAGACTTTGGAAATTGACTCTGTAAGCTTCATTACTTTCACATGACTACATGGGAGTTGGATTAGAAGGGATAAAGTCAAACATATCACAGTATATGAGTTCAGGCAATTACATTTTTATTTTTAAAAATAAAATTATTATTGTTTTGTTTTTTTAATGAAAAAAAAAATACGACTTCACACTGACTATGAAGCACGGGTTAGTAAATGATGACTAGGCCAAAGAACTGATCCAACCCCCTTCCCTTCTTTGGGGTCGGTTTAACTGATGACTGTACTGTATATACAGTATGGTGGACAGGATGAAGTACCAAATTTCCATTTACAAGTTCTATTATTTTATTTTCAAATTTATGTTCCAACACAAAATATTTTTGGGGGGGTTAGGGCAAGGAAGGGTAGTTGGTTTATTTGGTTCATTAACTTGATCTAGTTGACCTGACTCAAATTATAATTTGATACCAAATTAGATTTAAAAAAAAATCAAAATTAGAAATAAGAAGGTTTTTTTTTTTTTTGGATACATTTATTTATTCACATCTGTACTGCTTATCCTTGTAGGCTCACAGAGGGCCTAGAACCTATCCTGGGAAACTATCTAGGTCCCCCTGGATGGTATGCCATGTTGGACAGGTACTGTAACACCATGGCTTGTATGCCAATCCATTGCAGAGCACACACATTCACACACCCAATCACATACTATGGACAATTTGGAACTGCCCATAAACACTGCATGCCTGTGGACTGTTGGAAGAAACCACAGTACCTGGAGGAAACCCGGTAAGCACAAGGAGAACATGCAGACGCCATGCATAAAGGACCAGAGAGAGATTCAAACTACCAACTCTGGAGGTGCAAGGTGACAGTGCTAACCAGTAAGCTACTGTACCAGCCTACCATTTTGAAATATATATTTTTTGCTAGATTCCTTTTTAAATGTAAGCAAATATGTAATATTGATCATTTTAGATGCTTTGTACAAAAAGCAAATGTTCCTCATGCCTAATTTCTTCTTGAAGCTTGTGTTTTGATTACACTCTGCTGGGCTTAATCTAAAATGGGTTATAATATTGTGTACAAACTTCTCTCCAATTCTCTCTTAAATTTTAAAAGGGGTGCTTTTGAATTTTGAACAGAATATTTTGGGATGATGTTACCCAATTGATAGATGAGCTGAGTTGATTGGCAGTGAGGATTCCATGTTGTAGATGAACAGACACTTCTATTATGTGATAGCTTTAAACAGTGAGCATCAAACATGCAGTTTCTACATCATCTGACAGTTTGGTGAGCTTTTTAATGTTTGACAGCTGACGTATTTGAGCGTTGGTGTAGTCATGTTCTGCGGTTTATTTAATAGATCCTCACAGGGATGTTACAATATTGAAACAGAAATGGAAATTCTACAGGGTTTGTGTTTTTAAAAAGGTTTGAGTTCCAAGGTTTGATTTTAAGCATGTGCTGGGAAAATGCTCATCATAGACCAAACATGCAACAATAAAGAAAGAAAGAAATGAATAAAGGAATAAAACATTTAATAATTTTGCAGTTAATTAGTTTTTCTTACTGTATATGCTATCCCCTCTTCAACTCTAGTGTCAGATACACTCTCTCCATTAGATTAGATATTTAGCTTTGGACATCATTTTGGCAAGTGGATGCTGCCTTTGGTGAGCAGTATGATTTTCTGATTGCTAACATTGCATCACTGTGCCCAGTTTCCATTTCAACTTAAACTAGGTAAAGAAATGTACTGTATATTTTATTATTGTGTACTTATGCAAGAACGAATCCAAGAGCATTTTAAGTTTCATCAGTTGTTTTCATACAGCCTAAAATGCATTATAATACTTGTAACATTATTAAAAACAAGCGAATTAAAACTGACAGCCAGTGTAACCTTAGGAGATGATCTAGCAGCATTTTGACAAAGCCATATGGCATATAATGAATGAGTTGAAAATGTTTTGAAAATGCTTGTGGGCGGAGAGGGGTTGTAGGGGGGTTGGTGGGGATGCTCTATGAACCCTGAATGTAAAATGATTGATTAATAGTACCCATTTACTTTTGTTGTCATTTTGTCACTTATTTGGCACAGCGTGTAAGATGATGTGGGTTCATTAACAGTATGGATGGCTATAAATCTCCCATCTTTACAGCACAGACTGCACATTTATTATGCATTGCAGTTTTCACTCCGGCCAAATCCTGGTTTCATAATAGTCTGCTAATACTTACAAAGGATCCTTGAGGGCAGCTTAGGTAAGATGTTAAGCAAGCTAGATATTATGTCAATAAAATACAGTGTTAACTCAGCATACAAATACCCTGGCTCATGGGTTTTGGCCTTTGCAAGCCATTTGCTTCGGCATACGAAGCATTTTCAGCATCTGAACGAACAAACCAATCCAAGCTTCAACAGTGGCGAAGTTGTGCGTACATCTGGGAGTTCAAAACATCGGTGTAAGGCCAAAGGAAATTAATTTATTTTATTTTATTTTATTTATTTTTTGCATTTTATGCACAGCTTAGTGAAGGCACCATAGGTCCCAAAAACGTTGGCAAGGATGGTAGCAAGAATAAAAGGGAGCCACTATCTGTTTAGTTCTTAAAGCAGCCGGTACCAAGAAAAATAATAAATTAAGGTTTAATGTCTATTCATTTCATATTTTACTTAATTAACGTGCCTTTTCTAAATATTTTAATTGTTTTTATATGCAAATAGAATTATAGTGTTGGAAATTGGTAATATTTTTAGGCGGCTAGAATTTAATAAAAATTATTATTTATTACTTATTTATTACTTTATTACTTATTATTTATTATTATATATTACACATATTTTTTATTATTTATTCTTTATAATGGATTATCTGCAATTACATTATTTACTATGAGAAA
The DNA here is from genome assembly GCA_030347435.1 of Clarias fuscus. Taxonomy (NCBI): domain Eukaryota; kingdom Metazoa; phylum Chordata; class Actinopteri; order Siluriformes; family Clariidae; genus Clarias; species Clarias fuscus. The sequence continues at coordinate 19,067,680 of CM059220.1, forward strand.
ATGCATTTTGCAAAATGAAATTTAGCTTTAAGAACTCGCCTCTGGGAACGGATTCAATTCGTATGCCGAGGTACCACTGTACTCATTATTCAAAAATTTAATTGGTACCGTGCTAACAGGAAACTAGCAAGCTAAAATGGGAGAGAGAAAAAGAGAAAATAAACCATATATTTATACATACATATTACAATCCCTGAACCTAATACTAGTCATCCATGTTTCTATGTTTACCTCTAAACTTTTCTTTTCAGGTGCTATTAGCAAGCTAGCTGTTTATCATTAGCTAACATACATAAATAAATTAGTAGCAAGATAAGAGTAATTTCACAAATTGTTATAAGTTTTACAAATGATTCTGAACAAGTAACCTTGCTGTTAGCAACATAATTAAGCATATGGATGATTTTCGCTAACAAATGCTGTCTATGACCTCAGGGTGGACCGGCTTGGCAGGGTATATCATTAGTCACCACAATGACACAGTTGGAGTCGCTGCAGCTATGTTGTCCACCATATACGCAGTCGCTGGTTTAGAGAAGTGACAGTTGGTCAGTTTGGCATTTGCCTGTCGTGTATTTGTCCTGATAACTGTGTTAACTGTGACAATTCAGCAGAAGGGATACTGAGCACCGAATCTCCACTGCAGCCAATCTGAGAGCTGAGAGCTGCCTTTATCTCCACACAGTAGCACAAAGGAAGAGCAAAACTAGAAGGAAATATATTGTAGTGGTATGATAAAATGTATATGTAGTAGTATAGACATTATAGTAATAGAGAGAAAAAAATAATAAAATCGGATTCAGATTGAACCATGTTATAAAATAAAAATACATAGCACATCAATTTGCACTGACAGCATGCCAGGAGAACTATGGAAAATGAGGGCTATTTTCCTTTCCGAGTGCTTCAGTTTGGTTCTAAGCACTGTGTTTCAAGGACTGAATCTGTAAGTGAATGAGTGAGTGAGTGAGTGAGTGAGTGATTTTTTTTTTCATTATTATTATTTAATTTTATTTTTATTATTTGTGTGGTAGCCTTTTCACAGACTAATCACACACATAGTAACTGCATGAATAGGCTGAATAAAAAATGGGGCTTTACAAGTAAGCAATTATGTTCCGCCTCCTTTACAGTCAGATCCATTGAGGCAGGACGTAAAGCTTGCATGAGTACAAGGTCAGCCAGCCTGTATAGTTCTACCTTTATGGAGCTGCACTAGCTGCCGTGAGCAGCGCTTTAGTGATTCTGCTTCCACAGCATCTTTGCAGTATAGCACTTCACTGCAGATTAATACAGAAATCTAGATGAAAACTACCCTACACTTCCCAACACGAATGCTGAACAAAGCAGCAGTTGTGTGTTCAGCGATGTCAGCTGCAAGATTTCCCTATTTTCTGTTCTACTGTAAATAATCCGCCGAGTCCCACACGAAATGGCATGCTTTTATGGCATACACAGAAAGTAAAGCAATGCACACGGGGACCTAGTTCATATACATACACACATAAAACAACTCCTGCCTCAAGCTGCTTCTGGATCATTACGGCTTTGAACCAGGCAGAATATTTGCTCCAATTGCTGCAAAATGCAAATAGCCCAGCTTAATGACTCGGCCTATGTTTAACAAACACCATAAAGCATGTGAAAACATCTCCACATTCTCCTGGTCGCCTGCAGAAAATGTAATCAAGGTAATAAGGGGTTGCGCAACGCGATCTAGGCTCTTTCCTCATCCTGGGACTGGCAGCCAGTCTGTGCAAGCTCATCGTGATTCCTGTGGGATATCACTTAGGATCAGAGCAAGCTTTCATTTCAGGGGAACATCGACCACCTTACACACTGCTGTTTCATGTTGGATACAGTGCCTTCTCACAAAGCTGGAGATTTGAAAGTGTTTGAAATCAATTGACCGGTTATGCTTGTAACTGTGAATTAGCTACATCACAGAAATGCTATACAATGCTTTAATAAGATTATGCATGTGCTGGAATGAACAAAAGAAGAAAATAAAAAAAGACAAGAGAACAAAAGCAGTATTGTATTGTAGTATTAGACAATGAAAAGTGATCTCTACAAAAGCATTATTTCAAAAGCATTAGTTCCATTTTGCCAAGACTACACACTTGACTAAGCAGTTGCTCAGACAAAGTGCTAATAACATCTGCTTCAGCGCTGCAGTATCAGACCCAGCAGAAATCAACCAAAATCCCCCTGCATGCCCATCTCTGCACATCTCCACTGCAGTGCAATCATGCTGACTGAATCCACCGTCAGGATCTCATTCCCTCAGCCATAATCCCAGCAGAGTCCAGCAAAGTCCATGCAATTAGCTGCCCGAAGTGTCTATTACACTCTGCAGGAACAGGAAGGTGAAGATGCACAGTAGAGTAACCATGCTTTCTGCTTTGTAAATTGAGCTAGAGATTGTATTTGGGCAGTGAGGCAATGATAAGCTAGTGAAGTCTGTGAACAAGGCCATGAGACTGAAGCGAAGCAGAGGTTAGGGCGAAGCAACAGGAGGTAATGAAAGAGGACGATTTTCAATATCTCATGAGCTGTTCATTATGATGTTAGTATCTGTGGATGTGTTTGAAGAGAGGCTGAAGATGCAGATGGCTTTTTCGGTGTTGTCACAATTGTCACTTGTGGTAAATTCATAACAAGAGCAGTAAGAAACTCATTATAATGTGTTTAAAATTTTTTCTTCAATAGTTGGTACATGAATTGGTTTTCACAGTGGCTTGCACAGTTAAAGGAAATAGCAGTAGGGGAAAATAGCTAATTATTGGAACGGAATGTTGACTCAGAGAAGCTGTTAAAAAACTGTCCAAAAATGCAGGATAGGTGTGAGAAGAATATCAGCATTCAACTAGAGAGAGCACATTCCAGCAGTCTGAGCCATGGCTGTCGATCAATACAGCCGCTGGATCATGCAGCAAAGATGAAAGCGAATGTAGTGATGTGCACACGCCGGACATGAAAAGCCCAGGTGAAAACGACGTTGAACACAGAAGAAGGGTCGAAGAAGAAGGTGAGTCAAAATAAACAGGGAGGAATGAGAGTGTGTGTCCGTCTGTGTGCTTTGGAAATCAATCAGTCATCTCCTATTCCTGTCAGAAGCATGGGCTTAAGGTCACGCTCAATACAAATGTACCACCAGGAACAGCACTGTATGAGGGCATGAGAGAGAGAGAGAGAGAGAGAGAGAGAGAGAGAGAGAGAGAGAGAGAGAGAGAGAGAGAGAGAGCAAGACAGAGAGAACACACAAGACAGGAGCTGGAAGGCCTGAAAGTTTTGGAGCATTTTGCCTTTGGGCCCTGATCTAAAGCCGACTAATTGGTGTAGCAGTGATAGAGCTCTATCCAAAGATTTCACCTTCAACTGTCTCAACTTCTGTTCTCTTCTGTCTCCAGAAGAGGCTGTTTTATGCAGTCGTACAGTATGAACATGCTTGGGCAGTTTTCAAAGAGACGTGGACAGCACTATAGGCAGGGATGGAGATGCAGAAGAAAAAGTTGGAAAAGTTGTCTCCAATCCTATGCTGTGATTAGGGCTTGGCCACCACTTCACGTACTGTTAATCAGCATCCTCATTAAAAGTATTGAAACTGTGATGTGGACACAATATACAGGATTTCTGAAATTTCTTTATGAAAGACATAAGTATCTACTAAAGCAGCACATTTGATGTTCTGGTAATAATATCTATAGTCATTCGCTGATACCTTAACAATGTTGCTATATTGTAATAAAAACCTACCTTGTTATTAGCTTTCTTTTAAAACTACAGTAGATGCCAAAATAATTCTTGATTCTTGTTTGGCTCACTTTTCTGTTTTAATTTCCTCCATTTAATATTTAGCATTTTCCACTTTTTGCAACAGCATTATATTCAGTTCAGCCTTATTTGTATAACAATAGACTCAGTCACAGAGTAGCTTTTCTGAAAACCGGATGTACATTAAGATTCCCGCTGTGACATACTGTACCCTGAGAGTAATTAGATTAACGATGGAACTCATACAGTGGTGAAGTGTGTTGAAAAGGAGGTTCAGAATGTGAATAAGAGCAACGGGATGGTTTCATGATTACAAGTAGCACGTTCTGGAAGGCCAAATACTTCAGAATTGAGGAGAGATTATCTACTGAATAAAGAGCGTGAATCTTAACAGCGTCTGTGTGAGACCATTCATAAAAGGAGAAGGTGAATCACAAAAGCAGAAGCTCAAAGCAGGAGTAAAGCATCAGGATGAATCAGAGTCCAGAGGGTAAGACGTGCCTCACTAGTAGAAGAGTGTCTTAGGCAGCCGGAGTGAGAGAGAGAGAGAGAGAGAGAGAGAGAGAGAGAGAGAGAGAGAGAGCATAACTATATGATGGCATAACTGAATTTGAGAGATAGGGGGTAACTCAGGTTCATGAGCACCGTAGGACAAAGCTTCCTGGCACCGCAATGTCAAATAATGAACAACACGATATAAGCGTCTCCTAACCTTATATCATATATAATCTTTTTGTTTTTCTCTGTGGTGTCCAAGCTCGCATTGATTTCATTGTTATTTTAGCAAGTTACAATTTACTAATATTTCATTACTTTGTAATTGTAGACGTTGATCTCTTATGTTAGTTTTTATTATTACTGAACTGAAATTATTACATTAATCAACTTTATTTAATACAATTATTTTGCATGGAATTCTTTCATATGAATTTAGCTTTTAAACATTTTTTGTTTGTTTGTTTTGCTGTTTTTCTTTTTGTTAATAAACATATATAAACATAGATAATGTTCAGGATTGTGCAGTATAGAGTGATATATCCTTTTTTTCACACAATCTATCGGCAATATGATGAATATGATGATCCCCCCCCCCCCCCCCCCCCAACTATATACTGTAAACATGACTGAGCAAAAAAAAAAAAAAAAAAAAAAACGGGTCTCATAGGCAAAGAAATAGCAAAGATATGTATGATCGTGTGTTTTTTCATGGTTGTTATTGGTTGTTTCTTTGACCCAAAAAATAAATAAATAAATAAAATAAAATGCTCATTTTGAGAGTTCTACATTTATGCAACGTCATTCCCATATTCCGGTGGTGGTAAAATGTCCCCAATAACACACACCAGCAAGGCTTCCATAGGAGCACACATACGTTTCCGCCACGGATCTGTCTACGTTTTAAAGTTTTTAATAGTATTTTAAGCTTCAAATTAAAAGCTAAAACAACAGTATGACTACAGCAAGGACTATCCTGTGTCTTTACTGTAATCAGATACAGTATTATATTAACAATTCCATAAATATTCTGTTCTCTGCTGTGAAAGGTAATTTTAACGTGGCCATTCTGTCATATGCGTGTCTACTCACTTGACTCATGCAGCTCACCTGTTTATAATCACACTACGCTATATATTCTCAGTCTAACTTAGTGATCATGACTGTCATTTCACACCTCCAGGGTTGGGGTCTGTGTGAATGGTGCTTGGTGCCTTTCCTCCAGCATGACTGGTTTCTCCAAACAGTCCGAAGCATGAGTACAGTAGGTTGATTGGCATTTCCAAATTACCAGTAGTGTGTGAGCGTGTGTGCTTGTAGGGTACAAGAAGGTTGTGGTCCTCAGTGATGTAACTTACAGCAATGACTGCTGGCATTAAATCGTTGATTGTTGCAGCCAACCATAAATGAATGAGTGCTTATTTATGAATGCCTATTTCACATTTTTTGTTTTGTCTGATTAACACAGGTCTCAGAGCTCCTCCATAGTGTGTCTGCTAATGCGGCAGATTTATTCTTACATCAAACTTTCTGTTTGATTCCTCTTCCAAACTTGCTGTTTTAGCATCTATGTACAGTACTGTAAATGAGCTGCTGCTGAACCACACTTAACCACAAAATAGCAGAGCTGATCAGAGTTGGGTGGAGCTCAGCAGTGACCTCATATTAGGGGGAAATTCTAATTGGCTCGTTTAAGCCCCAGCCAGAACAACAACAAAAAATTGTGGTATATTATGCCACAAAAAATGGTATAAACCCATCTGATTGTCTAAAATGACAAATAAATAAATAATATATGGTGACTTATAGGTCGCCTTTAACAAGTGTCATTTAGGTATCAGTTAGCATTAATGCAGTGTATTACTGAATTTAACTTTCAGGAATGTTGTAATTTCCTTAAATTATGCAGTTCACATTGGTTGCACTGGAGCCGTTTGTTATTGAGTCAGTTTTACAAACTATCGTAATTCTTACAGATTCAGTATGATGTGTTGTCGTTCAGTATAGCCAGCTACTGAACATTTCCCAGAAGACTGATGAAATGTTTAACTATATTCTTAAAGGCTCTCAAAAGCAGTCTGGTAGAAAGAACAAACAATCCCATAAAGACATATTATCTGTCCAGTCTTCTGTAGAGGTCCAGTGTGTATGAGTGGTAAGATCTGTATACTGTGAATAGCAGGAGGGATATGGAGATCATAGAGGTTCGGGCTCTATTTGGGGCTCATGCTACGATCCGTGAACAGGAGGAAAAGAAAAGAAAAAGAAAACAACTTTAATCCCAGCAGAACTTATATGCTGCTTTTGTTCCAGTCTGTAAACCACCTCCTCCACTGCACAAGCACTGTTGTCCCTGCAATATTAGTCAGTCCTACTCATGCAGCCTTCAGATACTGCAATCTCATGCTGGTATTGTCAAATCCAACAGCATATCATTATGCAAAATTTCCTTGTTGAACTGTGGAGTAGTCAAAATCTGTAATCATAATAATAGTAATAATAATAATAATAATAATAATTACCATCACCCACACTTTTTACCATCACCATGCGATGCATTGATTTCTCTCTTGTATCCTGATTATGTGCTCAAAAATACTCCCTCTCTCCTACACACACTCCGGTCTCAAGGCTGCTGCAGCTCTGATTCACTGCAATTCTGCGCTTTTTAATAACTGACGTACCCTCCCAACTGAACACATACCTGCAGCCACTTCTCTACTTCTGAATTAGCGCTTCAAGGATCTTCAACTTTTCGCTTAGCCTTGAAATGACGCTCGTGTCGACTTATTCAATGGCTGCAAAGCACAGTCTTTTTACAGAGAAGATGAAAACATGCCATCATTTGTTTTGCTTGTTTTATTTTGCCCTAAATGCAGACTGCTTGACGCAGATTTGCTGGAACAGAGCGCAGCTTTCTTTTGTTCTCCTGTTTAGCCTTGAGTGCACTGTCAAGCAAAAAGCTATTAATGCCACTCAAACTACAGGTACAAAAAAATGCATCTAATAGCTTGTGATGGACAAGGAGTTCAGTCTTTGTATAAGAACACGGGTGAGAAATAACTCTGAAACTCAATCTTGTTGTTGCACTCAATGTAGTCTGTTATCAATATAATAATAATAAGAAGAAGAAGAGCAAGTTTTAGACATTGTAATCTGCCGCTTTAAAAAATTTTTAAATTGCGAGCATTAAAGAGTCTCTTATGTCCAATTGTGTTTCTCCTGTGAGTTCAAGTCTGAGTCAATCTACCTGAATGGCATTCTATAAAGTGGTGAAATAAACAGATTAATGCAAGTGTTAATCTTGCAGGCTGTTATTTTACGAGCCAAGGTAGTCTAATACCCTGCCATCTGCTGCAGTGATGGTTTCACCTTTGTATGTGTGTAAGATAGAGAGAGAGAGAGAGAGAGAGAGAGAGAGAGAGAGAGAGAGAGAGAGAGAGAGAGAGAGAATTAAAGCAAAGGGACAAGAGGATTCCAGTGGGTTCTCCAGGGAAACCCAGCTGCTGAGCAGATGTGCACACCGAATCAAATAAGCTGGAAAAAGCAGATAATGGACTGCTCTGATTAAATATGATGAATGGAAACATATGAAGGGTAAGACAGACAGAAGAAGAGATAACAGAGAAACAATGAAGCCACCGATGGATCACCGTCACACTTTGTGTCACTATGTTATCCGATTATTCCGGACCTCCTCGCTTTGCCTCGTGTGATCTCCATTCTCCCTTAAACTACAGCGTTCATTACAGACTCGCCCATTTCTCTAAAGGCAATCACACTCTAATCGCAATTCAGCTTTCCAGACTTCACTAATTATGTCTTCCCACACAACGATGAGTCTCTTGTACCAGATTACAGTCTAATTGACTCTGGAAAATCTTTATGGCAGAATAATGTCTGAGCATCAATAGGCAAGCCTAACCTTCACATGTGAGTGTGTTGTTATTATTATGTATTATTCATAATAGGTATGAACATGTACATACTGTATAGGGCTTATACAGAGTCAGCCAAAAAAAAATGTATGCACATGAAAAAGCATATACTATAATAATATTATAATAATATTGTCATACGATTTATATTATTACTTTATAATAATATTATAATACACAGTATATTATTACTTTATTAAGTATGGCATTATATGGCATAAAAATGTATACACACTTCAGGAAAAGAAAAACTAAATTAATTGAACATGTACATACTGTATAGGCCTTATACAGCAAAAAAAAGTATTCATACTTCAGAAAAAGTATGATGTATACTCTCATATTATAATATTGTCATATATTATTTATATATATGACAATATAATAACATGATAGTATATATCATACTTCTTCTGAAGTATAATGTATAATTCTTTTTTTTTTTTGCCTGACTGCATAAGCCCTATACAGTACGTACATGTTCATAACAAAAAATTTGTTTTTTCTTTTCCTGAAGTCTGGAAAAGTCTTGGCTATATCTACCACTTCTATACTCAGATGGTCTCTGTAACATGGTATAAAAAAAAATACTTATAAAAAAAAAAAAATAATAATAATAATAAAAAGTTTGCACCCCATTGACATAAATCAGACTGTTTACTGCTGTTACACAGTTGAAGCAACGTCAGCAACCGTACCTCATTCATTCCTCACACGTTTATATTACAGATTCACACTAAACACAAATCAAGTCTTAGTACACAGTGACATATGGTTACTCCTACGTAGTTCTGTAAACTGCTGGCTTTAATGACCTAGTAGTCTCTTTAAAGTGAGCAAGCCCGACACCTAGTGGTTAAAGCAGGAATTGTACAATTTTAGTAAACACACAAAGCTCACACTGAGTAGAATTCCATAAACTCCATATTATATTCAAATTACAAAAAAAGAAGCTATTGCATGAATATAAGTAGTATATACTGGAAACCCACAGTATTAGAGCCCAGACTCCATATGTAACACTGTAAGACTGCAGAACTGCACATGTGCATATCTACAGTATACGGCTTGAATGCACTTAATTTTCTTAATGAGTAACAAGAGAAACATGTTTTAGAATAGAAAGTCGGAAGCTTTAAGAAGCTAACGATTAAAATTTACCATCTCCTTAAAACAACCACTTGTATTACCCATTACAAAATGTAAGCTTGTACATAATTAGTCCAAAAAAAGTTGGTATAAGTGACATACTGTATACATAACATGCCTAGCTTTTTTTAAAAGCATTTTTAGTGTATATAGAAAGTTTATTTAACTCATGTATAAAGCTACTTTGCTACAATAGTCTGCATTATAAAAAAGTTCTCTACAAAACTGCCAGGTCAGTTCATTGTTTAAAAAAGTTCACACTGTACATTTGGTACTATACATGGACTGGTTTTACAGATAAACACAAAAAGGATCTGTCCTTCCTTTTAAGAATACTCCGCTATGAATCTAAAAGAGGCCTTTGCCCTTTTTTATGTTGAGCTGTTTCCAGTTGGGGAGAGCACTGAACTCCTCTCGTGTCATCTCCAGGGCCGTCTGCAAAAAAACAAAACAAAAGAAAAAAAAAAAACACATTTCATATTTAATTTCATACATCAGCCAGAAAACACATCGGCTTTAACTCTACCATTCAGTTTTAAAGCCTATCCTTATCATATGGGTATATATACAGTGGTACCTTCTGGGAGCATTAGAATTTCTTTCTTTCCCGAAGGTGAGCCAGCCAGCAAATATTACCAATATTTTATATAATAATCGTATTTTTGTCAACCAAAATGAATCAACCAAAAAACTGATACACATACACTTGCATAAATATCTTAATACAAAATGTATTGCTATATCTTTTATATTCATATATATATATAACCATATTATGATAATCTGATCATTTTGATTCATACACATTCACATTTCATATAAACTTCCATCACTTTGATTGTGTATAGCTGCTTTGTGACTTTAAATTTTAAATTGTTAAAAGCGCTATACCAATACAATTTAATTGAATTAAATAATAATATGATCATATTATTTATATTATATTAATATATACTTTTTTTTCCTGAAGGTAACTATAAATATAAAAAATTTTGCCTGACCTAAACCTAATTGGAGAAGTTACCTGAAAGCTTGGCCAAATTTAATATAATCATCAAACTTGCTCCTAAAGGTTAAAGCTGGAAAAAGAAGCACAGATGGAGATGTGTGTACCTGAAAGTCTTTGTCAGACAGGTAGAGCTCAAGGTGCAGAGGGTCCACTCCCTCAGGCAGCGGTCGGTTGGTCAGCTCCTCCAGAGAGTACTGATTCTTACTCAGCTTGGTCAGAGCATCCTCTACCAGGATCACCTTGTTTCTCATACCCTGTATCAGCGCACATACAGACACATGACAAACAACTATATGAAATAAATATACAATGATATGTAGTGTTGCAATTAGACTACAGATATCACAAGGGTCACGTATAAGGGTGTGTGTACCTTCACCCTGATGCTGGGATCTTTCTCCCAGTAGGGGAAGATGTTAGTGAACGTGAGGGGCTCAGCTCCAGCCAAAATGAGATAGGCGGGCGGGGATCGTCTGGAGTTCTTTGCTGAAAACATACACACAGATACTGTCATTAACAAAGCAGAACACAGTATCATACTCATCGTATCATCCACTCACAGTTTCAGCACCAGAAAACGACAACACATCAGCTACTAGTTCAGGGCTGAACAGTACAGTATATGGTTTGTGGTACCTGGTCAAAATTAATAAGAGGGAATAACTGTACTCAGGAAAGTGGCTAGCTGCATTGTTTCTCTAAAAGACAGACTTACAACTGTTTTCTATTCATGTGGGCATTTCATTCATGTAATCCTCGCCTGAAACCAGCCAGTTTGATTGCAATGTATATTTTTCTTGTTTGCGTGAGTCATTTTGGCAGTAATGTCAGTTTGTTGTTACAAATGTAAGCTGGCTGAACAAAGACCCAATCAGATGCAAAAAGAAGCTGAGTCTGCAACTCTATTCAGTATTCAGTGCAGTACTTCCTGGGTCTGCCAGAGAACATAATGCAGAATGCCCAGTGCACTCATTTAATCCGATAATGCAATGTGATAAGTAGTGCACAAACAATGTACCCTAGTGGCCATGAAATACCCATAATGCACCGATTTGTTTAATTTGACTGGAGTACACACAAAGGAAAACTAGTGAACGTGATAGTGACATGCGTTCAGATTTCGTCTCAGACTTATTAGTGGAATAACTGCTCTGTAAAGTCTTATTAGTCACATTTTACAGTTAGTACAGTCAATTTATTGCACATAGATTAAAAAAAACAAAAACCGTGGCAGCATGGTGACTTGGTGGTTGGCACGGTTGCCTCACACCCAGAGGGTTGAGGGATCGAATCTCGCCCCTGCTCTGTGTGTCTGCATGTTCTCCCTGTGTTTGGTGGGTTCTGTCTGGGTACTCCAGTTTCCACCCACAATTCAAAGACAATGCAATGTAGCCTGACTGGCATTTCCAAATTGTCTGTAGTGTATAAGTGAGTTTGTGTTTGCTGCCTGCGATGGGTACCGGCTTGTGTCCCAAGTTACCTGGGATATGCTTCAGGGCGCCTGTGACCCTACTCAGGATAAGCGCAATAGATAATGTTTGGACAGATAGTGTTGCAGAGTGTAATGTAGTGCATGATTGCTATATGCAGTGATCACTATGTAGGACTGAAGTGATTAAGGGACCCTTTGTATATTAATCAATGCTATTTTTTTTGCATGGTGGACAATGTTGTAATTAAGCACGATGATGGTGGAAATAGAAAAAAAAAAAAAAAACGGTACACTCCAAGTCTCAATTGTTATTGCTTTGAAACGAGGTATGGTAAGGATGAAATACAGCTTTTCCAAGACCTCTGACCTTTGCAGTACTGCAGTGTAGTTTCCATGGCGCACTTTCTTTCACTGTCCCATCGGATCTTAGCGGAACCTGTGCACTCTGCATCCTCTGGCTGCTGGCCCTGCCACAGATACACCTCCATCCGGTTATCCAGCAGAAACAGTGCTAGAGAGAGAGAGAGAGAGAGAGGGAGAGAGAGAGAGTAAATAAAATTGGTAAAAAATAAAAGATAGGTCAAGGATACTAAGCATTAAGTTGTGTGTGAGTCAGACAAGCTAACAGACTGAAGCATGGATCAAATGCTTATTCATGCTCGATGAATAACTGCCTTGCCTACTATGCTTGGATGTTTTTCAAGCGTCACCACTGCAAATGACACATGAATAGGTTATGAACCTGGAATACACTATAAGGCCAAAGGTTTGTGAACACCTGATCATCACTCCTTATGCTCTTTCTCACAACCCATTCCAGTTTCAGGTGTTGGGTGAGGAGGCTCAGGGTGCAGTCAGAGCTCCAGTTCATCCCACATGTATTCAGTGGGGTTCATTAGGTCAGAGCTCTTTCAAGGCCATTCCAGCCTTAGCAAACCATGTCTTCATGGACCTTGCTTTGTGAACAGGGTCACAGGAGCACACTGTGTAAGATGAACAGCTGCATCAGTGATGTTTAAAGAAATCGAGATTACAGGACGGGGACTGTTTTTATGCACGGTTCACAAACACTACATTGCCAAATCCATCCACGAGGTTTCTAACCACAGAAATTTTTATTAGAAACATTAGTCATGGGGACAACAAGGGAAACAAAGAATAATTTTAAATTCTGGCTTCTGTAGTTCCAGGAATCTTTTCCAAAGTCGGTATGTTTTCCCAGAAGTGGAATCTATAGGTTGGTACTTTTCAAGTGGTGAACTTATTTGTGAGTTGAATAAGTGATGTATAGGCACCTGGTTGAGGTGCAGAGTAAAGGTTCTCCTGCAGGAAAGGCATCGCCATCACAGCGCCTGTCACTCGTGAAGGACTCAGTAGTTCCTCCCCTTCGAAGGTTCCAGAACTGGCACTGAGGCGGTACAGCCGAGGTGTGAAGTTGTATTTTCCTGGATCTGGACACACACATGCACACACACACACACACACACACACACACACACACACACACACACACACACACACACACACACACACACACCAAATAGGACTCAATACTCTCATTTGAAGAATTAGGGTTTGCTTTATGACTTGATGGTAGTGCGGTAGTGATACAATGTGCTCCCGGGGAAAAAAACTAACAGATTAAACTAAAACATAAATCTATGTTATTGACATTTAGAACAGACTTCAAAGAAAATCCCAGGCTGCAAAACTCAATTAGAAAGTTTTTAATAAGATAACTATACCTTGCAGCATGCAGTCATAAGCTTTCCTGTCCTGCTGGCCAAGTGCATCCCAGAACTCCTGTGGCTCGGTGCCTTCTTCTATCTCCTGCACTTTAAGATTCGTGTTGCTGTTTAACCCGAGCTCAGGAGGACAGCTACAACACACACACACACACACACACACACACACACACAAATCACAGACTCAGATAAAAGTAACTAAAATGACTTAATGACTGTGTGATGTAACATATGATGATGACTCACGTATGTGTGAGGCGCTCAACGCTCTTCTTGGCCACCTCGTGGGCTGCCGGCTGAGCCTTGCACCCGTGCCACACATACACCTGTCTCTGGTGTACGCCCAGCAGTAGGAGACAGGCACGAGACCGCAGGCTAGCGCTGCAGCACTCCACCTCCAGAAGAGACGCCTCAACTGCTGCCTCCCCACGTACACAAAACAGCCTCCAGCCACCTGACACACACATGGTTGTAAATAAGATTAACCAGGAAGGTCATTTGAATAAGTGACTTTTCAACAGAGGTGTGTAGAGGAGCCAAAACATGTACTCAAGTAAGAGTAGCTGTACTTCAAAATAATATTACTCAAGTAAGAGTAAAAGGGATTCTGTGAAAATACTACTAAGTACTGAGTAACTGTTTCATCATAATATCTTTCTTTTTTCCCCTCTTTTTTCTTAGAAATGATGTAAGCAGTCAGATGAAACGATAAAATAAATGAAATACATTTAATAAAATAAATGACTAAAACTAAATATCTTTATAAAATAGCAAATTAAGGAATAAGAAACACAAATTCCTTAATCTCCCTTTTTCACAATATAAAGCTTTTGAAATACATCTCTACTGTAGGTAACATATGTATGTTTGAACAGTGTGGACTATTTCCTGTGTAAGATATGCTGTATATTCAGTTGCCCTGCAAATGACTCAGCAAAAAATAACATTAGACCATTTGTACAAGAGGCCTTACTTAAACATAAACTGTGTCCAGCAGAACAAATGCAAGAAAATTTTATATATTTTATAGCCTCTAGTTTATTTGCTAATTACACACGTGGACAAAATTGTTGGTACCCTTCAGTCAAAGAAAGAAAAACTCACAACGGTCACATAAATAACTTTAATCTGACAAAAGTAATAATTTTAACCAATGAAAGTCAGACATTGCTTTTCAACCATGCTTCAACGGAATTATTTAAAAAAATAAACTCATGGAACAGGCCTGGACAAAAATGATGGTACCCCTAGAAAATACTGAAAATAATGTGAACAAAGGGACATGTTAATTCAAGGTGTGTCCACTAATTAGCATCACAGGTGTCTACAATCTTGTAATCAGTCAGTGGGCCTATATATAGGGCTCCAGGTAGTCACTGTGTTGTTTGGTGACATGGTATGTACCACACTCAACATGGACCAGAGGAAGCGAAGGAAAGAGTTGTCTCAGGAGATTCAAAAGAAAATTATAGACAAGCATGTTAAAGGTAAAGGCTATAAGACAATTTCCAAGCAGCTAGATGTTCCTGTGACTACAGTTGCACATATTATTCAGAAATTTAAGATCCATGGGACTGTAGCCAACCTCCCTGGACGTGGCCGCAGGAGGAAAATTGATGACAAATCAAAGAGGCGGATAATCCGAATGGTAACAAAAGAGCCCAGAAAGACTTCTAAAAAGATCCAAGGTGAACTTCATGCTCAAGGAACATCAGTGTCAGATCGCACCATCCGTCGTTGTTTGAGCCAAAGTGGACAACATGGGAGACGGCCAAGGAGGACACCATTGTTGAAAACAAATCATAAAAAAGCCAGACTGGAATACGCCAAATTCCACATTTGACAAGCCACAAAGCTTCTGGGAGAATGTCCTATGGACAGATGAGACAAAAATGGAACTTCTTGCCAAGGCAAATCAGCTCTATGTTCACAGATGGAAAAGCATATCAAGAAAAGAACACTGTCCCTACTGTGAAACATGGAGGAGGCTCTGTTATGTTCTGGGGCTGCTTTGCTGCATCTGGCACAGGGTGTCTTGAATCTGTGCAGGGTACGATGAAATCTCAAGACTATCAAGGGATTCTAGAGAGAAATGTGCTGGCCAGTGTCAGAAAGCTGGGTCTCAGTCGCAGGTCATGGGTCTTGCAACAGGACAATGACCCAAAACACACAGCTAAAAACAGCCAAGAATGGCTAAGAGGAAAACATTGGACTATTCTAAAGTGGCCTTCTATGAGCCCTGACCTCAATCCTATTGAGCATCTTTGGAAGGAGCTGAAACATGCTGTCGGGAAAAGGCACCCTTCAAACCAGAAACAAATGTAGCAGCTTGCTCATGAGGAGTGGGCCAAAATACCTGCAGAGAGGTGCAGAAGTCTCATTGACAGTTACAGGAATCGTTTGATTGCAGTGATTGCCTCAAAAGGTTGTGCAACAATCTATTAAGTTAGGGGTACCATCATTTTTGTCCAGGCCTGTTCCATGAGTTAATTTTTTTAAATAATTCCGTTGAAGCATGGTTGAAAAGCAATGTCTGACTTTCATTGGTTAACATTCATAGAATTCTTATTTATTATTACTTTTGTCAGATTAAAGTTATTTATGTGACCACTGTGGGTTTTTCTTTCATTGACCGAAGGGTACCAACAATTTTGTCCACGTGTGTATATATGTTAATATTGCAACATTAAATAAAACAGCTAACTAAACGCGACATGCTTGCTTCTCTGTCTACCACTGCTGAAGACAAACTTGATTGCAACTGATTGGTCAAATGGAGTCATGTGATTATTGTTGCTACATCTGATTGGTGAAACACAGTCATGTGGTAGATCCACCGGCTGCATTTCTCTGGCAAGCACAAAGAATATCTGAAGTGTCGAATAAATGTTTAGAAAAGTTACGAATCGAATGGAGCCGAATGTAGTGGAGTAAGATTAGTGTTTCTTCTTCACAAATCTACTCAAGTAAAAGTAAAAATTATGGTGCAGTAAAACTACTGAAATTTTTTTTCAAAAAGTTACATAAATGTAACGGAGTAAATGTACCTCATTACTATCCACCTGTGCTTTTCAATATCTTCATACTATACTTTAGATTGACACGGACTATGAATATCCATATACAAATTAGAACCCAATCCTAATCCAAACCTCTTTCCCTTAAGTACTGTTTATACTGAGCGATTTCCCGTGGCAGGCTACGCTATTACAAAGTCTGTACACACAAGCCTCTCTGTGTGTGTGGACCTCAGCCTGACTCACTGTCCAAACAGGAGATAAGAGTCGTTCATTTGATCATCAAAAGTCCTGGCATTAGACTTAGAGATAAAATCTTACTGTATTTGATGCTGTTATTTAGTGTAGATGTCAACTGTACTGCATATAACGTACAGCAAGCTCATTAGCTAACTAGATTTATAAAATAACTGGTCTGGGGAAAAAGACTTCATCTTAAGCTCCACTATAGCCTTTGTTAATATCATCCATTAACTCAAGCAAAAACTGTAAAACACATGACTCCTCAGTCGCACACACTCTGACGCAGAAAGTGCTTGGCAATACAAATGAGACCATAGATGTGGGATCTTTCCAGCCAAGAAATCCAGTATGAGAAAGATTTTTTTTTTTGTCCAAACACAAAATTTTTATTTATTTTTTGTCCAGATTTAATTAAATTCAAACAGGATAGTACCTGTGTTTTTGGCACTGTCCTCTCTGGAGCCTCGGTGAACGATTAGTCCTCCGTTGAAGAGCTGGAGGAAGCAGGGTGGCTCTTTGCCCTGTGTGACGAGGACCTGTGCCCCCCGCTGATTTCCCAGCTCCACCGTCATGAGAGCCGACGTGCCCCGCCCACTCACGCTTGACTGACGGCCCTGCCAGAAGAAACAAGCGATGCGCTCTCTGCCAGGCCCTATGGCGCTCAGCTCACCAGGCTTCTGTCTTTTACCCACTTTTACACACACACACACAGGACAACATTACTTCGCAGTTCTCTATGCAAGTGTCTATAATATGAGACAGAACGTCAGTATCCACCATGTCTCACTCACCCACACTGGTGATGGAGTACTTCCAGCGGATGACGTACGTGTCCCCCTCGTGCAGCTGACCAACGCTCTCGGGCGGGATCTCAAAATCATCAAACTCACGAATGTGCCAGGCGTCCACTGCCAGAGTGGCTAACTGAGCCTGACGTCCGTCTTCTGTACTGACCAATCCATAACCTCTATGAAGATCCACACCCTCTAAGGCCATCTTCACAGGACTGTCTCCTCCATCCAGCAGAGCCTTTACGTCACACGGCTTCAGGTCCGAGTCTGGGGTGGGAGGCAAGTGTTGGTATATGGGACTCTGCACATAGACACAAGAAGCACAGATTCTACATCACACACTAATCGCGTAAGTAACTGTATTATACATTTTTGCCACAGTTTCTGACCTGGTCAATGTACTAAACAGAATTTACAGTGACAATTAACTCACTTAGGTATTGCTAGTTAGAGTTTAGTATTAGAGTGTAATTGCATGTGCCATTCTTCTTAACTCTCACCTTCACCTCCTCCGTTCCTAGCTCCTCTTTGTTCGGTTTACGCTCGGCCCAATCCAGAAACTTCTCCCTGAACAGGGCTGTCTCGTTATGCTCTGAAAGCCTCCCGAACAGAGCCCAGTTTGGCCTGCCTTCACCTTGTCTACAAACACACAAGAGAAACAACAAGGCTGGAAAAAACATTTAACCATTCACTGCTTGATGTCATACCAGAATTCACCAGATGGGGGCATCACTTTATCAGTAAAGTAATAGGGAAAGTGATGACACATGCTTTTTATATAAATCTGCTCTCCAGACGTTCCCGGGCCTGAATATGTGACCTATCCCCAAAGATATTTAATATACCTTACTGCCCCAATGACTCCATAAACTCTATGAGTTCCATGCATAGGCATGATGATTAGTGGATGTGAAGTAGTAATCATGTATTTGAATAAAGTTTAGTCAGTTGGATCACATGCTGAAACATGAACCCCAGCTGAAGTATGACTCACAGTGAAAGATCCTTATTGGCTGAAGAGGAGTCCAGGGGGTTGACTCTGCAGGTGCTGTAATCATAGGCTCCACTCCAGAGCTGTTTGCCCAGCTGCACGGCCACCTTCCTGTCACTCAGAGCCACATCCTTCCCTGTCCATACGTACACCTCGCTGCCGAAATCAAACACCAAGGCCTGGCTCACACACACACACACACACACACGAAAAAACACACATACCAATTACTTTCCACCATATGGCTTTCCATGGTGCCATAGCTTTACACAATGGCACCAGGGAAAACCATGCAGGCAAAATGAATGTGTCGAGAGAGAGGTTTGACCTCTTTGGAGTTGAGCAGAGTCACACTGGGAATGGAGGCCCAGGCTTCCTCATAAGGCACCAGCTTGTCTTCCACAACTCTGTAGATAGCATTTGACTCCACAATGCCACTCTCATACAATTCATCTTCATCCGGTTCGCCAGCAGCTACACACACACACACACACACACACACACACGCACACACACACAAATTACTGTAATTAGAACTTCATTGGAATTATACTGACTTCCTTAAGGCAGTATTCCAAATCTTTAACCTAATCTCTATCAACAGCATCTGTTACATAAGAGTGATAAACAAGTATTTGGAAAAACCCCTTCACGTTTTGATTTGGTTTAAACTCATATAATGTGCGTCAAAGCACAGTTACTAACTAACTGCTGAAAACACAATCAATGCTTGTAAATCTGCCCACTTACTAATGTTTCTTTTCTGATTATGTTAATTATGTTGGTATCTCTAACAATTTTTCATGTCTAAAAGAATGAATTATTGCTCGCCATATGCCCTTGCTTTTTTCATGCCATGTGCATTTGTTTTCGTCTCTACCCCACACGCTGTCGTTGGTCTGTTCCCTCATTGTGTAGCCCATGATTTGTTTACGCTTCCCTATGCGTGTTGTTCGGTTTCTACGGAGCAATACTGTGCATCAAAAGCCTGTTCTCTAGTTGCGTGTTTGTATTTAGTCTGAAATTAATCATGGATCTATTCGTGGTTTGAGACCTTCCCACACTTGCTAGAGATTACATCAGCATAATTAAAGCACTGCTGAGTTCACACACTTACATTCTCTCTCAAAAAGAGCACACATTTAACGAATCATTTTCAAATAGACCTACTGAAGAATTCATCCTCACTAAGAACAAAACAACGGAAATGGAAAATTTCTTGAGGCAATGGTTTTGGTTTGTTCTGAAGCATTGGAAATGCATAATACTATATAAAGAACCAGTGGCATCTAGTGTGTTTTTTTTTACTATAGCATGCCTCAACCGAGTGGTGGAGATAGCTTTATTTAAAAAAATATTTATACAGCACCATCTGTTGAATTTTGGAATGAACTAAAATTGTTATGTGTTATCGTGAAGTGCATAGAATGAAGCTGTGAGATCGCATTTATTAAGTACATTTCAATTGCACACTTATTACAAAAATGTACTTTGCAATTTTGAGAAGAACTAATGATTCTTTTCAAGGTTTATTTTTTGTGATATAGCAGCATCTTCCATTTAAATCTCAAAGTTGCATATGTTCGCTTCCCCTGGGCCGATTGCGATGAAACAAAGCCTATATGTTACCTAGGGTTAGGTAAAACTCCACTCAAATAGGTGCTTGTTGTTCAAAGAGCTCAGCTCTAACAAGAGCTTAATGTGGCTGTCCCGTGCCAGGGCTTTCTACACGTATGGCTGAGCGTGTTTACTAAGTATGTAATGGTTGTTCTCAACTCAGCATCTGCGCTCCATCTGCACACATTTTCTCTGTGTGTGTCTGAGTGTGTGTGTCCGGTCTTAGCACCTCTGTATTCGGTTTCTCCTCCAAGAAGGTTCCAGAAGTCCTTGGCAGTGCGGCTGTTTGTGTTGATCTTATCCTCCAGCACGGTGACCTGTGGGGCTTTACAGCCCAGATCTCTCTTAGTCTGGACATACTGTGCCATCTCTGAGCCCTGTTTCACAAACACACACAAGCACACACTGAGCACATATTGTGGGTGAGCGCTAATCTAAAGCACACGTGAGGCTTCTGGTGTGACTCACAGGGCCAGATGTATCAATGAAACTAATAAAAGAGATCATGAGCATCAAGCTCAGAAATGAAAACAGCACGAGAAGGAAAACTGTGAATTCAGGATGTGTGCTTGTTACCTTGGCCTTCTCGATAACGTTTGCGAACTCCCCACACCATAGGAAGCAGTGATTTGGAGTGATTAGTAGAAAACAGTCACCACTATTAAGGGAACGGGATGTTGGCTCCACCAGACGCACCTGAATGTGCCTGCGGCCTGCACACACACACACGCACGCACGCACGCACACACACACACACACAGTTCTTTTATAAACCTTTGTAAAAGCTATATGACGACTCCATGAACAAAACTTGTTTTTCAGCAACTTATCACACAACGAGTATAAGTTCATGCAGCTTTTTAAAAACAAATTTCAACCATTTTCCCACAACTTTCAAAATGATTACCTACAATTTACCCAGTTAAAGGCATTTAAATGATTTCAATGATTTGGAACTCTTTATGTTGTCAGCTAAAGGTTTTTATCGCACTACTGAAAAGTGTAGTAATACCACTGAATTAGGCCTGCTGTATCAACAGCGAGTAAAGTGTCATTTCCTAGCCAATTTTACTTGAACTGTCAAATGGAAATTATTAAAGCTCTTAAGACTGAATCTGCCAATCTATGATTTGTGTCGTGCTGATTGCATGACTGCATCTGTCTCAACTTATTTGGCTCTGCAGTAGGAATACAAAACACAATACTGTGCAAAAGTCTTGAGCCTCAGCTCATTGCTTCACATTAAAATTAATTATTTGATGTGGATTATATTAAAGAAATGGGAACAAATGTTCTACTGTAACTGGCTGCAAAGGGCATAAAAATACAATTTAAAAAATGGTTGTTTATGTAATAGGGTCGGCATGGTGGTGTAGTGGTTAGCATTGTCGTCTTGCACCTCCAGGGCCCGGGTTCGATTCCCGTCTCTGTGTGCATGTTCTCCCCGTGCTTAGAGGATTTCTTCCGGGTACTTCAGTTTTCCCCCACAGTCTAAAGACCATTGGCGTTCCCAAATTGCCAGTAGTCTGTGAATGAGTGCCCTGGGATAGGCTCAAGGCCCCCCGTGACCCTGAATACAGTATGAAGCGGTGTAGATGATGAGCGAGTGAGTGTTCATGTAATAACCTCAGCAGCAACCTCATTTCCTCTTTCATCTGTTCCAACCACTCAGCATTACCAGTATCCTAATCACCGGCCTGATCATCAGTCATAATCTGCACCCGTGTCTCACTGGTTCATGCCTTAAGGTTGATGTTTTTTAATGCTTGAATGATTCATAGGTCACTGGATGATATTCCTCTACAACTGGTCAGATACAGGGACCGGACTGAAAAGAGCCAAAAAGTCATCCAGAAAGCCTGGAAAGCTATTCCACAAGACTACATTAAAAATACAAAAAAGTTTGGTTCTTTGCAATCAAAATACGAAGAAATGACGGGGGACTCAACATGCCTGAACTATACTATACACATAAAATGAAACGAGTGGGAACAATTTCGACCAATTTCCAAAATCTATTTACTTTTATTCTGATGAAAAACTTTTTCCAGGCATGTATTCAAACCAAAGCATGTTGTACCTTCTGAAAACATAAATGTACAAGACCTTCATGCACCTGTATGAACCTTAAACACCACTTAACAGGTGTTTAAAAACAAAGGAGCAGATTTACCTCATTTACTTGACTGCGGTTAATATCCTATTGAAAGTTCAACATAAATCACTCTAAATACTACTGTTGAAGACTTGGCTCTTGTTTTTCATTGTTTTTGGATTGGTGAGAGCCCCAGCTGCTCTATTCTACCCTGTGGAAGCTGATTTATGTTTTAATGGAACTACACTGGCATGAAAAGTGTTCGAAACGGTGCCATGACCGTCTGCGCTTTTATTCACAGGAACCAACCAAACTTTCCATTGATGTTTGCGCAACAGTCCACGAACACTTTAACCAGAGTTCAAGTCATAACAGAGGCCGCAAGTTTGTGAAAAAAAAAGAAAGTAATGTTAAATGACTGCAGTAGAAAATGTATAAAAAGACTCAATATTTAACAAAAAGGTGTATTTAAACCAGTATACCAATATCCCACCCTTTTACTAATATCACTAATAATGTCCCCAAAATCTGACTGATCTTTTATTCTGAACTATTATTACAACCTATTAATTCTCAAAATGAGGACAAGACGTTTTTAAGGACTACATGTTGTTGACCGTAATAAACCCTTGCCTTCATGTCGTTCCCAGGCAGTCATTTACTGTAGCTTTGCCCTCGGAGACACCCACCTTTGATGTGGATGAGCATGAGCTTGTGAAAAGGCACGGCGCTGTTGTTGGTCACCACTTCAGTCGACTTAACGTTTCGCAGGTTTACGTTCCTGAAGTTTTCTTTACTTGCCAATCCGGCCAAGGCGCAGCCAGCCAGCCTCGAGTGTTTGGCCACTGAGAAGACGTTGGCATGTAACATATATTTATGATTATTAAAGAAAACGCTTCAAATTACTTCATTTCAGCTCATGTGGAAAGTATTCAGTGATGGAAAGGCGATTTAAAGTCTCACTTCTCTCCACTTGGATCCTCTTGGCCTCGATGGTTGCTATGTTAAGTCTCTGCTCAGTGTAAGCCTGTCTCAGGTCGTTTCGAGCTGCCAGGGCACGAAGAGGGTTTCTCGAGCCTTTTGTGTTACGGGAGGGCCTCACTGACCGCCTGTGCTCTGCTACTGATGTGGCTAACCTGGAGGAGAACAACATAAAGAACTGTGCTTACAAACAGAACGCACAACAGAAGATCATTTGTGCAATTATCCAGGGATCACAAGTTTAAATGTTGATGGTGCCACTGCCATGCGGAGCCAGGAATCCAACGAGAGGAATTGTCCCCTCTCTCAGGAAGGACGGATGCACAGTTGCTCTCCCATATCAATCATAATAGCACTAGTCAGGCATGCATGTCTGTAAGTCCATGCAAGGAAAAGCGGGCAGATAGTGCGTAGTGTTACACCACCCCAAAAGCACCACTTCCTCCCAGGAAGCAGATAATAGGCTTCACCCTCCCTGGATGAGAAGCTGCCGCTTGCTGTTAAGATGATTGTGAACCGGCAATGACTACGTTAAGGAAGGAAAAAAATTAATAGATGCAAAATCTCGAAGAATAAAAATATTTCATACTTGGGAGAGTCGAACGTAAGAGCGCTGAAATCCTCCTCTCCATCCCAAACCAAATTTGAGCTTTGAGTCGTGGGGGACAGGGACTTGTAAAACCGCTGAAACGTCTCATCATCATCCAGGTTCATCACCTCCTTCTCCTTCTCCTCAAGGACCTCGATGGTAGAAGGTTTGCTGCTCGCACCTACGGGCATGGTTACATACTTATTACAATGATTTCCTAAGACAATTATATAATATTGTCTGGGAAATATTCTGAAATAACCTTTATTATGAAGTTTGTCTAAAAACGACTCCAGTTTGTCAAGCCTCTTGTCGCCCTCAGCATCAGGTCGAGTGGAGATCTCTGAAAAAAAAAAAAAATTAAATAAAAAAAAAAAAAAAACATTGGTGCTGTCAATCAATGACTTTTTTTAATCTAGTTAATCGCAGTCATGTTCTGTGATTAATCATGATTAATAAAATTTTTTAAAAAGTAAACTCAGATTTACTTGTATTATAAACATGCGATGTTGGACTAAAAAAAATGCATACGAAACTGGT
This sequence comes from Clarias fuscus, assembly GCA_030347435.1. Lineage (NCBI taxonomy): Eukaryota > Metazoa > Chordata > Actinopteri > Siluriformes > Clariidae > Clarias > Clarias fuscus. Next base: position 19,092,089 of record CM059220.1, read on the forward strand.
TAGAGGAAACAGATAATGCAGTTTTATAACATCTCAAACTTTAACATTTAACAAATTAAAATCTCTCGAATGGGACCGGCACTGCATGCAGTGGGTGGGTAGTAAAGGGTGTTGCAACCCACTAACGGCAGGGCTCGAACCCGGATCCTAGGATCTAAAATCTTTTTATAATGAAACTTGCATTTCTTGCACATATAATGCAATGCCATTATCTTTATGCGCTTAAAGTTCCAAATATTTACAGTATATCTGTATTCAGATTTAAACCCAAAGTGGATATGACACTCAAGCGTATTTGTTTCTGTGAAATAAATGAGTAGTTGTGTTCAAACCAAGCTATTCCTAAGTAGACAAATAAGCTTGTATTAATAAACACGGTCTTCATTCAAGCCTCATATCTGACTATTTGCTTTTGCAAGTCCACCTCGCTCATATTGATACCAGCATCAAAGCTTTACCTTCTAAAGGCTTGACTGGTGTACTGTTGCTTGCTTTCTTGCTGAGAATAACAGGCACATCATCTCTACTAGGGGATACGAGGCCTGTTGGAAAAACAGATGCACCACAGTCAACCCCATGAAACTTTCATCTTGAAGATGAAATCATTTCAGTGTAGCATGCTGTGGACAAAGTCAACAGAGCCAACATATCAGCATCTGGATGAGTTTGTACCTTTCTTGGCCATGCGTCCAGCCACGGAGAACTGTGTGGAGTCATTGGCAGCTCCCTTCCCTTTGGCTTTCCACTGCTCTTCCTTCTCTTGCAGGATCTTCATCCGCTGAGATAGGGACATTTTCGTCTCTACCTCAGCTGAAGATTTCTTTAGAGACGGAGATGAGAGGAAGACAGAAGGAAAGGAAAATCAGTCAGATTTTGTGCCAGAACACTCTACATCCAATATAGCTGCACATCTCTCAGCAAAATCATTAAATACTTTCCATTAAAGAGAATAACTACATCCTTGAGAACTAAGCCTCCACACACACCAAACACACACACACTGCATTCAGCTGTTAGACATTTCTCTCAATCACAGCACTAATGAGTGCTCACAAAAATGACATGCGCATGACAACAGCCCTGGTCCTGAAAATAAATTCTGCCATCAAAGTTAATTACCATGGATTGATTTACAGTATAATAAATAGTACCTTGAGAATGAACAGATATCCTGCGGTTATAATTAATGCAAAGTTTCTGTTCGGTCTGCTCTTCGTTATGAGTCACACTACTCCACTATCTCTATTACGCTTACTTTGTCTGTTTCTTCCTCTCTAACGCAGGCTCCTACTGCTGACTTGCTATAATAAATATCTGTCCAAGGAATTTATGAGCCCTACCATCTCAGCATCTGGACCCATTAGGCAGGAAAACATTCAACGGCTATCACGCGGAGGTCATTTTCATTTAGCGCTACAAAACACTGAGTGGTTCAATTGTGTTTGCAGAGAATTTTCAGAGGTGCAAAAATGATTATTACAACTACTCGGTGCTCTTTACCATCTGGCATAATAAAGGCCAGGGAATTTTCAGTCTGGACTGAAAATAGCGAGCCAGCTCTCTAATAGCCACACAGTAAAACAGATTACTTCATATCGACTCTGTGAGAAAAGCCAGACGTATATGAATGTGACCCAGTAGAAAACCGTAAAACAATTCAATTCACTTCAGTTCCCCCAAGAAACTTCATCATAAACCGCAGTCCCTCAGCAGGAATAAATTACTGGTCTGTCAACATTAGTCAGCCACCACCATCATGAATCACGCTTTTCAAAAATAAGGTCCGCATGGAATAATAATCACAGGTATTGCACCGCTGGAGACGAACCCTCGACCTGCAAGTGTAAGAACGGACCCAGAGGAGCGAGCAGGAAGGAGACACACGGCTCATGCACCTCAACATCTGGAACTTTAGAACATACAGTCATTGCAGGTGTCCTTGGCAAAAAAAAATAGAAAATGCACTGAGCTTGTAAATTCTTGCGTTTAACGATTCGAGCTTTGGGATTAATTGTAGCAGATGAAGTTTGGGTGCGCTAAACAAGCATACATTAGCGCTTATTGTCAAGAGTCATGTTGCTGGAGTCAATTATGCTGAGAAATCTGCTGTTACTGACCGGGGGAAATAAAAAAAAAACAAGCCCCAGAGCCGCACAGGAAGACAGAATTTTCCCTAGAACTCCAGCTGAGCCATAGTTGAACAATATTCCATTTAAATTCCCAGAGGTGCAGTCATACTCAATGAGAGGCACCGAAAAATGGTGCTGGAGCACAGCCAATACCCTAAACAATACCTCGCTAAACAAACAGGGATGACCCAAACCCTTAAGCATGAGGTATTGAAAGAAATTATACCGTATGAATAGTGCTGGGATTAGTTCCAAATTCAGTCATGAATTAGATCCATGAAAAAAAAAATAGTGAAAAGGTGGCATGCATGCAGGACATACAGTACTCAGAGACATGCAACAAAAAGAAAAAGAAAAAGAAAAAGCTGTCTATACATGTAAGCACAAACACACAGGGAAGAACTCACCTGATGATAAAGAACTATTAGCTATGCAGAAGCAGAAGCTGACAGGGGGAATAGGAAGAAAGAAGAAGACAGCCTAAAGTAGGGAAGGAAGGAGAATATAGACTGTAGAAGCAATAACATGTGGACAACATGTGAGTCAGAAAAGCAGCAAAACAAAGTGAGTAAAGGAGCTAGGTGACATTTTTACATGATTAACTATGAGTAATCCTCAATAGCTTGTAAGAAATTTAAATCAGTCGGCAGTGTGGAAGAACCCAACAGCAGGTGCACGTGGACATCGGGGCTGCGCTGAGGTCATTGTTATGGTTCTGGAACTGATTCTCATGAAACAGTGTTACCTCTGGGCTTTCACTAGGCCCTGTTTTAGCTGAGCTGACACTTGTCAAATTCCTCTCCAGAGAGCTTCCACAGAGGGACTGCGAGTGTGAGAACGAAATAAAGAAGGCAGATTTCTCTCTGATTAATCTAAAGTGGAAGAACGATTGTGGAGACATGTGGCTCAGACCTCCTCGACTTTGACCATTTTCCAATTATCTGATTCATGTTTAAAGCTGCAACATAATACGTCCTCAGGGACTAGACTTCAGAATCACGATACATCATTTCAGTAAATCTTTTGGTATGAAGCAAATCATATAAAATTCTGTCAAGCAGTAAAAGATGGTGCATCACCTCCTGTTTTTTTCCTTTTCTTTCACATTTCATCACACCAAATAGTGACGACATTCTGTTATGTCTGAATGTAAAATTGTGCGTCTCCCTCTGTGGCAAAATGACAACATCTGTTTTATTGAAGAGCAGGTTTATACTGTCCAGTCTTGTTCGACGATAGCGCCTGATGCTTGTCCACAAGAAGCTCATATTATACGAATACATATGTTGTTGCTATAACATGATCAGCCTTGTCTCTATCCATTAAGTCTACAGATACAACATATACATGATTTGTCTAAATTGTTTCTTTTGCCTAACCAAGCAAAAAAAAGTCCTAACAGATGTACAAAAGTGTCACTAATGGCTGGTTTTCAGCAAGTTTTGGCTGATTTTCTTCATCCTCACAGGAATATGTTGATAAATGGCAATCACCCTTAAAGTACAGAAAAATGTGCATAGCATGCCAGATTTATATTCAGTGACATCCACAAAACTCCATAAAAAGGCAAAGTTTAGGGGTGAAAATGATAAAATTGTTATTAGGAGGCAAAAGATAATATCTGAAGAGTTCCAATAATGGAGCTCAGCCACTACCGCGCCTCGGTTGCCACAGACACACAATAACCCTTCCTCCTCTAACCAATACAGTGTTACATCAGCATACTGTACCAACGATCCACTTTAACAATTTTCACGTTAAGAACTAAAATTTTGCTAGAAATTTACCTCAGCATATGAAGTATTTGCAAGCACACTGAGCCAAACGCCAGCTAAGTTGCATGTATGTCCAGGAGGCAAAATAGGAGGCACATAGCACCATGGATCCCAAGAATGTTTGCAAGTTTTGTTTTTAAAGCAGACGGTGCTAAGAGGAATCATAAATTAAGGATAAGTGAGGTTCAATGCCTATTTATTTCATATTTGACTTCATTTTTATGTCTTTTCTAAATGATTTGATTGTTGATGTTTTGATTATATGTTATATGTTATAAGCGATAGTGGTGGAAAATGGCAATATTAGACATATTTTTGGGTGGCTGGAATGAATTATCTGCATTTACAATATTTCCTGTGGTAAAATGTGTTTCAAACTACGAAATTTCGCCTTAAGAACTCACTGCTGTATGTCTAAAATCAAAGGCTAGTTTTGTCTGAATCTATAGAAAGTGATTAATGACTGGGTTTTAAACCTATCCATATCTGGTTAAGGTATATATTAGTGCCCTTATACCGTATGTATTTGTACTGTATGTATATATACTTTCTAAAATATTAACATTTGTTCCTAGACAGACTGGATTTTCATAAGAACCAAAATTATTTGTGTGCTCTCATACAAGGAATTTATGAATAAATATATTTGTATCCATGTGTAATGTAAATGAGGCCGGCCTTTTGGCTATCGTTACTCCACTACACTAATTTACCTTGATTCTAATGTCTCTCGACAATAGTTAAAAACAGACTTAAAAACAAGTACACACGCTACAATCTTTGCCCACTACAAAGATTCTAAAGAATCCATACAAATGATGTAACCATGCTAGAGCTAGTTTTACCAGATAGATATATGCCAGTTTTAACATATAGTCCATTCCCTGTGACTAAACAACACTATCTAGGGACTCTTCTATCAAAAGATCTCATTGAGCCAGAGACAGCCTCAGCATGGGGCTCAGTATGCAGCACAGAGCCAGGTCTTACTGCCAAGATTACTAGAGGAAAATTCACTAACATTAAGGACATTCCAGAGTCACAAACGGGTCTGAAGTGATAAGTGCTTAAAGATATGCTTTTAAGATTGCCAATGGGAGTCATCTTGCCCACTTAAGCCACAAAAGCAGTGACCTGCAGAGACGGATCAAAAAGAGTCCGGACAAAAAGACTCATCACACAGCGTTGGTTTTGCAAATAAAATCAAGTTTATGGTGGTTAGGGATCTAAACAGTACAATGTGGCAAAAACTTAAAATATGAGAATCATTTGGTCTGTATATGTGTCACAGGGCAGCCTGCGGGGCAAACCTCCCGACATTCTTACAAACAGATTGTGCTGCCGGCTCTGTGTCATTTCACACATTCTGTCTTCATCACTGCACGTGATACACTCGTGCAGCAAAGTAGAATATTACAGTATATGCAGTAGGATATATACATATGTATTTGCAAGATATATGTACCCTGGATATGAAACCAGTCTCCAGTCCATCATACCGCACCAAGCACATACTGTACATATCCATCCACTCATTCATGCCTAAGGTTAGTCCACCTACTGTATCAGCATGTTTTTTAAGTAAGAAGAAACTGAAAAACCTGGAAGAAACCAACACTGACAGAAGAAGAACACATGCACATATGGTAACACATGCTCAGGATTGAACTAGGGATTTTCAAGTTATCTTTTGTACATATGAGTGATTAGTGGGTCACATATTTCATTAACCGATGTCATGTTAAAAAATATTGATATGTAGCTGTCGAAACTGTCACATAAGATTTCCAATATAAAGGCTTCATACAACATGTGTGACTGTTGATCCGCTCTAAAGGCATTTCTTAAAAAGGGGGGGAAAATGCACAAGATATGTGTTTTGTCTCCCCAAAAGATATACATTCCTTCTTTCTGACATAACGAAAGCAGTGTATAAAGCCACTCATTGCTATAATACCGCTTGGGGATTCCCGAATGTGTGTGTGTTTCTCTACAGTAACATTAGCTCCAGCAAATGACTTCAACCTAGACCCTCAGCTGTTTTAGCATATGTTGCTGTGTGTACGTGTATGTGTCTACCTTTCTCTTCCAGGCGTTCTCGGAGTCCTGCAGCTGGCTGAAGCGGTCGGCAAGGGACGTCTGGACCAAATCGCTGGCTTTGGATTTCTTCTTACTGCGCCAATCCTCCTCATTACCTGTTAGCTCAGCCAGTCTGTAGAAAAAAAGAGAAGAAAAGCAACGGTGAGAAGGTTTTTTAAAAACAATTTTGGGTATATTACATCTTTCTTAGCAATGGCCTGCATATGTATGTTTTGCAAACTGAAATGCCTCCAAGTTCTATAAAGCTAGGCTGCAAGTTAGTCATTAGTCTTTATTTTTTTGCCTTGTATGTTGACTTGTATATTTTTAGAGATTAAGGTCATAGAATATAATGCTAGCTAAGCACAATGATCACAATTTGGTTTGGTGGCTCAGTGGTAGGCTTGTTGGCTGACATGTGGAAGGGCAGTTTATGTCCCGGGCAATGGCCCACATCGTGAACCCTTAGTGCGGTCTCAATCCCACATAAAAGTGCGTCAGGAAGGACAAACCGGCATAAAACCTGTGCCAAAACCAAGCAGCTGTAAAACCAATCTAGCACTAAGTGTCTGTGACTAATATTTGCAGACATTGTAAAGCATCTCTCTGTTGTAAATGTGAATTCACCACTTTATTACTTTATATAACACCAAACTATATAATTATAATTTTATATACAGTATTTAATATAATGGAATCAACTATACAATATGAATTAAAATGAGTAAAACATTTTGTTTTAAAACATAAAGTGGTAATTATTTATTTTAGCCACCACTACACCTTGTCTTTATGCACTACACACACCATCCCATCATACCTCTGGTTAAAAGAGGAGCTCATGCTACCATCCAGACTGCTGTCCAGCTCCTCACTGTCTTCAGACATACACAGAGAGGGCGAACGGGGAGCATCGCTGGAGCTGCTGCTTCCCCTGTGCATGACCTTAATCCCACCATCCACCTTTATCTCCTCTTCGATCTCTTTCGACTTATCCTCCAGCTTTTTGTCCTCGCAGTCTTTGCCATGAGCATCGCTTTTCTCCGGCTCGACGTCAGCCTCGAGGCTGGCGGAGCGGCTCTTCTTCAGGATGCCCCTGAGACCACGTGAGTCCTGCCTTTGCAAACCTGCCGTGACCGCCTTGGGCTCCTGCTCTTCAACCTTCACAGTCGGCTTTGGCTCCTCAATGACGACTTTACAGTCTTTCTCCCCAGCTATGAGGTCACTGGACGAGTCCTGAAAAATGGCCAAAGGTGAGAACATGACAATGTCAGTGACAGTATTGTGAACCTCTTGTCATGGTGGTTATCAATGGTATCTTTCTCAGGACCCTTGCTATCAGTTTATTTTGCCTGGTGCATTTGTTTTATTTGAGCATGCATTGTAATTTAACTTCTTAAAGCATTTAAGTAATTTACATTTAGAAGAGTCTGTAATCACTTAAATTACAACTTCCTTAAGTAAATCTATTAAAGCCTAACTCCCAGAAGCAGATTTGTTTCCCCTTCACTCTCAAACCCCCCTTAACCATGCATAGTATTTACTGATTAAAGTGCTTTAAGATAAATAACTAAACAATACCCCAGGTCTAAGGGCTTGAGGCTTATTACACGTCCACTATTTCTGTAAACTCTGTACATCACATGTCCGCTCAGAAATGTTCCTGTGATCTTGTCATGAAAGTCCAGTGAGACAAAGAACAGATCCTGCGGTTCACCCCTCTGTGTGGACTCAAAGAGTGTGTTATCTATCAAGAGCACACCCCCATCTCCATTTCCTCCCCTTCAATAGCCCCCAAATTCCCCATCCTGCCCTCTGCACTCGTTAGCGACAGAAAGAGGAAGAGAAAAGCAGAGCTGGGGGGCCTGCTTTATCAGCTGCTCCACCATACACACACACCCTGAGGACAGAGAGAGGAATGCAGGGCCATGGTGACCCAGCAGCAGAGAGAATGAGAAATTGAGGGAAAAGGGAAACAGAGGGGTAGGAATGAGGGAGGGAGGGGGGGGGCAGATACTTATATGCATCTCAGTTCTTGATTTAATGATCAGTAAAAGTAATGTTTAAAAATGTCCTAATTAATAAGTGGAGGAATTGTGGTAGACAATGATGACGTGGTTTATTGAAGCAACAATAAAAAAGTATGAGGGGTGTTCAAGTCAAACCGGGACATTTGATCAGTTATGGGAGTAAAAACAACCTTATCCCAGGGTTTCACTAATGTTTGGAGAACTTCAAAGTATAACGTTTTCTCTGTACAACAGGGGCATTAGTGGACCCATGTTTGAAATGCTGGCCTCCCAGGAACTCCTTCAATGGCCGAGTTCCTGCAATGTGTAAGTGGTGTTCGTGAATAATTGTGTGTACAGTCTTAACAGGCAGATGCGTCTTTTCCACAGGTCGTGGTAACATTTTATGAGTAAATTTTCAATAATTAGGCAGAATGTTCTTCAGCCGGGATTATTATCGTTCATGGACGTACAGGCTTCTTTAAAACATTCAAATGTTTTACTGCGGCTAAGAGTAAATCGGTTTCATGCCTTCATTCAGGAGCAGTTTCATCGCAAGTCCCGGTTTGAATCGAACGCCCCTCATTTATGCAAGGAAAGAAATTATGCAAAGCGAGGATTCTTAATGGATCTCACATGGTTCTTTGGGGAATCAACACTGACTCTGCTATGACATGACTCTCAAGAATGTTCTCTGGTAGTCTGACTTACGATACTATAATCAACCACACAGTCTGGTTTTTCGCAGTAACTTCTTCATAATTGCTTCCTTCTACAATAATGCACGATATAGCTCTTATGCAACATCAGTCACTTCCTGTTCACACAGAAACCGAATGACCATCACACGATCATCTTCATACAGTATACAGTAGAGGCCTTCCTAGTGTACACTCTTACCTTTTCCCCCTCATCCTGTGCTTCTAGCTTCTCATTACCCTTCTCTCCATCTGGCTCGTCTTTCTCAACCGATGAAGACAATAAGGATTGACTGCAACAGAAAGCAGAGCAAGAAACGAAAGCTTGTGAGTAAATTGAAGTAAACGATAGCTGGCTTTTGCCAAAATAATCTACTTATCCTACAGACAGTACAATATGTTGCATCAGTGTGTTCTGGTTGTTTACATGAAACGCATAACTTAAACCACATGTCCTCAAGCCGAGGAATGATTGAACTCATTTCAGTCACTCTCCACTTTCTGTAATGTTTCTGAAAGGATCTGCCTCGGAGAGACAAGTTAATCAGCGTGGATGTATACACACATCAGAAGTGAGTCATCACGGCATCCGCAGCCAGCAGAATAAAAAAAAGTGAAAAAGGACAGCAGGCAAAGTTAAAGCAACTCCTCTCTCTCTCTTTCTCACACACACACACACACAGCCCAAAATATACATTCGGACGGTTTCCTGCCATAATTCACATGATAGCAGAACACACCCCGCCAGAACATCATTGTCAGCAGTACATGTCCAGCTGTAGACACACACCCACATATCACTTTATCAGCTGTAACAGACACGGACACCAGTTTAAAAGAGCTTTAATGATTGTATAAAGTAAAACTCTATCCTATGAATGATTGGCATATCCTTTTGTGTTCATTCTAAGCTAAAAAGGTTGATTATTTAAGCATTTGCTTTATAATTGAAAAAGTACAGTAATACTCCACAAGAATGCCTACAGTATTAGTCCATTATACTTTTTAAATTGTCCCACTTATACCACAGCAATCTGCCAGCAATTAAAACATTTACGTGCTTTTTTAATACCCATAGTTACATTTAATGTGAAGGAATGCCTGCGAGACAAGTTGCTGCTTTTGCTTTTGATATAAACAGTCTTGTTAATGAGTTAATGAGACGAAAAGCTAGTGCAAGCTCCTCTGTCCTGAAGACTTTTTTCCAAGTTGAGAAACATATTGTTACAAAGCACTGACACCTGATACTCCTTCATAAATGATATGTGAACACCTCTTCATTAAAAAGCACCATCATATCAACAACTCCACATGTTTTGGTCTTTTGTTAAACAACACATCATGTCACCCATTTATTTTAACCTCAGGTCCCGCTGGGCGTCTGAGGTCTGAGGCTGTTGCTATGGAAACGATAGTTTTAGGGCTTTATAATTAACCCATCATTCATGTTTCTGCTAGAAATCCAGTCAGAGCCGTGCTGTTGTAGAAAATGACCTCCTGACTTGGAAATCCGTCCGTGCTGTGGGATAAACGCAATCACCAGGCGCTAGAAAGACAAGCGGATTTTGTTAAAGATCCAAGCTGTTTAAAAAAAAATTTATTTAACGTTATGTCTAATATAATTTCCGCGCATAATGGTAACTGTTGTCTAAATGGCTATAAGTCTTATAGCCTCGTCTGGGAGTTGTCTACGAATCTTAGACAGAGTCCAAGGCCATTGTACCATCATGCCTATCACACACAAGATAAGGGAATAATGTGTGCAGCATACTGTAATGCAGCTGCCCAAGAACCACATGCTCACATTTGTGCGTATTAACTAGCAAGCTTTAATCACCTTCTAACCTCAAAATTGCATTAATGCAAGATGAAAAAGGGCTCATTTTCTTATCTTGTATCTTATATAAAGTAGAGCTTATTATTGAAATGAGCTGACAGATTTAAATAATATATATTTTAATACAGTGCATTGCAGAACTGGATGAATAAAAACCCAGACACACTGTAATTCAGTTCATTGCTCATGTGAGTGACCCAGAGTCCCATGTGGCCTTTCTGGAGTCAGTCAGGCAATGCAGGCAAGCAGGCAGGCTCAGGATTTCACATTGCAGAGCAGTGAGAGAAGCAGAGCAGATCTCGCTTCCTGCAGTGCAACCAGAACCAGACTTGCGAGCGTTCTCTGACTCAGCTTCTGGTATTGCTGCTGATGAGTGATGGCCAATCATTTTCTGAAATGTTATTACCTCACATGCCATAATCTAATTAAAGACATCTAGACACCCTCACACATGCAGAACAAAAAGGCTCTGAGCGATAAACAGGAGACATACGGCTTCAGAGAGAGATGCCTATCTGTCTGGAATTCTGCAAGAAACTGGTATGAATGTAACCCATGATTAACCTTTTTATACAAAACAGGAAGCACATTACAACAAAAGTGCCAAAGGGGGGTAATGGACCACAGTGACCTGGGGTGTCAGCCCTGTTTGAAGTAGGAAGGATAGGTGGAATTTACCAAAGATTAGCTCTCAGGCCCAAATTCCAAACAAACCAGCTAGTATGAATGTTTTCTCGGCGATGTCCTTTCCTGTTTTACCTGGCTTTAGACGGCTGGTCCTGAGTGCTGATTGGCTCATTACGTCTGTTGGCATGGTGACCATCCTGTATGGCTTCCTGTGAGACAGTCGGGATTTCAGGTGTATCCAAATCCTAGTCAAGAAGAAGAAAGAAAAAAAAGAAAGCCAGAAACAGAAGAATATTAAAGAAAGGGTTGAACAGAGTGGAACTCTGGGTACTTTCCACATCAAAACAAACCTCCAGAGTCAGACCATTCAACAGCTCTACAATTAAGCATTCAGTCTAAGGATTTATTAAAAGGCCCTCACACAGGCATACTGGGCATAGCAAGAGGGACTAGACAGGGCTTCTTAGAGATGGAACAACCCCTCAAACAATCACACACACACACACACACACACACACACACACACACACATAGAAACATGGGGAAAAAAACAGTGTCTGAAACTGAATGAGAGCAAGCGGCAGTAACAAAAGGGTACAGAGGTCAGGAAGAGTGAATCATGCTGAAGGAAAAGATTTAAAGAGAAAAAGGAGCCCTTTGTCATAAGCAACAAAATGATCACTCATAATTTGTTCTTCGAGTGTTTGGAGTTGATAAATCATGGCCAAAATGATTTTGAAAAACCATTTCATTTGCCAACTGTGAAAACAATATTAAACAATGTCCAAAGACTGACAAATGAGATTCCCAAAAGTCTAGGATGGAGACTTTAGCGTCATCTAACTGTAACAGCCAAAATCGTCATCTGGGGCAAATGCACATATCTTTAAAAAGGATTTATTGAGCTGTGCAGTGATAATCCAAAAATGCTTTAATAAAAGCCAGATATTGTTCTCAAATACATCTTTGGAGACACTTATGCAAGCTCTTCACACAATACACTTGTCTTCCAATGACTTAAAATGAACTCAAATCGTTGAAATGACGACCATGGATGATAGCGAAGGTATTTTTAGTCGTAAAACTTTACAATCCCCAGTCGAAATCTCTGAAAGTCTAATGCCTACAACAACAGGGGCCAGACATCGCACAAAAATGGAAAAGAAATTCTGGTGTAAACCTGCAGCCAATGATGTGTATGATAAATTGGTCTGCTCTCCAATAAAGTGGAGAAGTCATAGCAATTCCTCTTAAGGTCTTCAAATACTTCTCATTAAACCAAAGCAGTATGAGTATAAAAGATGTCTATTAAAGGCAGCCATGGATAAGCAGCAACATATCAGAAGAAGAACCACATGAAACTGGAGCACTTGGCAAACGCCACAAACTTACTTTACAGCGAGACGTTCTGGCAGACGCACTCGTCTTAAAGCTGTCTTCTTCTTTATCGTCCGATGTCTGGCGTCTGCTATCGTCTGTAAGACGCAGGTGTATGACACTTAAAGGAGGCCGTTTATGAAGAAATTCACTTTTTAGTCATATAGAGGCAATCAGAAGGTTTACCAGTGTGTGTAAAAAAAAAATGGAATAAAAAAAATAAAATAAAATCCTTTTTTTTTTCACGGTGGCTTAAACAAGCCAATCAGATTCCCCCCTAATGTGACCTCATATAAAAGATGCCCCTCCCCAGCTTTTTCTCTGCTATGGACCCAGTTTTGCTGTTCTCTGGCGTGGCCTAGCAGTAGCTCTTTTACATAGAAATGAAATGGCACATTTGGAAAAGGAGTGAAACAGAGAGTCTTTAAGGTATGAGCAATTTTCTGGACATCTGAGTTAAAGAAACTTGAAGAAATAGTAAATTATGGGACCTTTGAAACAAGCAGTCCTGGTTCCTTGTCAACCTGTACATTTTTAAAAATTTGAACCCTTTGCATATTAATGAAAATGCAAATATGAAAAATGTATTTAATTTTAAATTACATTTACATTTGTTTAAACATGCTTCGGTAATGTCCTTTCAAAGCAAGTCAAATCCTTTCTTTTCCAAAAAATGTGTGACCTATGCAAAGTGACATATACTGACATAATTTGTCATTTACTGTAAGCATTATTTTCAGCTTAACTGTTTTTATTTATCTCTTCATTCGCTGCTGATTTTGTGAATGTAATTAAGTAATTGCGCTATTTAAGCGTAAATTATTGCACAAGTTGCGCATATGTCTGGGAGCCATTCAAAACTTGTATGTCAGTGGAAAGTCAAGCAAAGTGAGTTTACTTTTCTTTTTTTTTTTTAACTTTGTGCAAGCATTTCGTGAAGACATAGCACCATGGGTCTCAAGAATGTTAACAAGCCCGGTAAGAAGAAGTAAACGAAGCCCCTTTCAGTTTCTTTTTATTAAGCAAGAAAAATCATACATTAAGCTTAATTGAGGTGTAATGTATATTTATTTCATATTTTACTTCATTTACATGGCTTATCTAAATGTTTTGATTGGTTTTATATGCAAAAATATGACTATAGTGGTGGAAATTGGTAATATTAATAATAGTTTTTGGTGGATGGAACGGATTATCTGCCTTTACATTACTTCCTATGGGAAAATGCGTTTCGCAATACAAAACCTCGACCTCAGGAACATACTCAATTTGAAAACCGAGGTAACACTGTATCTCATTCATAAGACTGAAGAAAAAGTCAATAAAAAAAACATGGATGAAAAAAGAGCTCTGATGTCAAATCTGTAGGATCTCTAGGAGCTGTTCAAACGTTTATAATTGAGAGAACAGGTGATACGTGAGGTAAGCAGTTCACTTTGAATCTGAATGATTCATCACACTGGTCGGTCCTGCGCTTGCTCTATCAAGCCAGAACAATCTCATCAACTCTAAAGTTTAAAACGAGCATCGTGGAATATGAGCGGGTTTTGGTCCATAGTTATGATCATGACGTGCGCTACATTACTATTTAAACAATATGCTGGGAAGCCAGTGTGAAAATATCACAGCTGTACTGCAAATGACATACTGTCTAAAACTACACAGGCCATTTGGAACCAGCTGTGAAAGATTAGAAGGTAAAGATCCAGCTGTATGTATGTATGTGCGTGAGTGTGTTGTGCGTGGGAATGCTCTGACCCACAGCAGATGCCCGTGTCATAGTGTGGAAAGGAAGCAGCGACCCTGAGGGTTAGTCAGTGTTTCATAGGTACTGCGATTAGTCGAGTGCCGTTCTGCTCCTGCCCAGAGAGACGAAACTGGCCGAGGTCCGTAATGAGAATATCACATCTCCTCCCCAGAGAGATGAAACATCACGCTTTAATTTCATGCCAAACTTCACATCTATTCTGTCGTCTTTTTCATTCCGTCTTTCCTGCTTTCTTTCTCTCTGTAATGAAAATGTATGTGCTGAGTTAGCATTCCACGTCCTGTAGGCGATGTTTTCCACCAGTGGAACAGATGAGTTGTGTGTGAGTCTCTAAAGGGCTTCTGCTTCCAAACTGTCCGCCAGATCTACTGAAGTGGGGATTCCCAAACAGCAGGCCAGTATGCGATGCTATGACATTACTTGGCTTGCTCTGCATTTATGAATTTCACGCAGCCAACATGAGTGGGTGTGCAAGTAAGAAAAGGCAAGCCAACGTTTGAGAACATTTGCCAACCAAAGCTGACTGAACTGTCAACTGTTGGTGATGGGGGTTCTGAATATTTCTTCTACACCTGAGGAATGTAACAGGAAATGGCTTGCCATAACAAGAGATGGAAATCGGGAAACCCGGGTAAAAAAAATTTATGTTTTTTTTTCTTCTCCTGACATGCTGTGCATACACTTGTCCCATTTAAGCAGAGGGTCACTGCAAAGTTTTTTCTCATGGGAGGGGTCTCTTCCAAGATCCACAGTATACACAGGCTCACTGATTATTTTAATGAGTATGGAAAAGGCTGATTATCATACCCATGGCATATCCATGGCCTTCAAAGCACCTAGATCTTAACCAAACCAAACACTGTTTGGGAGCCTTTGGATGACAGCACTTTGATGCAATTATCAAACTCTTCTTTCATAATAAATAGAATATTATGAAATATTATTTTGAATATTATTTCAATCACTGCCTGGCCAAAAAATTTCACATTTCAGAAGGGTCTGAATTTTGGGTTGCATCAAACAAAGAAAACAACTAAGGAGATGTGGTATTACTGGAACTGGGCTAAAAACCCTTCACTCACAGGATTGGGATTAAACAGTTGTGTGGGCATATGAAAACCACTTCTTAGTGAAGCTAATAAAAAATGCCTTAGTTTGCTAGGAAGCATAAAGATTGGACTTTGGAGCAATGGAAATAAGTTCTGAGTTTAGACTGACCCTAATCCAGAGCCATATGAACATCGGGGTAGAAAGGAATGCGCATGAAGTGACGCTCCCATCATGCATAAAGCCCACTGTTTAAGACTCTGGAGGCAGTGTGATCAGGTCAGGACGAGGCTCAGCAACATTATGTGGTGAAAAAAAAAAGTCAGTTGATAACCTGAATGTATTAAATGAACAGGGTATCACACCTATGGAGTTTTCCCCTTATGGCACAGGCATATTCCAAGAGAGGTTCTGGGAGGGTAGCACGGTGGTGTAGTGTTAGCACTGTTGCCTTGCACCTCCAGGGTACAGGTTCAATTCCCAGCCAGACTTGATTCCCGTCTCTGTGTGCATGGACTCTGTGAGAGCATGTTCTCCCCGTGCTTGGTGGGTTTCCTCCCACAATCCAAAGTTATACTAACCTACATGTTTGGCGTTCCCAAATTGCCCATAGTGTGTGTGTGCCCTGCGATGGATTGGCAACTTGACCAGGGTGTACCATTCCTTGTGCCCTTAGTCTCCTGGGATAGCCTCCCCGTGACCCTGAATAGGTATAGACGATGAGAGAGTGAGAGAAGTTCTGGCAGGATGAGGAATTATTTTGCCACATGAATTTGTGTGCTGTAGGCAAAGCTAAAGGTGACTGAATGCAGTCTTATAGTGTGTGTGACTAATTTTTGGCCAGGACGTGCACAGTATGTCAATTTAATATTTCATGTTGTAGCATGCAGTGCAGTTTGGGGATATAACAAATCTACCAGTTCTACATCACTGTCACTCTACTTCTACTAGCTGAAGACATAAAACGTGTATATGGTAAGAAATGTTGCAAAAAAAAAAGAAAAGAAAAATGACTGTTGGTCTGCTTTGTGTCTGCTGGCTCTGCGTTGCTGGTTTGTGTCATTCATACTCAAACTGTGCTACTCATAATGACTGAAGTCGGGAAATGCCGTGATTACCAGCATCTTATTGGATTGTTAAGGTCATGGGGATGAAGCCTATGCAGTATGAGTCTGAGCTACTGCATGACCACACCATTTGGTTTCAAACTTGCAGATCTGTAGAGAAGACACCCATTTTGGGTAGAGATTTCTGCTGGAAAAAGTTTTTTTTATCCGTCTGTCTGTATCACTGAAGATTGATCTTTTTGAAAGTCTCTCAAAGGTATATTGATTGTATGTGAATGGGATTGTTTTTAAAAACGCTGATGTCACACCCAGCTTATTTTTGTATGCTTAATATGCTATCTGCATTTTTTAAATTAATAACAAGTTTGACATGAAATTTGAAATGTATCTATTTTTTTCAACCACACCTATATTTAATTATATAGGTTTTATTTTCCATTTTGGAGCTTTTTTTGCCTTCTTTACCATGCTTACATTCTTAACAGTGTTCCTGAAGCTGGCAACAGTTTATGACATACACCGAACAGCCTTAACATTAAAAATATTAAAAGCACCTAGAGTAGGTTTTAGGTAGCTGGCACCAGTATCTTTTGGGTGATTTGGATCGAACTTGTTTGTCCGGTGCATCCCAATATTTGCTTGATTGGCTTGGGATCTGGGGAGTTTATAAGTCCCAGTGGGCTGTGGTTGTTCTGCACTGGGTGTTCTTGTCACGAGCTATCGGAGGGTAAGCACAGAAGCCTTAGCAGTTAGCCCGTGTAGCGTGGATGGTAAACCCAAACGCGGAAGCAACGCGAGTAGGCAGGATAACCACGCGATTTGTCTAAGAACTCTCTTACACGAAG
The DNA here is from genome assembly GCA_030347435.1 of Clarias fuscus. Taxonomy (NCBI): domain Eukaryota; kingdom Metazoa; phylum Chordata; class Actinopteri; order Siluriformes; family Clariidae; genus Clarias; species Clarias fuscus. The sequence goes on from CM059220.1 coordinate 19,109,347, forward strand.
AGCTAGGATCTACACAAATAAATCCACGTTCTAGCAACACACTCAATCAAAGAAGCAACCCGAATCGGTGAGTACTCACAGAATAGTCGCCGAAGCGTCAGACAAGGCATGGGCGAACTCAATGACTGAGCAATGTGAAGCGATGAAGGGTTTGAGCTGGGAGGTGTGAAATACCGGATGGGTCCGGAGCGCCGCAGGCAGCTGGAGCCGATAGGTGACAGGATTGATACGGAGGGTGATGCGGTATGGACCGATGAACCTGGGTGATAGCTTCTTGGATTCCGTGTGAAGGTGAAGGTTTCTGGTTGAAAGCCACACTTTGTCACCTACATTGTACAATCGTCCCGGCGGGTGTCGACAGCGATGTTGAGTGGCGTAGTGGTTGTTGGCCTGTTGGATGGCGGCGTTTGCTTGGTTCCACAGCCGTCGACACCGGTGAACCAACTGTTGGGCCGACAGCACCTCAACCTCCGGTTCTTGATGATCGAACATCGAAGGTTGGAAACCGTGGAATACTTCAAATGGACTGAGATTGGTGGCTGAAGAGACATGGAGATTGTGAGATAACTCAGCCCATAGAAGGTAGCGGGCCCAGGAGCGCTGGTGATCGGCAACAAAGCATCTCAGGTAGCGCTCCAGTTGTTGGTTGGTTGCCTGACCGTTAGTCTGGGGATGATAACCAGAGGATAGACTACAGGTGGAATTGATCAAACGGCAGAAGGCCTTCCAGAACCGGGCGGTGAACTGGGGCCCCCTGTCCGAGACGATGTCTTTTGGGAACCCATGCAGTCGGACTACGTGTTCTAAAATCAGCTCTGCTGTTTTTTTGGCTGACGGGAGTCCGGCGAGGGCCACCAGGTGCATGGCTTTGAAGAACCGGTCGACGATGGTTAAGATGGTGTTTTTCTCTTCGGAGGCCAGCAGGCCCATGATGAAGTCGACGGCAATGTGCGTCCAGGGCCGATGGGGAACTGGGAGTGGTTGGAGTTCCCCCGATGTCGGTTGGTTGGTATTCTTGGACCTGGCGCACACTGGGCACGCCTGGACGTACTCCTTGACGTCACTCACCATAGATGGCCACCAGAAGGCACGTCTGATAAATTGGAGGGTGCGGTTGGCGCCGGGGTGTCCAGATAATGGTGAGGAATGACCCCATCGTAACACCTCGGTCCTTACGGTGTTCTGCACGTAGTGTCGCCCAGGCGGCACACCTGCCGGTGCGGTCTCCGTCGCCTGTGCACGGCGAACCCTCGTTTCCAGTTCCCAGTGAAGTGGTGCAATGATCTTGGCAGGGGTGATGACAGGCACGGGGTCCGCCCGGGACCCCGTGCCGGGCGGACGAAGAGGACGTCCGCCCGGGGGACGTCCTCTTCGTGTTGTCGGGAGTGGGCGGTAGGATAGGTGGAAGTTGTAATGTTCGAAAAACAGTGCCCACCACGCCTGTCTCGGGTTGAGCTGTTTTAAGTTACGGATGGTGATCAGGTTCTGATGGTCGTTCCAGACGATGAACGGCTCCCTGGCGCCCTGGAGCCAGTGTCGCCATTCTTCCAAAGCCCACTTTATGGCCAGCAGCTCGCGGTCCCCTACCCCGTATCGCTGCTGAGTGGGGTCAAATTTTTTGGAAAAGAAACTACAGGGGTGTAGCTTCTGGTCTGGACCTCGTTGAGAGAGAACAGCCCCGGCGCCCACATCCGAAGCGTCCACCTCCACAACGAATGGTTTACTTGCAACATTTGGTGGGCGAGTAATCTCTTAAGGACCGCTCTGACGTGCTGGGTGTGTTCCTCGGCGGTGCGTGAATAAATAAGGATGTCGTCCAGGTAAACGAACACCCACCGCCCTAGCATGTCCCTAAGGACATCGTTGATGAACTGCTGGAGTCCGAATGGGATGACCAAGCTCTCGTAGTGTCCAGTAGGGGTGATGAAAGCCGTCTTCCACTCATCGCCCTCTCTGATGCGCACCAAGTTGTAGGCGCTCCGGAGGTCCAACTTTGTGAAAATGGTGGCGCCAGAGAGGGCGTCCAGGGCTGAGTTGGTAAGAGGCAAAGGGTGTCTGTTCTTAATGGTGATGTTATTAAGCCCCCGATAATCGACACAGGGACGTATGTCGCCCCCTTTCTTCTTCACAAGAAGAACCCCGCGGCGGCAGGCGAGGAGGAGGGCCGGATGGTGCCGTGGCGAAGGGCGTCAGAAACATATCTCTCCATCGCCTGCGTCTCAGCGGCGGAGAGGGAGTAAAGATGGCCGCGAGGGGGTGAGGGGTGGGGGGGCGAGCCCAGCTGAAGTTCGATCGTTAGGTCGTCGGTGATGAGAAGAAAGGTGTGTGGCTCGTCTCTTGCAGAATAGAGCCATTCTATTCTTGCAGAATACTTCAGCCAGGTCTCGGTAGGTGACGGGGTTGGTGTCGACATCGGGTCCCTAGAACACGTCCCAGCCGGAGCCCGCAGGCAGAGTTCGGTACAGGTCGGCCCCCACTGCAGGATTCGGTTTTGCGTCCAGGAGATGAGGGGGTCATGTTGGAGCAGCCAGGGGTGATGGGTGGCGATGAAACGGAGGTGAGGTGGAACTGGATCTGTTCGTGATGTTGGCCGATGACAAGGGTGAGAGGCTGAGTCTGAGTGGTGATGAGGCTGGAGGAAAGGGGCCGACCGTCGACAGATAGGCTGGGATAACGCCTCAAGTTCCACTCCCAGTTCTTTGGCAAATGAAGAGTCAATAAAGTTACCTGCGGCACCGGAATCGATGAACGCAGTACTTCCGACCAGTTTGCGGCCAAACCAGAGGTGTACTTGGACGGTGAGACGGATATTATTGGGTGTCGTGGCCGAGAGGTGGAGGGGACCCGGTGAACTGCCGCGTTTGCTCACCGGGCCTGAGCGTTTCCCGGGCGAAGTGGGCAGAGGGCCCTGTGGTGCGCCCCTGACCCACAGTAGGCGCAGAGCCCTTCTCTGAAGCGTCGTTCCCGTTCTGCAGCGGTCAAGGAGGCGCGTCCTAGTTGCATGGGTTCCCCGGCTCCCGTGTTAACCACGGCGGGAGGTGGAGATCCGACGGGTGCCATCGCGGTGGTGGTGAAGGAGGGACGAATCTCAGGAACCGGGGCGTGAGGGTATGAGGGTGACGTGGTGCGTGGCAGGGTCCGGGGGGCTGGCCTCGGGCGAGAGAGCAGACACTGGTCAATGCGAAGGGCGAGCTGAATCAGTCCTTCCAGCGTGGCGGAAATCTCTCGTCCGGCGAATTTGTCTTTGATCCGTGAGGCCAGTCCCTCGTAGTAGGCCGTCCGGAGGGCGGCGTCTCCCCAGGTGGTCTGCACGGCGAGAGTACGAAAGTCCGCTGTGTAGCGACTCACGGACAACCCTCCCTGCCGCAGATGATATAATTTGGTGTCGGTCTCCACCTCAGCAGCAGGATGTTCAAATGTTAGTTTCAGTTGACGGGTGAACTCTCCGTATGAGTAGGCCATGTCTGAATCTGATCTGGAGACCTCCGTGGCCCACTCAGCTGCCTGCCCGGATAGCAACGAGACGAGAAGCGCAACGCGCAGTCGGTCTGTGGAGTATTTGGTGGAATTAAACTCAAACACAAAATCCAATGCTATTAGAAAGACACTGCACCTCCCATCTGTGCCATCCCACTTATCCGGTAGAGCTACGAAAACATCAGAAGGGCACCCACTGCAATGGGCGTGGCAACAACCGAGTGAGCAGCCGCCCCGCGGAGGGTCGCATTCTCCTGCCGTAGCTCTGCCACCTTGCGGCGCAAAGCCGCGACGTCTTGGAGGTCCTTTTGGAGAGATGCAACTTCTCCACGGAGCTTATTGATCAGCTCGGCATGCTGGTCAACCACATCACAGAGGCGAGCAAACTCCGCTGGGTTTACTGCTTTAGGCTCAGTCATTCTGTCACGAGCTATCGGAGGGTAAGCACAGAAGCCTTAGCAGTTAGCCCGTGTAGCGTGGATGGTAAACCCAAAAGCGGAAGCAACGCGAGTAGGCAGGATAACCACGCGATTTGTCTAAGAACTCTCTTACACGAAGAGCTAGGATCTACACAAATAAATCCGCGTTCTAGCAACACACTCTCAATCAAAGAAGCAACCCGAATCGGTGAGTACTCACAGAATAGTTGGTGAAGCGTCAGACAAGGCATGGGCGAACTCAATGACTGAGCAATGTGAAGCGCCATCTTGTTTCCTTTTATGCTTCCTGAAATGCGACCGTACTACTTCCGGGTCCTAGTGCCGGTCGTGTTACGAGTGTGCATGACAGTTCTGGCGTCTTTCTATCCTGACCAGCAATGACATTTTTCTGTAAGTTGTGCTGTCTTGGCTTTTCTGTGGAATCGGACCAGACGGGCTGGTCTTTGGTCCCTGTGGACATGTGTGAGCCTTGGGTGCTCATAATAATGTGACTATGGGACATATGTGACATAACTGATAATCAAAGTTAACGTATTAATGTTACGTGGTGTTAATGTTATGGCTGATCTTTGTACACTCACTAAGTTGGCATCAATATGTGAGTGGGTTCAAATCATGTGCACTGAGATATTTTTCAAAATGGATGTTTGAATACAGGAACTGTTTGCAAAAATATCCATATATAGGCATGGTATCAACTTATAAACTAATGACAAAACCATCCTTACCAAGATTAGCAATGCGGGCAGAAATCCTTGATTATAACTACATGTGACCGGTACCCTCCTGGAGTCATCTGGAAAGTGTTTGTGATGTATATGTGTGTGTATGTGGGCATTTAGTGCCCCGTCATCCTGAATCATAACTACAGCCCTACTGTATGTGTGAGCTGTGTGCTATGACAGGATGCTGCTCTTCCTACTCAGTCAATAGGGAAAGGGAATCTGGGAGCACAGCAGCATTAGAAGAGGAAGGGGGGAGAGGAAGGACAAAAGGCCCATTGAAGGGACTTGGGGAAAGTAACTTACCCTTTGGCGGTTTGACTTCCTCTGTGTCCAGCAGTCTGTGGAAGAGAGAAAGAGAGAGAGAGGCAGAGCGGTGAAGAGACGATGCATCATATAATCTGAAGTCCACTCAACCCCCTGTCTGCTATGAGAGGAAACTGTTCTAGACCAATACATGATAAAGCCAGTTTCATATAGTGCATGATAAAATCTGTCTGCATTTGAAGTAAAACTAGATGAGAAAATGCAGATGTGGTAGAAGTGAAAGTAAGATGCTATTACAATAAGACTGTTGCATCTGTTTGGAACTGGATTGCTAAATCAGTCTCTGAGGGCAGAGAGACATCCAGCAGAAATGGCACAAGGTGCAGTGCAGCTGCCTGCTTTAATTAAAATGTACCCATTACATAAGCAAGACAAATGCAAGATCAAGGAATAAACCCTGATCAAAACACTTATTCGAGAAGACCTGTGTTAGAAAAGGCATACACACACAAAAAAAAGAAATGCAATATTATAAACACAAATGCCACACACGTAGAACAGCACCTACAATGCCTGATGAAAACCTGATTCCCAACAAAGCATAAAGTAAACTTTCTAAACATAGTCACGGCCATTTCCCTTTCCCAGAACGGATGGCTGATCAAGCGCTCCCGAGTTAGCATGAACGCATTTACCAGAATTTAGTGTCTGTAACTAATGGTTTGTAATTACTGACATGCAAATGTGTAAGCATGTTCTTCATGTGGGTTTGTAAGAAACCAGGTTCCTGAAAACCTTTGACACGTTTCCAACCACCATCACACCAGCAGGTCTTCCAGGTTCCAGGAACCTTTCCGTTCCTTCTTCCGATCATCTTGTTTAGTCAGGGTTAAAAAAAGTTTTTAAGGAAAAAGTGATTACTTAGCTGTGTTTTATATCCAAACTAACATGGCAAGACAAGCAGAGCGAAATCTTTATATAGAGCTTTTGTTTCAACACATGTGTGGAGTTAAAGACGTCACAGGAGTGTGTTTTGTACACGGTCCTGGTGACACGCTGCTCGCGGCAAGAAGCAACGAACCCTGTGAAACTATGCTTTATACTGTATGCTCGCACAGCTGGTGCTGTTTTTCTGTATGCTCAAATGAGGTATTCGTTGTGTAGCTGTTCTACACGACAGTCACAGAGCTCCTCATGCATTCATGTACTGTAGTGGTTATTTAGGAGAGTTTCTGACCCCTGTTATTCTTTAATAGGAACAGAACCAAATGCTGGTATGGTGTCTGGAATGAACATGATAACGTGTCTTAAATAGACACGAATCCATAAGAGGCAGACTATTCGTATGTTTGTTTAAATTTTGCTTCATTGAGCAACTAAATTCATTATAATATTCAAATTCAAGTTCAAAGAAAAATAACATGCAAGAGGAATCAACAAGTAAAAAAAGCGTGAAAGTAAGGAAGACTTGAAATTGTCTGGGACAACCGATTTGGATTGATGGAGAGCGACTTCACCATCTTCGATATCGTCCAGGTTATCCACGACGTACAGACTGCCGAGTTGATGCTACAAGAATTTCACAATTCAAAACTCGGACAGCGAATAAACAGTAACAAGACCCAAGGCGATGAAGAACAACTGCTGCACCAGTGGAAGAATTACACTACACTGTAAAAAATAACGGTCGTAAATCCGTAAATTTTACGATAAAAAACTGGCAGCTGTGGTTACCAAAATTTTACCGTAAAAAATACGGTAGCACCGTTATTGCACTGTAAAAAAAACAAAGCGTAAATTTTACGATAAAAAACTGTCAGCTGTGGATGCCAGAAGTTTACTGTAAAAAATACAGTAGCAATGTTTTTGGTTCTATGGGATCGCACTCATTACACTACATATTTTAAGGATTTTAATTGTTCTGTGTCTGACCGGGCATCAAACCCAGACCCTGGAGGTGCAAGGTGACAGTGCTAACCACTACCCTATCATGCTTGCTAGGCAACTGTTGTCGTTGTTGGACTTCCTCTGTTTCCCCGCGTCCCCTCGCACGACTTGCACTCCAAAAACGACAACACTTATGTAGCAAGCATGGTAGTGTAGTGGTCAGCACTGTCGCCGTGCACCTCCAGGGTCTTGGTTTGATTCCCGGCTAGGCTTGAAAAAAGAACAATTAAAATCCGTAAAATATGCAGCAAAATGAGTGCGATCCCATAGAACCAAAAACATTGCTACCGTATTTTTTTTACAGTAAACTTCTGGCAACCACAGCTGCCAGATTATTACCGTAAAATTTACGGTTTGTTTTTTTACAGTTCAATAACGGTGCTACCGTATTTTTTACGGTAAAATTCTGGTAACCACAGCAGCCAGTTTTTTACTGTAAAATTTACCGTTTTTTTTTTACAGTGTAGATTAGGCCAAACAATTGGTTTTGTCGACAAATACCTTTACCTAGACCAACAGGTCACCTATGACCACAAAGTCAACAATGGAATCCACAGACGACTCAGAGCAGCAATGATACAAGAAGACTACATACAGTACATACAAGTCTTTACAAAAAACGAAAGATGTCAAAGCCAGCACCCAACTCTTCGACTCCAACCGTTCTACCTGCACTTAACTATGGCTGCGAAACATGGATGATGCGGTGGAACGGTGAATCTTGATGATCCGACTCAGAGACAAGATCATTAATGATACTGTACATTTGACAGCAAGTGACATACAGACTGTAGACAGCAAGACCATATTCATGGACGCCTATGAAGATGCCAGATAGTGGAAACTCAAGTGGGCCAGTCATATGACGCTACACCATTGGACAACTCGGGCAATGTTCTAATGGACCTACAACTTCAAACGACCACAAGGACTCTCCCTGGACCACTTGCGGAAAGATATAGAACAGTCAATTGGGAAAAACTGGTATCATCCATCCAAAAATCAAGAACCTGCTCCACCTTAAAGGCAGATGAATGGTATCAAATCCAGTATCAAATATCAAGGAATCATATCAGGAAAAAGTTACAGATTCTCATCATTGTGTCATTGCGTTATACCCGTAGTGGATACACACACACCTACAGTACACGCCACCATCCAAGCGCTACATGTGTGTGAACCAATCTGGCTACTTCGCTCTATGTATGTGTGCCTGACCTCCTGACTCAGGTCCCATGAGAGCTGTAACTGAAACACCACTGAACCTTAAGCCTTGACCTTAAACTGTCAGAGAAGTCAAAAGTCAACCTCATGCTCCGTGACCAACCAAACAACCAACCAGGATAAAGACGAAAAAGGGTAAAAAGGGTCAGGGGAGAGAGGAGAAATTAATAAATCAAGGCATGCAGAGAATGTGCTAAACGCACAAAAAAAGGGTATTATCATTAGCATCATGGGTATTAGTACATGTATGGTAATTTAGGACTGCAGGTTGTACGTCCAGAATAGGAAGCAGTGGATATGTAGAGTCGCATGGCCTTGAATCCGTCGCACACATTTAATGTCCTTGAATTCACTACAGCTTTTTTTTGTTGTTGCAATTGTGCATTTAAAATTAATGGCACTCTTTCATATGAGCTGAGCTATATAAAATCACAAAGATCCATGGTAGTTGTTTCGCTTTCCTTAAATGTGTCGCAAGAAATCTCATAATACTAGTGAACTGTGTGTTATCGCTGTCATGTGGTCTGGAAAGATTTCCACGAAACTCAGAAAGGTGCAAACACAACCTGGGGCCTTCATTGTGTAAACACGGAGCAGATGGAAAAAAAAAGAAAGGCTGGCCTGATGATTAACCGTTTTACCACCAACTCAAATGTATTAACTGGATCCCTGTGCGACGTATTGCTATGGCCAGACAAAAGCCTTGTATTATACACTGCAAACACAACGTCAGGTCTGTTATAAGCCTGACGCCTGATGATCACATGATAATAAATAAGCCACCGTAACATATCAATAGCACTGTATAACTAACACTGCGGCATTAATCTGCAAACAGCCAAAACACAATACTGGTGCTGATTTTATATATTTTTACGTCATACGTTTACAGTAATACAGAAAATGTTTGTGACAAAGGAACTACTTCTGAAGTTTATGCAACATGGAAGTGAACAATCTTGTTTCCCTAACAAATTCACGTTACTAACTTCAGCCATTTTTTAAGAGATGATTTTACTGTACATGGCTATTTTCAGGCCATAATTTATTTGTTATTCATACTTCTTTTTAAATATTGATAGTAAAATTGGTGTAAGCTTCTAGAAGCATATGACCTGTAAAAATGTAATTAAATTAAAGCATCCCGGTTTTTGGTAAAAGCTTAAGCTTAAAAACCTGTAGTGTCCGTAACCATGTCAAAGTCATGTTGCAATATCTTAACAATTTTGCAATTTAGAGTAATACTCTTTTTTAGATTTATGTATTTTCATGTGAAATCAAAATTGGTCAAGTTTCTTCAGAACGACAATTAAGATCATTGAAAGATTTGAATTTAAAAAGGTTACGGACACTACATACAGTAACAGGGATTGAAATTGTATTTAGCAAATGTGTTTCCTTTTCTCGGATAATAGAATTCTTTTTTTCACCTAGGTGAGACTTTTAGGCACCAATACAATTTGTTTTGGCCAAAACAAAGTTCTAGTGTACGTGACTTTCCAATTACAATGTACTATTAATATTTTGCATTCTTTCAAGCTGTTTTTTATTAGTTTAGTAGTTGCTATCTTACAGCAAATGCACCAATCTAAAGATCTCAACCCAACCCAAACAAAGAGAAACCTGCGTCATGCTTCACTCGAGAGAGATGTGACATGAAGCATTCTTCTCGTATCGTTTTAGAGTCACATGATCACAGTGTAGTCTAGTGGAGTGTCACATGATCACAGTTTTGTCTTCTCTTAAGTCTGTCCTGGCTTGGGAAATCACCTTGAATTCTGCTTTCAGATATTCAGTTATTTACACGAACACCATGATAAAGATGAAACGTAGCTTGAGCAATGCATTACCGTATCTCACAACATCTCGTTATCATTTACTGTATCCCTTTATGTAATTTCTCCTTCGATGGGATAGCGTTTGCTGACTCTATCTGCAAATTTTTCAGCAACACGGGCTAAATCTACTCTACGGGGTGTTTTTTTCTGTATAATGACTTAACAAAAGTTAAGTTAAGTGCTGCTGCTCTTGGTTCGACAGAAGTCAAAAATAATCAGATTTTCAAAATGTGTTAATGACAAATAATCTGATGGCAAAAATTTCATCTAGCACTGATCTGCCTTTTAATACAGATTAATTTAATACATTGGATTTGAATCTGACTTGTGTTTGAAATTATTTTTGATACTCAAATATAAAAAAAAAATCCTTTTTTTTAACCCGAATATATGTTTTGCTTTTTATGTAAAATGTAACTTTTATTACTAACGAGAAACATTTATCAGCAACCACACCACTTCCATCCATCCATCCATCTTTGAATCTCTAGTCCAACTAGGGACTGTGGAAGCCAATGATAACCATCGTGTTGTATATATTTATCTATTATTTATTATTTATTCCCATTTTTATGACAATAGTAGTACCTTTATAATTTGTAAAAAGTACTTTGAACATGTCTAAATAACAATGCAGTATTCTGTGTTGGAAGTATAATTAAGCAAGAGTATAAGAATTCGTTATCAAACATACTCAAAAATACTCAAGATAATCCATAAATATAGAGATCAAAGAAAATTAATATAGCATGCTTCACCTAAATTTCAGACTTTGGTTTGATGGTTATGGAAAGTAGAGGGGAAGGTGAAAAAGGCAGTGCTAGGGCAACTAGAGAACTTTGTAAAGTTAGCTGGTTAATGTTAAAATTGTTGTATTATTTAACAATGTTTACAAACGCATGATACTGTATCTCTCAAACCCCCCCAAACACACCCACTTTTTCCTTCCATCACTGGACAGATTTCCACCGTCCCTCCACACCTGGTCCAAAAATCTCCGAAATCCATCTTGTGACCTGAACGTCGACTCTGATTTAAAGGAGAAACCTAAAATCAGCTGAAAGAGTGACTCTGATAAGACATCAAGACTTTGACCTGGGAAGTGATTCAATTCTTTACGAACAATGACGAATGGATGAAAGTCAGAATGGCAGGTTGCTCATGTAAAAACACCCTGAAGATAAGGGAACAATGGCGGACTGTCGTGTCGTGTTCATTGTGATGAGATAACCTCCTGTTCTTCAAAGGCACTGAGTCAGAATAACAATGCACAGTTTAGTACAAGCCCTAAACGTGACGTCTGCTTGGTGTAAAAAGTCTAAAGTTTCCTCACATTAAGTTAATGAACTGATACAGGATACAGGATGCAGGAAACAGGACAGTGACTCACTGTATGGGACACAGTGCATTGTTTGTACACATCCAAGCACGAGCCCGCAAGCAATTCCTTTCGAAAAACTCATCGGCAGCCCCAGAAAACTCACTCGTTCTTTCGGTCAAGACCAAACAGGCCTGCGATTCTGCACTTCCCAAAAGATAAAAAAGCTCCAAACAAGGAAGGAAAAGTTTGGCCTCTTATTCCCCTCATTTGCACATTTTCTCATTCGGCTGATTTGTATCACCCGGTTCTCTTCCCCATACGAGTGTTTACTTAGAATCCCCGTAGTTGAAATCTCTCAGAAGCATGAAACACCCAGCAGAGAGCAAGTTCAGACGGAAACGGCTCTGATTTCATAACAGCAGGACATGCCCTGACCCAACCCGCGTTCTAAACTTGACCTATAGCGTCATAGATATATCAAAAATCAAGGGTTCATGACGGATTCCCAACTCACCCGTGCCGAGATCTTGTTGCAGTTCTCTGTTCCTTGTTAGTTTCACTCTGCACTTCGTTCTCGTTCTCTACTTCCTCTGCGGCTGTAACTGCAGCAGGCTGCCCTTGTGTACTGACACTGACCTCTTTAGGCTTTTGCTCCGTGCTCGATGCTTTGTCCGGAGCATCCCCGTTGTCCCGGTTTCTCTCCCTCCTGGTATATTTGGAGGACAGATCCTCCAGGTTGGCGTATCGCTCGGCCAACTCGCGCCGCCTTTCGGCCTTGTAGCGTGCGATGCGCTCGGCTTTGGAATCCAGCGAAGAGCCTGACAGAGTCTCTAATGCATCCATCCTCGTGCAGAACAGCTATTAGGTTTAGTTTGGCTTCAATTCAGTTTCACTGGCGAAAAAGGTTGGACTTGCGGGTTATTTTCCAGAGGATGACTCAGTGCTGCTCAAAGCATCTCACTGTGGAAAGATTTAAAAAAAAAAACAGCATTAGTGGAGGTCACTCAGTTTTAAGATTAATAGTGAAACTTTTGCAAATGCTTGCATACAAAGTCCTGCTCAAACCAATCTCTTTAATTTAATGCACAAGCAATAAGCAAGTTCTGACACCCTACCCATCGGGCTCTGCCTCTCAAATTACCTCCACAGCCCAGAGCGACAGCAAGCGAGACACAGAGACACAGAGAGAGAGAGAGAGAGAGAGAGAGTGAAAGAGAAAGACAGAGACTTTAAATTGCATTTATTTTCACAATGACCGTCACATAATCTGCAATTAGTTCTATAGACATGAAAGCTTAGTCATCAAGAGCGCATTAAACCCCACCCTGTTCCCACACCTCATAATTAGCTATTTAATTCCTTGGTTTGATCGGCAAAGAAATTCAACAGCCATTCTTTTCGAATACAAAGAGAGTAAGAAAAGAAAGAGTATATCCCTTCCTACTGTACGTTTTGCCATTAAGCCTGAACCGAAGATAAATTCGGTAGCACTTTACAAAGCACACAGGACCCGGCTTTAAGCACGAGCTTTCAGCACCACTGCGCTGCTTGTGTCTGCACGTCTAAATCCTGCTGCGGATGGACGTGTGATTACATCTGTATTACTCTCCGAATTTCCTTCTCTTACTTCCAAGTAATCAAAACATGTAGCAGCATGACTATGTGAGATTGCGTACAGACGTGTTTGAGTTACTGGGGGTCTAGGGGAGGAAGGGGGTGGGGGGGGGGGGGTAATAGATCACACTGCAGGAGGCCTAAAAAAGACTGAGCAGGAGAAAGGGAGGGGTAAAGTAGAAAGAATCAAGGGAACAGCATGAGCCAAGCAAATGCGGCCTGAGTGAAAGGTATATTGAGGAAATTGACCAGAAAGGTGGAATGCATGGAAAAAAAAAGATGAAACAGCCCTTTACCAAGAAGTAGCGGAAAGGGCGAGGGAGGAGAGGAGTGAGGGAATCGCAGAAAGCTGAAAGTGGAGAAGAAGGAATGTCGGTGATCTCAGCTTTGACGAGCGCTCAGAGCGGTCTCGGGTGACAAAGCTCAGGGCGATATAACAATGCACTCTCAGAGCTGGCACACTTTCTGATTAACTGTTCTTCCCGGCAAACCTCCATGTTAACGTTCAAATTATTGCCGCTTCTCAAGAATTCTGCTTTTTTGGCTCCTATAAAAGCAGTTTGTCAATGTCTATGTTTGTACATTGACACTTTGTGACACTTTTACTGCTGACAGGTTGCCATAAGTTCAGCCCATGTGTTTTATTCTACAGATGGAAAAAGCAGTTGTATTTTATTATATGGGCTACACGGTGTCTCACAAGAGAAACCTACAGTAGTTTGCTTTATGCATTAATACAGCGCATGTCCAACACAAACAAATGGAAGTGTACAGTACTTTAATAAAAGGGATAAACCGTGGGTATTTAACTATATAAAAGCTATGATCGGTATAAGCATTCCATTCAGGACTAAATGGTGACAATAAATCCCTTTCATTGCTATGTCCATTATTGGTTAATAGCTATGAATAACACATCAATTTTCAATTTCAAGTGTCTCACATTACTACTTTTGACTCACAAACTCTGGAGGTGGAGGATATATACGAGGGTGAGACAAAAATGATCCGGCTATATTAGAATTTGTGTTGGCCGCACTGTATTAACAGCGCTTTCCCAGTCAGTGTGTTTCCCAGGTGTGAACGTGTTACATCAGTTTATTTGGAACTGCAGTGCGAGCGAAAATCAATGCCCCCGTTTCATCAATGGAGGAAAGAAAATAACGTTTCTTAAAGAGAATCAATACTGGTGACGAGACATGGATTCATCACTACAAGCCTGAGAGTAAACAGCAGAGTATGGAACGGAAACATCTTCTATCACAGACCAAGAAAAAGTTCAAAACTCCACCATTAGCTTGAAAATTGATGCTTACAGTTTTCTGGAGTTCTCAAGGGCCAGTATTGGAACATTACCAAGAAAAAGATTCAACTGTCAACAGTGCTCGTTACAGTGAGACGCTTATTGAAGAGCTGGAGATTAAACGACTGCTAATCAAGGGCGTTTTAACGTTGCATGACGATGCACGTCCGCACACTTTGTTTTGAGGTGTTAAAGCATCCTCCTCCCCATAGTCCTAATCTCGCTCCATCAGACTTGGAGACTCACCCTCTCCATCCAATCATCATTGAGCATTTCTGTTTCCATGACCACAATCAGTTTCATATATTGATCTGTTCTACTATAATATCTTTCAAATGTTCAGATCCACTACTTTGTTCTACTACTATATGGTCCACTTTTTGATGATGTGTTGGTTAAACAAGAACAGTAAACAGAAGCGGAAACGGCACAGGACTGTACACCTTAATCTATACCAGGCGATAATGCCTGCTAAAGTCAAGTCAATGTTTGCTAAATCTTGAGATCAGACCAGAGACTTCAGAATAAGGAAATGAGCACAGGATTATATTAAAAGCTACACCCTAAGTTACAAAACACAGCACAATCCATAAGATCAGCCCCATCGAGAAGTCTAAATTTTAAAAAAAATTTTTTACTCTAACTATAAACGAGAAAGCCGAGTCAGTGACAGGCCCCCAGGAATAACAAGGCTCTGGCATGAAGCCTGAGCAGCGTCAGTCGAAAACACACGAAATGCCAAGAACAATCCAAAACAAAGCCGCACAGATGACCTTACTGAGCAAATCCCTGGAGTAAATCTTAATAGCGATTCTGGATCCATGATTAGAAGAGAACGTAATTCAAAAAGTTATCTCATGGCCTAATGTGTAGTTTCTAGGATTACCTATAAAGGCTGAAACCAGAGCAGAAACAGTTCAGAGCCAGAGAAAGGGACTTGCTTCATTTGGAAACATATCATCTGTTTTTTACCACCAAACAAGGAGAAAAAATTTAAGGTATAAGTCATTTAATAAAGCTGGGTAGATCAACAAAGGAGTGATCGCTTTTTTTCCCCCTAACATAACATGGCTCAAGGGGCTTTAAAAAGCTTGCTAAAAGTATCCCTGAAAAAAAGCAGTGTGAATGCAATCTGAGACACATATCTGTGTATAACGTTTATTAACTAGCAGCCTGTCATCTATATTGCATGAGCTGATCAATTTCGACTATCTCAGCTGAAGGACTGTTCCATTGTGCTTCTCGTTGTCCTTGACCTCTGACCCCTGCCTTAAAGAAAAGGCCGATAGAGGAAGCTCTGTCTCAGAAAATGTCCACTGTGTCACATCCTGAGAGTATACTGTAATGCATTCATATCCGCACTGTTACTGAAATCAGTATCCTTCTGTTTACGGGAATTTGCTCTGCAGATCTAATTCCATGACTGTGTGCTGTTCCTTCGCTCAAACACGAATCACACGACCTTGTTGGTCAATTCCTTATACAATGTTGCACTTGCTGAACTTCCCAGCACTTTCATTCCGGTAATATTAATATTTTCAGTGTGACACACAGGTGTGATGGTCAGGGGCTCACAAACTTTTGCGCCATATGTGTCAGGGAGTCCAAAAGAACATAATTTCCTCTTCTCTCTGGGTGGAAAAGGATGGCATCTCTCTCTCCTTCTCTCTCTCTCTCTCTCTCTTTCTCTTTCTCTTATAAAACGGAGCCACGCCAGCCTGTCCCGTGTATCTATGCGCTCATCTATGCAAAAGAGGGCAGTTTATGCGTTCCTCAGAGCGTTGAGCAGCCCTGTAATGTAGCATGACTAACAGTTAAAAACAAAAAGAAAAGATCATGCTTCTCACCGGAAGCACATTGTGACATTCGTGATGACATTTCTTTCTTTTTTATGTTCTAAATATTGCGCCACATCTATCAAGCTGGGTTTGAGAGCTGGGTGCCTAGATACAAATGTTAGCTAATTTTAGCTTGGTTCGGCTCATGCAAACATTTTCACGAAATTTTACTAAAAAATTAGGCCCAATGTATCTGGTTTCCGAATCACATCTGTTGGCAGCTGCTTGTATGTGAAGCGCCAGCTAATTTAACCTCGCCAATATTCAGCCTAAACATAGTCGGTCCGAGGGCATGCTTTCGACGCCAGCTTTCCCCTGAAACCGGACACGCGGACTCACGCCACATTCTTCCTTCCGCTTCCACGGCTCGGGTCAGAATGTTTGCTTTTCTTCCCGACGCTCGGACCACCAGCTACGCTGTGCATCTGCCTGCCCTTCAACATGTGCATGTTAGAGAAGCAGAGTGGTGCTGTGAGCTAATCCTTTACAGTTTTTTTTTTTACGCGCTTAAGTAACACATTGGACCTGTAACCGGCTCATATCAAGCTCCTCGTGTTTGTCTACTGAAATCTACACACGGACCAGAGCAGCTGGAGGCAGCAGCAGTGTTTCCCAAACGGTGCAGCCCTTTGTACGGTTAAAGCCAAAGGAATGATGGAAATTCAAATGTTACGCGGATTTTATGTTATGTATTACAATCTTTAATTTACATGTGATATCATTGTTATAACAGTAATTCATGGTTTTATGATCATAAAAGAGTATGAGGGGTAATTTAATGTAAATGAATAAACTTTCCGTGCACACAATGCTGACATCATATGCAAACACGCACAAAGTGCAATAAGGCATGAAGTTACTTTCTGTTAAATATAAAATAAACATACAGAAGGGTGAAAGCCAGGACACTATGAATCATCATTTTGATGGATGTGCAAACGCAAAACAGCAGTTATGAGCTCAACTCTGTTTCTCCCTCAAGGCCAGAGCAAAGCTTCTTGGGTCAACAACAGAGGAGCACGGAGACCTAATGACTGCACTCAGACACCCACGTTTCATAAATCAGGCTCTTGGATCTTGGATCCTGACAGCACTGTGAAAATTCTGCTACACTGTGGAAACAGCTCAGGATGCCAGTTAGTACTTGGCAATACGATTTCACGTGATCATGTGATATAATAACTTACCACAGTTGGTATCATCTGGTATGATAAATGGCTTATTTATCTTAAAGCTGTGCAATTGATTGAATTTTTATTACGATTACGGAAACAGGACGATCGAGATTAAGCTATTATTAGCCGCATTCTGTTCCACAATAACGTTCTCAAGCTCCATAGCAATGCGGGCAGGTTTTTGCTAGCAATTAAACTATTTTATTTTATGCAATCTTTGGTTCTAGGTTCAACTCAGCTTAATTGAGTTCAATTCAAGTCAGCTGTTTGAAAACACTGGTTTCAGGGAGGTTGACGAATTATATCTGTCTATTATGATCGTGATCTCAATATTGACCAACATAATCGTGATAACAACTCATGCCCCGATCGATCGGCCGCCGATACTCACTGGAAACTGGCCGATCCCATCAATCGAAATCACTATTATGACGTGACGCAAAAAAACATGAGTTGACAACCACATCAGCATGTCATCGCCAGGCTGGGATTAGTGCAAGTCTCTTTAAAGGGCAGCAAATTTGCAATATGCAAAGTTTTTCCTCAAGCAAAACCATGTAGGGGAGAGTCTGCCAAAAGAATAAGGTTTAATGCAAAAACCTTATTCGCCGCAACAAACTGTGAATACTCTGAGTATGAAAAGTTATCCACGAAGGCAGCATCTAAATCTTGGAAGTCGGCTCTCACTCGACCACCCAAGGCAGAAGCGCTCAAAAAGGTTGAGCAAAAACAATTAGCATTATCACAAAAATAATAATGCATACTGTAAATATTGGTCTTACCTGACCGCTCCATGCAAGCAGGCCGACAATGAGAGACTATTCAGCACGGCTGCACATATTCCATTTGTTCTTTTATTAATTTATGAATTGATGCAGCCTTGCTCTATATGGTGCACATTATAACAAGGGCGTATAATAAGTACACATTTTAGCGTGTGAAAGACGTTTGTTGTTAGCCAAGGAATGTAAAATCTTTGCTCTTTAGTCGAGCATAGGTTATTCAATTTCTTTATAAACTACATGAAATAATAACAGAATAGAATATGTTTAATATGTTGTTTTTTTTTAATTTATGATACTTTCTCAGATATCTCAAGATACGTTCTCTTAATTACAGTATATTTGTACACTGTTATTTCAAATAATTATTTTCTACAGCTATAAATAGAAAAAAAAAATAACGTAGCTACTGTATCTTCACTAATTCAAATCCGACTACACCGTTGCGGTTGGAAAAAAGCACATTTGAACAGTTGTGCCGTTAGGACATACTACACTTTGCATAGCATGAAAATGTTTTCAAGTATCATGATATAAATTATTGTGATATAAAATATAAACGGTGCAACAATCGGACTATTTGGAGCAAAGCATCGGCATAAAATGTACTGTGATGACTGACAATCATAAATCAGTTATCAAAAAAGGAAACTCAACTAAGTTGTAAAGCTAATTAATATGTTTTAAACTGATGTATAAATATTCTATCACAATGATTTGACTGTACGACTAATATTACAAACCGTCCTTATCTACATCATCATCATCATCATCATCATCAAAGAACACGCCTACTTTGGATTCTAAACAAAGTGGGTCACATGTCAATCAGATGATGATAAAGAATAATATATTACATCATAACAGATTCTGTGGCATCGACAAATATCAAACACTTAATTTAGGGTTTAAGTTGTATTATGTTACGTGGAAGTTTGAGGTTTCCATCCCACAAGTTTTGTGAAAAAATCTTTTTTTTTTTTTTAATGTAATTGTTAATTTTATTGTTTTCCATTTTCATTTTGAAACCTGAATAGACTGATATGGGAACTTAAAATTTCGGCACCCTTATGGAGCTGATTTGGAAGATGCCAAGAGAGTCCGCGGTTTCTTTAGAAATACTGACTTAAATGGGTGTTCAAGTCAATCCGGGACTTGGGACAAACTTTCTCATGAACGAAGGTGTAAACCTGATTGACATTTACAGAAGACTTCAATTGCAGTACGGTGATGAAAGCAGACTCAACCTAAGTAACGCATTTAATGGTTGTTGAACTGTCCATGGTCCCAGCTGGGGTAGCTATCATTCCTGTGAACATTTGACTTGTCGCCAACTTGCTTGAGAGACGCAACTGTCTGTGGGAACTGTACACAGAATCATTCATAAACACCACCTGGACATTACAGGGACTCAGCTGGGACTTATCCCTTGTACGGTCCAAGCCATTTCCACACGTTTGGGCTGCTAAAGTATTCCCTGGGAGGCAAGCAGGCGATCAGGTCTTTCTTTCTTGATGGCATCCAAGCACAAGAGTGAAATGCTGAAATAAGTGCATTAGTGTAACAAGGAATTATATAGCAATATTAAATTAGTTTGCACTTTAATAATTGTGTTCTTCACACAATTGCACATTCAAAATGTGTTGCACAATCAAAAGTCCCGGTTTGACCTGAACACCAGTTTGTACATACTTTTTCCTCATTCAGCACTTTACTTGGCAACTGCAGATCTCAAATGTGTTGTTTAATAATGTCAAGGCTGTGTCAGAAATTTTGCTTGGGACTAAGACTAAGACTATGAAAGAGTATCAAATCTAACCTATCCAAAGTGACAGACATGAGCTGTCTAAACAGTAAACGGCAAGCATTATAGATTAAACAGCACTTATCTGTTTTATAAATGCTCTTACCTGCTCACAGTGCACGCACACACACACACACACACACACACACACACACTCATCTCTCTCTCTAGCCATACATTTGGTGTCGTGAGGCCCAGGAAGCCCAGCATGGTTACAGCAGAACAAACCAAATGAGCTAATAGAGAAAGTGTGAATGTGAGAAAGAAAGAAGAGGAGGGGGTGTTTGTGATTGTTGCAGCTCATGTGACCAGCCATGGGGAGAGGGGTCTCAGCATGCTTCATCAGTCTGTAATCCAATAACTCAATCTGACATTTACATGTGCTAAGCAGAGGCTTAGGCCTAAAGCAGTTCCCTATAACAGCCTGGCCGGCACACAGCAGATATCCCTGGACTCATCACACCAAGCGCTCAGTGAGGGACATGACAAATATGCTTCCCATTACAGGCTCATCTGCTGCTGCTTTGTTTCTAAACACCATTTCTTCATCTGTTCTCTCCACCCCGCCTTCTCCACTCCCTCCTTTATGGCGTAGTGGGCAGCTTTACTGTTTTGCAATAAGGTTGAGAATTCAATGCTCAAGTGCATTCAAATGAATAGAGAATGGGTATAAATTACAAGTTAGGGACGTTTGGGGAGTTTTGATTGTGCAAAATAACAGAATACAGTTCTGCGATTAAAAACAACCTATATACTGTGCTACAGTACACCAATGCACTTAACCCAGTGTTTTACTGGTGCTTGGATATCATCAAAGTAGAAAGATTTCTCATCATGCCGGAGCCATGATCAGATCGCCTGCTTCATGTCTGAAACGCCTTTAATTGCCCAAACATGTGGAAATCACTTGGATCGAGGTTAGGACTGTGATGTAGCAATAACTCCCAGGACTGTGATGTAGCAGTAACTCCCAGGACTGTGATGTAGCAATAACTCGACTGTGATGTAGCAATAACTCCCAGGTGAGTTCCTGTAATGTGCACGCTGTGTGATCGACAGTATGAGGTTATGCATTATCCTGCAAAAGACTGTCTATGGTGATCGAACCAGGCTGTTTTTTGTTTTTCCATTAAAGGAAAGCACTAATAAATGAGTTCCTGGGAGGCCAGCGTTTGAGCAGTTACAATGATATAAAGCAGGCCGTCTAATCATGGATCTGGCTACTAAGAAAAATTTCTACTTTGATGGTGTCCGAGCACTAGTGAAACGCTGGGTGCATTAAGTGCATTAATGTAGGAGGGTTTCACTCTCATGAATGCATTCTGTTATTCTGAACAATCAGAAGTCCTAATTTGACTTGAACAACCCTTGTACATACTGTAGTTTCTGATGTTTTTTTGTTTGTTTTCGGTCAGTGCAATTACGGGCCTTGATTACTGCCTCTAAAACGGACCTTTAAACTGGACTTAAATGACCCTAGCCTGGTTAGTTGGTCTTATTTAAAGTGCTTGTTGGACTCGGTTAAGGTTGAGTAATGAAGGTTGACTCATTATTCCTCTGTCAACTCAGGAAAAAAAAAATTCTTATCTTTTTGAATAACATTCAGAAGCCTTCACTTTATAAGTATGCAAAGTAATGGAAAAAGGATTTCTGATGATACAGAGGTGCCAAGATATTCCTAGCCTCAGGCACTCCGAAATACACTGGATAGTATACACTTTTAAAAACAGTGATAAGAGGAAAAGTTAATGAGTTTCATCATATTCTGTCTTTAAAAGCAATTGGAAAGTTTTGTTTGAAGAACTCAGTATAGAGTAAACACGCAAGATAAGAAATCAGCGTGTATTTACAAAAGGACAACATTTCAAGCATTTCACGCATGCGTTAATTACCTGGCTCTTCTGAACTGCAATACCAGGATGTCTTTTCTGTTCCGGTACAGGGAACATGACTTGACGCACTATGGAACAATTAAGGCTGATACTTAAGGATGTTATCGGGTTAGCTAGGGAGCCTTTTTATGTTGAATTAGTGTTATCCCCTGAGGCCATGGAACAACATATACAGTACATAGCAAACAGGTGGTCTGGTTTTGATGTCATGCCAAAACAACAATCTGTAACTATTCATTCCCAATGTCCATCCAATCGCTCTCGCTATAAAAGCCGGCAATCCTTGGGAACGTCATGGCTGAAAATGAAAACATATGGCATGTTAATGTCGCATATTTATCTAAGTGTTTATGTTACAGGTTTACAGCGCTTGGCTTAGAGTGGAACATCTCATACCTGCACGTCTCTCGGGTTTCAGTTAGGCTTTCTAAATCAGTTCGTTTTTAATTACTGAAGCATCTGATTTCACTTTATGGCATGGCAGCAAACCATCATCGCAACTAGAGAAGCACAGCTACCATAAACACTCTAACAAGTGGGATTATTGCAATCAGAAATGGAAGCGTTTCACATCAGAGCTTGTGTTATCCACAAAAGCACAAATAGTATTCTGGGAAATTTTGCAGCTGGATTGATGGGAAGCTCTGTGCTAAAAACAAAACAACCCACGCAGGATCCATAGCATATACAGAGATATTGCTAAATTGTGCTTATTTACACCCCAGATGCATGCCTTTGCATATTTGCCTTTCCCCTAAATCTCTCTCTAGCTCTGCCAAAAGAGATCGCAATACATCACTTTCTGCTCCAGCCCACAAAGTCTGGATTATTAAAGGATCATTTAAAAGAAATCCTAATTCATTAAAAAAAAAATTTAAAAAGGCATTCATCATCGTTTCTAATCGAGCAACAAGACACAAACTGCAGTGCCAGCCTACAGAGGCCTGTGTCAGCATGGCCGATGACAGCTGTTCCTGGATCAGTGCCTCTGCTCATTTAGCCCTTTGTCCCTTACTTCCGGCTTGATGTTTACTCTCTTTAGTACAAGGGTAGTGCAAAACACCAAACAAACTAAAACATATTACCGGCAATACCGTATGCGCCAAATCAAGGCTATAAAATCATAAAACGTGCGCGAATAAACACCCGCACTCAAGCAAGAGGGGAACTTAAGAAAGGTGTTGCAAAAGCAGGCATTTACTCTCACAACATGGATTTTCACAACTGCACTGCAAGACTGAATAAACCCCTTAAGCTTTGTGTACTCGGATAACACAAAGAGGAAGGGCGTGGCAGCGGAAGCTCTCGTTCAGCCCAAAAAAAAGAGATAGACTCTCGTCATTTGGACATTAAAGTGTCCTCTGCAGGGCAGTCAGCCATGAAAAAGGCATCGCTGTTGTATCCTTAACCAGGACGGCTCTTTGAGTCACTAATTTACAACCATGTTTCTGTCGGAGAGGTTTCCAGCACGCTGCATTGAGATAGTGCTGGAGGCAACTCCAGGACAGAGCAAACTGCGAGATAACAAGCCTTGATTTATGCTGCATTCGACTCAAACGCATAGTTTGAACGTTTCTGATCTCTGAATAGGAAAAAGTGTCTGTTTAACTTGGACGTCCTGTTTGGAACGTCAGGGAGGCCTTCTCCATGTGATGTCGCAATTCAATTCAAATGGCTGAGTGGAAAGTAGCTAAAGTAGGATTTGTTCATTTTTATTACACAAACTGTATGTATAGTTGTATTTGGTTTAGTGAACCAACATACAGATGTTTAGTTTATTAAATGTATTATGCCGACTAGGCAGTTCACTCACTCATTTTTCTTGATTTTTGTTAATAAAAGATGAACATGGAGGAAACATCCATGTTTTTTTCCCCGACTTTGTAGCCGGAATGTCCAAAGGTTGAAAAATTAGCGTCATTTCGATGTGCGAATTTTTACTTTTAAGTTAAGTCGAATGCAATCTTGGCATCCCTGTGGCGCTCTTTCATTGGATTTAATGCATCTCATTAAGCACTATTCAATATACACCTAAACCTAACCTTGATCTCATGAACTTTTAGTCTAATTTAGTTTTCTTAAAAAAAAAAAGACCTTGCTTTATAAATATCAGCCAACTATGCACCACTTTTAGATTTAGCGTATATCACGCCCCCTTATCAGAGAAATGTTCCCCCCCTTGTGATACCTATCTTTCCTGCTCTATTCGGCTAGGTCAGAGTTTAAAAGCATGTTTAATCCGAGCATTCCAGCTCATTAAGCTTCTAATGATGGTATCAGTCTCGAGCCAATTTATTCCAGGTGAAAACCTGGAACGGTCGGAACACAGAAGGGAGATAAAACGTGGAACTGTTTACGCTCACAGTCAGGCGGTGTGTTCTGAGACCTAACACCATCTGAAAGAGTAGGTGTTAAATGACTTTAGAGAGAGAGTGAGAGAGAGAAGGAGAATGAAAGAAAGAAATAGGGTGCGGTAGGAGAAAAGGAGAGGGCGGTGTGAAGAGCCAAGAATTTTAAAGACTAACACATCTCTAGCAGTTACAAAATAAAATCTTAAGAGAGAGAGCGAGCAAGTACCATGAAACCTGGAAAGCAGCTGGAGCTACCGTTGCATTTGTGTATCCATGCACTATTTAACACTGCTACGTTATAGTCGGCCAAAACACAGGATTGGTGCTGATTTTATTTATTTTATTATTTTATACATATAATCCAGAATATGTGTGTCAAATAAGTTTATGCAACATGGACATGACCAATCCTGATACCCTAAAAAATACAAGTTGCTATCTTCAGCTGTTTTGGAGAGATGATTTTTATATATGTGCCTCAAAAATGGCCATTTTTCAGTCTTATACTGTCCTGCTTCAAACAATCATAATTTAAAATTCAAATGATTCATATTATGTCTTTATGAATATTGATAATAAAATTATTAGGTGTAAGCCTCTAGAAGCATATGACCTGTAAAAAGTGTTGCTTAAATTAAAGCATTCTGTGCAAAAGTAAGGATTTTTCCCCAAAAAAATCTGTAGTGTCCGTCAAAGTCGTGCAATAAATAAATAAATTTTGCATTTTAGAATAAAACACTTTGCAGGTTTATGTCTCTTCATGTGAAATCCAAATTGGCCAAGTTTTATCTGAATGACAATTAAGATCATTGAAAGATCCAAGTTCAAAAAAATGTATTGTATTTAGCAAATGTGTTTCTTTTTATCTGATAAAAATATAAATGTGTATGCATAATTACTGTATGAAAAACAAAGCATTGATCGGGAGATGAAAAATGCTGTTATATGATCCCATCTGAAAATTCACTGTTTCACCTGGGTGAGACACTTTTTAGCACCAATCTTACAATTAAGACAACCTACAATTACTATTCCAATTTTAGTTCATGTCCATTATCATTTTACTCTTTTTTCCCCCAGCCGGTTTAATTCTTGCTCTGCAACTATCTGACAAAACCTGAAAAAAGAGGAAGTAAATGTGTAGTAAAAGCAAGATTAATATTAAGGTCACTTATAACGGACTTCCCCTATTTTTGTTCAATGAACTGTGAAATTAAAACGGGAAGCACGGGAAAAGAAGTAGTTTTAAAAATACTGCAACGTTACTACGCGGCTCCAGCTGTCCTGCTGCGTTCCTCACTCAGTGACCAGCTGTGCAGAACGGACATCACGGCATGTCAACAGCTATTAAAGCTACAACATTAAGCACAACATTAAGTGCTTTAACAGGTCTTATTGGAATCGCTCTGCTGTGTACAACCCGAGCTCTTCATCAAAGAATCCTGGCGCTGTCATGTTCGTCCTCAGCAGGACTAAATATTTACAGTGTAGGGTTTCCCAGCCAAGCCACAATTACTGTCACTGGATAGAAACGTGGTGTGCAGGAAGAAAGACAGAGGTGGTAGAGGCAGTTATTTTCGGATTACTGTTGCACACCATGCTTCATGTAGAAAGTGATCGTTTAGTAGAGCGCACTTTTCACTCGGGGGATGTGCTGACCATAATAACTTGCCTCGAAAGACTCATAACCCTTTGACGCTTTATATAATGCAACACACTAGGTTCCTCTTAGCTACTCAATAATTAGGCCTGTTCCTTAAGTTTGGAAGAAGACATGACTGTATTGGTCATGGATGCGTTGGCGTTTCGGCCGCTCCCGTCGAGGGGTTGCTTTGGCACAGCTTGGCCCTTCCTGACGGCACCGTTCCATTTTATCCGGGCTTGGGTCCGGCACTGCATCCAGTGGCTGAGCTTTGGGCATTTTGGAATCAAAAAACATGACTCTATATGCTGTTGATTTTCCAATACCAGCATTTTATTCCTTTTCTATAACAGCATTTCGCCTGTTTTTTATTATCGTTAAAGAGCATGCCTTCATACTTTTATATCTAGTTACAGTTACTTTACTGGAACAAGTCAGCTCCCTGTTATCACTAATTATACATTATAAAAGCTATAAACTGCCGAACCTCGCTGTCCAGTTTCAAATTTTGGTGAGGTCGGATTTGCATGCCATGACAGTTCACGTTAATAATTACATGTGGCCTTTAGCTGACTCCAATCCATCCTCTGAAATGGCACTCATGCGCACATCAGTTTGTTTTTTGCTCTCACCATCTGTGGCAAAATCATAAGCACGTTTTTGCTAAAATGAAGAACAGATTTACTTTTAGCATAAGCATGCTTGTGATTTTACTCCAGAGGATGACAAGCAGTTAGTCGCCTGTACTTGTTGAGGGCGAGAAGAAGGAAGAGAGCCAGACGCATTGCCTCATTGCCTTTTTACTGTCTTAGCAGCCATTGTTAGTGTTGCTATGAAATCGCCACGCTGCCCATGCTGACCAATGACAACAACCTATGCGCAGAGGCAGAAAAGTCTCATAAAATTCTGATCTGTCTGATCTCATTTAACTGCGTATCAAATATATACTCGATCTAGGACCAGATGGCTCAGATCCGTTCTGAAAAACACCAGATTTGGGTGTTCAGACAGCCCTTAAAAAAACAGAATAAAATCAGATCTATTTCACATTAGGATAAAAAAAAAAAAAAAAACGTTGTATTTGCGTCATTACAGGTTGGTAATATGAACATAGCCTTTATTATTCTCTCTCTTTCATTTTTAAAAACAAAAAAAAATTTAGCTCTTTTTGGTACTCACTCATCATCTATACCACATTAAATACAGATATAGAGTCGCATGGGGCACGGTGCCTATCCCAGGAGACTTAGGGTACAAGGCAGGGTACACCCTGAACGGGGTGCCAATACTTTGCACGCGCACACACTCACACATTTTGGGCAATTTGGGCATGGTCTAATCTGCATGTCTTTGGACTGTGGGAGGAAACTGGAGTGCGCAGAGGAAACCCACCAAACACAGGAGGAACATGCAAACCCGGACCCAGGGTGACAGTGCTAACCACTAAGCCACCGTGCTGCCTCTTTCCGTATTTCTCTCTGTATTGATGACTTTTCCATATTGCAATACTAAAATTACAGCTTATCTTTAAGCTACTAAGTGCTTACACTTGAGACTCCTTCCATGAATACTGAATTCACCAAATCATGATGTGCACGCATTTTATGCTGCTCAAACATGTCGTAGAACGAGGAATAGTTACATCTAATCTAATAATAAACCTTGATATACTGTAAACCTGTAATTAGCCTTGAGCTGATCTAAACCATGAAATAAAAAAATAATCAACCACTTTCGAAACAACCTGCAACGTGTTTTCAGGTCTTTCAAGGCGTTTTCAGTGTAAACATTAGAACACAACTGAGAACATATAAACTATATAAGACCTTGTATTTGCATTTGTCACTGACCCACTGTATGCAGATTGTGTTTCAGGGTCGGCCAGTGTCTTATCCTCTTTGAGCAAGTTTGTATTGTATTGATACGAGGCAATAAAGCGTTAAACTCGAGCAGCACGCTGCAAAAGCAGTCCCTTCTAAAGCCATATAGCGAGTCCTGCTCCTTGTAAACATTCAAGATGGTTCTAAAATGATGTGTCAACATCTGGAGTGAGATGAATGTCTAGCAGAAGATGCTGCACAGCCCTGGATGCAGGAATATGTTTATAAACACAAACTGCTTGCTCTATAAAGGCTGAAATACATACACGGTCCTCGCTGGATTGCGGTGTACCGTTTTGGTGTCTCATTTCTTGGAATCCATTCAGAGCAGTCTGGAAATCTATGGCTTTAGGACACTGGGATAAAAACTCTGCTGAGTGCAATTGCTGAATGGCTGGTCTGCAAAGGGAAAAGTAGCAACACTGGATTTTCAGCTCGTTGTTTTCTCGGCTGGGGTGGAGCAAAAGCCCAGGTGACTATGGGTAGTTCTGCTGTGATGTCATTTTGGAAGGAACACATTAAGAAAATAACATGCATATCAGGCAGCACTGGAATCAGAAGAGCTTTCTGACAGCACACACACATCTTCTTTTAGTACTATATTTGGAAAACTGTTGGTAGGCTAAACATCTGTGCATGATATTTCTAGTGAAATAGGTTGTCTAGGGTGCAGGTCTGTCCCAGTGAAAGAGGCATAAGTGGCTGTCAGCCCAAGTAAAAGAGGTGTGGCTTGTGTTCCTGTCATTCTTGTTAAAGGAGATGCCACTGAGTGTATATATCTGTCCAAGGAAGGAGGCAATTTATCTTACAGTATGTCAGGCAATTAGGGCTCTGAGTTACTAATCAGATGGTCAAAGGTCACCATTAAGCTTCAAATTGTCGGGCCCTTGAGCAAGGCCCTTAAGCCTCTCAGCTCCAGGAGCAACATATCAAGGCTGACCCTGTGCCCTGACCTCTGCTTTTAAACAAGCTAGGATACACAAAAGAAAAGAATGTTACTGTGATGCAATGTATATATGACAAATAAAATGTATTTACAAGTTATACATTGAAAAGGGGGCGTGGCCTTGCCAAGTAAAGCAAAAAAAAAAAAAAAGCTCATTTGTCATTTTTTCATGATTCTGTATTACATTTAATACATTTAATTGGCCTCTATGTGTATGGATGGTACTGAGATGCATACACTCAGTGATAGGTTTCTCGCTTGCCATGCGTAAGGCCGCGGTTCGATTCCCAGCCAATGCCCAAATCCCAGTGACTGCATGCAGTGCCGGTCCCAAGTCTGGGTAAAATGTCAGGGTTGCGTCGGGAAGGGCGTCTGGCGTAAAACCTCTGCCAAGTTGTCGTGCACTGTGGTGACCCCTCAACAGGAGCAGCCGAAAGACTAACAACAACAACAACAACAACAACAACATCATTTATTCTCAGAAAATGAGAGACACATGACTGGCAAACGTGGATATGAAAGAAAGTAGGCAACCGAAAACGTCTTCCATTCATCTGAGCCAAAACGCGTCACCTTCACGTCATCAGTGGTGCTGTTGGCAAAGGGAAAAACATCTCTCGCTACCTCTGCTTATGAGGGACAACATTTTCACCCAGTCCAACACAATCCCTTAAGCACTGGAAACAAAAAGGCTTGTGTGCACATCTTCCGTTACACGGATCAAAATAAACAAGGTGGGCGAGAAGAACCTGGAATGTTAAGCCTTTGGCATGTGTGTTAGGACTTGTCTGAGCTTTTGAGGCATTTAGCAGCATGTCTAACAGACAGCAGATTGTTGTGTGCACGTACAGTATGCGTGCACAGTACCAGGTACTCCATTCAAGCCAGTGTTTTTGTTTTTCCCGTGCCTTTCCATCACTTTCTTTGTCATCGCCGCTCACCTGAGGACATGTTTTAACTGAACCTTGACAAATAAACGTATGTCAGATCATGCATCGCAGACACCACATTGAAGACAGGATTACGACACCCTTCAGAAAGCACTGCAGCTTCGATTTAGCACTTCTTTAGTTTTTTTTTAAGAATTCCTTATTGTTTTCCTTTAAAAGGGCTTATAGGTTAAACATCCAGGGAATGCCGCGAGAAAACAAATAGGTGGATATACACTGGCCCGACACAAACTCTACATATACAATAATTGGAATTACAAGAATATTTTGTTCGGTGTGAACAGCATCTAGGCTCTTTTGTTTGCAAAATAATGAAACTGATTCTCTGATGCAACAGCATAAAAGTCCCTAATCCTGCGAGGTGTGGTGAGCCGTTCTGTTAGTTTGCATTTGGAGTTGTTGTTGCAGGTGCCTTACAGAGCACTTTCCCAGAAGCTCGGAGAACTCGGAACACAGTCCAGATGCAGACGACTGAAGGGACATGACATAATGACATTGTCCATGTCCTCATCATGCATATGTTTCCAATGAAAGTAAGAAAGATGAGAAACGTAATTAAGATTATGGGAAATCCCAGAACGGAATTGAACAGAACAGAACAGGACATTCACCAGACTGTATATACAGTAGCAGATTAGAAATCTTTACTTTTTTAAAAAATATTATTTTCTTCTTTTTTTTTTTTTTCTTTTTTCTTTTTATCAAGCAGCCTACCAAATTGAGCAGACAAACTTGAGAGATGCTTCATTTTATAAACAAGTCATTTACAATAGACCAACTATTAACACCCCAGGATGGATCATGAGCTATTGTTTAATGTTGAAGTTTTCAAGCAAATCACTAAAGAGATCAAAACCTGCAGGCTCAGAGAGTTTGCACTTACCTGTCTAGTGCTTATTCCCAGTGAGGCAGGGGTTAAAAGCTACTCCATTCCCACTGAAGTTCAGTTCAATTTGCAACAGTAACAGGAGATGATCGGTGCGTTTCCTCCTGCCTGCAGTGTGCTGTGTGCAGAACTAAAAGTGCGCTTCTCATTCAAATGGCAAGTCTTTGTTCGCGCAGAGGCGATCCAGCTCCTACAGCTTTGTCCGGATGAAACAAGAAGTCTGCAGTGTTTTCCGATGCGATCAGACAAGTTGGAAAAGACAAACTTCTGTCAAACGCAAGCGTAAACACAACTGACAGTCCGGCTACTGGGAGCAGAACGAACTAAACGGCTCAGTCGTTTCTGAAAGTTGAAATCCCGCCCTCTGTTCCGCGTTCAGGCTCGACACAAAGCCCACGCGCAGGCTCAATCCCAAACCGCTCGCTGCGCACACGTAGTGCACTGCCCAGGCCACGCGGCCTTCCATACGCCACGTAGTGCGCCGACATGCTGAGGGAGGGAGTGAGGAGTCGTTTGGGATTCAGCTCACGTTCAGGCTCCATTCACTGGGTTCTTTGATTTAATTTGTGTTCGAGGTTAGAAAAAGGTTGGGCAATGAATGCAAAAAAAAAAAAAAAAACTTATTAAAAAGTAAGTTACGTATATAACTTACATATATAAATGTATACACACTTCAGGAAAAGAAATACTATAAATGTTATCAAATGCACACACGTGTTAATGCTAAATGTATTGCTATGCGTTATATATTGATAATATTATGATAATAAGATCATAATATTATTAATATTTTATAAATATAATATACATCATACTCTTTTTCTTTTCCTGAAGTGTGTGTGTGTAGAGAGAGAGAGAGAGAGAGAGAGAGAGAGAGAAAAGGAGTATGATGTACAGTACAGTATATATATATATATATATATATATATATATATATATATATATATATATATATATATATATATATATATCTTTTATTTTCTTTTATTTATTTATTTTCACACACACACACACACACACAATTTGGGAGTGCCAGTTAACCTAATCTGCATGTCTTTGGAGTGTGGAAAGAAACCAGAGTGCCTGGAGGAAATCCACCAAGCATGGAGAGAACATGCAAACTCCATGCACATACAAACCAGGACCAGGGAGGTGGAAGGCAACAGTGCTAACCACTAAGCCATCAAGCCGCCTTATATTTATTTACGTGAAAACAATAGGTGCTGTGCGGGGAGGGGGAAACCTGGAAGTCTTTTTAATATGCAAAATTTTCACCATCATTTCCGGCTGCTCCCGAAAGGCGTATTGGTCATGAGACTAGGGATTTTTTTTTTTTTTAAACTGAGTAAGAAATATTGTTGGGTAGATAAAAGGCCAACAGTAACAGATTCTTTAAATAAGAGACGTAATGTGGCACAAAACATTCTTTTAATAAGTATATTTTATATAAGATGGCAGTTTGAAAGAAGGAGATCATGTGATTTTAAGGCACTTTGCATGTAAGTGCAGAAGTTGATGTTCGGCAAGGCATCAGGTGGCGTAGTAATCAGGACAATTCAATTCCTACCTCCGCTCTGTGTGCATGGAAATTGCATATTCTCACGTAACTCTGTTTTCCCCATGTTGGTGGGTTTCCTCTGGGTGCTCTGGTTTCCTCCCACAGACCAAGTACATGCAGGTTAAGATAATTGCGGTTTCCAAATTACCTGCAGTGAGTGTGAGTATGTGAGTGTGTGCATGCCGTGTAGGGGGTAACCTGCTTTGTTCCGCGAATTACCCTGGATAGGCTCCAGGGCTTCTGCAACCCTGTACCGAATGAGTGAATTAATGAATCTTCAGCAATACTTGCTGTTTATAGTCATGCACATTTAAAAATATATATGCACATAAAAATGACTAAAAGCATCTTTAAATATAAAGCATGTATCTGTGATGTAATTTTTATAGACTTTACATACATCTTGTTAAGTTAGGATAAGTATTTTCTGTTGTTGTTATTTGTTATTACCTGTGTATTACACATTATTAACCTCTACGCATCATGCTACAAAGTAAAATTCACACCAAAATAAATAAATATTAATGTTCATAAAGTTTGACCCTACGACTTCAATGTAAATTACTTGTATTTGTCTGCCCTCTACTGTTAATCTTGAGGTAGTACACATTTTTTAAGCTGTGGTATACTGTACCTGTGTAATGAATACAAAAACTGTTTTAGTACACTCATGTACGGTGCTACTGATTAAACCTGTGTGCGTAGAATCATTTCACACACACAAAAAAAAATAGTTTTTATATACAGTACTGTGCAAAAGTCTTAGGCGCCATATTATCTGTAGTACAAATTTTGTTATATAAGTTTATTATGTCTGCATTATTATGTACAAGAACATTCCCTACAAAGATACACTAAAATTAATGAATAAATAACATTACAGAAGAATATTTGCATGGCTGCAAAAGAAAGCGACATATTAAATGACAGACCAGTTTTCAGATGGGAAAAAAAATCAATAATGTAGATTCCTGGGTTTTGCATGAAAACACGTAGAAAGAAGCGAGTGTGACAAAGTTACCAAAAGAAATCATATTCTCCAGCACGCTCATTACTGACATTATAATTTCATTGGTGGTTCAGTGGTAGGTTTCTTGCCTGCCATGCGGAAGGCCCGGGTTAGATTCCCACGCAATGCTCAAACCCTGGCCACTTGATGCAGTGCTGGTCCCAAGCACAGATAAAATTGGAGAGTTGCATCAGGAAAGGCATCCGGCCTAAAACCTGTGCCAAGTTGTGTGCAGACTGAATGGTCCACTGTGGCAACCATTCAAAGATTACTCTTACAACTGTTACACAATTGTGATACTCATAATTGTGATTGCTAGTTATTTTAACCAGTTAATAAAATAAATTTCAAAAGAGGCTAGACTGTCTATTAAAGTACACCCCTCCCCCCCACCCAAATATGGACAAAAAAAGACTTGTGTTCACAAGAGAAAAAAACATTTATGTATCAACATATTTAAATTAAGGGCATTTTAATTAGTTTCCCTGTATTGATGTATTAGCAATCAAACTACTGTAAGAGGCAACAAACCTATTTGAATTATATTTTATTGTTTATTATAATATAAAATAAAGTTCCCTGACTTCAACATCTTGCATGTTCTTGAACTGCAATGGTCATTACAGAAGCAAAAGCATTCAGTAGTACCGACTCCTCTCCTCTCCTCTGCTAACTCTGCAGATGTTACTTGAGCACCAGGCCGACCTAAAACAGAAACAACCATGTTTACATCTCTGTTTAATCCATTGCTTCTATATTTCACTCTGTGTTTTCACACCGTTTATTCTGCAGCCACATAATTTAAGAAACATGTAAAAAAAAAAAATTTTAAAAATCCATCACACAAGTGTTTATAAGACTGCGGATACCTTCTCAGGGGTTATTGTAGGACATGTCCAGTTGTAAAAGTAGTAATAATACATAGAGTTGTTTCCTTGTGTAAACTTCAGGGGTTCGAGAAATGACTTATTTCTCATCACATCCAGGGCAATGAACATATCGAATTCCCTCTGAAAAGTGGTAAGGCTGATAGTGAACGGGGTTTTAACTGTACAACATCAGAGAGATTTTATCAAATACATGGACATGCTCACTGCTTTTGCGATGATGAGGATGTCCTTCATGAGCTGCTGTAGTGGAGTAGCAGTGGTGACCGTGTAAAGCGCGTATGCCGCCTTCAGGCTTCGATGAGTAATGTTGTTCAAAACGGTGGAAGACACGGTATAGAAACTAACCATATCCGTTATTACACCACCTAAACCCTGAAAAATCATTGTTAAGAAATTGTCAAAAAAATGACATAAGCACAGAAAACATACAATATGCTCTCTTATTAATGCAGTTACACAGCTGCACTCTCATGCACCAGAACAAAGGTTTTGACCACATATTGTTAAGAATAAAGAAGTGAGCATGGAAGAGGTTTAATGTGTGTTCCTGCTAAAAGATTGTGTATGATGTGTGTAAACTAACCTCAACTACGTAAGTATCAATGATACCATCTCTGGGAAGGAACCAGTGCTGAGTCTCTTCCTCGTTTAATATGGGAATAAGATGGAAGTCTTTTAGATACTCTCTGAGAAGATCCTGAACTTTGGGGACATCAGTCAAAGTCATAATGCGTAGGCCAGGAGTCTTAGTCATCTGCCGAAATGAAGTAGTGAAAGAAGGAACTAGTGAGCTCATGAAAGGAAACCTTAAAAGGATAAGGCATATGCAAGAAAGTATTTTAAAATAAAACCATACAGACTCACCTCTGGAAGTCGGTTCAGCTTGAGTGCACGCTGCAGCGTCATGTTGCGTGGAAGAGATACGATATTCAGCTCAATCAGCTTACGTGGGTTCAGGGATCGTTGCCAGTACCTGTTAACACAGAGGGAGGGAGGGAGAGAGAGGAAAATCATCAAAATTTTCATCAAATTCACCACATCCTAGGTAATCTGACTGAATCTCTAAGGAAACATCACGTTTAAATGCCAATCTTATGCCAAAATGGCACAACAGCAATTTTATTATCAGGAGAACATGCGTTCCTATACCAATGATGTTATAGCCAACTGTGGTCCAGATTCTAGAGGACAAAACTGGTAATGGTCTCTGGGTATAAACCATGGGAAGCATGGGCATCTGTAAGCTCATGCATGCGAAAGAAGCGTGTGTTATGAGCAGCAGCTTAAAAAGATGCACAAGGACATCAAAACGTCTCATGAAACCTTATACCTGCAGCTTGCCACAGGAGTTGGTAGAACAACATTGGCACTGTAGATGGCCTGATGTAACCCCTTCTGCTGGACCCGCCTGGTGATCTCACGAATAAGGACCGGAGCCATGCGCTTGGAGCGCAGCTTCTTATGCACACACAGAAAGTTTACCTCCACCATCATCTTGTCTCTGTGAAGTTTGGAATCGGATCATTAAAATCTGTTGACAGCTATGCAAAAGCTGAGACAGCGAATGTACTTACACGTTATATATCTTAACCGTGGCAGGAACAGCACTAACAAAGCCCACAAGCTTTTTGTTAGAGTCCACTCTCACTCCACAATGCCACTCAGGCTGCCACCCGGGGGGACACAGAGCCCTTAAACAGTCACAATCAGAATTCAAATCTTTGTACCTTGTTACATGTACAATGAATGTGTCTTGAAGTATAACCTACTAGCAAACTGAGCTAGACTAAATTCAATTTCAGCAAAAATAAAAGTATAAGTTATAAGTTATAAATAAAAGGAGGGAGGTATTAAAAGGTAGATAGATACATGAAGCTATAAGAAAATATGGATGCATAAAACTATATAAAAGAAAGAGAGAGATTAAAGAAATAGTGAACATGTACATTTGTTCATAGCCAGCATTTGTATAATGAGGCAAGAAATAGGGCAGAAATGTTTCAATGAATTATAAATGAAAACATAAAATAAAAATGAAAACATAAAAATACAATCATAAATTTGGTTATCCTAAAAGAAGCAGTTTGACATATTTGGAGCCCTCTGCTGGCTGTGAGGCAAATTGCATTTGCAATGGACTTTCCTACACTCAACCTATTTATCTAGACGTTTTCATTACTAAGGTTTGGACATCATATCATTCACAACTTCTGAACATTTCACATTTTGCTCAATTAGCATTATAATGTTGTATCTGCATTTTGAGATTTTGAGCTTGAAATATTTTGCACTTAAAAAGTCAGCTGATGACCTGAATGTATGGTACAACCAGGTTGTTATCCATCCAATGGAATGTGCAACTTATATATATATATTTTTTTTTCTTTTTCTTTGTTACTGTATGTCAGCTTCCTTAAACACCTGAGCAACGAGTGTGAACAGGTCTATTTTCATATGGGTGAATCACACTCCTTGGAAACTATCTTTAGCATTATATGGCTATTATAATGTAAATCAAGAAAAATTATGAAACATTACAAAGGTCATTGCTTTACAAATCACACTTCTCTGGTCAAATTGTAAACTTAATCAATGCTTCAGAGGTTACACTCACCAGAGCAGGAACTCAGGGGCGTAGTGCAAGCGAAGTGTGTTGTCATCCTCTTGTGTGTAGTTTTCATTAAGCAGCGTGCACAGCTCCGCCAGCTGTACACATAGACATGTCCAGTTATATGCAAAATACACAAGGAAAATGTGGATCACACAAAAATACAATCTCACCATATTACTCCAAGTTCTCTCTCTGTCTCTCTCTCTCTCATCATCCATACCACTTTATTTTGCATATAGGGTCGCAGGGGGCCTGGAACCTATCCTTAGAGATTTAGGGCACTGGACAGGGTGCCAATACATTGCATGGCACATACTGTACACACACTAACATGCTCAGTCCGACACTATGGTGCAATTTGCCTAATCTGTATGTTTTTGGAGTGTGGGATGAAACTGGAGAACCTGCAACATGCAAACTCCATGCACACTGACCCGAGTAATCGAACCCGGACCCTGGAGGTGAAACGCAACATTGCTCAACTCAAGTTACTCAGATATATTCTTTTCTAAAATAATTTATATTTCTAAATAAAATAAAGCCAGATGCTCACTATCTCAGAATGGGAACTTGATTTGCAGCCCACCTGCTCTGTGTTGTCCAAGTCCAGCGTGTGCCAGTAGAAGCCTTCAGGGAGAGAATAGCTTTCCTGTCGAATGTTCAGTTTCTCTGACTGTATGGGTCCATGTGACGTCACTTCTTCCCCTTCAAAACAGAAAAGGCAACATTAAATCTAATAAATATGCGTTTCTGCCCAATATTTCAGGGATCACAAAATGAATGTCAGTGGAAAGCCTTCATTATGTGCTAAATATATTGTTTAAAGTGTCTTTAATGTCAGTCACTAGTTACTCAACAAACAAGATAGAAGAAACATGCAAAGCAATTAGGCCTACAAAATCCAGGTATTTGACACACCATTGAAAAGACATTAATGAGGACAAATTAAACCACTAAATACTAGATAGTACAGATGAGTTTAAATGCAAAACGCATATAGAATAGGGAAATCTAAGGATACATGCTCTACAATTCTGGAGCAACTGCTGCTAATGCATAATCATTCTTGAGCTAATAAGAAATTAAATGATTTATAACAAATAAATAATTGTTGTTGTCAAAGTCTTTTCAGTCAATTAGGTTTAACATTCCAAAAAATACTTCTTATTATGTATAAACACATTTAAATACATTTGCATTTAAAAAGTATCCAAAACTAATAAAACAACGACATGGATTGCCAACATAAACTACATAATATTCTTTATTTATCTTCTTGAGTTTTGATCGAAATTAAAGATTAAAGATTTAGGTAGGCCGCAGGATAAATTCACATTACAAATTGAGCTGCCGCCTTGTTATGTCTGGGAATAGCTGGACTAGATTAGTGACCTAAGAAGGAGGCAAACCACAGAGCTTTTAAAAACACATAATTAAACCTTAAACTGTGTCTGAAAGAGTGCTGGAAGCCTGAGGAGGGAGGCGAGCACAATAAGCCTAATCTAATGTGATCCCTTTCTAAGGCTCATATCATTCTTGCCGTTAGCTCTGTACCTATCTTAATGACTGGCTGGCTGTTCCAAAAGCGAAAGTTGTGCTTGTGGGCTTCCATCAGGCTCTTGGGTGGACCCTGGCCCAGGGAGAAGAGGTGCAGTGCTTTCTGAATCTCCTGCTGCTTCGTTTCAGGGAGAGCATCCAACTAGGCGGGTTAGAAAAGATCCAGAAGATCACTGATTTCTTTAGTTTTCCTGTAGTAGTTGATGTACAGCGCCTTGCAAAACTATTTATACCCCATTGAACTTTTCCACATTTTGTCACGTTACAACCACAGATGTATGTAATTTATTGTGACAGATCAACACAAAGTACCACATAATTGTGAAGTGCAAGGAAAATTATGAAAATGGCTCTTAAAATGTTTTACAAAAAAACATACAAAATCTGAAAAGTGTGATATTTGTATTTAGCTGCAGTTACTCTCATACCCCTAATTAAAATCCAGTGGAACCAACTGCCTTCAGTAGTCACCTTAATAAATAGAGTTCGTCCGTGTGTAATTTAATCTCGGTATGAATACAGCCGTTCTGTGAAGCCCTCAGAGGCATGTTGGAGTAGAAGTTACATCCCCAGCTTTGGACATCTCACAAAGCATCGTTCAATCCATCATAGGAAAATGGAAAGAGTACAGCTGAACTGCAAAGCTACCAAGACATGGCCGTCCACCTAAACTGACAGGCCGGGCAAGGAGAGCAATAATCAGAGAAGCAGCCAAGAGGCCCATGGGAACTCTGGAGGAGCTGCAGAGATCCACAGCTGAGGTGGGAGAATTACTGTAGTCATGCACTCCACAAATTTGCCTTTTTGGCATAGTGACTAGAGGTAACAAATCATTTGTAACAAGCCATGTAGGGGGGACAGCAAACATGTGAAAGAAGGTGCTCTGGTCAGATGAGCCCGAAATGCAAAACTAAAAATGTGTGGCAGAAAATTAACACTGCTCATCACCCACTGAGAAACAAGGCAGTGGCAGCATCATGTTCTGGAGATGGGTTTTTTTCAGCTAGGATGGCGAAGCTGGACAGAGCAAATAGATAAAGCCAAGATAAATGGTGCCAAATACAGAGCAATCTTAGAAAAAACTGAGCTTGGTCTATTTTCTAATAAAGAATGGCCAATAATTTCACTCTCTAAATGTACAAAGCAGATAGAAGTCATGCCTCAAAAAACTTTCAGCTGTAATTGCAGCAAAATGTGGTTCTGCACACCAGACATTTTATTTATTTATTTAAGGGCAGGGGTAGCTCAGTGGTTAAGGCATTGGACTATAGTTCGGAAGATCCTGCATTCAAACCCCACAACCACCAAGTTGCCACTGCTGGGCCCTTGAGCCCTTAACCCCCAACTCCTCAGATGTATAATGAGATAAAAATGCAAGTCGCTCTGGATAAGGGTGTCTGCCAATTGTCTAGATGTAGATGTTATTGGTAAAAAAAAAAAAAAAAGCCATTTATCATTTTCCTTCCACTTCACAATTATGTGCCACTTTGATTGGTCTATCACATAAAATAACAATAAAACACATTTACGTTTGTGGAAGGGGTATGAATACTTTTGCAAGGCGCTGTAACTGTGTACAAGATGTAGTTTTTAAGATGTCCATTAATCCATTTTACACTTTACATTTTACTATAGTACCCAATTATGTACACACCATTGCAAAGGGGTCAGATGGTCCCTCTTTAGCCCATGGTTGACTCTTGTCCTTCTTTGGCTTCTTTTTCTTTTTCCCAGCATTGCCACCCGTCTCACTGAAGATGACACAAAAACACAGTCATCAACCTCCAAATCATCAAGGCCTGACACTACAATGTAAAGATAAAAAAAGCAGTTACAGGCTTTTGTCCTCGGCCATATTCGTATGTTCAGACATTGAATTGGTCCTTCTGTCCATTCCTTCTCTGTGTAGCTGATGTGTGTGTGTGTGTGTGTATATATGAGTCCAGGCCTTATCTCACACAGCAGCAGGTTTGTTGAGGGAGGGGCCACCCAACTCCTTTTCTCTCTCTCCCCACCCTCCTGATACTGATATGCCTTATTATGTGAGCACCATAATTCAAGAGCTGTCTGAACTTCATGAAGTATACCAGACGCCTGCAGGTGTTACCTAATATCTATCAATAATCATTATCGATTAGCACACGGCCACTGCTGTGAAAAATAAAGTGTTTGGCAATTTACCCATTTAATCTCACCGCTCGCAGTGGTTTTGAGTTTGTAAAAGTGGAAGCATGCTGGTAGATGAGGGAGTTTTTTTTTTCTTTCTGAAAAGTAAGTTTAATTATAGCAGTTATCAATTTCATTGAAAAATATGAGGCAACTTATCACATCACCAGAGGCTTTTTAAAAAAATCATACTTCCAATAAAATAGTGGCTCTATTAAAGGAGACATACATATGTGTAATATATAAACGTTACAGGGTCTAGTATTGATATTTTAATGAAAATAGTTGACAGGCATATTTGTCAATAAATTGTTAATAACTTTCACATTTTATTACCTTTTGTTCACCATATTTTTAATTGTTTGTGACAATTACTTAAAATAATTGCTCTCTAGTTTTGAAGCATTTTTTTAAGCTTCACTGGTTAACTTTAAACTCTTGAGGTTTCTCACCAGTCCACCATGTTTGTAAGTATTTTCACCTTTCTAAAAATAAATAAATAAAAAAGAAAAGGAAAGGCTTACATTTTAAGACACATCATTTTATTTAAATTAATAAAAATTAATTGCTAGGACAACATTAGAAATCATGTTGGATGGGTATTACATGGCAGTTGTCCTGTGTAACTTCACAACATCTACCAATAGAGGGCTCCACTGTCAAGAAGTCATACAAAGATCATTCTCAAGTTCCATTTAACATAGAAAGTGTTTATTGGAAGATTACACATGAACTATTTTGGCAATACAGTACATGAAAAATTCATAGACTTAATGCACATCTCACAAAGATTACTGTATGGCTTGTTTAACAGTGCAAATATATATATTTATATATATGCTTCCTTTTTTTCACCATGCCTGTCATATTTTTCAAGTAAAAGTAAGGGTTTCAATTTCTTCATACTATTTGTGTTTGCTAGGACAAGAATGAACTGTTTCTTAACTCCAACAGACCTGTTCAACAAGGCATTAAAACAATGGCATTGTTATACAAAAGAACTTAACACTGAATAGTAATAAATGATCCTAAACTGTAAAAGATATACATACATATAAAGAAATTAAATATCACATTACAAATCTAAAACTGTCAGAATTATATAAGGGAAAAATCTAAGCGGACTAAAACACATGCTGGTGAATTTGCACGATTTAAAATATGATGTACAAAATGAAACATACTGAATAATAATTGAGGCTGCATTAATATGTGTGCATGTGGAATGCTATTTTATAATGGCTGTCAGTGTTCACATGAACAAATACACCATCAATTATGAAAAAAGTACACAAAAGCAAAAGACAGTGGCTTAAATTTCTAATCAAATAAATAAGAGAGACAGACAGGAAGAAAAATAAATGATAAATGAGGATCGTCATCGTGTCAAAAACTAATCTTACCTGAAGAATACTTCTGCAGGTATTTAAAGTAAAACACATGCTGTAGTTCATGTCAGACCTGAAACGTTTGTACTGGACGGTAGACTTTTAGTGTTTTAGTGTTTTTGTTTTCATGCTCCATTTGCCAACGTGCATAACTCTCCCTACAATCAAGAGAGAAAAGGCTGCATTCACAATCCACAAGGACCACTAAACCTTGAAACATCATTCTTCTCAATGTAAGCACACTGTCAGCTTAAACAAAAGGATTTTTCAGTTGCATAGGAAGAGAAGCCTAAAGGCTATTAATAACTACTGCCACATAACATGTAAAAAAAAAAAGAATAAACTACAGTATTGCTTCATCATTTAAAAATATATGACACACATATTAAACCGATTTATTTTTCTTCACTAATGCACAAATGCATCTCCTGGGGCAATGCAAGAATCTAAAAAAAAAAAAAAACCCTGACTTTATTGAGCTAAACCTGATTTATATCCAGTTACTTTTGTATTTGGTCTCTGTGGTTAATTTGCATTACAGTTCTGTCTGTGAGGTCCTATTTAAAGTTAACAATAACACACTTACAGCAAATACATTAGGTCATTATTACTGTACTGGATCAATATCAACCATTTTAGCTCAGTCAGTAGCCCGGGTGCTCCATGCTTAGACTTCCTGTGTTCGGCTAGGCTTTGGCTGAGGCGACATGTTTGGGGCTGCTGTAATTGGGTGTGACCTTGACGTGAATGAAGAGGCTGGCAGGAGAGAGGCTTGAACCGTCTGCTCTCAGTAGCCGCACATGTCTGTAACCTGCAACACAGATCCCAACACAAGACTTTCACTTCAGAGACGTTTTATGGGATTTAGTGGATCACAAAAAGGACAGATTCTATCTAATCTGTAGTGTACAACCAATACCAGTTTTTGTTCTTTTATTGTGAAAAGAAAAGGAGACAGTTTAACTATATAATAAGATTCTAATGTTTAGAGATTGGGGCAGGTATTTTTCTTGCTGCTTCTCGTGCTGCTGTATGTAACACAAATTAAATAAAAAGCTATCCATCATCTTCTAATAAATGAGCTCACAGAAATATTTAGCTGCTGAGTGCCACTCTGGTGAACAGGGGTGCTTTGGTTCTGGGCACCAAGAGATTCTGGGCCCCTTGAAAGTTTAACATTTTAGGCCAATGACTATGTTAACACTTTTAAGCCTGCCAAAGCAGTGAAATAGCGGGCCCAGTCACTCTAGGGCTCTTGGAATCATCCTTGCTTACTGCCCATTTACAGCGCCCCTGCTGGTGGACAGGGCAGAGAGAGACAACGTCATCTCTCCAAAAAAAAAAAAAAAAAACAGTTTTGCTCTTTGGACTCCCAAGTACAAATATCTGTGGGATTCTGTAGATTCGAGATCGAAATCTCCAAACAAGCCTGAATGAGTTTTGAACACTTTTACCAATACTGTATGCAAGGCAGATATTTTTTAAACTTAAGGAATTATAATGATGGCACAGTGGGGACGCAAGTTTTGCCACCTTACAGTTCCAATGTATCTGGGTAGATCCTGAGGTCGGGTTAGAACCAGTAGTGAGTTTCTCTGGGTTTCTTCTGGGAACCTGTTTTCTTCCACCTCCCTAAAACCTACTATTAGATAAACTATCTACACTAAATTGATCACTGGTGCAAATTAGTGTGTGAATATGTGTGTATAGTGCATTGCAATTCACTGGCATCCCAATCAGTGAGTAATCCTGCCTTGCCACACCATTGTTCATTGATAGGGCTCCAGCTCAAACATCACCTAGTGTGATTAATTGAAGAAGAGTATAATGATATAAAAAAATTTTCAGTGATGGGAATAATTTTTCCATGTATGGTCATAGCTAATTTAGACCACCATAATCCCTGACCGGACAGATACCACACAACTGGAATGCATATGTGCAAAAATACAGATTCTTTTTCTTAGTTCTATAATTACTCATTTTAAAAAGTTGCATAAAATTATGTAAGAAGCACGAGCTTGTACCTGTGCGCATGCTGGTGAATGGCAGACTGAACTGGCCCAGGAATTCATTTCGTGCCGTGTAATCATGATCCTCCACTACAAACCGGACTAGGACCAGCTCTGGCACGTGCAACAGAAACTTAAAGGTACAGTCCCATCTGGGGTTAAAGCCTGGATGAGAAAACCAAAGTCAAAAACACACACTCTTTCTCTCAAATACACGCTCAGTGAGGTATTTCGATCTCACACACAGGAGTTAAAAATAACAGCTACTGTGCATGCTCATTAAGAAGTGATAACATGCCGTTGTTGTCAATGCGGTGTGTCTTTTTCTTGTTGTTGTCAATGGGAGTCCCGTGAGTCTCTACCCAGACCATAGGGTCTACAATAGAGTTGAGTTTCTCCGTGTGTGGCTTAGGCAGCTGCTGGGCTGAGATGACCTGAAACACAATACACAAATAGACCGGTGGAAAATTTCTCCAGCTAATTCATTTAATGCCATATTTTTATCTTAGCTTGTTATCGCGCTCTGGCTTTCCTGCGGTTTTTCTGACCACAGATTTAATTACGCGGTCCAGAGTTCAGGTG
This sequence comes from Clarias fuscus, assembly GCA_030347435.1. Taxonomy (NCBI): domain Eukaryota; kingdom Metazoa; phylum Chordata; class Actinopteri; order Siluriformes; family Clariidae; genus Clarias; species Clarias fuscus. The sequence continues at coordinate 19,153,419 of CM059220.1, forward strand.
TCCAAGCTATCACTTCGGTGTCAAGACATAATTCTGACTAATGGCTTTGGGTGCGTCATAACATCCTCCTGTGAGAATGATGCACATCTGGCCTTAAGATAGGAGAGTTATTATGAGGGATGAACTAATGTATCTATCGGAGTTGAGACAACGGACCTTAATAATGAGAAGAGTAGGGTTGTGTCCTGGTCCTCCTCCAGTGTTTTCAGGATTAAACTCGGAGTTAGGTTGACACAGAAAGCTGGGCTTTAGCACGTATCCACAGCCGCCATTGGGTAAGAAACGCCCCCGATTTAGATCCATTTGCTCCCCGGGTGTCTGGAAGTTTAGCGCCACTGTAAGAAATGATACATATCAAGTTACTATGCTTGGATCTATTAAGTGTAGGAAATGGTTAATGCGCCAAACAGGACAAACTGAGAACCCATTAACAGTTCTAGATATAATATAAGAGTCTTCGAAGACAATTAACATTTACCCATCTGGCAGCCGGCGTTCCACATGTCCTGAGGGTTGTAGTTGGAGGACTGCAGGCGCTGACCAGACGGGTAGATCCTACTCAGCTGCCAGCTGTTATGCCGTACAAAGAGCTTCCCTTAAAATAAAATTGATACTTAATGGCAATTTATGGCAAAGGCCTTTATTAATATTATAAACTATTATTTGTACAACTATTAAGTATATGTTTTTATATCAAATAAGTCAAAAAAAATTTGAGCATTAGAAGGTAACTTTAGTTACGTATCAACACAGACACACAAGTCACCTGAGTTTTTGATATGTTTAAGAGCTTTGCTTTCCGAGAAGGAGGACATCTCATTAGCAGGTCTCTTGGCTGCCTGATCAAAGCCTTTAAAAGCAACGCTACAAGTGTACACTACCAGGTCAGACAGCTCTAGACTCAGGTTAGACACCTTTGGAGAAGAAGCACATGTACACTGGAGAGCAGTGGCAAGTCAGACATGCACACAGACACACACACACACACACACACACACACACACACACACACACACACACACACACACACACAAACGCATGAAAATACAGACAGACACAACTTATTTCAGTAAACTAAAAAAAAAAAAAAAAAACACAAGACACAAAATTTCTCACATGAGCAGGACACTGAGCACAGATATATATACTTTCATAAAAACACACCATAATAAAAATGAAACAATAAAAAAAGCACCTTCTTGCTTTCTTTCTTTGCCTTGACTTTGCCTTCGGCTTTACTCTCGTCTTCAGAACAGCTAGACTCAGACGAACTGGAGCTCTCCTGCTCCACTCGCTCCTTCTTTCCCTTTACCAGGATTTTCCCTTTCAGCTCCTAATGCAAAAAAAAAAAAATAACATGCAAACTACACCAAGATAAAATCTGACATGCAATTGTATTGGTTTTACTCCAGGTTGGTGTCTAACTTGTCCATGGATAAGCGCCAGGGTTCCTGTGAACCTGGACAGGATAAGTGGTATAGATAATGAGAAAAGGTGAGTGCCTTCCATTAATAACATCTTCTAGATTTTATTATCATCTTCTAGATTACACTGTATAGTCTGATTATAAATGACCATTCTTCAACTATATACCCAGGTGTATTTGTAATGAGTATTACAGCCTTTATTATAACAACAGCGATACTTAAAGTTTATGTCTATAGTACTAAAGTAAGATTATCCATTGAAAAATGGTGGGATTTTTTGATGTGCAAATCTTTTGGTTATCCATGTAGTACTGTATTATATATATATATCATATATCATATCTGGGCTAAAGGGAAAATTGTGCAATTTATAACTACCTTTGTCCATGGCAATGCATTTGGTAATGGCAATTCTAAAATTAGCTAATTTTTACATTTGCATTTAGATTCAATCAGTTGCTACAGCTCAATATTGTAGGATGTCTCTACTCAAGGACTTTTTTCACTCATTTTCTATACCGCCTATCCTACCTATACAGGGTGGCAGGGGGCCAGAAGCCTTTTCCAAGTGATACCCTGGACAGCGTGCCAATCTATCACAGGGCACACACACACGCTCACTATTACAGTTATTAGCCTAATCTAAATGTCTTTGGAGTGTTGGAGTACCCGGAAAACGTAAAACTCCATGTGCGTAGAGGTGGGAATTGAAGGTGCAAGGCCACAGTGCTAACCACTACGCCACCATGACACATGTTTAAATTTCTTTTGGCACTACATCCAAATGTCTGGCCCCTAAATCTCATAATTAACCATTTTCTAAATATAACAGGATAATAACAAATTACTCCAGAGTATAGAACTTCAAGCTGCAGTAACCTAATTTCGCATGAACAATTATCCTGAAACAGGGTCATCTTTTGTTGAACATTAAAGGTGCATAAAAGGTGGCTACGTGCTAGACTGGCTGGATGGGAACAAGGATATTTTTATCTACACTACCATCTAATGAAGAGCTAAACACACACACAAACGCAGACACACACACACACACACACACGCACAAACAGTACACCGGGATATTTATGAAGTTGTCAGTCATGTGGCAGCAGCACAAAGCAAAATTCATGCAGATACAGGTCAAGAGCTTTAGTTAATATTCACATCAAACATCAGAATGGGGGGGAAAGTGTGATATCTGAGGCTTAAATCTCTATGGCATGGTTGTTGGTGGCAGATGGGATCGTTTGAGGATTTTAGAAACCGCTGATCTCCTGGGATTTCTGCACACAACCATCTTTTTTTGCTTGTCTGCAAGCTGAAATACCTTGTTAAAGGGAGATATCAGAAGAGAGAAAGTCTACAGCAACACAAATAATTACTCCTTACAACGAGAAAAGCATCCGAAAGCACGCGTTACACCTTGAGGTGGATGAGCCCATCTAAGGCACTGAGTTAATGATCGGCGGATTGGTGGTTCGATTCCCAGCTCAGCCAGGTTGCCACTGTTGAGCAAGGCCCTTAACCCTATCTGCTCCAGGGGTGCTGTATCATGGCTGACCCTGTTCTCTGACCCCAGTTACAATGGGATATGCAAAGAAGGAATTTCACTGTGCAGTATATGTGACAAATAAAGGCTTAACTTTTGGCTGACGGGAATGGAACCCTACGTGATCATCTCCTGCCATCACTCATCCACCTCAGGACTCAATGTTGTAGAGTGTAATTACTTGCGTTACTACATTCTTTGTGGCAGGTCTACACTCCATAAAAACTGCATTTGGATATATTTGGAATTATCTTCTAAACATGCACATCAAAATACTGCTCTATGCAGTGCACTGTCAGCCAGAGTCTGGATGTCATCCAAACGCAAATGCATCACAGTTTCTGCGGGCGAGATCCTGCAAACTCAGTGATTCCTCAGCGCTTCTTCTTTTAATCTGTTTAGCACTACAGGAGAAAACATGAGGACTTTCAGATCATGCCTGCTTGCAGTCTCTGACCATGGTATTTTTTTTTTTCACAGTCAGGAGGAGCTCCAAGGGGAAGTCAAGACAGAATAACACACGGAATTAAAATCTAACCAGAAATAAAGATTTATATATAAAGTGCACAATTACAAATAACTATATAGGGAAGACGACATAGATAGTGTTTTAGTGTTGACAGTACCTCTGGTGAGGGAAGGCTGTCACACTGGTGATGGTTAAGGGGTTTAGTGAGCAGTTTATCTCCTAGGATAGAGCACAGCTGCTGAGCCATGATTGCTTGCTGTTCCACTGAGCAGTGATTCTCCAGAGACAGAATCAGAGGGTAAGGAGAGGCCTGCGCAGTACACAGGAAACCGATTACATATAGGCAGAATTACGGTTACAATTTATCTCTATGCAGATGCTACATAATACCATTACCTAAAATATACATTTAAATTCATACAAATAAAAATCGACATCAAGTTACACACACAAAACCAAAGTGATATACACACGTGGACAAAATTGTTGGTACCCTTCGGTCAATGAAAGAAAAACTCACAATGGTCACAGAAATAACTTTAATCTGACAAAAGTAATAATAAATAAGAATTCTATGAATGTTAACCAATGAAAGTTAGACATTGCTTTTCAACCATGCTTCAACTGAATTATAAAAAAAAAATTAACTCATGGAACAGGCCTGGACAAAAATGATGGTACCCCTAACTTAATAGTTTGTTGCACAACCTTTTGAGGCAATCACTGCAATCAAACGATTCCTGTAACTGTCAATGAGACTTCTGCACCTCTCTGCAGGTATTTTGGCCCACTCCTCATGAGCAAGCTGCTCCAGTTGTTTCCGGTTTGAAGGGTGCCTTTTCCAGACAGCATGTTTCAGCTCCTTCCAAAGATGCTCAATAGGATTGAGGTCAGGGCTCATAGAAGGCCACTTTAGAATAGTCCAATGTTTTCCTCTTAGCCATTCTTGGGTGTTTTTAGCTGTGTGTTTTGGGTCATTGTCCTGTTGCAAGACCCATGACCTGCGACTGAGACCCAGCTTTCTGACACTGGCTAGCACATTTCTCTCCAGAATACCTTGATAGTCTTGAGATTTCATTGTACCCTGCACAGATTCAAGACACCCTGTGCCAGATGCAGCAAAGCAGCCCCAGAACATAACAGAGCCTCCTCCATGTTTCACAGTAGGGACAGTGTTCTTTTCTTGATATGCTTGATATGCTTTTCCGTTTGTGAACATAGAGCTGATGTGCCTTGGCAAGAAGTTCCATTTTTGTCTCATCTGTCCATAGAACATTCTCCCAGAAGCTTTGTGGCTTGTCAACATGTAGTTTGGCATATTCCAGTCTGGCTTTTTTATGATTTGTTTTCAACAATGGTGTCCTCCTTGGTCGTCTCCCATGTAGTCCACTTTGGCTCAAACAACGACGGATGGTGCGATCCGTCACTGATGTTCCTTGAGCATGAAGTTCACCTTGGATCTCTTTAGAAGTCTTTCTGGGCTCTTTTGTTACCATTCGGATTATCCGTCTCTTTGATTTGTCATCAATTTTCCTCCTGCGGCCACGTCCAGGGAGGTTGGCTACAGTCCCATGGATCTTAAATTTCTGAATAATATGTGCAGCTGTAGTCACAGGAACATCTAGCTGCTTGGAAATGGTCTTATAGCCTTTACCTTTAACATGCTTGTCTATAATTTTCTCTCTTTCCTTCTCTTTCCTTCGCTTCCTCTGGTCCATGTTGAGTGTGGTACATACCATGTCACCAAACAACACAGTGACTACCTGGAGCCCTATATATAGGCCCACTGACTGATTACAAGATTGTACACACCTGTGATGCTAATTAGTGGACACACCTTGAATTAACATGTCCCTTTGGTCACATTATTTTCAGTATTTTCCATCAGTACCATCATTTTTGTCCAGGCCTGTTCCATGAGTTTATTTTTTTAAATAATTCTGTTGAAGCATGGTTGAAAAGCAATGTCTGACTTTCATTGGTTAACATTCATAGAATTTTTTTTAATTATTACTTTTGTCAGATTAAAGTTATTTCTGTGACCATTGTGAGTTTTTCTTTCATTGACCGAAGGGTACCAACAATTTGGTCCACGTGTGTATGAGCATAATAATACATAGTAATAATTGTTTTAAATCAGTCCCATGTTCTGTCAGTGGCTGAAGATATCATGTATATAGTATACCCAATGTTCCCACCTTAAATGCATACTCGGCGATGGCCTCCACCACCTCTCTGAAAGGTACTTTGGAAGTCAGGGTGTGACCGTGATAAATCACTGGTTCTCTATCTCCATCCCAACAGTCGAGCTCAACACAGCGGCAGCCATTGCTTAGAGCTCTGCACAACACACATACAGATAAAGAGCACGCTTTTACCTTTAAACGCCAAACAACCGGCATGCTTGTGTTTAAGTGCTGAAGTTTTACCGGATATACGGCTCGGCACTGCTCTCACTCATGACCTGGTCTTTGGTGAGGTAGGTGTTGTGGGAAGAGGAGATGAAGTAGTGACTGAGCGGTCGGCTCATATCCTGATACACTCTGCCGTGCTCCGGATCAAACACGACGTTCTCCTTGGACAGCATGTACATTGTGAAACCGTTGGCTGTCATGAGTTGGTTTTTCCGAGCTGCGGGCCAGAAAACAGATGCTGATGTTAATGAGGTTTACACTGAGAAAACAGAAAATGCCTCCTGTTCATTTTGAATACTGAGCCATAAACTCTTGAAAGTCAATAAGTTTAAATGAGATACAAAATCGCATGCATTTGTATACCTCTTAGGAATAAGTAAGTAATAGTGTTATGTAAAAGATCAAGAATAGTTTATTCAGCTTAACATTTATACAAGTCAGATACAACTTTATGGACAAAACATTTTTCAGGCAGCTGGTCTCTCTTAAAGGTGTATTGCTGGGTGAAGACACGTCAAAACTTCAAATATTTATAATACGGTGTAGTTACAGACTTTGCGTTAGGATCAAATCCCAGAATCGACATCATACTACAATTCCCAGAAAGTAGCTCAGCCTACAAACATGGCTGCCAAGGACTACAATTCTCCACATCACAGACTCTCACCCGTCTACGATGTACTCGATATAACCATAATATAATCAAGTCATATAATGTAAAATGACCAAAATCAAGACCTGGAGAAACCACTTAAGGGGACCTTTAAAATGAGGAATATTTATTGCTAAGAAACTTTACCAGTGATTTTTTAACTCTCCGTCTCATGAATTTTAGCATAGTTTGTTTTATATGATATTGGAAGCTGTTACTACGTCATATTAACATATTATTAACTAACTGTTCTGGTTTTGACCAAACCCTACGTTAATGACTCTCTTCCATAATACCTCAAAGTAATCAATAAACACACTGCTTTTTTTGAAAGTGTGGAATAAAGGACACTGTTTTTACCCCATTCGTTGAGTTCATAAGTTAGGATGAGACTCTGTGCATGGATCAGGGTGTTGTCTTCTCCCTGGTCTTTTAAAAATTCACGCAGGTCCACCGTGGACAGCACACGGCCGTTAGAGGAATAGTCTCTGAACACTGCATCTAGCTCGGGTCGACGCAACAGCTCACGACAAAACAGCTCGATCTCGCTGTGGTCCAGACGATTGTCTGCTGACCGATCACAGTTCTGTCATATACATACACACAAACACACACACAAACACACGTGGTCTAAGAATGAACACAGGCTGTTACAGCCGATGTACTGAAGTAAGCAAATTCATTCTCTACACAAACAAAACCTCCATGCTAGATAGCAGTTAATTATGATATATGATTTATTTCAAACAGTTAATACTTTAATATTAAACAATTTAATATAAAAAATACATTACATTTTACACCATTTGGCAGACACCCTTATCTCATTATACATCTTAGTATACCACAGAAGTAGTCTAATCAAGAGAAGTAGGAGAGTGATGTCACCTTGAACAATCTAAGGGCGTACTGCTCATCAAGATCGATATTGATCATCTGGAGGAGTGTCTGTACTTCTTCATAAGTCATCTTCCCATCCTGGTCTAAATCTGCCTGCCTCAGGTAGCCATGTATCCAGGTGAGAGAGAGCAGTCAAGACTTAAAACACAAGTCACATGAGGAGCTCGTGTATTATCAAAAGCAAAAACAATATGTACTTGATTGGATATATTATATTATATTATATTATATTATATTATATTATATTATATTATATTATATACAGTACTGTGCAAAAGTCTTATCGCCATATTATCTGTAGTACACGTTTTGTTATATACTCCTGGGTTTTGCATGTGAATAGAAAGGAATGAGTGTGACGAAGTCACCAAAAGAACTCCTATTCTCCAGCATGCTCAGTAAAACCTAACAGCTGTTTTATTTACAGTACTGTGCAAAAGTCTTGGGATCATCCAAACAAAAGCCACAAGCAATGATGCTTTTGAAAACATTTCTACATACTTCTATAAAGAGCATTAAGTAATATCATAAACAATAAACAGTCAATATTTGGCTTGAACATAAGCGGTAGTGTTCGATACAGATGTGTGCAGTATTCTAAATAAAACAGCTGTTAGGTTTTACTGAGCATGCTGGAGAATACAAGCTCTTTTCGTAACTTCGTCACACTCGCTCCTTTCTATTTTCATGCAAAATCCAAGAGCTTACATTATTGATTTTTTTTCCCATATGAAAACTGGTCTGTCATGTAATATGTCGCTTTCTTTACAATATTCTTCTATAATGTAATTTTAGTGTACTGTATCTTTGTAGGGAATGGTCTTGTACATAATAATGCAGACATAATAAACTTATATAACAACATTTGTACTACAGATAATATGTACTACAGATTATCTGTATAATAATATACAGATAAAACCTAAGACTTTTGCACAGTACTGTAGATACTTTATGGATACTGAAGAACATTTCAGGAAATTCCAATTAGTTGTCTTTGAGGCCTTACTACATGGACGTTACATGCAGACTGCATGATCACAAAAACCACAGCACCTTGCGCAGTGTGCTCAACAGGCCAGCATCACACTTTCTATTAAAATAAATCTATCCGGTAAGAGACCACCAGCATTTCATGCCATCTTTTTAATGCCATAATAATATACACATATAAGTCTTATATGTCACATGCTGTAGTATGACAATCGAATCTAATACGTAAATGACCATGGTATTGGACCACCTGTTACCAGTATTGGAACCCATGCATCCCTATCATGAACTCATTATCTTCTTATCAGAAGACGTTAACATTAGGACAGACTGTGTTTCAATATATATATATATATATATATATATATATATATATATATATATATATATATAATGATCATGCAACAAACACTCCCAGTGCAAGAATATTTATATCTAAAACAACGATTAATGCACCAGGGAGCAGGACGAACCTGTTGTCTGTTTTTATGGCAAATGCAAACAGCAGTTTAGTGTGGAAAGGAAACAGCCCATATTTAGTTGTTACATAGAATATATCTGCTCTGACAGTGAAAATCTGGCTCAGGTATTTAACGTACTAAGCAGTGGCAATTACTGCTCTAAAGAAAGAATGGATTTTCCTTCCACCAGTAGGAATGGATATTCTGGTGGGTTTAATATAAAACAAACAGCTAACCTTAGCCTGTTAAACTCACTAGACAGCTTTCAGATATTAAATATTACAGAATGAAAAATGCAAATCAATTCTATGTTCCTTAAACTTTAATGGGAACTATGTATTGATTCAGGCAGGCGAATGCTGATTAAAGGATATTGGTCAAGTTTCTCAACATGACTCATGTTGTTGATCCGGTCTTGTAGAGTGCATATCCCTCGGGCCCAGTGCTGTGCCTCCTCTGTATTCTGACACTGTAAGTCCAAACTCTTTCTCTCTCCCTTAAAGACGATGGTCAGGCAGTGTTCCTCTGGGACCGAGGCAGCTAGCTTGCGCAGGGTCTCTGACTGACAGCCCTCACGCACACACTCCACCTCCATTACCGAGACTGAGGACAGAGACGGTATGGAAATAGCGTCATATACCATAGACAACAGCACAGATGTTACAGCACAGATGTTTCATATGTTAACAAGTTATTTTAATTTCAATAAAATTTCCAACTAAATTTTATTTATATAGTGCTTTTAACAATGGTTATTGTGACAAGTACTTTTTGAGTACAATTTTTGATTAAAGTCAAAAAATGAATTTTTTTTTGGAACAGCAATTATATTTGCATTGAATTTTAAGTGCTTGAATTACATTTCTATTTAAAATATATGACCAAAATAAATTGCAGTGCCAAACATTTCAAGCACTGTAAATGCTGTAAGGATTTTTAAAATTCCGATCAATTTACAATGCAGAAAAATGCTAACATTTGTATTGCAACAAGTTTTTGTTTAGTTCATGTACTTGAACATGTTATTTTGCTTTAAGTCCTGAAATATTGAACGACTGCAGTCACAAGTAATCAGAGTCCAAGACCATCTTCATGGTCAAGTGGAACAGTCCACAGTCACCACACGCATCCCAAGCTTGACGTAAACTGTTTTAGCCTGAAGCCTAATAAAAAGGCAAAATCATGCCGACATTTGTAAATTTTCTCATGAACCATAAATCTGACAGAGCTGAGACTTGGTATCCTTGTCCTAATATGTAAAAGAATTCAATAGCACAGTGATGACAGATACTGCCTTCTTTGAAAGGGTCTTGATTTCATTTATAGTTTCTTATTAATTTTACATTACATTTCATAGAATATTTGATTAGATGAAGAAAAACGAATTTGTTAGTGCTATTAATTATGTTCAAAAAAAGTACTATTACAGTAAACTACATCCTCAAGTACTTGAGTACAAGCAGTGTATAGCTTTTCTGCCCTGGCGTGCACATGTATAGTCTGTCTTGCCACATCACAAAATAACATCACTTCAATTGAAGACCAAGTTTCTAGAGCAATGATTACTCTTCATATAACCCATATGGAACAAACCAGAAGAAGGAGGGCCAAACTCTTCCCGCCCATCATAGCCTCTAATTAGGTGAGTGCAACTTACAGGCCGGGCTGAGATACCTCCCGGTTTGAGCTACAAATAGACCAGCTCTATTATAACCTTAAGCAATGTGGCTCAGTAGGCCTGCCTGCTGCAGTGTTTGCTCACCCATAATTCAGAGGTATATTTAAAACTCCACCTTACAGAAAAGAGCTCTCACATTGCATGCTTACACAGCTGGAGTGCTCCTGAGCCCATTTTTTTCCTTCAAGTCTTCCCTCCTCTCCTGACCACCACCTGGTCCCAGTTAGATTGTTAAAAATGATAAATACTTAATTTCATAAGACTCCATTTGGATCACCTGGGACCGACCAATGTACACCTGTTCCATTGCTTTTTAGCCGTATGTAGTTAGACTTACAGGTTTTGGTCTTGCTGAAGGTACCATTGGATTCACAACGCACTGTGACGCCATCATCCTGCAGCTTTAGCATGCATCTCCTCTTCCAGCGTGGGGAACGCAGTTTTAACATGGTGGAGCCTTGCAGCATGGTCTGTACATCTCCGTCATCCTGGACACCTGAGAAAGAGAAAAAGAACAAGAGAGCGAGAGAGAGAGAGAGAAAGAGAGAGAGAGAGAGAGAGAGAGAGAACCTTTTACGTTGTTCAGGAAAGAACTTCATTTTTCTTGGACACTGCACTAACTTCGAATAAAGTACTCCAACACAATCAGATGAAGAATCCCCAAAAGCCCTCTTCAAACCACTCAATATGTGTCCCTCTAAACAGCACCTCAAGATATTTAGGTTTAACTTCAACAGCAAAAATATCAATCATGGCTGAGACCAGATCTGTTCTGTTCACTAAATGCATGTCAGGAACCATTATAACCCTTTAGGTGAGAGTGTATGGCACTGTTTAGTCCTTATCTCACGCTCAAAATATAACAGCACAAGTTTAGGTCATTCAGCCTGAGCCTCTCAGAGGGAAGCATGTCTGTCTTCTCTTCTGGGTTTGAAATGTTGAGTGAAGCCACACTGATATCCTACTATCACCTAATCATACTCTCAGAACAAATAAGCTGGGACGGAACATCCTGAAAGGTTATCCACATGGGATAATTATTTAACTCCAACATAGCTTGTTTTAAAAAAACACAGTACAAATGCATTTATAACTTAAAGCTTAAGTCACTGTGCTTATACACTGCACTTCTGTCAAGTGTTACCAAGCTGTACTTTTAGCCACTTTAACGTTAAAGTTTTTTTTTTTTAAGTAAAAAAAAGTGTATTAATTTTTATTAAAGAATATTTGCATTTGAGGTAGCAAAATTTTGCAGTTCCTCTTTGATCCTACAGGGGTCTCAACTATTCTCACATTGGGAGACGGCGTAATATCCCGTGTAGTAGGAGCAAATTATTTGCAAGAGTAGTATAGAATTGTAACAAAATTTTAAAGAAAATAGTTTAACATCGGTTCGGGATATTTATAAAATAGTGATACTTAAAGAATAGCAATACAAACTAGAGAGGCACGTTTTCTGAAGAAACTGTGAGTGGTGCTTGCCGTGACATCATAGAGCTTCCCATGGCATAGTCATAGATATAACTGATGTCACAGCTGATGTTGGTCTCAATGTTAAGTCTAAACTTCAAAAGGAACTTACTTGGCACATGCATTCTCTTTCTGTATTACATGTATAACGTAAAAAATAAATAAATCACCATCAATACCTAATACTAAGCTTACCTTAATACGTCCTCCTCATCACCCTATGATAAATTATACATTTTCCTATTCATTTAGGATTCGCTAATTTGTTTCCTCTATGCTGTAAACAGCTCATTGTTACCTGCTTAGTATGTTCCATGTGTACCTGTACTTGTCATAAGAGTTTCCTTAAAATGGCTTATTCAATTAAATATGAAAATGTATGCACAAGTTTTCTCTCTTCTCACCACACTTGTAATGGCTAAGCAACACTTTACCACTCCCGACACACTTTTCAAATAAATTTATCAAACTTGATCTGTGTTTTTGTCAAAAGCAAATGTTTTTCTGGTCAAACTACAGAAAAGTATCAAAAGATAACTATACGGTTAATTAATATTCTTTAGCAAAATCTCAAAGTTTTTTATACGTAGCTTACATTAAGACATTATTTTAGATCTCAGTATCCATACCCACTTGATCTTTACCTGTGGGGGCTTGTGAAGCTGTAGCAAGAAAACAAACATACAGCACAAAGATCATTTAAAGATACGCATTCGAAGTGCACTCACATGCCTAACACCTTACATTGTATGGGTGGGTTAACACGAGTTCATCATGAGTGGGAGAGATGACTATGTGTGTGTTTACAAAGCAATGGAATCATTTCAGGATGTTTGGTAAATAAAGTCACCGAAAAAAGTGTGAGAATTTCTTCTTATTTTTGAAGACATCCCAGTGTGCATGCAGGGTATCCATCTGTAGAAAGTCTTTGAAACTCAAGACTTTTTAAGAGGTTTGTAGATAATCACAAGTTATTAATAATGACCCTAAGAGAGGACATTGGTGGCTCACTGGTAGGTTTCTCACCAACCATGCAAAAGGCCTGGGTTCAACTCCCACCCAATGCGCAAACCCCAGCCACTGGATGCAGTACCGGTCCCGAGCTCAGATAAAATGGCAGGGTTGCGTCATGAAGGGGGTTCAGAGTACACAAACTGTGCGGATCAGATGCAGCCTAAAGTCCCACTACAGCATTACACTATGAAGACGTCCTGAAGACAAGGCTTGAAACTAATGCTGCAGCTTTCTGTAACATTTTTAGGGCTTTAATGTGTCCTGAAGACAACAGGTTTGTGCAGACCTGTAGACATCTTACAGTCCTACTTGTGCCCATTGGGTTGTACTTGATATTGATCACTAATTTGAATAGAATTTGATTATTATTTATTCTCAATTCAATACAATGGATGAAATGTGATCTGATATACTGTACTAAGTTAAAGATGTTTGGTTTATTTCAAGAACCCACTACCTTAGGATGAAACTGGTAACAACAACAACAACAACAATCATCATCATCATCATCATCATCATCATCATCATAATATTTTTATTCATGTAACATATGCACTAGTCATGTTGTTGGATGTGTGCTGTCTGTTTCCTTTTCCTACCTAAATTCCTCAGGCGTTGCTCTGATTTAGGTTCTGCTGCTCCGTTTCTGTGTCCCGCCTTGGTCTTTTCTCCGCTGCCCAGCATGACACCGACCGCTTTCCAGCAGCTCTGGTACATAAATACCTCCTTCTCCTGAGATTTATCGTATGTGGCCTATAGCTCTAAGACAATAAACCCCACTGACGTTCCCTCCTCTGCTTTATGCGCAGCACATGCTGCATTTATCCGAAACATCTGAGGCCACGCCCTTGTCTTGTGACGTCATGAGCGGAGGGCGCACTGTGCAATCCGATTACCGGGATGCAGGGCAAGCCACAGAGTCACGGGAGAGCGAGAGAGAGAGAGGGAGAGAGAGAGAGAGGCCACTGTTTGTGTATAATATTTAGTACGCTAATATGCTTCCCTCAAAATACCGTGCCAAGTGATGCCCTCTCTGTTTAGCAAATAATTAATTAGTAAATAAACTATTCCAGGCTTTCCAAAATTCCAAGTTTCCAAAATTATTCAGTCTGTTTTTAAACATATATTTAAAAAAAAAAAATATATATATATATCTTTAATATATATATATATTATATATATATATATATATATATATATCTTTAATTCATTCATATTTAAAATACATATTAACACATATTAGAGAAATGTTGCCCCCTGGTGTCCTAATGAAGAATTTCTCTCCCGATGGTGCTCCCTATTAGAACCACTATCACACTCCTCGTCTATACCGCTTTACCTTGTATACTGGGTTGCGGGGGTCTTGAGACCATCCCAGGAGAGTTAGAGGTACCCCCTTGGAATGGATGCCAATCCACTGCAGTGCCACTTATAATACCAGTTAGCCTAATCTCAATGTCTTTGGAGTGTGGAAGGAAACTGGAGTACCTTGAGGAAACCCATCAAGTATGGGGAGAACATGCAAACAGACCGGGAATCAAACCCTGACTCTGAAGGTGCAAGGCGACAGTGCTAACGACTATGCCACCATGCTGCCTTATTAAAAACAAAATCATATATTTTTTTTAAGTTAAGATTTCAAGATATTCATCAGAAACGGTTTTGAATATAATAAGCTTCTGAATATTTCAACCAGCAAATCTTTACGCAAATTATTTGCCATTTTTTATCTAGTAGCCTATAAAAACAGCTTAACTTAATCCTACACAGTATTATGTTACTCTAGACAGAGAGCAGTCACCAACTGGGTCTTACTAAAGGTTTTATTCACATAGACAGAAAATATGACTTTGACATTTTAAACCAAACAATTACCCTACCACAAATTAGCATTAATTCCCCATTTTGTAAGATATTTTTGGGAAACAATATATAATGTCATTTCAGTACACATAAGGTGAAATATTTCAGAAGATGATCATTGACACCCACAGATGGCCAGGAAATGAAATAGTTTGTACACCATAATCTTTAACATTAGGAGGGGAAAAAAGCTTGAAATATTAAAGCCATACATTAAATAATACTATTAAGGGGCTAAGTAGAAGAAGAGATGATAATAATAATAATAATAGTAATAATAATAAACGCATAGTGGTTAGAACTGTCGCCTTGCACCTCTGGGTTCAATTCCCGCCTATGGTCTGTGTGCATGGAGTTTGCATATCGCGGTTTCCTTCGACAGTCCAAAGACCCAAATGGTGTGTTTGTGTACCCTGTGATGGATTGGCTGCCTAATCTATATAGAAAATAAATAATTATTAATTTTTTTATGAATAATGTCTCAGCTTCCCTCACCCTCAGCACTGGAGTCCCCCCAGGGTTGTGTTCTGAGCCAGCTGATATACTCTCTGTACACATATGACTGCATGGCCACTATCAACTCCACAACCATCATCAGGTTTGCTGATGACACCGTAGTGGTGGGCCTGATCTCTGACAACAATGAGACTCAATCTCCTTCTAAACATCAGCAAGACAAAGGAGTTGATAGTGGACTAAGCAGAAAAGGAACTACCAGACCCCCATCACCAACGAGAGCCCTGTGGGGAGAGTGGACAGCTTCCGATACCTCGGCGTCCACATCACGTAGGAGCACCATAGAGAGCATCCTGACGGAAAACATTGTAACCTGGTTTGGGAACAGCACTTTGCAGGACAGATGAGCTCTTCAGAGGGTGGTGCGATCAGCTGAACACATCATCCGCACTAAGCTCCCTGACCTGCACTCAATCTACAGCAAACAGTGCTGGACCAAAGCCAGGTCCTCAAACGTCCCAATAATGGACTGTTTTCTCTGTTGCAGTCAGGTAAGGATTTCCGCTCCTTGAAGGCCAACACAGAGACACTGAGGAGGAGCTTCTTCCCGCAGGTTCTCTCAATCAGAACACCACACAGGACTAAACCATTTTTTGCACATTGCACATTTATGGACATTTGCACACACACTGGACCTTTGTGGACATTGTATCTTCACATCCATGCATATTTGCACACTCTCTGGGCATTTCTATTTAAATTCTATTTCAATTCAGTTCTCTTTTTCACTGTACATAGTGTAAATCTACAACATATTTTCTATAGCTAAAGTTTTACTATACTTTATTTCTTATTTTATTACATAATTTACTTCTTATAAATATTTTTTTTTGTCACGGGCGGTCGTATAAGCATTTCACTGCATATAGTACTGTGTATGACTGTGTATGTGACAAATAAAATTAGAATTAGAATTTAATAATAACAACTTATTATAACTATAACGATTTATTATGCCATCTAGTGGTGATTGTGCTTATCATATCAGACTTCATTTTTAAAAAAGTACTATATAGCCTATGCATAAATTAATCACTATAATGGTGTGCTTTTCTTGCTTCTGTTTGATTTGCAGATAATTTTGTCTTCTCACTCTGCAACGCAACCTCGCTCACTCAGCGCTTTCCGCCCTTCTTCTGTCACGTGACAGAACCCGGAACTAAACTCAATTCCAAAGCAGTTTTTTTAGAAACCGGCTGTAAACAGCTAGCAGGCGCAGCTGTCACTTTCGCATTTCTAGTTTTTGGCTGTTTTGACACCTTGTCATATTATACGGATAAAAACAAACAAACAAACAAGCAAAAAAAAAAAAAAAAAACACCCTGAGTTTGGTGTAATTTCAGCCAGCGTGCTGTTCGGTCAGAGAGAGAGACGCAGACTGCAGGTGAGGTGAGTGGACTATGCTCGCCTCACACCACCTGACTGTCTAAACAAAAAACGGGATACTTTTGACCAGTGCTAGTGCAAGAGAACGAGCGAAAATAATACTTTTATTTTTCGCTATTTTCTCCTGCTCCAGAGTTGCCGTGTGGACAGATGACCCGATCGTCCCCGAGCCTTCAGGAAAACCCTGCATCGTAAAACTCTCCCAGTTGAAGGATATGTGGCTATGTATCGCCACTGCGGCTGAGTTCAGACTTTCAGCTCGTTTCATTTCGGTTGTTTTGTACCAACGGTAGGCCTCCGGCTTTGCTTATGGAGATCCCAGTGGCACATCTACCCCCGTCCGAGTCTGAAGAGTGTCAGAAACGCTTTCAGGCGGCTGTGGATGTCATCCAGAACCTTCCCAAAAACGGTAATCACTGTTACACAGTGTGAGCTAATAGTACTATGTCTGATGGTCATAGTTTGGTACTATGTCTGATTAAAAAAAAAAAACACTGTATGGACAAAAGTAATTGGCATAAAGTGTTAATTAATCAATTAAGCTGTTTTATTCAATCAGGCCCCTTATCCCCAGTGCATACCAAGATATTAGGTAGGACAATGCTATGTTTCCAACTTTGTGACAATAGTTTGGGGAAGGCCCTTTTCTGTTCCAACATAACTGTTAACCGGTCCACAAAGCAAGGACTATAAAGACATGCTTTAATGAGAAAGAACTTGATCTCATACCCATAAGGCACATTTGGAATGAAATGGAACGGATATTGCGAGCTAGACCCTCTCGTCCAATGTCAGTGCCTCACCTCATAAATGCTGTACAGGAAAAAAAAAAAATGGGCATGAGTTCCCACAGAAACTCTCCAATATCTTGTGGACAGTCTTCCAAGAAGAGTGGAAGCTGTTGTAGCTTCAAAAGGAGGATCAACTCCATACTGAAGTATATGCATTTGGATACAATGTCATTGCAGGTTTGGTCAAATAATTTTGTCCATATAGTGTAGATTGCAGCACTGAGTGTTGATTTCTCACATACCCTGAGTGTGTAGGTGTTCGATATGTTTTTCAGGTTCCTACAGGCCTTCATATGAAGTGATGCTGCGTTTCTATAGCCTGTATAAACAGGCTGTGTGTGGACCCTGTACAGCATCTCGTCCCAGCTTCTGGGACCCTGTGGGTCGCTACAAGTGGTGAGTATTTTAATGTTCAGCATTATATATTAATAGCTTACAAAATATCTAACAAACACAGCTCACGGACACATGACTTGGTATTAGAGTCAAAGCCTTTTTGTTTTCATGTGCTCCCCTGCTTGGTAAGGTTTCCTCCAGGTGCTCCAGTTTCCTCCTACAGTTCAAAGATATGCAGATTAGACTAACTGCCATTCCCAAACAGTGTTAGGTGTAATGCGTTACAAAGTAACGCGTTAGAGTACTCGGATTACTTTTTTCTAACTAGTAACTAACTCAGCACTTAGTTACTTTTTCAAAAAAGTAATCCGTTATTCAGATAATTTATGTAATCCGTGAGCCAGACAGCAGTCATTCCCAATCCATTAGTGTGTGTGTGTGTGTGTGTGTGTGTGTGTGTGTGTGTGTGTGTGTGTGTGTGTGTGAGAAAGTCGTCCTACAAGCCCCGTCCCGATAACCCGTCCCCCTCTGTTATTCCTGCTGTTATACCCCTATCTCACCTATGCGAGGACAGACGCGCGGAAAGTTGGAAACCTAATCACAGCGCCAAAACTACTTACGGCCACCGCACGAAACCGCATTGGTGAAATAGGGGTATTAGTAGTTAACAGATTATGGGCCAAACTTTGCTGAGTGATGATGGTAGAATAATTATAAAGGTCTTTTTCAATAGTCTGCAATAGAAAAGTACTCTAACTAGTTACTTTTATCAGAAAGTAACGCAGTAATATAACTGATTACTTTTTTTTTTTTTTTTTGATTTTTCCCCGAT
Organism: Clarias fuscus; assembly: GCA_030347435.1. Classification (NCBI taxonomy): domain Eukaryota; kingdom Metazoa; phylum Chordata; class Actinopteri; order Siluriformes; family Clariidae; genus Clarias; species Clarias fuscus. The sequence continues at coordinate 19,172,170 of CM059220.1, forward strand.
TTTCTCCCTAATTTAGTCGTGTCCAATTCCTCCCCGTCACTAGGGGGCTCCCACATTAAGGCTACTACTACCACTCAGCCGGGAGGGCCGAAGACTATCACGTGTTTCCTCCGAACCACGTGACGCCAGCCGACCGCATCTTTTCGAACTGCTCGCTCGCGCACCGTTGGGGGCGGCGTAACACACTCGGAGGACAGCGCTATCCGCTCCCTCCGTTGCGCGAGCTCACAGACGCCCCTGACTGGCTGTAGAGCCGTGATTAATGTGGGAGCACTAAGTACCTCTCATCCCTCCCCTCTGAGAGAGCTCGGCCAATCAGCTCTCTCTAGACCTCCGGCTGCGAGAGGTTACAGCACCACCCGGGATTCGAACTAGCGATCTCCGGATGATAGGGCGAGCGCTAACTGATTACTTTTTGAAGTCAGTAATTTTGTAATATAATTAGTTACTTTAAAACGTAATGTCCCCCAACACTGTTCCCAAATGCCCGTAATGTGTGTGTGCACGTGTGTGCTCTGCATTGGATTGGCACACTGTCCTGGGATAGGCTCCAGGTCCCCTGTGACCCTGTACAGTAAGCATCGCTAAATGGCAGACCACAGTCCGGATCCAGACCAAGCAACAGTTTTATCCGAACCCTGATGCTTTTCTGATAAAGTATTGATTAAATATTGTTGTTTGTATTCCATACACATACAAGGAAATGTACAAGGCCATCAAAGTTCAAATTGTCCATATGTTTAACGTAGTTACTGAAAACTGACAATAACTATTATTGAAATGCTATTGACATTTTAAACAGATTATTTTTAGACTTACAATAACTGTGTATATAGAGATCTGAATCCTAACACAAACATGAAATTCGGACCGTTGACAGTGGTGCAGTAGGTAGAGATCAAGCTGCGTAGCACGAGTCAGTGGTTCTATCTTAAGATTGAGTTACTGTCTGTGGGGAGTTTCTGTGCATGGTTTCTTCATGGATACGTGGGCTTGAACTGGGTTTTTCCCCAAGTAGCCCTTTCTGTAGAATCAAAAGTATAGGTCTGCATTTGGATTTAGTCCAAGTACTAGTGCCGGGGCTGAGTCAAACCAATAGTCCACGGGGTGGAAACAACTTAATATGTTTCAGGCTGGGTGTGGGATTTTCATGTGTGTACCTAACACAGATATTTTCTCTTTTCACAGGGATGCATGGAATCGGCTTGGAGACATGAGTCGTGAGAGTGCCATGGCCGCCTATGTTGATGAGATGAAAAAAGTTGCACAAGAGGTTAGAAAATCTCATTTTGTTATAGCATCTTTGCAGAACTTTGTTGGATACTATCTCTTTTACCAAGTCTCACAAAATCACGTAGAGATGTAAGTAATATTTTTTTTCCCCGGTCGTAATTTGCTTAGCAGAAAATTGTTAAATTAACACATTTCATACAGGTTATAGAAAATATGCCCATAAATGAGAAGATGGCCTCTTTTTACCATCATTTTGAGCCACTCTACCATGTGATTCATGATCTCCCACGACCACCAGAGGCACTACTCAGTTTGGGACAAGGTGAGTATGTATCAAGGGTTATCAAATGATCATGTAATATTTATGTAATTACCTAATTTATTTTAACATGTTGCATATTTGTCAGGACAAATTAACCAACCTTCAAATTAGTGAATGGAAATACATTTGGGATTTGGACTAAAAATGTTTTTTAAAGTTCAAATCTTTATACAAGGGCTGTACCAAAAGTATTTACAGAGTGTGCACAGTTGGATGAAGAAGTTAAAAGAAGGGGAAACCATGCAATGGAAGACCATTAACTGCGACTGGGGATTTTCGAGAGCAGGTTTCACCAAAGGCAGAAATGCTTGGTTTGTGATGAAGACTATGTTAAGTAGTACCTTTGTATAGAGGAAGAGTTACAATGTGAACAACCAACAATAAACAGTTGTCCCTAATTTTACATTACTTTTGGTACAGCCCTGGTAACTTACAGATGAGCTGACAGTTTTTACATTTAAGAAGCATGAGAAATATAACATAATTAAAAATCAAAAGGTGCCAAGAATGTTTAGTATAGCACTATTGCCAATGTTCCTTCTGTATGGGGAAGCAATAAAAACCTATAGACTGTTTAAATATAATTGACTAGATACTAAAGTTATTTAATCAGCTGTCTGAACCTGAAAACTGAAAGATAAATAACTAACATTATGTTTAAAATATGAGTTGTGGTTTTATTTTGTGTTAGATATAAATGCAAATGAAGCGACTGGAAATCCAGCAGAGGATGTGGATGGTGCTGTACAAAACGAAATACCCAGAGAACCAGAGAAAGAGCAAACGTTGGTTGCTGTGTTTAACGATGTGCCTCAAAGTGAAAGTACTGGTAATACTGCATATATCCTAAACTATTTTAATACACTTTTTTTTTAAATATATTATTAGGCCTATGAAAAAAATTAGTTCAGTCAAAAATCATATTGATACATACGCAGTCAGCCAATATTTATTATATACTGTCACACACTATAAAATTTAATTCGGTCAACCTTTAGCTTTGAGTGAAGTTGCAGTTTGACAACTACGTGAAAATTGTGCTTCCAGAACCACTCTTTCACGATTTGAGTTCTGGAATATGCCTGTGCCATCAAGAAGAAAAACTCCATTGATGTGATAACCTGGTCATTCATCAGCCGACTTCATCTAATTGCCACATAACATTGCTGAGCCTAGACCTGACCTACTGAAGCAACCCCAGATCATAACACTGCCTCCACAGGTTATACAGTGGACACTATGCATAATGCTTCATATGTTTCCCTTCTTACCCTGATGCACCCATCGGGCTGGAATAAGGTCAGTCTGAATCAGACCACATGACCTTTTAAATTGTATAAAGTCCAATCTTTATACACCCTAGCAAACCATAGCCTTTTTCAGTTTCAGATAGACTTGTTTCAGATAGTCTCCCTAACAAGTAAAAAAAAAAAAATTATGGTCAAACAGCTGTTTAGTCCCAATCCTGTGAGTTCTCATCACATATTGTGTGTATGGAAATGCTCTTACTTTCACTATTAAGCATAGCTTTAGTTTTTACTGTTAAGTGATTCTCCATTCATAAATTTTTTCCGACCACATTTCTCCACAAAGTTGACGGTTCACCACTATCCTTCTAGGTTTTAATAATGTGTTGAAGAATTCTTAACCAAGTTGTGTGTCCAAAGTTTGCTTCTTTGGGTTTTTTCCTCACTTGCAATACAATGCTTATATAGTTAAAGGAAAGCATTCAACTCCTATACATCAAAACTATAACAACAGGCTTTATGTGATATATGACAATGTTATGTATAAAGAATGGATAAAATAGCAATATAGTACCTTAAGGGGTAGTTATTAGACATCACAGGCTGAAAAAAAGCTCTCTCATTTTATAGTTTTACACACGAGCATCAGGCTTGTAAATATTAAGTCCTGAATATATAGAAGATGTGGAAAGTAATATAGTTGCAATTTGGATTACTTATCTTTAAATGACACAAACATCTGACAGTTTGATTTAGTAATTCTAAAGCAACATACAAATGCTGAAATCAACTTTTTTTCCAAAACAGGAAGGACACCTCAGATACCAGACATGTCTGGTCTGGTCTAGTACATTTTGAAAAAAAATATTTAATCATGTAAATTGTTATTTTGGCTCACCCTCTGCCGTTCAGTAGGTAGTCAGATACCAAAAGGAAAACAGTGCATATATGTTTGTGGTAAAATATAGTAGTTTTGTAAGAGAAAATTCACTTCAAGATCCATGTACCCATGATGAATCCAAACAAACATGCTTACCATCATTTGCTTGGTCTCATAGCATACTAATATAGATGCTACCTCTGTGTAGATGTGGCTCTGTCGGACAGTCTGGTGCTGACTAGTGACTCTGAGAGTGAGGTTTTCTGTGACTCAGTGGAGCAGCTGGACTACATTAAGGTATGAACGTCTAAGGTTGACTTGTACCACCCTTGGCAACACCATCATGTGCTATTGTTAGACATGCCGAGCTCACCATGTGCTCACTTTACTTGGCCCTTACGAACAGCCTGTTGCTGAGCCATACATTGAAAATAATCTGCATGTGAACTACACACCTGCCCTCCAGGTGACCCAGCTGGGCGCTGGGCAAGGTGGAGAAGGGGCTGTGAATGGACCACCCCCGAGGAGGAGAGAACAAGGAAGAGATGGAATGAGGCATGGTTGGAGGGAAGCTCCTGGTGAGTGCTGAACAAATTTGCAGTTGACTTTAGACAAGAAAAAGCAATGATTATATACGCAACTATAATCTCTTTCCTGTTTCTAGGTAGTGTTCCATACAGCAGCAGCAGACGAGCAGGGCAGCAGGCAACAGGTGGAGGAGGAGGAAACAACCCAGGCAGAGGGACAGAAGGATTTCAGGATGCTCAAGTGCAGGAGCAGATCATGCTTGCACTACAGAGGCTAAAAGAAGACATGCAGAGTGTGATGGAGAGGCTCGAGGTGGTTGAGGGCTTGGCTGCTGCTTTGGTAAGGCTCTGCTTATGAATTCAGGCAACGGAAAATAAACAATTGGTATAGTTTGTAACTCAAAGGAAGATAATTGTCAAACCAAGATTGTGGGGAATAACAGAACACGGTTACGAGAGTAAAAATTACCTTTATTTTTCCTATACAATGCCCTGCTACACTAATGCTTCACTAGTGCCTGGTTACCATAAACACAAAACGTTTTCTCCGTACACCAGAACCATGATCAGACTTCATGTTTGAAATGTTGGCCTCCTAAGAACTCCTGTAATGGGCAAAACATGTGGAAATGGCTTGGAGCAAAGTCAGGACTGTGGGTGGGAGGGTATGGCAATAACTCCCAGCTGAGTTGCTGTAATGTGCAAGTGGTGTTGCTGAATGATTGTGTGTTAAACTAGGTAAGCTCGAGTTTATTTAAAGTAATATGTTTGAGGAATTGGCCACTAGGATCTCACTACTGTGATTCAAATATTTAATTTGAAAAAACAAATACAGTACTGAGATGCCAGACTTTTAAACTGTAAGCAGATGATCAATCAAGAAACTAAAACTACAAACAAAATTGTACACTGTACTAGAGGTCATCTGTGGCTCCGCCCACAAATAGAGTTGGAAGTCAACTTGCTACCACTCCTCAATCTTCAGAAGCCCTTACTTCTGCCTGTTGTATGCGCCATCGCTGCAGACACTCTTCAGTCTGATTCAGAGTCCCAATAGCAATGAACTTGGCATGACGTACCCATTTTTGTCATCAACAGTTCTGTTTACTGTTACATTCAGTGAGGATGCTGCCTGCTGTTACATTCGGTTAAGAACAGCTATGACACGTTCACAGTATGACATAAAAGTAGCTGATGACGCTACCTACCGTTACCCTGCGTTCACCCGGAACGTGGCGAGAGCGTCAAATTTCACTCCTGCTGAATTGCTAGTCTAATTTTTTATATATATATATATATATATTATATTATATTTCTTATTATTATAACATTAGAATCACTTACTAGTCTTTATCTTTAATTAAATTAACATTAATAATTAATAAACACCCGCTACCGCAATAATCAACCTCTCCTCCATTTTGCTTAGGAACTAATTTAGTCGGAACAAAAGTTACAGGACTGCTTTCCTCGGAATCCTCTCAAGCGGAGGACCTCCCTTTTAATTGGTTGCCACTCAACCACGTCCTAGCTCATTACCCTAAAGTTGAGCTGATTTCAACTCCCTTCGCCGCGCCGCTCTTCGTCGCTGGCTCTCATTGAAAGTGAATGACTTCCGCCGCTTTGACGCTCTCGCCGCGTTCGGTGTGAATGCAGGGTTACATTCGGTGAGGTACGCCTGTGACACACCCAGTGAGTGACATACAAGGTGATAATCGCATGTGACTACCTGTGCAAACACTCGCTGCCCACTGACCAAACAAGCACCCGCCACCCAAGCAAAAAAAACGGAATTTCTGGTTCATTTGTAGTATATATAAATAAACATATATAGTGGAACCTTGGTTCACAAACAAAACAATTCGTTCCTAAGTTCTGGTCGTAACCCGATTTGGTCGTACATCGATTCAGTTTTTTCCATAGGAATACAAGTAAATGGAATTAATCTATTCTCTGTCACTATGAACTATATTTAACTTTTGAGGTATTTTGTTTATATCACAAAATATTAAACAAAGTATGAAAAAGTGTTAATTCTACAAAAACAGTACAGCAATAAATATTAAAATAAACTGTACAGGAGAGAGCGAACCCTTCATTTTTACATGTATTGTTGAGAGAAAGATGGGTGGGGAACAGGTTAGTAAACCGATTTGTTTGTACTCCGGGGAATTCGTGAACCGAAGTTTCACTGTCTATAGACATATAGATAGATGCTAAATTTTGAGATGAGGCGAAAAATATGGAATAGACTGAAATATGGTAGTCTGTGCATGATATAAAGTGTTAATATTGTTTCTGTTCTTCTTTCTCAATACACTGAAGGCTCAGAATTCACAGTGGAGACACATGCAGTTATCTCCACAGACTGAGGTAATGTCTAGACTTTAAAGAGGGGAGGAAAACTTTAAGGGGTTCATATTTTAAGTATGAAATGTGAAATGGAAATTCCACTTTCGTCCACAGGTGGAGAAATGGTGGCCATTTGATGTCTCTGGTCGAACTCTGCTGCTGCTTTTGATCTGGCCTTTCATCGCTCAGGGATTGATATTCTGGCTACGGCAGAGGAAGAAAAAGCCTCAAAAGCTTGCGTGTCCATAATGTGAATGTGTCTTGTGCAGGGAAATCATACTACATAATAATTAGTATAGTGTTTATTGATGAGGTTCAGGTGCTCAAAGAAAAGCAGGAATGCTTTTAAAATACACAGTGTTCTAAAAGTCTCTATACATAAGGAAAATTAACATAATTAAGCAATTACCTGCATAACACCAGATGTATTAACTAGTGTGGGAGAAATCAGTTTCTGTGCTTTTATGAAGAAATTGCATCATGTAAAGGATGCTTTGTAAGAAAAGTTATATTTTGTTAAAAGGTTTTAATTTCCGCTATGAATGGAGATGAATGGGGTTTTGTGGGCCTTCCTGTAGTTTCTCTCAAAATGAACAAACCGGTCTTTAATTTTGATACATTATTTTGAAATAACCTCTTGGACATTTGAGACAGTTCATTTGTTAATTTAACACTTATCTGAGCGTAAAGGAAAACCTTTACATAAGTTAAAGTGCTACACTGATGTAATCTAACTTGCAGAAGAACTAATGTGAATCTTAATCTTACTCTCAAAAGGTACATCATGCTTGTTCACTGCAGAAACTGTTTTAGTCATCTAAAAAAAAAAATTAATATTACGAACAAGTTAATTATCTTTTGAAATTTAATGTAAAAAAAAATAAACTCATGAAAATAAAATTCCACTATCTAAAACTATTAGAATATTTAATTTTGTGTAAATTAGCATTCATTCACTATAAATTACATGTACAATATCTCTCAATCTTGTTCAGTATACACATGGGGGAGACTGCATACTTGACAGTTATCCAGAAGATTATCATTGACCCACTACACAAGGTTGGTAAGCCACAAGATGAAGGGAAATTTTGGTAGGAGGAGGTACACAAGCAACCTTGATGACTGCAGCCTTAAGAATATTGTCAAACAAAGCTGTTTCAAGACCTTATGAGAGCTTCATAAGGAATGGAGTGAGACTGAAATCGGTGTATAAAGAGCCACCACCCACAGATGTCCTCAGGAAATGGACTGCAACTGTTGTAGTCCTAGTATCAAGCCACTCCTGAAATGTCCCTGGGTTCCCTGGGTTAAGAAGAAAATAATTGGACCGTTGATCAGTGGTCCAAAATCTTCTTTTCAGATGAAAGTAAATATTGCATTTAATTTGGAATCAAGGACCCAGAGTCTGGAGGAAGAGTGGAGGGAGTTGCTTGAAGTCTAGTGTGAAGATTTTGAAGTCACAGTTTGTAAAGATTTTTTTGGGTGAGGTGTCATCTGCTGGTGTTGGTCCACTATGTTAAATCATATCCAAAGTCAACACATCCGTTGGCCAGGAGATTTTGGAGCACTTAATGATTGTCTTCTGACAAGCGTTACAGACATGCAAGTTTCCTTTCCCAGTTGGACTGGGAACCCACTGTGCCCAAAACTACCATTAACTAGTTTGCTGACCATGATATTACTGCAATTGATCAGCCATCCAACTCTCTTCACCTGAATGCCATAGAAAATAGACGAGAGGCCATTAGGTGAAGATGAGAAACACTGACCCAAAAATACAAACATGCTGAATGCTGATATCAAAGCAACCTGGTCTTCAATAACACCCCAGCGCTGCCACAGACTGATTGCCTCCATGCCATGCTATGCCGCATCGCTGCACTGATTTGTGCTAAAGGTGCTATGACCATGTGCTTATAACATAAATGAACACATTTGTTCAGGATCTGTATTATTAAACATTTTTGTTAATTTATATTTGGAAATATTCTAATATTTTGAGATATTGGATTTTTGATTCGCATGAGCTATAAGCCATAATCATCAAAATTAAAACAAAAAAAGCTTGAAACATTTAATTTTATACATGATAAATAAAGAATACAAGTTTAACTTTTTTTTAATTAAATGACAAAAAAAAACTTATAATATTTACATTTTTTTCTCGACGTGCACTGTATGTCGTATTTTAAAAAACCCGTTTTGATCAAACTCAGTTCTGCTGCACAGAATTTACAGGTTTCCAACCCTATTAAAAACTTATTTGAGTCATTGTTCAAATGACCAGATTGAACACACCAGCATAACGTGTAGTGTACTGTAAGAGTTACCTAATCAGGAAAGCCTTAAATTACACGCTTGGAATGTAAATTTCTGAGTGGGCTCAAAATATCAGAGCCGACTTAATTCACACTATATATATTACTAAGAAATATTCATGTATTAATTACAAATAACATTTTCATTGCATTATTCCTTCGTCTAAAGTGCATGTATTAAACTAGCAGACTGAGATGGAAAATGTGGTGCAATTATTTAATGCAAATGGGCTATCATTGAGCAAAGAAGGAATTCATTTGCATGAGCATAAGTGACATGGATTTACTCTTTATAACAGTTTGCAACAGTTTTTGGAATAACAAGGATAGTTTTGATGTGCATGCTTGTAAATGTATCTTACAAACCATCAAAATACTGGCATAAACACTGAATTATGCAAAAGACAACAATAGGTCATTTTAGTGCATTGTCTGTCAGCATCTGGTTCATCTGATCCTCTGTCAATGAGGAACTATGAGGTGGATTGCTCATTTTATTTACGAAATCATGCCGTTAGTTATAATGAACTAAAATCGAGTGTTGGTCGAGCGCCATTGCCGTGGCGTGAAATTCAACCGATAGTAAACAGTCTCACAGATAAGCGCAGAGGCACGCTGGTTAGCTAAACAGAGAAGCTAAAGGTGCAAAACGCTTTGGTGTGTGTATATTCGATGTTAAAAGGTGTATTCCCACAGCTATATCGGTTGATTTTTTTTATCGTCTTCCAGTGGTAAATGGTATAGTTACTCGGACGCCATATCCTGCCGAAATAGGCCTGATGTTTTGTTATGAAGGCGCAGCTGTGGGGAAGCTAGCGCTAGTTTAACTTCCCTAGCGAGGAAATGGCTTCTCTGTGAGCTAAGGCAGGCTGTTGGTAACTAGTTAGCTACGTAGCTAACCTATTTAGGGCATCATAGCGTGGAGATAAACACGCAGTTGTTTTGCTGCAGAGAAATCCACTTCATAGTTAGATTTCTCCACCAACATTAATCTAATTTAAAATATATTTAAAAGCTAGTTAAACACAACCTAACATGCCCGCTTGCCTTGTTAACCTAGCTGTGAGGTCTGGCTAAATCTCGCTTCTAAAAAAAAAGGCACATTTGACCAATTGGTGGCTGGTGACTGTTGGAAGATCTCTTTTTTGTTCATGTTTGAAAAACAACAAACTATTTTATTTGTCATTCTTCCTAAATAAATCTACGTGTTTGCAATCTTTGAGCGACTTTATGAAGCCGCCGTTCATGTAGCTACCTAGGTGAGCTAAGCACTAACTAGCGATCGGAGAAACAGAAACGCTAACGCCCCGCATATCCCGCTCATATTCACGGTAGGTACTTTCGAGGTCTTTTAAAACTGGTTCGTTTTTTTTTCTTGTAGAGAAATAACGTCACACTTCAACGTATAAAATCAATCTGGTCGTGAAAATTTGCGTATTCGTTAACTCTACGAACACACACGTTACCAGTACTCCACTGGCTAAGCACTGCTGTGTGTGAATAAGGACTACTTTGTGGATGAAGAACGTTTAACCACGTCGGTGGAGCGAGGTATGTATGTCTTTTCAAGTGGAGCATAACGCACACGAACCGTTAATATTACGAGGTTCTGTTACAAATCAGGCACTTCAGCGATTCCACACTTGTAACCTATTACACTATTTTGTTTTCAATAAACGAGACTTTTGATATAATTGTGTTCTAAAGACACGGTTCGTACCCGTTTCGGAGCTCTTGGTATGGTCCACTAGAACAACCGGGACGGCTTTTAGAGGGATTGACCTAGCAAGCAGCCAATCATAGCGCTTCTTCAAGGAAGCGAGCGCTGAAAAAACTTTTGAACCAATGAATTTTAAGAGTGGGCGTGTCTCCGTCTGGACTGAAAACAATCAGTGAATTGTGGGAAATGTAGGTTAATATAGCGCCTTCCTTATAGGTCCGAGAAGAACTGGACTTCAAGTCCCAAGATGCTGCCAAAAACGAGGACTAGCCGCATGCGCCCTTTACGTGTGGGAGGTAATAAATTCACAAGCAACACTCGTCTCCGTAGCAGAAGCGAAAAGGAGTTTACAATGGATGGAAATGTACATGGTGCTGTCAGGAAAGCTAGCTAGTTGTAAACGGAGCGGAAAGAGTTAACAGTAACACTCAAGTAGAGTAATAACTAAAACGATACACTTGAGATAAACGGTGAGTTTTCTTCGCTTATGACTTTTTGTTATTAATTTGCTTACATGTTAAATAGTCTCGATTGAAATAGAAACGGTAATTCACTGTCCAGTTAAAAAAAAAACTTTTTTAATTGTAAGTTAAAGCTTTGTTTACATTTTTTTTCTTTTCGTAATAGCTAGGTTTCGTTGCCTGGCGATGTTTTAACTAAATCTGTGCGATCATCACTCTGATCACAAACTTCTATCTCCTTCAGGTGGGAGTGTACAGTTATGGAGCTGAGTAAAGACGACACCGCGCCGGAGGCTGACGACAGGGGGCGGAAGAGAGACGACTCGCAGAGTGTCATCGCGGAGAAACAAGTGCAACGAAATCCGCCGGAGTCCTGTCCCGGACTCGTCTCCGGAGACACGCACCCCATGTGTCGCGCTCGGGAGAGGAGCGATCCGGAACCTAAGACTGGCGATGCTGCCGGTGACGACGGAGACGCGACCGAGAAGACGTCCAGTAAAGCGCAGAGCGAGCGGAATAAGAGGAGATCCGGCTGCAGCACCGAGAGCGCACCGGATGGCCGCCAGGGCAAGAAGAAGCACCGGCGGCGACCGTCCAAGAAGAAGCGGCGCTGGAAGCCGTACTTCAAGCTGACTTGGGAGGAGAAGAAGGAGCTGGACGAGCGGGAGAGCGCGCGCGCGTCGCGGGTCCGAGCCGAGATGTTCGCCAAAGGTTTGCCCGTGGCCCCTTACAACACCACTCAGTTCCTAATGGAGGAGCACGATCGAGAGGAGCCCGATCTGAACACGGAGCGCTGCAACCGTAGGTCTTTCGGCGCGAGCCGGTCCGAAGACACGGCCAGCGAGGAAGACTGCTTCGAACCCGAGGAGGACGAGGAAGAGGAAGGCGAAGGCGGAGAAGGCGGCGAGAGCGACGGTATGGGTCGAGCCGCGGGCGCAGGCGGAGAGTTTCTGCAGCGGGACTTTTCCGAGACCTACGAGCGGTACCATGTAGAGACGCTGCAAAATATGTCGAAACAGGAACTCGTGCGGGAGTACCTGGAACTGGAGAAGAGCATGTCGCGCCTGGAGGAGGAGAACAACTGGCTGCGGCGCGCGCGGAGAAACCTGGCGGCTCCGGGCGAGAGCGCGCAGCGCGTGCACGAGCTGGAGCGCGAGCTGGAGAGAGTGAGAGCGCTGAACAGCGAGCTGCTCTTCCATTGCCACAGCACCGCGGGGGGACTCGCCGTGAACGGCTCTGCCGCCGAGAGGCCACACGCCGAGGACACGGACACACAGTGACCGATACACACACACAAACGCGTGGGACAGTTCGACATGTTTGTTTCCATTTTCCTGATATATTGTCCGCTGATCTTATCCGTTGTCTTACTGTAAAGCTACGGTAGCTAATGTGATGCTCTTTCGACCCGAAAGGTAACGTTGAATTATCTTTTGTTTGTTTGTTTGTTTTTTCTCTGACAAGTTTTAAACATTGAATTTGTGTGTGAGGTCCCAGTTCGTTGTAACGTAGGTTAGGTCTTTTTGCACACGTGACTGGATTTCTTTAAAAGAGACTATTTTGGTTTTTAGAGTCGATGCTTATGGATCAGGTCACGTGTTCATACTGCACGGGAAAACAGCACAGTGTCGCACACACGTGTGTAAGTTTACCATAAAGCGATGTGTTTTTGTCAGTCCCGTTTTGGTATTTTCTGCTGGTGCACCTGCTATTCTTCTATACACTTATTAATGCATGACCAAGGCAGTATGTGGGCTAATAAAACTGTGGAAACCCGTTATTGGCATTTGTTTTCGTCCAAAACACATCAAGTAAATTATTTAAAAAAAAAGATGCAGTTGTGGGTTTATTTCATATCTTATCATTGACACTTTTCCTGAGGTGGACTTGCAGGACAAAGCTCAGTGTTTAACCCTTTCTTTGATAATTTTTTAAAATATGGATATTGGTTTGGCATTGTTGCAAAATGTCTACAGCTCAGATTTAAAAAAAATGCATACATGTGCTTTCCATATAACTTAACATCAAATAGCAAGAGGATGGATTTTATACTTTGTGCAGTACAATTTGCCAATTGTAGGGTTAATCACACTGGTCACATCCCAATCTGCTTATTTCTTTACAGAATGATTAGGAGGGCACTGTGTGGCACCTCTCTCAAATTTGACCCACTATGTAGCACAGTAGTTTTTTTTTTCCTCGTGGGATTTTATATATATATATCCTTCTCCATTCTGCCTTACCTTGTCTCATGGTAACATGATTTCCAACATAATCATCATGTTTACTCTGACGCAGAAAAGCTTCCTTCTGTTTCTCGCTTCCTTCTCCATGGCTCTTATTTATTAATGCATGTCATGTATGCAAAATGTCAACTCTACAATAAAAGATTAAATTCTGTAATCTCTCTGCTTTAGGATTCCAGTGATTCGGAGAAAAGTGCAGTCATTACAATGCATGTCATCCAAGTAGAATTTAAATCTGCTTTTTTCTGCCTTCACTGTTTCTTTCATCTTACTGATCTTATTTAATAAAGAACATCCACTTCAGTCCTGGTCTGAGCCAGGCAACCTATTTCATAGAGAACTGTTATGGAATATAAACAGCCATCACTGTCAGTTTTCTAAAATGCCTGCTTGTTCACAAAATTAGCCTGTTTTTGTCGTCTAAACTCCTTTCAGTGCAGCAGGATCCATTTGCAGGATGCCTGTAATGAATGTCAATACCAGTCCGTGTTCCCCCATGTATTTTCTTTCATCTCCCTGATGGTCTTTTTCGGAAATGAATACATGCATAGAAATAAGACCTCTTTATATAACAGTCTAAAAAATAAAAAAGGACAATTCAAAACAAACATATTTCATTTGTACACAGAGGTTAACTTAGCATGGCTTTGTACAACTGTTACAAAAACATTTTGGTCCACATGATCACCCAGGTAGTGTATAAATGTACAAGCACAGGGCAAAGACAATATAACACACAAGAAAGATGTGTTAGTTCATACACAATGTGAGGTTGGCAGTAATAACTGGTCAAACATCATAAAAAAAACTGCACTGGCTGCTCAAAGCCACCAGAGGAGAACATGTGCTGTAGGTCAAAACACAAAACAGAAAGAGCGAGACTGACTGACACGCCAGAGCTCAAGGTAAGGTTATGTCAGATTTCAGTGCAGCTGCTTTCAGCTTTTCTAAACAACCACTTTGTGTGTAATACTGGCATTTTGACTCATACAAGGGAAGACTGTGTTTATTTGGGGAGTGGGTTCAGGAGAAAAAGACATATTTGTGAATCATACCAGACCCTTTTTAGCAACATATATATGTGGTAGGTGAATTATGAATGAATGGCAGCATGTATTATAATGGCTGCTCCACAGCTCTCTGTTCTTGCACCTGAGGTCGGGAGCCATTTTGTTTGGTGTCGCTGATAAGGTGCAGTGCAAAGTCTTGCGGATGTGCAGTAAGGAGCCTGCACTTTCAGTTGAAGTGTCGTCCTCCAGTGATGTAGATGTGATGGAAACGAAGCTGAAAAGGGCTCAAGTTATTTATTGCACTAGTGCAGAATGCCGAAAGGCCTTAATGGTTTATTGCATAAATGTTCCGTGAAACCTTTGCTTTCGGCATGGTGCAAATATGCAATTAATAACTGAAATGGATTCATCTCTATCCAATCTTTCCTTTATTTAAAAATTTAAACTAAACCTTTTTACCTTCACTCTTGGTATTTTTAATAGAATGCTTTATTTCCCCTCAATGTGTTGAGGCATTAGGATTCCATGATGTTTAGATGTCCTTGTTTAGCCTTCCACACTATTTCCCACCACTGTATGGCGTCTCCAGTCTCTCCGCCTGCGGCGCGTCTCTGGGGAAGCATGCCGCCGCTGAGTCCCTGACCTCCACAAGTCATTGGCAGAGGAAAGGAGGTTGGCTTGTACCTGACTCAGCCAACTCTGCTGGACAGAGGGGTCTCTGCTAGGTGACATGGCCTGACGAAGCCTCTCCTGGCCACGCACAAGTGAAGCTTTGACTCGGGCCAGACCTACAGCCCGCTCCAGACCTGGTTCCTCATATAAGGACCGAGGACGAGCCCTGTCCCCACGCAGCTTCTTGCAGCTTGCTGTGTTGACCTGGCTGAGCCTTTGCTCATCACTGGAGCAGGGGGAGGACGGAGAGCCTGCTGACTGATCTGTGACTCTCGGCCGTGCAGAATTTTGGTGAGAGTAGAGGAAGCTGCGAGGCCGCTGAGGCTGTTCTCGCCTTAACTGGGCCCTGATGCTCACTCGTATACCATCATCCTCCTGCTGACTACGTTCAGTCTCCCTCTGTTCCACCTCCTGTTCTCTTTCTTCATTTGAATCCATTATCAGTTTTCCGTCCACATTCTTTTCATCTACTTCCGTCGTCTGACTTTCTGTGCTTTGGGCAGCACACCCCATCTTGCTCTCCTCATGACCATCATCCCTCTCACTCCCCCCATTCTCACTCAGCTCTCCATAGTTGCTGGCTTTCACCGGCTCGTGCTCGGAGTCCTCATCGCTACTGCTGTCTGTAGGGCAGGCGCTCCGATGCTTCTTTCGCTTCCGGGTCACAGCAGATATAATGGACAGGGGAAGGAAATCCTTGGTGCTTACGTCTTTCTTTGAAACTGAAGATCCCTGCCACAGACAATCAATAATGTTTAGGCTCCATAGATGACTGTAATGTTGCACAGTGCTGATGTTTAAATAAAAAAATGTACAATGTTACCTTGGGTTTAGCTGAGTCGCTGTTAGTGGAATCTGTGCAGGTGGAGAAAAGAGATAAGTCAGGAGTTGGCAGAGCTGGAAAAATTAATGTGAACAGTCCTGTGTACTATAAGTTTTTTTTTTTTTTAAATGGAAAAATGCATTATGGAAAAATTTATATTTTAACATGTAATGATAACTATGAAGATTTGAAATGTTTCTTTAATCACTGCAAAAAATGATAGAAAGTAAAAATGTGTTGAATATACACCAATTCAACTAACATTTCTATTTATTAAAATTGAAAACATATAGACATTCAAGCTTTATAATTTTGAAAAATAAGATTATATACAGGGTGGGCCAAAAGTAGGGTTACAGTTAACACTTAAACATTTTTCCTTTATTCGAAATTTAGACTTTTATTTACATATATTATAATTACATATTAGACATTTTACATTGAACATTTAGTCTCTCAAGTCCACCTTCTTGATCATAATAATATTTTTTATATCTAAAATGTGATTGTGAAGGTGAAGCAGATAATGAAGTAACTGTAACCCTACTTTTGGCCCACTCTGTTTATTCAACCTATTTCTAGATTGCTTTAACTTATTCTGTTGGCAAATAATTTGTCTTGGGTCAGGTACTTATTTACAGAAAAGGGAACTTGTCAGCCAATAGGATAAGACAATTCTATGCTAAAAAAGAAAAAAAATGTCTAAAAATAGACTTCATGGTCTTACACACTTGGACAAATTTGTTGCTAACCTTCCAATCAAGAAAGAAAAACCGACACATAATTTATACTGACAAAGGAAATGGTAAATAATAATTGAATAAACATCAACTAATAAAAATCAGACATTGCTTTGAAAAAATAATGGTTTCTTTAATAGAAAGGTACCAATAAATTTGTCCATTAGTGTATATGTGTTAAATATATATCTTACATCTACAGAGGGGCCCAAAAATTGTATACACACATCAACATGAAAAATATATGTACAAAAATCACGGTCACATGCTTGCACTAACAAAGGGTATTGGTGGCTCAGTGATAAGTTTCTTGCCTGCCTGGATTAAAATGGGCATCCTGCATAAAACCTGTGCCAAGTTGTGTCCTGATCGGAGCAGTCAAAAGACCAACAACACCATGATAGCATCAATGATGGCGCAACTACTGACATCTTTTGAGAAAACATAATACTACACATTGCTGCCACAACTCTTGACGTGTGTATACATTTTTGGGCTCCTCTGTATTATCTCATAATGGGAAAGATGAGATAACTTTTACTTTCATATTGCAGTGATTGATGCATGAGCCATTACAAATGTCAGTGATGTCCTACATATCATGGATAACTGAATGTTTGTTATGAATTAATACTGGATGATGGGGATGTTTTAAACATCCCAAACGCACAAACACAGTGTCAGGTGTAAATCCTGCTCCTACCGCAGAGTTTGCTCCACTGGCACAGCTAGGATCAGAATGAAAAGAGGTCCCGAAAAGAAGCAGAAAAAGAGATAGAGAAGAAGTTGGCAAAGGAGAGTTTACGGTGAGATTATAGCAAGGAGGAAAAATTAAACTAGTGAAGTAAAGTACGGAAAAGCAAAAACTGGAAAAGAGGTACATTTCTACAAAAGTACAGGATAGAAAATGAAGAAATATCTGAGAATTATATATAGATTTTCATCTATATTTTTAAAGCTTTAAGTGGCAGGGAACCTGAAGATAGAATAAAGTAAAGGGAAGTGTAATTCACCTGAGACATCCCCCATCGCACCTGTTCGGCCAATATTGGAGAGAAGGTGGTCAATATTTGGAACGGGTTGCTCATCACGCTGGTCTTCAGGGGTCTGAAAAACAAAGCAATCTCAATCAGATATCAATCCACATGCTAGCTCTATGGATTTAGTAAGCATTGGTATAACAATGTGCAAATTCCAAGAATAGTCTAATTTGATCAAGCTGACTTGCTTGGCTTCGAGCTCTGCATAAGAGCTGTTAATATTATAAGCAAGCACTTTCATTATCATGGCTTCACAACTCGCACAATACAATAGTTAAGTGAAAGAGCAAGCATGAGTCGCCTTGCGCATATGCAATTCTTAAAGAAATAAGTGGTAATTAATCTGGAAATGATAAGTCAGAACATAAGCCCGAACCATCTCAGGAAGACATGTGGCAATCAACAAGGATGAGATCTAGTACGCTTCCCAGGAGGTTATCTGAACGGCACCCTGGTGAACCAATATGTTAGAGGAAAACAGGATGATGTGTTGCATGTGACTACTATGCACTGACACTTTTTGAGACAGCTGAGATTATCACTTCAAAGGGACAACATTTAAAAAGCCAATAGGACTTCCGGTTAGGTGTTACATGGAGTAGAGCGTGTTTACTGAGGGTCCTGCAGAATTCCACTAAAAATCGATATTAAAGCACAGTTTTTTGTATTACCGAGTATCTGTAGTAAAGTTTAGTTGGCCCGGTTTACTTTTCCTTACTTTGGATAAATTAAAATGAAAACTAGAGCCAATAAACTCGGTAACGAACAGACAACCCAACAGCGGCCTGCTACCGTTAGTCCATCCATGGCAGAGAGTGATGCAGCTAGCGCCGAGGAGCGGACCGGACTCGAGACGACTTCAGACGACACTCAGCGACTAAAAGTTGAAATTTTGTCATCGCTACGTAATGAACTGGCAGAAATCTTTCGTTCGGAGTTACGGTCCATGCTCGGTGATGATTTATCGACTATTAAGAGTGAACTTCAGGCGGTGAAAGCGGAGTTTTCGAATAGTCTTGTTTCGGTGCAAACGGGCATGTTTGCGCTGAAAAGTACAGTGAAGGATATGGAACAGTCACTCTCTACCTGTTCTGATGACATCACTGTGCTGGAGGACAAGGTGGACTCTCTCATGGCCACTGTGGCAAAATTGGAAGATAAGTGCGAAGACCTGGAAGCCAGATCTCGAAGCAATAATATCAGGATCATAGGAATTCCAGAAGACAAACCCTGTACCACCCTAGCTGTCTCGGAATTGCTCAAAAAAGTCCTTAATACTGACAGGGACGTTATTGTTGACAGATCACATCGCACGCTGCAGCCCAAGCCCAAGCCGGGAGAGCGTCCACGAGCGGTTGTGGCGAGGTTGCATTACCACTCAGACTGTACTGCGGCTCTGCAGCGTGCGCGGGAAGTGAGGCAGTTTATATTTGATGATATGAAAATTTGCATCTTTCCGGATCTCACTGTAAAAACTGTTCGTGCTCGATCTGCCTTCAATGATGTCCGTCAGCAGCTGCGGAAGATTCCGGGGGTGAAATTTGGATTTCTTCATCCAGCCAAGCTGCGTGTTACTTACCATGGTGTGGAGAAACAGTTTAACTCACCAGACTTGGCTAAAGAATATGCCAGTAGTTTATTATCTCAACGAACAGAACCAAATGTTTCATGAGTATCTGAGCATGTGAGTGGGGTGAAGTAGTTTCTTGATACTATTGTGCTGTAGGATAAGTTATTATGGTCCAGACTCTGTGTTTTACAGAAGATATTATGAAGAGTCTGGATGTAGTCTTTGTCACAGTTTCCTGATTGAAGTATATGTGTATGTATGGTGTTGGTGGCTAAGTTGGAGTAAAATGGGCTTATTGAGATATTCTGCATTTCTGTTATTAGTCATTAGTGGGACAATCTGCAGGGTTCCATCTTTTTTCTTTGGTTTCTAATCGTGGGAGTGAGGAGTATGGGTTGGCTCCAACTGGAGTCAGCACATACAGTAGTTTCACATCAACTAGTGATGTGAATATTGGTTGTGCTTATGGGTGGGATTGTTTGCGGGGGGTGGGTGTTTGGTTTTTTGCTTGTTTTTTGTTTGCCTGTTTTTTGTGTCTTTGGTTTTTGTTTTGTTTCGCAGAAGGTATGAATATGTCTTTGATTTTATTTTCCGTGGATTAGTGGAGTAGATGGCAAATTTTTCTGGTTCTTTGTCCAATCCAGCCTATTCGACAATTAGATTTTTAACATGGAATGTTAAAGGCATGGGAAATCCAATTAAAAGGTCAAAGATCTTTTCTCATTTGAAGAGGCTAAGTGCTGATATAGTATTTTTGCAGGAGACTCACTTGAGAAGTCAGGATCAGATTAAACTGAAATGCCCCTGGGTCAGCGAAGTTTTTCACTCAAATTTCAATTCCAGAGCTAGAGGGGTTGCAATACTAATTAACAAGAGGGTTCAGTTTATTTGTGATAAGGTAATAGCTGACAAAAATGGAAGATACTTGATCGTTGTTGGCTTGCTGTTACGGAAACCTGTACTTCTTGATAATGTCTATGCACCGAACTTTGATGATCCTGGCTTCATGAGTAGATTATTTGGGATTCTGCCCTCACTGAATAGCCACTCATTGATATTCGCTGGGGATCTGAACTGTGTAATGGTTCCGGTTATGGACCGCTCTAGCTCTCAGGTAAGGGCTGTGTCATCGATGTCAAGGTCAGTTGCAGAGTTTATGTCTAGCAATGGATGTGTTGACCCTTGGAGAGTCTATAATCCTCAAGCTAAGGCATTTTCCTTTTTTTCCCAAGTGCATCAGTCATATTCCCGCATTGATTATTTTTTTATAGATAGCTTATTACTTTCTAAAGTAACATCAGTTTCATACCACGCTATTGTTATTTCTGATCATGCTCCTCTCAGCGTTGACGTGCAGTTGTCTGTACAACCTCCATATTCTTCATCGTGGAGGTTTAATTCTCTGCTTTTGTCTGATGAAAAATTTATAGATTTTATTGCAACATCAATTGATGACATTATGGCTACAAACCAAGACGGCACAATTTCTTATTCCTTACTGTGGGAGACACTTAAGGCATACTTCCAAGGGCAGATTATTTCTTATTCTGCAAATTTAAATAGATATCGCACTGCAAGAGTACGTGAGCTTACTTCTGCTATTCTCCACCTTGACCAACAATTGGCTAGCTTCCCTTCTCAAGTCCAGTTTAAACAGCGTCTGGATCTGCAGACTGAACTTGATATCATTTTAACAACTGATGCTGAACGGCTCCTGTTGCATACTCGTAGTTCTTATTATGAATACGGTGATAAAGCTAGTCGGCTCATGGCACATCAGTTAAGACGACAGGCAGGTAGTCGCTTGATTCCACAGATCCAGGACTCATCAGGTAATTTGATATCTGATCCGGAAGGTATCAATGCTGTATTTAAATCATATTATTCTACCTTATATTCATCTGAATCTCCATCAGACTCCCACGATTTGATTTCATTTTTAAAGGATTTAAATGTCATCCCAATAGATACGGCTGCTGCTGCAGACCTTGATGCTCCTTTGGATGTGGAAGAAATTAAACAAGCAATTAAAATGATGCAGTGTAATAAAGCACCTGGGCCTGATGGTTTTCCAGTTGAGTTTTTCAAGAAATGTCAAAGTAAATTGGTCCCATTACTTTTAAATGTGTATGTGGAATCCTTAGAGAAGGGTTTCCTACCAGAGACACTAACACAAGCATCCATAATTCTGCTCTTAAAGAAGGATAAGGATCCCAAGTCGTGTAGCTCCTACAGACCTCTGTCTTTACAGAATGTAGATGCCAAGATCTTGGCCAAAGTGTTGGCTTTTCGCCTGGAAACCATACTTCCAAAGATCATATCTGAGGAACAAACAGGTTTCATTAGGGGGAGACAGTTATATTTTAATGTTTGCACTCTTCTAAATGTAATTCACTCCAAACATTCTGCTGTAACACCTGAGGTTGTGATTACATTTGATGCAGAGAAAGCATTTGACCGAGTGGAGTGGGAATATCTTTTTGCTGTGCTTCAAAAATTTGGGTTTAGGAATGATTTTATCTCTTGGATGCGCCTTTTATATGCTTCTCCCCAGGCTAGCATACACACCAATAACGTAAGATCCAGCTATTTTAATCTGAGACGGGGAACAAGGCAGGGGTGTCCACTTTCCCCGCTGTTGTTTGCATTGGCCATTGAACCATTGTCGATTGCTTTGAAGTCGTCATCTCTGTTTCGGGGCATGGTCCGTGCGGGTATTGAAATAAAATTGTCACTTTATGCTGATGATTTGCTATTATATATCTCTAATCCAATATTGAGTCTGCCAAATATTCTATCCATTACAGAAAAATTTGGATCAGTTTCTGGGTATAAGGTGAATCTTCAGAAGAGTGAATGCTTCCCCATTAATACATTGGAATGGGACATTCCAGTTAATATTAGTAAAACAGGATTTAGGTACCTTGGCATTAATATTACCAGATCCCTGCCCTCTCTGTTATCCGCTAATTTTTCTCCTTTGTTAGAGCAAACTAAGTCTGACTTTCAGAGATGGAAAAGTCTATATTTATCATTGACGGGTCGAATAAATGCAGTTAAAATGAATATCTTACCTAAATTTCTTTTTGTTTTTCAGTGCATTTCTTTATTTCTTCCTAAGCGCTTCTTTAAATCTAGCGACCAGATTGTTACCCACTTTCTGTGGGGTGGTAAAGTGCCCAGAATTTGTAAATCAGTACTTCAGAGATGTCGGCTTAGTGGTGGGCTAGCTCTTCCCAATTTTATGTTTTACTACTGGTCAGCAAATGTTCATAAATTAACATTTTGGCTCAATCCATCCAGTGCACTGTGGTGCAGATTGGAGGCAAGTTCATGTGTATCTACCTCATTATTGGCATTGCTTACTTCACCCCTATCTTGTAAAGTTACTTCCTTAACACATAGCCCGGTAGTCATATCCACCCTTCGGATCTGGGGTCAATTCAGGCGACATTTCAAATTTATCTCTGCCTCATCATTAATGCCGTTACAGGACAATCAAATGTTTCCACCATCTATTACTGACCCTGTTTTTAAGCAATGGTACGGAAAAGGCATTAGATGCTTTCAAGACCTATATAAAGAAGGTACCTTTTGCAATTATCTACAGTTGTCTTCAGAACTGGGGCTGCCTGATTCCCATCTGTTTAGGTTTTTACAGGTTAGACATTGTGCTGCCACTTTGTTTCCTGGCTACCCCTCTTTACCTCCTATGCAAGAATGGGAAGAATTTTTGAAGTGTAACCCTCACCATAAGTCACAAATTTCAAGAATTTATGGTCGGTTATTATCTTTAGATGGGAGTGTTATTGATAAAATTAGAAGAGCCTGGGAGGCGGAGCTTGGAGAGGAGTTTGAAGAGGAATGGTGGGCCGCTGCTTTGGACAGAATACGTTCTAGTACAATATGTGCTCGTCTGAGCCTTATACAATTTAAAGTAATACACAGAATTCATTTTTCTAAGGCCCGCCTATCTGCAATATATTCTGCTGTAGAGGACACATGTGATAGATATCAATCATCTCAGTGTACTTTAAGTCACATGTTTTTCACTTGTTCTAAACTGCAAAATTACTGGGTTAACTACTTTACAGTGATGTCCAAGGTGCTCAGGGTTGATATTGATGTTTGCCCTGCTATTGCAATTTTTAGGGTTCCACAGGTCTGGTCTCAGTTCAGTTCCAAACAACTGGACATTTTGGCATTTACCAGCCGTATTCTGATCCACTGGAAATCTGCCAAGCCTCCTAGTGCATCTCAATGGCTTATCGATACCATGTTCTTTCTAAAACTAGAAAAGATTAGATGCTCTGGGAGGAGTAGCTTTTTAAAAAAATGGCAATCTTTTATTTCATATTTTAAATCACTCAATTTTCTGCCTTCTGTTTAGTGTAGTTATTTTGTATTTTATTTTTTTGTTTATTTTTAGTTAGTGGGTTTTTAATTTGTATTTTTTTGGGGTGTGGTTGTTAGTTCATGTTTGATTGTACTTGATGCTTGTTTTATTGTTTTCTGCATGTTTATATTGTTAAAAATGGACAATCGCTTAAAATGTATATCTATAATGATGACTACACAATAAAAAGTTTGAACAAAAAAAAAAAGCCAATAAAGCAAAAGAACTGGAGGATTGTCTGGAAACTGGAGCAATTTAGAAACAAAAGAGTAAACACTCTTTTTCATTTATGCTGTGGGCGAAACTGATGATAAAGCTCAATGATATTTACATAAATGAGCAAATCAGCATGTGGCACGAGAAGAATGAAGATTCAGTTGGTAAACAGATGTGCTTGTTTTATGTGGAATTTGTTGTATGTAACATTCTGTCTCAAGGGCTCAAAGCATGAACATTACACATAAAGGAATACTGAATGGTCTGACATTCAGACCCTTTAGTTGTAAAAAAGGATTTGATCTAATTTCAAGAATTGTGAAAAGTTATCATCATACCCTATCCTGACTGGTATATAAAAAAAATTAAATAAACCTAAGCATGCCTACAATACCAATACTGGATACTGCGCTCTCTGCTCATCGTTCTGAAACTATTGCGCCAATATCACTTTATGGGAGAGCCGGACGCTCCCCCACACAGCCACTCCTCTTGTGTTACATCTCTGATGACTGAAGTGGAACTATCTTACTGGTCATGAACAAGGAAACAGACAAGAACAAGCAACGAAAAACACCACGAGAGTGATCTACGCGAACAGCAACTCAGGCCTGCTTGTATTTTCTCTTTTTTTTTAATGCCAGCATTAAAAGTAAGTTTCATGCACTAACTTAACAGTGCATTTCTTTAATCGGTCAGAAAATCGAGCTGAGCAGTGCATCTCTATTTAGTCTGTACTGAGAGCCTAGCTTTCAGTGCACCTGTCTGAATTGCTAATGCGCTTAGTAGCACATCTCTTGGTATTTCAGCATCTCATTTGCTTTCCCAGAGCTGTGTTCTATGACAAAAGAGACAAAAGTGAAAGGGAAATGCAACAATTTATTTCATTTGATAAACAAAATGGGAAGGGGTGTTATAAACATTAGATTGGAAAAGATAACTGCATCGCAAGTGAAAATGTGCTTTTTTGAATAAGCACATTCAATTTAAGCCTGTCTCATGTCACTTATGATATGACAAACAGTTCTAAAAAGCTTTTATAAAATATTTATCCTTGCCTTTCAAATATTGCCAGTTGTGGGAAATGAACATACTTCCTTATAAACATATTATACAGTATATAAGTTTTCTTTCTGTAGATGTAAAATACAAAGGGCACTCAAGTCAAACTAGGACTCGTGATAAGATTTCTCATGAATGATGGTCTAAAACCCATTGACATTTACAGAAGACTTCACAGTACGGTGATCAGACACAGTAATGATAAGTTCACTTAGCCACAGTAAAACATTTGAATAGTGGGAACGTTTTAAAGAAGTCTATTCATCAATTAATGACAGGCTGAGGCGGCTCGGAGCCCACTGCAATTGTTCCCATGAACATTCAGGGAGTGGATTGCTCTCAGTAAAAAAACAGCCTGGTTCATCAATAAGGTGTTCTGTTTTTGCAGGACAATGCACAACTTCGTACTGCCCACTACAAGCCTTGCACATCACAGGACCTCATCTGGGAGTTATTGTCACATCCCCTGTACAGTCCTGACCTCGCTTCAAGCTATTTTCGCATGTGTGATTCATTAAGATTCCTGGGAGGCCTGTGTTTCAGACTTGAAGCAGGTAGTCTGATCATGGCTCTGGCTAACTGAGAAAATGTTCTACCTTAGTAGTATCCAAGTACTGGTAAAATGCTGGGAAAAGTGCAATAGTGTAGGGAGCTAGTACACTATTATGTATTATGTATATAGATAAAAAAAAAGGTAGTCTCTACTTTCATAACTGTGCTCTGTTATTTTGGTAACTTGACTTGAACACCCCTTAAATTTTATTTGCATAGTTTATGTTGCGACTTCAGCAATAATGTTGCAATGCTCTTGCTGTTTCTGGGTGGTTGCCATAGAACTGAAGGCCTGTAAAGAGCCGATGGCCAGAGAGGAGGCGATTTCCTGCCCAATAACACGCTGTTAATTAGAATTATCAGCTATATGTATATGGCTTTTCCATTAAGCACAATTGCGTTTAATAAAATATAATTTTTCCTTATCCTTAAAACAAACCAAGATCACATCTGAAAGATTGATGAGGATTTGATTCTACGGAGAGTGAAAGCCTCATCGATCCTCGTCACAGTTTTGGAGTCCTTACACTAGTACAGCAATAGCAGGTGTTTTTGATGATCTGCTTTGAAGTCCTGTTCATGTTGTGTTCTGGGATAACAAGTACGGTCAAGTACCCAAATAAATATACTCATGCTTGTTCTGGTAAAAACTGGTATATGGACATCCCTACAGCAGCAGGACAACAAAAGTTTTATGTCCACACGCCCAACCCAGATGTGTAATGATGAGAACATTTTTGACTCTGTTTCCGCCTTGTAGATAAATGTAGAAAACAGACAGACAGTACCTTCTCATCTTTATCCATCAGCTCGTCAGTGAAGAACCAGGCATGCTGCAAAATTACATTTCATTACAGTTAAAGAGATGCATACATATTGTAACTGATTTTGCTCAAAGTAAAAAGACACATTTATATATTTATAAATGGGAATATTTCACTTCTCACATGTGAAATGAGAGTCTCCACTATCTTATAGCGGTCAGGCATGTGAGTGACCATGTCCGTCATATTGTCTTCTGAGGTGCGTACAAGTGTGGGACCAAACACCAGAGCAAGGTTTCTGGGCTCCATCTAAGAGAAGGAAAGAAAAGGATTGCAATAAAAACATGGCATGAGTATGATATAACACACAATAACCCCTTGAACATTTATTAATAATGTCTCAATATGTGAAGTCCACATGAGACATATTTTATACCACAGTACTGTGCCTTTTATGCTTTGTTAACATGTGGCACTCCACCAGAGGGCAGTGCCACACAGCCTTTCTACCTCTTATTAGGACTATATGCAAGTATTCATGTCAATTCACAAACCTTCACAGACATTTAAGTTCATAGTTGTACAAAACTTGCCTACATATTGAAAAAAATTAAATAAAATAAAACACACAGAGTCTGACCTAAACTGCATGTAACTGTATTATTCAAGCTGTAGCTTAATAACCAAGGCCTATATCCTACATTCTATAGCTGACAGAAGCAGGTCTACTTCACAAATAAGGAATTTGTCCTACTACCTATTATTGAATCTCGTGTGTGCAAACGCTAGACCACATGGCAGGGATTTGATTACTCAAATAAAAGAAAACATTGCAATCTCTATGTAGGCGGCTACACTAGGTCTTCCTCTTCAAATGATGAATGTAGCTCAGCTAAATTTGCACATCTCTCCTGACAACACTGTCATTTACGAGCCTCTCTTGACTGAGGCTGATGATGTGTTTCTGACGATGTATCCAGATGCGGATTAATGTAGAGACTAGCCAAGGCTGCAGCCTGCAATAGTAATCAGGGTAAGCAGACATTTTATTAGCCCAGAACTCTGTTGATCCGATAATGTTATAAATACTTAATTATTGGTTCAACTGGTTGAGCTCATTTTATTGGTGTACCGGTTAAACAAACAAACCTGAAGAATTATTTCCCTACATAACCACAGGTTACAAAATGACATCTTTGTAGGTCATATTTGTGGTTTTAAATAAAATGTGTACAGGAAATGTGTGTGACATCAATAGATATCGATTATATGATGATTGCATTATATGATCACCAATTAATGTGTTGCACCTCTAAAATATGGATCTGGGCACATTTTTTATTAGTCTAAATGAAATGTTATATTTAAAATCAGTAGATATTTTTAAATCAAATAAAATGAATAATAAAAAGCCTGCTCGGTTTTATGTTGGAGATGGCCAGACCAAAAGACCTTTAATAAACGATTATTGTTGTTGCTCTTACAGTTTATATTACGATTACAGTTATTCGAAATCCCTTGATTTATTCTGTCTTGTTTGGTAATCAGTAACAACTCACCTTATTCTTCTCAGAGTGATCAGCCACTCGCTTAAGGTGGCTGATCAGAAATTTAAGTGTGTGGTAGCAATGATCAGGCAAGTCTCGAATCTGTGAACGAGAGAAAACAAAACAGAAGAAGACAACATTACTAACCATTTTAAAGATGCAAGTGAATACTGTTATTGCTGAAAGGTCACGAACAAAACACATCTCTTTATCATGCTGCAATTACAAACTGTATCTACATACCAGTTTTCTCATTGTCTTCATCCGGTCTCCAGTATCCTCTAAGCGGTTTGCGTAGATGAAATCATTGTATTTGTCTGAAAGCAGGGGGCAGCAGTGAGCAGAGTATACAGTCAAACCCCCGCACACAGTGATTAAATATGTAGGGAATTGTTGGGAATGCATTTACCATCAGTGAAAAGAGGCTCTGGAAGCTTCCTAAAGAAAGACTTAAGGAGACTGCTGATTACATTCAGATCCTGCCATCTCTGTGGAGAAACAACACACGTGAGACTGGTGCTCTTTAAATGGCTTACTCTATATCTGTCTACGGTATGTTTTTAACCTCTTCAGCAGTGTTGATCTCCATGCCCTTGTTGAGTTGGTCCTGTAGGGAAGACACCATGGCGTTGTTCCCTGGCACTCTGTAAATCCCTGTATATTCTAACCCCATCTCTTCCACCAGGCTGCAGCACGTCTCCACAATCAGAGGCACAAACTACAAAAGCAAAATATTTTTGGTACACTTTAATGATAATACAATGGTTTGAAGATATTTAAACCTTAATCCTTCAAAAGCTTTTTATTTTAATTAGTTTTAATACAAAT
This sequence comes from Clarias fuscus, assembly GCA_030347435.1. NCBI lineage: Eukaryota > Metazoa > Chordata > Actinopteri > Siluriformes > Clariidae > Clarias > Clarias fuscus. The sequence goes on from CM059220.1 coordinate 19,200,699, forward strand.
GATTTGTTTTGGCCATCAGATATCGCCACAATGCACCTTAACAGAAATCTTGATATAGATTCTAGTTTCCTAATGTCAGAGAAAAAAACAGTAAGGAGACGCCTGAGGTGTAATAAATAAGAAACAGTGAAAGGTACCAGACTCAAAAGTCTTCTGACAATAATCACAGCTATGAATATTTCCACATTAGTCTCTCCTTGATGTTACTTCAATGCTGCACATTGACTCACCTTATTACCGGCTCCCGGAGGGCAGTCCTCTAGTCTAACTCCGAAGGCCTTGGGCCCTGCTTTTTTTCCTTTCTTCATTAGGTTGATGCTCCACGTAGCCTTTGGGGGACTGCTCTCCTCTAATAAAAAGAGACAGAGTGTTGTTACGGACACAGTTAACGAGTCACTTCTTTGCTGTGCAGGGATGCATGCTGACTAGCGTGCTCTTCAATATGACTGTGTAGGACTAACCTTTGCTCTCTGTCTTCAGGGATCGGTTCACTCCTGAGCTGCTGTCAGTCTTTGAGAGGAGAAATGGTTGCATCATCCTGTGGACTCTGGGAGAAGTGTCTGGCTTAGTACCTGTTAGACTGTTACCGGTGCCAGGAAGACAATAATAAGCGATGACGGGCATGACAGAAACTCTGCAAAATGTGCTAGGTGATATGACTGTATACTAGGAATACTGCAACAGTGATTCATTTTACTTACTTTTTCTCGTTTAAATATTTATCCTTGTAGATGTTAAAAGTAAAAATCATTCTAATAAAATTTTCATAAAATCTGCACATACAGTATATAATGTGTTGTGAAAATGCTGTCAGGTATACAGGATATTATAATTTAGCCAAATCTTCTATCTATCATATTACTCTTATGTGTAGATTAAGTCAGTAGCTAAAGCACATACTGCAGTCCATCAAGTTACCTTTGTTTCCGGTAATCGTTTAGTTTCTTATTGATGAGGGCCTGCCTGGAAAAACCAAGTTCCTATGCAAAGATAAATACCTCATTAATGCTTAATATACATATATATAGTACAAATATTTAAGGGAAAAAAAATCACAGACCATCGTTGCTATTGGAAATATGCTATCCGTACACTGACCACTTTATTAGGAACACTGTACTAATAATGGCATCTATTTGCTCTAAATAGCATGAAGTTTTCATGACATTGCGTCCACCACATTTCATTGAGATTCTAGTCTATGTTGACATAGTTGCATCATGCAACTCCTGCAGATGTTTCAGGTGCAATTTCATGCTGAAAAACTCCCAAAGGTGTCCTATTGAACACAAATCCAGTGACTGGGATGGCCACTGAAGAACACTGAACATGGTAATAAAACCAGTTTGAGACAACTTCTACTTTGTGGCATGGTGCATTATCACATGGGACGTTTCCATGAAGGGATGCATACAGTCAGCACAAGCTCTTAAACAGGCTGTGGTATTCAAGCAATGATTAATTGGCATTAACAGGCTAAAAGTGTCCATGAATTCATGCTGTTATTACCAAATTTTGACTGTACCAAATGACTGGCTCTTACCTGCATGATTCTGTTCTATGCATCAATGGCACATGATTGACTGATTAGATAACTGCATGACAGAATAGGTGTACAGGTGTTCCTAATAAAGTGCTTGCTGAGTGTAAATTAACAAGGGGTGAACGATGATGCATGGCTGACTTACCTCGTTGTCGGTCTTGCTGTTCTCGCGGATGATGCGGATCCAGCTCAACATATCATCCCTGTCCTCTGCCTGCAGCAAGTACTCACAGAAGTCCTGTGTGGTGAGACGCAGTGTGTGTTTCCTCTTTGTCTCGCTGTAAGCTATGTCAATCAAGCAGCCGCGGATACTGATGGGCTGCTCATCCTCGCCGCCCCCATGGCCCACTGACCCAGCTCCATGGAGCACGGCCTCGCGCTTGTCCTTGTACAGAAAAAGTGAATGGGAGCGCAGCACAGAGAAGACCCTTTTCCATGGCCGCATACCACCACCAACTTTCTGTATGGGAAAGACAGAATCACAGAACTGCTGATAACGTGCTGATAAAAAACAGTTTGATAATTTTTTCCACATGATCTTTCTGAGTGTGTGCTTTGTAAGTGTGACTTCTGGCTTTTTCACAAGTGCTCTAGAGCTCTGTCTCAGTGGTCATTTTAGCTGATCTGACTATATCAGGGTAAACTACGGTTAACATACTAATACTGTACTAATAGGAGGAATTTGGAAAGTCTATATTTTTTTAATTTACGCCCTTCAATCATCAAACAAGTCAAATACAGAACTATGAGTAACGCACCTTGTATCTATGGGATTTTTTCATATTGAACCCTATAAATTCTTGTCTTTTTGTTGATTGAAAGTTTTAAACTGCACTACCCGAATGGTGACTCACCTTGTAAACAAATAGTAAATTCTATACTGTGCTAATTATCACACAGTCTTTCTTTATTTGCACTATTTGACTGAATTATCCATTCAGTATAGAGGAGTAAACATGAGTCAGACCTTGCCCTTCTCTGTAAGGATCTGTTTGTAGTGCAGCCAGCCCTCTTTTCTGATATCTGTGAGGGTGATGTTGCCGATCTCAGAGGTGGAGTGGCGTTTGGAGCGGGCTTCCTCTGCCGCTCGGAGACTTTCAAGGGACTACACAAACAGATACCCAAAATTACCCACAGGATAAACTTACATTCTAGGTAAAGCAAACTTTATAAATTGTAAAAGATATGCAAGAACTTACACCCTCTGTAAAAAAGCTTTTGACTCTTTTTGGCAATCTCCTGTAAAGGGGTATAAGGAATTACAAAAAATGAAAAGTTATCATCTAGTTGCCTTTTGCATTATGTAATACATATTCTTAGTAACGTAAAGATTCACGATAAACACTCACATAAACACACGGCCTTCATCTCTAAATGTGTTCAGACCCTCATCACAAGATTTGGAGCGCTCAGTTGTGATTGCCAGCAGGTAGGAAGAGCGACGGCTGTTTTTGAGAGCACCTGTTCAGTAAATGAAAGAAAAAGAGAGAATTTGGATCTGCGTGGTAAAGGACACACACATGCATATTATAACCACATATATATAAATAAGACTGATGAGCAAAATTCATCCAGAAAAAGATGAGAAATCGAGCAGCACATATTTTGACAGATGTGAATAAATTCTAACTGCATCAGTTGGGTCTGATGAACTTGACTTACCAGTCATTAGCAAAATTTGCCAATGTTTGAATGAATGGCTGTTAAATTTGTATCCTGCCATGGCAAGCAATGTGCAACGGGGGCAACAGATGACGATGTTAGAAACGGAAATGAAAATAAACAGCAGATGGTGGACATAAAACATGACAGAGGAAGGAGACAGACACATGAGACTGACAATAGGAACAAACATTCAGTTTGGAGCATCTTGAGACATACGGCGGTGTCAAAATGAACAGGGGAACAGTTGAAACAGTGATAGAGACATGGACATTACTGGTGTTCAGGACACAGATGAAAGGTGGAAAGCACTGGTGGAAGATCAGGATACAGTTAAAAATGAGACTGTGACCAGCAGACTGGAAGAAGCAAGTCAGATACTAACAGTTTAACTGATGCAGTGGACTTAATAAGGAATAACCATAAATGTTTGGACAGAGATAATCAGACAGAGTGTTAGTTGAGGAGGCACTCACTGGAGTCTGTGTCGAGGAGATGGGTGAGAGGGGAGGTGAGGGAGGGAGGGACAGGGCTGCTGGACAGGGTAGGAGCCTGGCACAGGTTGCTGGACACCACAGAGGAGGCGGGCACGTGCTGGGCAAGTAGGTCAACACTGGGGCTGGTGGGCTCATCTGTCAGGAAGGGGTGAGAGTTATGGGAACGAAGGGATTTAAGGAGCACAGGGGTGAGGTATGCTGAGGAACAAGACACATCCACTCCAACAAGGTTAATTCTCACAACACAGAAACATTATACAGAGCTCAAAAACCGTCATGCAGTATGTAAAGAATCATTTAAATTAAAATATAATATGTAAAAGTGATTAATCTCCTTTTTCTAATATGGTAAATTGTACCCCCTTTCTGTTATTGGCTCTTACATCACTGCAAAATTATCCAAAAGTGTAAAAGACGATAATTCTGAATTCAATTTAGAATGCTGACCTACAACAATCTTCTGGACTCACCTCAATGCTTTAATAACAGCTAGGTGTTATATTATTCATAAATTATGTACAGTATATCCATCACCTTGCAGATAACAAGATGGTTGCAGAGCTCTTTATTTTCCTATGTATCTAAAAATCTAAAATAATTACTGTTTTCATTCAATTATGTTCACAAAGCTTAGAACCAGTGGCATGTCCAGATTTATAGACATGGAAATCCATAAATGGGATGGGTGGTGAGGGCAGCAGCACAATAATGGGTAAACGCACGTAATCATGTTTAAAACATTTATTCATTTACAGAATGTCTGACTGGCTCCCTAATGCCAAATAAATGCCATGTACAAATTATACTCATACACATACTTGTTTTCCAACAATGATTTAAATCATCATTGACTGAGTGAGAGTTATCTAAGATCTTGGGTTAAGATGGCATTTGAGATGGCAAAGCTTACACTAGGAGTGACAGTTCCCTCCTGCTGCCAATCATCTGATCAAGTCCTTGCCTAAAACTCCTGTTTACTACATTAGGCCTAAATAATTCATAAGTACCTGCTAAGTGATTAATTTACTGCCTCTATTTAATTAGTAGGCAGAACAACAAAGGTAGGTAGATACTTTCTTTTTTTTTTTTTTAACAAGGCAAAACTGCATGCTGACTTTTTCCAGCACAAGCAGCCATTAGGGAGAAGTGAAAAACAAGCAACCACTGGGGAGAAGTGACAAACAAGAAACCATTTGGGGGGGGCTGTCATACTGACCTATAAAGGGAATGGAAGCCAGGGAGTCCTGCTCTACAGGCAGGGATTGCAGGTTACCATTGGACCGTGCAGGGGCTGAAGCAGCAGGAGGTTCGAGTAGATCCACAGGTATGGCGTAGTTTGTGTGACGCATCGTGTAGGGAGTACATTTGCCAGGTTTTTGTCTGAGGACTACCTCTTGCATCTGCACCTGAACAGGCTCCTCCATTGTTGGTCCACTATCTAAACTTTCCTTTGCAGAGTTCTGCGTCTCTGCAGTGGAAGACATAGACAGAGGGGACGAATCTCTGCCCGAAGAAGGTGCGCTATCTGGGGGGCTGGTTTTAGGCGTGGAAGTCCAGCTGAGGTGAGGACCAGTGTAGGAGGAATCTCTAAAGGAATGAGCCTGCTGCATGAGGTGTCCTGCTTTGCGACAGAAAGAGGGACTATAGCTGCGATAGCCCACCATCTGGTCATCTACTGTTTGTGTGGGCATACATCTGGTTTGGGCTGACTGATGAAACTCAGAGCCTGTCTGCTCCTGGGCATGGCTGGACCCCCGGGCTGGTGGTGGCAAATTTGCACAAATTACTGCACGCTGATTGGTTGAGCAGGGCTGCTCTTCTTTTCTAATTGGCTGGCCACCCTGTGGGGCGAACTTCTCGTAGCGGGTGGAAACAGCAGCTGCCTTGTCCAATTTCTCTAGCGACCGCCCATGGCTCTTCCCGTATTCTTTATAAGCAGCCAGTAGATTATCTGAGGAGGAGAGGTTTGATTGCTGAACCCCAGTCATACCCCATCTATCCATCCAACATGAGTCTATGTAAGGGGACTGGTTGACCCCAGTGGCAGCTCCATAGTGGCAAAGCAGTGTATCCTGAGAGATGCTACGGTGGTGTTGGGACATGGCTGGGCGGTCTGTTGTCTGGCTGTGGTACCAATTAGCCAGGGCCTGGTGACACAGCTCACTCTGCGAAAGTGGAAGGCTGCCCTTCCTTGGGTGGGGCAGGGAGGCTGAGGTGATGGCCGCATTGTGGTTGGCAAAGTGAAAGTCCAGAGGACTGATAGCTATGGTGGAGGAGCGAGCACGCCGGTTAGAAAGTGAACGGTGGCTTGAGACATCTGAACGACGGCCTGTACCCCCAGTACTATCTCCTACGGAGCGAATTTCTAAGATACCAGCTGATCCACGTCTGCAGTTCAGGTTAGCCGGCATACCAGAGGAGGTGGTTTTGCTGCGAGAGTAGCAGATTGGAGGAGGCTCTGGAAGGTTCTGAGCCTCTCCTGTGTATGGTTGATTCCCTTTCAGATAAGCATCCTGACAGTACGCCTATTGGAGTGGGAAAAATAGAAGCAAACTTACACATTTAAGAAAAAATAAAAAGAGCAAAAGGATAAAAAAAAAGATCAAACTAAAAAAGGAAGTTTTAAAAAAAAAATTTTAAAATTAGCAGCAGCATTATCATTCAATAGGGCTATCTCGTCACTAATTTGCTTTTAGCGTCTATCTATCTCATAGACACAAATGGTAGCTCATCAATGATTGCCATGCTTAGTAGAAATGAATGAAGTGGATAGCTGGGAGAGAAGGAGAAACAGTAGAAAATCATACTCACACTTACCAACTGGAGCACATCCTCATCTTTAGGCATAATGGAAAGCTCCAGCACACTCTTACTACACCAAAAAAAAAACACACAAAATGTTTATTAAGTACAAATGCACAACTGAAGAATGTAATCTGTGCAAATACTGTACATATAGTACCTATCTGTCAGGCAAAGCACAACGTAGGCTATTTTGCCTTAATTAAAATTAATTAACTTTATATTTGAAGCTCATACACATTGTCCTACCTGTTTTGGATTAGTGCTATAACCTGAGAGTAGGTTTTTCCCAAAATACTCTCCCCGTTTACTTTTACAAGTCGGTCTCCTGCACATGCAAACATGAGAACACACAGATGTACACTTAATGCAAACCATTGGCTTACATCTTTTACGTTATTGAAGATACCAGAATTTCTCCTACCTGTGCAGAGCCCAGCCTGGTGGGCAGGCCCCATCTCCTTCACGCTCTTTACAAAAATCGTATCCATTGGCTCCAAACGGCCCTTAGGATTCCCTGAGAAACAGAGAACAGTCTACTTTAGAGGCACATTTACACATACTCCACAAAAATATTATCTAGATGAAAAAAGAATTTAATCACTAGTGAAACTAACCTTTTCCATTGCCATTCTCTACATCCTAGAAAAGATTTTTAAAAAGAAAGAAAAATATGACCATGAGTTGTTCATGTAATATAATCGATGTACCACCAGAGGGAACCATTGTCTATTGTCGGTGGTGGAAGGTCATAGACACAAGCTAAAGTTACTTAATATTATGACTAGACTAGCTAACAATAGCACTGTGAATAGCACTAAACCACACTTAGAATTACATGCACACACACAAACTAAAAAGGTGCACAGGATAATATTCAATCCTTTCATCTTCAGAACACAGACACGCATGAGGGCTGAGGGTCAGTGTGGCTGGATCTGACTGTGCGCAGGATTTGGGACTATGCTGACACAGCTCATTCCTGACAACCACACAAAAGAATGAGGCTTTAGAGTCAATCCTGACCTCTTCACTGCTACAGGAGTTGGGAGACAGCAGGGCAGAGCCCGCAATGAGATTATGACTTAGATATTTTTCAGCAAATTGAACTCATGTCGTGCACAATGATCTCATAAGAGTCTGAAAGACCGAACCTTGCACCTGCTGTGACAGAGGTCAGGGATTAGCAAATTATGCCATGGCAAGAGCAAGGGAGTATTATGAACGTCAATTGCAACAGTGGAAAAAGGAAAAAAAGGGCATGAGAATAATGGTCAGCTATAAAAGTGCCAAAATATAAACCAGGCGATTTTTACATGTCATGTTGTGTTATGGTACTTCATGTGTCCACTAGCAATATGGATTGCAGCCCAGCAAAATAATGTTTGCAATGGACAAACTATGTGAAGACATCTGTTCGATGTATTGTGCAAAGGTAGACATCACAGACTGCACCTGAACACTTCTAATACTTTAATAGTGGAACACATATTTGTCTATGTTCACCGTGTAAAAATTCACATTCTAACAGCATTCCCATTCACACATTAGAGAGTTAGAGAAATCATCAGCAGACATTTTTCATCATCATTTTTCATAAATATAACGTGTGTCACTGAATTAGAAAACTCGTCAGATGGAGGTGACAGGCCAATTTCACTGGATGCACTTTTAACTGAAATCTCATTGTAAGCTAGATAGATAGATGAGATTGTGGCTTCTTTGATATCTATTTCTGGTCACAGGGCAAATTATTGTAAAACTTTAAAAAATATTGTCTGTTTTTCAATATTTTAGTTTCTTATTTATTAAACTATTGTATTAAAGCCATATGACACTAGTGTTCATGCTATTATACTGAATTTTGTTAAAACTGCACTCTTGCTTGTGTAATATTACTTCAATATTTTTCACTTGATTTTTGTAACTACAGACACCCAAAAGCAACAAATAGAGAGAGGTATGCGGGCATGTATCATTATAGAACTTTAGCCTGATCTATACACAGCATAAAACTGTTATGTTAGTCTGGCCACTGAAGTTATTTGCCAAAAAATTATTTGGGTGGGGGGAGGGTGGGTTGTATGATGAGTAATAGAACACATCAAGATGGTTTTTTTGTCTGTTTGTTTTTGCACGCATCACAGAAAAAAATACTGAATAAAATTTTATGGGATTTTCACAGGTGCATTTGGCTGAGCTTAAGGTAACATAACGAATTTTACATTTAAATACAGGCTTTGTTTCATCGCAATTGGCCCACAGGAAAAGAAGATGCAAATTGGAAATTTAAATGGCAAATGCCCTTATATCACAAAAAAACACCATGAAAAAGTCATAAGTTCCTCTCAAAATTCACAAGATGGTGCTGTAATTTTTTTTTTATATGCGCTTATGAGTGTGCAATTAAAATCTAGACACTTCACTTTTAGTTCATTCCAAAGTTAACAGATTTTTAAAATTGTGCTTATGAGTTTGTACCTAAATTCCACGCAAACAAAGTCACGGGCACATCTAGACCTTAATAAATATTATGTAGACCTGTGCTATATTACCTTCACAGATGTGTGGAGGGCAGATTCTGGTGGGTACACTATGAAGTGCCGCAGTGTAAACCCAAAGCCCTGAGAGTTCTTCTGCAGGACCACCGTACGAGGGCCCTTCCATGCCACGCCTTCCCTGGACAATGGACGTGCATTCTCATTCGATAACAGAACGGCGTCTCTTGGCCCTTTTGCCTACAACACAGCAGCATAAAAAGCAGGTTATGTAAAAGTGAACAAAAATATTAAAGAAATTAATCTTTTATTTCTCATATTATCTTATGAGCTATTATGCATGTTTTCAGTCCGTGAAAAGTCCTGCATGTGCTGCTTAGACGGTTCGAGTAAGATGATGAAGATGACTTAAGCTTGCTTTGACCAAACATACAACATGATGTCTAGATTGGCTTTAGAGGTGTGTTCAAGAATACACTGAGGTGACAATAATCTAGACCCTGCCCGGCGTAAGGGCACGAGATCAACCCCCTTTCTTTTTCACGCTTGAGTGAGGAATGTCTCGGGAATGTCTATTTTAAACATCGACGCTATAGTCAACCACCACATGGGACTTACCAACAATGGCACAGGGCAAAAGTAAATACAGTGGTTCCTGATGTGGAACAACAGGAGCATTAATACATTTGCACGCATTCTTATTCTCACGCCGACAAAAATGCAAAATGCGTGAACAAAGATTGTTCTCCTCCATAGGTCAGGTAAGGAGAAAGGTAGAAGCACAGGAACAAAGAGAACCTGTTCAAATTCCAAAAATATACCTTACTTGGATCCTGACAAAAGAATTTGACAGCTGGGCGGCTGATTTGACCTATTTATAACTTTCATAACGGATATAGTGACTTAGGTTGCTCATTATTAAACCTAAATTAAGTCTAGAGTACAGAAACTATTCTTGACAGAGGCCAGACAGAGAAAAAGGTTATAGGCCGCACATTGTCTGAATTAATAAAAATTTGTAAGTCATAGGGCTATTTGATCACTACAGCCAAATTATTATTATTATTATTATTATTATTCAAGTGACAGGAGGATTTAAAAATATTAAAACTGAATAATTGGCGGCATAGTGGAAAGGTTTTTAAGATTTCACTCACCAGTGAACAATTTCAATTCAGCAGTGATGTTGTACCAAAGACTGAGGAACTGTTGTCATGTCCGCTCTCGGTCTTGTTGTGGGGATTTGAAGTTCATGGAAAAGGTAACTGAGTTATAGCAAATGTAACTGACTCTTTTTCAGCTTGATGGTGATGATTAAAGGATTCTCATATATTCACATATGAACATGCATGTTGGGATGAAAATTAACAGCATCCAATTAACAGAGTTGTGTCTGTGCGTTCACTGCTCTCATTAAATGATAAACAAATTAAAGTAAAAATCATGTGCTTGTCTGAAATTCGCTGCTTTGATCTTATTGACAAATGTGTATATCTTTACAGGGCACGTTATAGCAAATACTGTAAGGCACTCCTTTACAAAGTCACCCTCTGCAGTGATTAATTACACTAACCTATATGTTTGTCCACCCTGAGTCAAGTAATCCATCCTTCTGGGAAATCTTTAAATAAAAGTGCCAGACAAGTGTAAATGGACTGGTAGTGATTGGTGTTTCTCCTACAGCTCACTCATCTGTCTCGTGCACCCACCCTCTTCCTGTCTCAGCACTCCTCTCCACACCAGCTCACCCCACCATTCCATCCTATCACACTCTGCACTGTGCCGCGCTGCCCGGAAAACAACAACAGGAAGTGGAAACATTGAAGCAGGAAGTGCAGTACCTCCCTCCATTTGCCATTAAGGGGATCCTTTACTCTCTAAAAATACTCCTGACTAATATGGAAAACCTCTCAGCTTTCTACTATACAGTAAGTCTTATATTTAAAAAAAAATGGCTTCCTAGAAGACTTGTCCCACCACATCCTTAAACCTTCTTTGTCTATTCTCTCTTTAGCACCTCTTCCTGCTCTAGTTTCTCTGAAATGTGTCAAAGTTCCAGAGGTTCTGCGTTCCCATTAACCCCTGCATCCGCGGATCTACACAGCAATCTTCCGAGAGTTGAATTAACACATAGCAGTGTTTCTATGAGTCCACAAATAATCTCTGAACGTGTTAGATCCACACTGGGTATTTTACTGTGTAAAGGTCTGTGTTAGAGGCTTAACACAATCTCGATGAAAATAAGCGAGAGAGAAAGAAGAGAAATACTTAATATTTAAAAGAATACAAGTTCACAGTACGTTGAAGATGACCCTGAAAGAATTATAAGAGGGCAGAAATGTGTGCAATGCCTACACTCTCAGGACCTGATACAGAGAACACTGAGGACAGAAAATGACAGCGAGCAGAAGAATGAAAAGGAATGAGATTGAGGTAAGTGCTGAGTTTAAAGGACAGGATTCCTCTCTGGATTCCAGCATTAGGTATGTCACAATCAGGTGAGGATAAACATACACACAAGAGCGCAAGATTCCAGGCAACCACAACACTTACACACGTGTAAAAAAAAATAAATAAATAAATAAAAAGGGGGGGGGGGGGGGGGGGGACAGTGCATTGTGAGATCATTCTACCATTTTGGAAGGATTGTATGGTACAGAGGTGCTACATACACATGTTATATTGTGGTTTTAGGACTTGGCAGTTTAAAAAGTGAATCATCCAAGAAGTTGTTGTAAACCTATAAAAGCATGAAGACGTTGATCCTTACCAATTCCCTAACAGAGTGGAGTAATGATCTTAATATTCTACCACTTAAATTAATGCATATTAGTTCAAATGTGATATGGGACTTGAGTCCCTATTTTTTCAAATTAAGTACAGATGGTTTAACACCTGCAAATCAGTAATGTGTACGCTACGAGAAACCAAATTGTCATAACACACTCTTTCATTTCATTTTCATTTTCATGTAACACACCCAGTGATGTACATGCCAGGGATATTGATGCTAGAAGATTGCATCATGACATCACAAAAGAAACCTCATACAGGCCAATTTACTATTAGTTTCCATGACAAAATACCTCACAAAACAATCAGACACTATTCTACATACAATTTCTCGTATAATAATAATACATATCCATATAGTTTCCCAAGTTACTTTAAATTCTAGCATTTTCAATTTAACCAATTTTTCATCAGCTTAATGACAGCCTGACAACTGCAGGATGATGTGGTATGTCATTTATGACTCACACTCGCACATAATCAACAAGCACATAAATATAATCAGATTTTCCTCTTCTCTTCCAGTAAGAAGTGGCCCTCCAAGCAGCATCTCTTATGTAATGCACTGAAGGTGTAGACGCAACCCTGACAGAGCAAAGCACCAAGACGGGCCAGCACAGACCCTACGGCTAAATATCAGATCCAACCTTAAAATATCTGACTGAATTAAAAGCACAGAGAACTATCAACCAGTAAAGAACACAAATATGATTTAGAATAACGACAATCTTAACCAGGTTGGTAAAAATGTAAAAATGCAAATATGAATGAAGAAGATAAAATAAAATAAAGAGAAATAAAAATTAAATAAAATATTAAAACCAAATTACGTAAAAATAAATAAATAAATAAATAAATAAATAAATAAAAGTGTTATGATGCTTTATTTATTCTTATTTTGATCAACTAATCCAAATTAGGAAATGCATACAAAATATAACAGATAACCAATTCTGATGGATGGTTATAATGCCCTTTTTGATCATTGAACATACAGTATATGATATCTTACCCTATGCAGATGCCAGTGCAGCATGTTCCTCCTTGTGAACCGTACATGACTGTGTTGGACTTTTATGTTCCTCAAAGCCACCAGCCATATACAGCGAGGCTCAGGGTCACTGCAGTCCACCCCCACTGGGAACTCAAAGCACCATTCCTTACCAGCTGGAGCTGGAACCCCCGAAACGGAGCGTCTCATAGCCCACATCCCCGCCTAAATCCACAACCACCACTTGACAGGACATACAAGGGTCATTCCTCCACCGGGGTCATGCCTTCAAACAGCCAGATGCTCACTTTTCTTTGAACATCAGCATCAGCACTTAAATATGATCTCCAAATCATTCTTAAATCATTGTAGAAGAGCATTCCGTTCATACTGAATCGTGTAAGTTCTGTCACCAAAACAGACCCATTCATTCAGAAACCATAAAATAGCTCCCGGTTCTGCATTCCCTTGATTTCCACACAAATCAGTGACTTTTTGCCATGTTCAGTTCTTTTCAGGACATCCCAAGTTGTATGTTTGGTGATGTCCAGTGGTGATTAAGAAGATTCTGATTCCCTTCATTTCAAATTTTTCAGGCTTCAGTTTATGTGGATTTACTGTTAATCAAAATATTTCTGTTCATGTTAAATGTAAGTCTTGCCAAGCAATGCCGATAACATTTCCTGTCTTACTATGCATGTGGAAGGTCTGACATGGTCCATTCATTACCCTGGTAGCGTCTTCAGTGGTGCTGTTCCAAAAGCTGTGTATTTTCCCATCCAATTATGTGTCCAATTGTAAAAGTTACTAACATCCTCTTCTGCCAAACCCAGTGGGGTCTCTTTTGCCTTTACATAATAATCCTGTTCTTGTTTTGTTCATTATCCATTGATGATGTTCACAGCCAGGTACTGAACCGTGAGCTGTGAATGATAATTACAGAGGCTCCATGTGGAAAAACACTACGCATTATGTCCAAACTCCTAAAGTCAGTGCTGGTGCTCTCACCCAGTATGAAGTCAGCCACCTCCTCCGCAGCTCCTCTTCCAAGTCTTTCACACAAGTCTAGTCCTCGTATTCGTCAAGCTGGTGTGAACACTGCCATTAAAGTGACTGGTGTTTCATCCTTTTCTTCTGCCCCTCCTCTAACCCCTACCCTTTATCCTTCTTTCTACCTTTCTGCTGTGCTTGTCTTTACTCTGTCCAGCTCAGTGCAGCCTGTTGGTGGTGTGATGAGCTGATCTTACCATGCACTCTCTCTCTCTCTCTCTCCCTCACAACTCACTCTGTATCTCTGTCGACTCATTTTAGACTCAACGCCTTATCTGTCAGTGCTGGATTCCTGATATAGTAGGAGGAATGCACCCACTGTCTGAATTTAGGGCTAAGAGAAAAAAAAATATGTTTTTAAGTGTGCATGCATGAGCATTGATTAAAGAACAACACGATGAAATAAAAAAAAATGTTTTAAAAAGTTAAATTGAAATTGTGAATGCTGCACATAGTAATGCTTGTAGGAGGGTGTGACAGACTACAGCTGATTCCTTTTAGATGGTCAAAAGACAGACTGACTGTCACAAGATTCAGCACAGAACAGGAAAATAGACTTCACATTGTTATGGACCGGTTTGCTTTTTTTTGCTATCCTTCTCTGTTCTGCCAGCACTATGCTATAAAACATAACAATGTCAGAATAGTATGATTACTTCTGGGGAAAAAAAAACATATATAGTATATAATGTATACATACGCTATATATACATATACTGTATATACTATATACATATACAGTATGATTGTTTTATATACAGTAATCGTTCTAACTAACCTAATATACTACTATACAGTTGATTTGAAAGAGAAGAGTAGGCAGTGAAGACAGACGATGACAGGGGACACAGAGGCACTACACAAATATAACCGCTGGAACAATGCAGTCACTGACAGTGAGGAACAATAGGACATGTGGGGCCAATTCAATCAACGCACACAGAAACAAATATCCCCATTTCACACACAAGCTTAAACTAGGATTCTGTCTAACATTCTTCTTACAAAAAACTGTAGTTCACTATTAACATGTTGTGTAAATCAAATGAGTGTCTTGTGATTATACACTTTGGGAGACAAGGGTGGGCAGTTACAGTTTATGACCACTGGGGGACATCAGCACGCTGTACTCATCTTATTACACTGGTTCATTATTACTGCTCACTGGATAGAGTTCTCAGCCAGGAATTGAAATTTGTGTGATTTCCTTATGATTGCACAACTATCCACGTCAACTATTGCACAAATATCCTGTCTTAATGCACTGACGAAATCAATAACAATGATTAGTTTTTGTTTACTGCAATAAAAAAAATATATAGGCTATATGTATCTTTATTAATAATTTAATAGAATTTAGGAAGCATGGGTTGTTGCTTCTACACGCTATCTAAATTGAATGAAAACCGCCCGAAAGACAAAGGTATTATGTACACATAGCAGTATTATAGAAATGGCTTTGTAGTATGTAGGAATAACTGGGACCTACACTACGCATCCTTTATAGACTTGTAAAAAAAACACACTAAAACACATGCGCACACTGCACAATCAAGTAGACATCTAAATGTCAATTCCCATCCTGAATCTAATAACATGAGGAGAATAGGACAAGATATAAATCACTGTTAAATCTTTGCTGTCTTTATTAGGCTTGAGCTTCTTTTCAGAAAAGCACAATGACAACACAGTTTAGTTTGTTTTAGCTGCATAGGGTGGTTGGAATAAAAAAGATAACTTGTTGCATTTAGCTTAAAGGTTTTAAAACTCCACCCACCCAACGACCACACGTCTTCTCGCATAGCCGCTTCTGCTTTCAGACTGGGTTATTACAGCAGTGTTCCCATTGTGCTATTTGGAGGATACGGATTTGGAGCATACACAAATGATGAATTAAAATAATTAATCTTCCCTTTCTCTATCTGTTTCACAATCCATATTAAAACTGGGGACTTTGAATACAAAACTGCACACAGATATGTCCAGCTTTATCTATAAAGAAAAGCATCCTGTTTTACCTTGTGAATTTTACAACCGAAAAGCCTATGGCATCTCTGTTCATTTATTCAGGATCTGAAAGCAGATCTGACCTTATTAAATAGCTGACATGCCGACAAGTCTTTAAAGGAAAAGAAGAAACTACAGCTTATTCATCTACAGCTTTAGGATTTTATGCATCTGTGACTAAGAGTCCGTCTACGTGACATTATGACAAGCTTTACCCTTTAAATGGTACTATCATGTAACTAACAGGTATGAGACATTAGAGTAATGCCACAGTGTGTTACCTCAATATACAAAGCAACAGCAAACAAAACTGCTTCTCTAGGAGACACTGGCAGCGCATCACTGTTTCCTACACCTGAACTGCATCCTAGACTACATTGCTACTAATCGGATCATTCCATATGATCACATTCCTCTACTACCCCTGTAGAGAATTTAACTCTCCTGTTTCTCAATTATAGAAAGTGCTTTCTCTACTTCTCACCTCCATTTACGCTCCTGTCAGTCTTCACACCAGGTCCCTTGAAATATATATAACTTACTGTTTCCATCCACCTCGATTCAAAAAGAAACCCTGAACAGTTGCGCTTGACCTTTCACCTCTGACCTACGCGGGACGCCACCCCTCCCGTGACACAGGAGTCTCACCCCACTCTGAGCCTGGCAGAGACAGAGGCTTATTGTCACAACTGCATTTCAAAGACAGGACCAAACATGCCTTGTACCTCCCACTCTCAGATATTAGCTAGGACCATTCAAAAGCCCACTCTCTCTCTCTCTCTCTCTCTCTCTCTCTACTTCACTTGCTGTTTTCCATTGTAAAATATGCCAGTATGGGTCAGTTTAATTTGCTCCCTGTCACTCCACACCCTCTCCTTTCCTGACATGCTCTCTGAAAAAGGGTGAAAGGCCAGACATGTTCCAAACTTTATCACAATTAACTAAAGAGCCTCTTTGCCTGTCATAAACAGGAAGCAAAATAGTGGTACATTATGACAGGAGACCTAAACTTACAGACAGCTGATATAGTTTCACTTTAACTTTCTGACTGGATCCGAATTGAATTCTACAAAGGTCATGACAGCACTGTCAGAAAGTCAGTGGATCCAAAGCCCCAAAGAAGGGTGTAGTTCTGTTAGGACCATAATCTCCCTGACACCAAGAAAGGGCATTCCGTGCTGCAACTTGGGAGGCTCAGTGGATTAGAGTCATTGTAGAAAGAGCTTGACAAGCCGAATGGGACTGTGTGCTGTCTCCGCATGGAAAAAGCCCACACATGCACACACTACTACAGACAAATCTCACACAAGGGCAAGAGGTCAAGTTAATTATTGAGAAAAGTCTGCAATGTACACAGAGATAACCGACAACTCAAGGCCTCAATCCCATGGGAGAAAAAGTGGCCTTCTAAACTGAACGTCAGTCACTTCACACCTATTGTTATACATGCTAAAGCTGGTTCCTGGGTAAATCATAGCTAAATGCTCTGTAATGCTGATGTCGTTCAACTCAAGACATCAACACAGATTTATATAACGTTCAGTAGAATGTAATGCTAAATCAGGAAGGATATGATGAGGTGTAATTAGACGATGCTGTGACATGCTGTCCTCACTCCATTTCACTACATTAAACAAGAGTCCAGGGACAAATCCATGCTTTTAAGGAATCCCAATGCCCGCAAAGGATTAGTGTGTACTGTTACTGCTAATTAAATCATGAACGAAAATCAAGGATGTTTCCATGTTTAGAATGTTTAATTACTAAGTCTACATACAGTAAGCATTGGCCTTCTATTCTTCAATTACACATTATGTTCAACTCACCTTACCTCTCATATTGATAGGACACTCAAACATCCAAACTGGTGTTTAAAATAATCTGACTAGGAGTCAAGATAAAAAAATGTTGTTCTTAACATAAGAGTCACATAAGCCAGATTCACTAGGTGCTTAGTAGTTGTCAGAGAATTCTTTTGACTCATACAAAAGCAAAGAAAATCTGGTGCAACATGGACCATGTAATGATGGACAAATGTATCAATGTAAAAAAAAAAAAAAGCAAACAAGAAATTCCTTGAATGTTCAGGGGAGTTTAGCCCTATCTGTGAAGCTTTCCACACTTGCTGTGAAATGAACTAGTGTAAAATACGCTTAGTGCAATTTCGGCAAAGCCAATAAAAACAGCTGTCTAATGACACTGGGCTGAACTGCAACAAAGCTCTAACCACAGCTCTGCTAAACAGAGTAGGGTTGCGGTCAGCATCCAGCCTTCCCATGCCTCTGAAGTAAACTTGCAGGGTCACGCCCACGTGCAGTAAAAGTGCTCCTAATCCACATAGACAAAGACAGTTTTAAAAAAAACATACAAATGATCTAGATTGCATTCTCACACTGTTTTGGATTCTAAGCGCTTAGTAACATAGAAGAAATTTTTTTTAAACCAGACTTGCTTACAAGTACAATGTTGTAAAAAATTATAAATAAGAGCGGTAGTCTAAAAGTGATTTAAAAAAGAACCGCAGACGAGGTTACACCTTCCTGGTTAACTTCACATACTGTATATTCCATAGTGCTTTATGACTCCAGCTGTTGCAATACTTTATCTCATACATCCCACATGCGCTGGGCTTGTAAGGGGAGTTCCAGTTGCCTAAGTTTTAAAGTATGAAAAGGATGCAGCTGGCTGCAGCAAGTGCAAGCGCCACAGTACGGCACAGAACAATAAGCATTGACACATATCGCCTCCTTCTCTATGGGGGCTTCAGTGATGGCCACAATGTTCCTTCTGTTTCCAACTTATGCAAATGTACACCACCTTTCTCTTCCACCCTGACTTCTAATGTCGATTATTTGCACAGCTTTGAACTACAGTTTACATGCCTTCATGAATACACGGTGTTTGTTTATTTGTTTTTGTTTATGGTCATTTAGTTCATGGGGAACTTCAGAAGGGCTGAGGTGTGTCACGTGACACAACCGCAACCTCGCTACAACGTAAATAATAATAACAACTATATTACAAGGATATCCATTTGGATTATCCATATCCGCACGCAACAATGTATAAGCATCACATTATAAACTCCTGGTAGGTTGAAGTTAAAATTTTATAAGAAGCACTTACTTCACTTTGAGAGCCCGGTGGTATTCCAACAAGACAGAATGCAACTCCATTCATGACATTTATCGGAGGCTTGAACGGCTGAGCACAGACTTTGGCAAAGGGTTAAACTTACAATATACCTTCCCCGCTTAGCAGAAATTCAATACACGTACAACAATAATTCGCGTCATCATCCTGTTTCCATCTCTCTCGACTTACAGCTATCATAAAGATGAACACGCACCAGCCCGAATGAACTCCACAGCAACAAACATCCCGCCCT